>JAXCHO010000105.1:5575000-6175000 GCA_036630365.1 Acanthiza pusilla | reverse complement strand
TGTGAAAAGTTATGGATCTATTCTGTTTCTAAAAGAGAGCACAATGTGGGGTGCAGATTTGCAGTGTGAAATGCTTAGCCAGCAATTAAACAGACTCATAACTAACTGCACTTCAGAAATTTTCCTGTGCCTCCCAAATGGCTTCTCTGCACTGAAACAATTCAACTTGCATCCCAAACATCCAGCTCCAGTCCTGGAATCTGGTTCTGTCCGTAACAAGCTGTATCCTTGTTTGAAAAAAAAATATCTCCTGAGAGTTTTTTGGCCATGGACAATGTCTGTTTGTGTGTGCCTGCTTGTGTGTGTCCGTCGGGAGCTGCTGCACATGGAGCATGCACATCGTGTCCGCATGCGGGGTCTGCCAGAGCTGTCCTGGAGCCCAAACACCCCTGGGACCCAGGGAAGGTCCTTCTCGTGCCAGAAACTGGGGAAGTGTTACTGGATAAGTGTCTGTAAAGGAGAGCCCTGGCTGCCCCACCCCAGTGTTTCCTTTCCAGAGAGGGCAGTTCTGTTCTCCCCGATCCTCTGGAAGTGTTGGATAGCAGAATGGAAGGAATCTCTTCACCCAATTTTTCACTTGTGAAATTCCCCTCCCTCAGCTGCTGAGTGTGCACCCAGCTGGGCCCCGAGCTGAGATTGGTCTCGATTCCATCTCCAGGAGTTCATGGTGGGAATCTCCTTCCCACCATGGCAGGCTGACCCAGAGATTCTCAGCTTTACAAATTCCCTGTCTCCAGCCAAATCCGAGTGCTGCGGCAATCAGAGTAAACAGCAGCCTGATGGCTCTGGGTAGGCAGAGGTGAACCCTCTAACTATTGTGGTTGTCACAGCCCTGAGCCACCACAGGCTGGATCCAGGGGACTCTGAGGTCTCCAGCATTAATTGGAGTTATCTCCCCATCCTGCTCGGTGTGTGGATGTTGGTGTATCTGTGCACACAGGAGTGTGTAGCCTTTTTTAAACCAGGATGCCCCACTGCTGCTGCCTGCTCTGGCTCGTGTCAGCCCCGAGCCAAACTGTGCCCTCGTGGCACGGGCGGTGCTGGGGCTGGCGTCCCCAGCTGCTGTGCTGCCCTCGGAGGGTGACAAATGCCATCAAACTGCCCAGAGTCAGGACCCCTGTGCCCCTGGGGCTGAGCTGCACCCCTGGGAGCTGTCAGGAGGGGAGAGTTGCTCTGCGTTTTTTTGGGAACGTGCCCTGAGCTTGTGTTTTGTGAGTGGATTTCTCCTTCCCTGCCCAGAACCACAGCCAGGAACAGTCGGTTCCCTTCAGACTCCGATTCTCAGCACTCTGCCCTACATCAGATGATGCTTTTCAGTTATTAAATTCTGGTTTGTTCTTTCTTTTTCTTTCCTTTGGTTTTTTGTTTTTTTTTTCCCTTTCAGTTGGGTTTCATTTCTTTGCGATTAGCTTCGGTTTGGATTAATTGTCTTGTTCTGTTCCCATGACAACTCAGTGTTTGCATCCCACCTGCCGTTGTTTGTTGCTGTTGATGCTGTTTGCTGACCGGATCTTGTCCGGATATGTCTCCCCATTCCTCCTCACCTTTCCCACCTTGCCTCCCCTCTCCGGAAGGTTACATGCCAGCCCCCCTCAGAAGAGCCATCCCCACCCCAGATCTGTCTGCATGTTGACCCCACTTGTTTCTCTCCGAGTTCTCTCCATCTTGTCTCAGACTGTGACAGGTGTGGTTTCCACCTGGCTCCATTTTCTGAGGTGTGGTACCTCTGTGGGGAGGAGCAGGGAGCAGGGAGCAGGGATGTCCCCGCGCGGGCAGGGCTGAGCTCTCTCCGCAGTGACGAGGGAGGAAGGAGCAGGCAGCCTCATCCTCAGCCAGTGCTGGTGCCTGAGTGGAACAAACACCCACCCTGGTGCCCCCACAGCTTTCTGCAGGTAGAAAATCCTCCCCTAGGGTCAGCGGCCAGGTGAGTTTCCAGTCCCTCGCTCCACATCCCAATCCCGTTCCCAGCTGAGGGCATGTCCCCCGTTCTCTCTGCCAGTCCTGCATGCAGGAGTTCCCCTGTGCCACCTCTCAGCTCCTAGTGCCACAGGTCTGGGAGTGTTCTCGTCCTTCCCTGCCAGTGCTGGCTGCTGGTTCCTGCAGGGAAGGCTCTGACAGCCCTTGCTGTGACAGTGCCCTTGTCACCTTGCAGGACAGCGCAGGTGCTGTGCTTGGCTTTTGTTTGCCAAAGCTGCCCTAAATGGCAAAGAGCCTCTGCCTCTCCTGGCAGCTCCCCTCCCCTTGGAGAAGGTCCCTAAAGCTGGAGGAGAAGCCTGAGCAAGCCCCAGGACAGCAGCTCCAGGAGATCCCTGGAGGCACTGGGGGCACAGGCAGGCTCAGCTCAGTCCTTGGCTTTGCTCTGGCATGAGGCACACACCGAGTTTGGGGAGCTTGTGCAGGGGTTCCCTGGCAGTAGGAGGGGGTGGTTCTCAGCCCCCCAGACCCCCAGCCCACCCTGCCTGAGGCAGTTCCTGCATGGCTGTCCCTGAGCTGCAGGAATCCTGCATCCTGCTCCCCTCAGCCGCTGCTGTTCCTGCATTTTCCCCGGGTCCTTATCATCTAAACGTCGCTTGTGGGATGAGCCCCTGCCCTCAGCTTCTCCCTAGGGCCTCTGTGATCCACACCCCTTCTCCTTTGCCCATTCTCCTGCTTTCCCCCCTGAGGAAGGGCACCCACCGTCCCTCCAGCCAGCCCAGGGAGCTCAGAAAATGGAGCCAAGGAAACCACAGCCTCCCCTTTGCGTCCATGTTCTTCCTGTGTAAGGTCTGGAAGCTGCATCCACCTCTCTGCTAAGGAGATGCACAGAACATGTCACTGTTTTCTCAACGTTAAAAGTTTCATTACCTTGTTTTTCTTATTAATTCTATTCTATTTATTATTCCGCCAGGGCTGAGATGTGACAATGTGAGCCACCACATTGAGTCACATCAGCTAGAAAAAGTATGCAGCATTAAAGTGGGTTTCCCCCTCCCCTCCCTCTTTCTCTCTCTCTCTCTCTTCTTTCTCCCTTCCCCTCTTGTTCTCCTTCTCCTGGTCTTCCTTCCTTCCTCTGTCGCTCACTTTCTATCCAGTATCCATGTGGGCATTTGCTGCCGCCCAGAAATTATATTTCTCTGCATTTTCCTCTCTCTTTCTGTCTTTCTCTCTCTCTCTTTTTTACCTATTTTGCATGATGTTTGTGACTCTGAGAGCTGCATCTATCGATGGAACCGTGTCAGATCTTAAAGAGGCTTCGTTAGGGTTTCTATACCCAAAAACCACAAAAATTTCATTAGAGTTTCTCATCTTTTCCACACTCTCTCTCGCTCCAGGGGGGCTGCGTTCCCCTGGATGCTTCTCACACGCAGACACCAACTAAATTCTGTCCCACCCCGGGGACTCCCTCTCCTCCCTCATTTACCCTTTTGCTTTCACTCCTCCAGTGGAGCATCTGCAATTTGGGGATGTGATGCTTCTCTCTTTGTTGAATTCTCCGGGTCCAACAAGGCAAAACGCTGAGAAGTTTCCATCTCCATGCCAAGCTTCTCCCGGCCCCCAGCCCAGCCCTGCAGCAGCCCTGGGTGGGAGAGGGCCCCTCCTGGAGAGGCACCTGGACCACGCGGGGCTGTCCCCTGGGGGAGCAGGAGCCCGGGAGCCAGAGCCCACTGGGACAGGGAGGAGCAGGGTCCCGGGGGGTGCAGGGGGAGCTGGGGGCCCCAGCGGCCGTGGAGGAGAAGTTTGGGCGCTCGCCATGCCAGCTCTTGCCAGTAAAGATGAGAAATTGCTAATAAATTTTTGTGTATTTATCTGTGCTGTGATGGGTCTAATCTTGATCAATGGAACCCTGTTGCTATGAAATATCGCTTTTATGTCTATATTCTATATATTGTTTGTGAAGTACAAATTTATTTGGAGTTTAATTTTTTTGGTTTTTGGTTTTTGATTTTTTCATTTCTTTGTTTTTTCGTTTTGTTTTTAATGAAGGAAGAAAATACACGATGACAAACCCCATCTATATTTAAATTACCTTTTACTCTTTTTTCTTTTTCTCCTTTCTTTTTCTTTCCTTTTTTTTTGTTTTTTTTTTGTTTGTTTTTTTGTTTTTCTGTTCGTTCGTTTGTTTTGCTTTTGGTTTTCCGTTTTGTTTTTTTGTTACCTCTGTGCGTCTCGTCCACAGTTCGCCGTGTGGCCCCTCGCTTCTCCATCCTCCCTGTCAGCCATGAAATCATGCCCGGGGGCAACGTCAACATCACCTGCGTGGCCGTGGGCTCTCCCATGCCCTACGTGAAGTGGATGCAGGGGGCAGAGGACCTGACGCCCGAGGATGACATGCCCGTGGGCAGGAACGTCCTGGAGCTCACGGACGTCAAGGACTCAGCCAACTACACCTGCGTGGCCATGTCCAGCCTGGGAGTCATCGAAGCTGTGGCGCAGATCACGGTGAAATGTAAGGGATGGGAGCAGGGTCCTGGCTGCTCGCGGGGGAGTGGGCACGGCTGGGGCTGAGTGTCCGAGCATGAGCGCAGGGCACGGCTGGGCACGTGCCCTGCCTGTGCATGGCAGCGTTTGTGGGACCTGCCACTGGATGGGAATGTGCCACGGTCTGTGCCTGTGTCACTGAGTGTCTGCATGGGAGAGCCTGGCGCTGCCTGACCTGCGCAGGGACACAGTTCTGCACGTCCAGGAGCTCCTCATGGGTGTGGGGTGTGTGTGTGCATGGCCAGGGACACAGTTCTGCATGGCCAGGGACACAGTTCTGCACGTCCAGGAGCTCCTGCACGACTCTGGGGTGTGTGTGTGCATGGCCAGGGACAGTTCTGCATGTCCAGGGACACAGTTCTGCATGTCCAGGTGCTCGTCATGAGTGTGAAATGTGTGTGTGCATGGCCAGGGACAGTTCTGCACGTCCAGGGACACAGTTCTGCATGGCCAGGGGCACAGGTGTTCACATCCAGGAGCTCCTGCACGAGTCTGGGGTGTGTGTGTGCATGGCCGGGGACAGTTCTGCATGTCCAGGTGCTCCTCAGGAGTCTGGGATGTGTGTGTGCATGGCCAGGGACAGTTCTGCATGAGTCTGGGGCGTGTGTGTGCATGGCCAGGGACACAGTTCTGCACGTCCAGGAGCTCCTGCACAAGTCTGGGGGGTGTGTGTGCATGGCCAGGGACAGTTCTGCATGTCCAGGTGCTCCTCATGGGTGTGAGATGTGTGTGTGCATGGCCAGGGACAGTTCTGCATGTTCAGGGACACAGTTTGGCATGTCCAGGTGTTCCTGCACGAGTCTGGGCTGTGTGTGCATGGCCAGGGACACCAGGGCTGGGCGTGGGTGCTGCTGCAGGTGTCAGTCCTGTCCTTACCCTCGTGTACGTGCTGAGGTCTGTGAGCACGAGCAGCAGGACAGACCTGTGCACCACCAGGGCCCCTGCTGGGGTCTGTGCATGTGTCCTCGGGGATCCCACCCGCAGGGAAACCCACAGTGGAGGGGGATCTGGTGGCTTGAGACCTTGCCTGGCTCTAGGACACCTGTCTGGTGGTTATGGAGCAAACAGACTCAGGTCCCCGCATGCTGTGTCTGTCCTGACGTACGAGGCTGGCTGGGCACTGCACAGGGGCCTTGGGTGGCTTGGAGCCTGCATGCCATCCTGATCCAAGGCTGGAGATCCAGCCAAGGCCCTGAGGATCTCTGGCATGTGAACCCTTGCAGCAGAGCTTAGTTCCAGCATCTTAGTGCCCTTGTTGCCTCAGCAAGAAGGGGAATAACCCCGGCTTCCAGCTAGTGATTCCCAGGAGGAGCACGGGTGCCATCTTCAATCTATTCTGTCCTCAGCAGGGGAGTATTAAATCCGAGCAGGAACCCCTGAGGTTGGGTGAGTGTAGAGCTCTGTGCGAGCTGCAGTCTGCTCCGAGCGTGGTGCTGCCCACGAGGGTCTGGGAGAGAGGGGTGGG
The DNA here is from genome assembly GCA_036630365.1 of Acanthiza pusilla. NCBI lineage: Eukaryota > Metazoa > Chordata > Aves > Passeriformes > Acanthizidae > Acanthiza > Acanthiza pusilla. Next base: position 6,169,077 of record JAXCHO010000105.1, on the reverse strand, counting down.
AGAGGATGGGCGGGTGGGGGAGTGGAGCAGAAATGCTTTGGAGAAGGGGAGGGACAAGGAAAAAATCCTGTTGTAGCAGTGATCTATCTGAGGAGGATCTGACAGGAGAAATGAGTAGGGACTAGAGGATCTTGGCATGACACTTGTCTGCACAGGAGACGGGGCTCTTCTGCACAGGAGTGGGGCTCTCGTGCTGGCAGAAGGATGCTGGGGCTGGGCTCAGGTCCTCTTTATTTTAGTGTATATTTCCTTCCTTCCTTCCTTCCTTCCTTCCTTCCTTCCTTCCTTCCTTCCTTCCTTCCTTCCTTCCTTCCTTCCTTCCTTCCTTCCTTCCTTCCTTCCTTCCTTCCTTCCTTCCTTCCTTCCTTCCTTCCTTCCTTCCTTCCTTCCTTCCTTCCTTCCTTCCTTCCTTCCTTCCTTCCTTCCTTCCTTCCTTCCTTCCTTCCTTCCTTCCTTCCTTCCTTCCTTCCTTCCTTCCCCTTTTTCCCTGTCTCAATCTGAAAAGCTGCTGTGTCAGGCAGGTTGCCTCTGCTTCCAGCCCTCCTCAGGTGGGGATCTCACCCTGCTGGTGCCCCTTTTGCCTTCTGTGGTTTTGTTTGGCTCCTGTCCCTGCTCCGTTCCTGCGTGTGAGCGCTGCAGCTCTCCCGGGCAGGAGGTGAAAGGAGAAGTTTGAGCTTTACTGTGATCAGGTCTAGAGGAGTTTGGCTTCAAGGCCAGGCTGGACAGGGCTTGGAGCAGCCTGGGCCCGTGGGAGGTGTCCCTGCCGTGGCAGGGGTGGCACCGGATGGGTTTAAGGTCCCTTCCAACCCAAACCATGCCGGGACTCCATGATGAGATGACGTTGAAAAGGAAGGTTGAGAAGGGTCTGAAGTGTGTGGTGAGGACAGCAAGTAAAGCCTGAGGGCAGGTGAAGCTCAGAGCATCTCAGGTGCAGTGAGTGTTGGGGAGTGCACAGTCCCCAGCAGGCTCTGGGGGACTCCAGCCGAGGGAGAGGGGAGAGGGGAGAGGGGAGATGGCATTAGCACAGTTTGTGGCTTAGGGGAGAGGGCATTAACACAGTCTGTGGCTTGAGAGGAAGCCCCTCAGCATTTAGGGGGTTTGTTGTGGAGAGCAGAGCCCTCCCTGTGCCGTTCCCTGCCCGGAGCATGTGCTGGGAAGGAGCTCCTGTGACACTGCTGTCCCTCCCTGCCCGAGCCGGCGGAGGTGCAGCTGCAGCTGTGCTGGTGCCTCCAGATGTGCAGCTGAACACTTCGCTTTTGATGGAGCAGTTTGGGGAGGATAATAGAGTGGATAACTAGGTTCATAATATTCCAGCAGCACTTTCCTGAGCTGCCGGGATTGGTGCTGTGCCTCCGGCTCCTGCAGCCCTCACCAGCCCAATTAGGCACCATTTCAGCAGCTGTGGTTTGGTTTTTTTTTAATTCCTGTTCTTCCTGATTCTCAGCACTTCCCAAGGCTCCTGGGACGCCAGTGGTGACAGAGACAACAGCAACGAGTATCACCATCACCTGGGACTCTGGAAACCCAGACCCCGTGTCCTACTATGTCATTGAGTACAAGTCTAAGAGCCAGGACGGGCCGTACCAGATCAAGGAGGACATCACCACCACTCGCTACAGCATCGGGGGGCTCAGCCCCAACTCCGAGTACGAGATCTGGGTCTCGGCAGTCAACAGCATCGGGCAGGGCCCTCCCAGTGAGTCCGTGGTCACCCGCACTGGGGAGCAAGCCCCTGCCAGCGCCCCCCGCAACGTGCAGGGCAGGATGCTGAGCAGCACCACCATGATCATCCAGTGGGAGGAACCGGTGGAGCCCAACGGGCAGATCCGCGGCTACCGCGTCTACTACACCATGGAGCCCGACCAGCCCGTCAGCAACTGGCAGAAGCACAACGTGGATGACAGCCTGCTGACCACCGTGGGCAGCCTCCTGGAGGATGAGACCTACACCGTGCGCGTGCTGGCCTTCACCTCCGTGGGGGACGGGCCCCTGTCCGACCCCATCCAGGTTAAGACACAGCAGGGAGGTGAGCACCTGTGTCATTACCTGGGCTATGGGAGGGAGAGGTGTTGGTTAGATTGGGAGAGTTAGATTCAATGTTGGGAAGGAATTCTTCTCTCCAAGGGTAGGGCAGCCCTGGTGCAGACTGCCCAGAGCAGCTGTGGCTGCTCCATCCCTGAAGTGTCCAAGGCCAGGCTGGACAGGGCTTGGAGCAGCCTGGGACAGTGGGAGGTGTCCCTGCCCACGGAACTGGATGAGCTTTAATGTCTCTTCCAACCCAAACCATTCCATGATTCTAAATGTCTTTAACAGATGTAAAACTGCCCAGGCAGTGGTGACAATTTAACTCTCCCTAAAGTACCCAGAGATGTCAGAGATGAGTGGGGAATGAGCCTTATTTTGCCTTTCTCTGCAGTGGGAGCAAAGCAAAGCCCCAGTTGTCACAGCAGCTGTGTTGAGCTGCAAACACAAGGTGTTTGATCACGGGCTGGCACCCAGCAGGTTTTTGGCATGGGGTAGGGAAGGAAACTGTGTCCTCAGTGGGCAGAATCTTGTAATTCTGGGATTAGATTGCCCAAGGGTTGGGCTGTATTCTGCACTGCAGAGGAAGAGGCATATGATCCACTGGGATTCCTCCATCTCCAGCAGCCCTGGCTACGCTGGAGTCCTGCAGTGGGATGTAACTCACAGCTCTAGAGGCAGGACCTGCCCACGCTGCAGTGTGGCATTTTGCTGCTGACGTGCTCTTCCCACACAGGCTTTGAAGAAAACAGGGCAAGAGCCTTCTAATTAGCCAAGTTAATGTGGTTTCTCCTGTTTCTCATCTTGCCTCCTCTCCGTGCCAGTTCCTGGGCAGCCGATGAACTTCCGAGCAGAAGCCAAGACCGAGACAAGCATTGTGCTCTCATGGAGCTCCCCACGGCAGGAGATCATAGTCAAGTACGAGCTCCTCTATAGGGAAGGAGACCACAGCAAGGAGGTGAGGCCAGAGTGGAGCAGGGTTGGCCTGAGGAGCTCCCCAGCCCTGCATTCCCTGCGCTGGGAGCAGGGCAGGTGTCTCCGGGCAGGGCTCACCTCTGCTGCTTTCTGTTTGGCTTTATGTTTTCCTTCCCCCCTCGCCCACCGCAGGTGCTGAAGAACTTCGAGCCGACGACCTCGTTCACGGTGGAAGGCCTGAAGCCCAACACTGAGTATGTCTTCAGGCTGGCCGCCCGCTCGGCCTTTGGGCTGGGGGCCTTCACCCCGGAGGTCCGAGAGCGCACCTTGCAGTCTAGTAGGTGTCTCTCCTTTTCCCACCCTTCTCTGAGGGACCGCAGGCAGGGAGCCAGAGATGGTGGGCGCAGGGTACGGAGCTGGGGGGACGGGGGGACACTTTGGGACCTGCTCCCCTCTCCCCTCACCAGTGCAGGTGGCTGAGATGTGAGCCAGGAGCGGAGCTGGGGGTCAGCATTCGCTCTGGGGACACTTTGGGACCTGCTCCCCTCTCCCCTCGCCGCTGCAGGTGGCTGAGATGTGAGCCAGGAGCAGAGCTGGGGCTTGGTGCTCACTCTGGGGACACTTTGGGACCTGCTCCCCTCTCCCCTCGCTGGTTCAGGTGGCTGAGATGTGAGCCAGGAGCAGAGCTGGGTTTGGGGTGCTGGGGCCAGGTCCTCTCGGGGTGGGAGCAGCGAGGACTCCTTGGTGGCCGTGGTGGCCGTGGTGCTGAGCATGCTCAGGGGGTGGCACCCCCAGCCCGGAGCACAGAGCCAGCAGCTGCCAGGCAGGGGCACAGCGATGGAGATGGGAACCAGGCGGAGAGGAGAAGGGAAGGTGATTGTTCACGAGCCCAACCTTTCCCAGCCTTGGGGAAGAGTCCCTGTGCTCTTTGCCACAAGCACCTCCATAGCCCAGGGGGGAGGAAGGCGTGGAGCACTGGGAATGGTCCCGTTTGGGCTCCAGCAGAGCCCAGAGGAGAGAGGAGTCCTGAGGAGGCTGGGAGGGGATATTGATGATGCCAGGATGGAGCGTATGCAACCAAAACGTGCTGGTTTTAGTTTAATGGATTGTCTCCCTTCGCTGTTGCCCTGGGGACAATAACCCTGGATGGCAATATTTCAACCTGGGCTTTTCACAGATCTTTGCTTTTAAATGAGGTGTTTTTTCACTGCATGAGTGGCTGTGGCAGCTGTTCTTTGTGTTTTCTGTCTCCTCTCATCTCTACTAAATCACTCCGCTGCAGTTTGGAGTAGCCGGGAGCAGAACTAACTCAGAAGTGGCTCTGGTCAGCAGTGTGAGGAGGGAGAGCCCTGCTCCCATCCCTCACAGTCCCTAACGAGGGGGAGCAGCAGGCTCTCGGCTGGGCTTTTCAATTGTCACATCCTGCTGTCTCTCACTTCCCCGTCTCCTTCTCTTTCTGTCCCCTGAGGAGTGGGAAGAAAGGAGAGCCTCTTTCTGCACAGACAGAACTCCTTGCTGGGGCTTTCTCAGGCCTCCACTCCATTCACAGATTTTTGGTTTTTTTCTTTCCTTCAAATGTTTTTCCCCCCTTTTTTCCTTCTTTTCTTTTTCTCCATCCTCTCTCTACGTTTCATAGGAAAATCCTTTCCTGACTCTGCTGCACATCTGCTGGTTCTGACCCCAGTGTGGTACTGTCAGAGGGAGCATCTCTGGGGGGTTGGGGGGGGAATGAACTGAAAGGACCTGAAAAATAAGTGTTAAACTTACACTCTGCTTCTGTTTTCCAAGGGGTTTCTCTCCTTGAGGTCTGTGGGGATGGGAGGAAAAGAGGGTCTGGGGTTTGTGCTTTCTGGTTCAATGAAACAAGCTGGAAGAGGGCTGTGGGAGCTGGTGGCAGCAGGGCTTAGTGAAAACCTGTCCCTAAAGGGTGAGGAGAAGGGGATCTGGGAAAAGGGAAGGCTCTGGGGCTTTCTCTAACTTGGCACCTGCCCAGAACACGGCCGGGTTTCTCTCTCTGTAGCTCAGCTCTCATAGGGAGAGTCTCATTAATTTAACGCTCTTGAGAACATCAGCTGGGAGCTGTCAGTGTCCTGTAACACGGTGAAACATTTTTTCCTGGCTGGCTGTTGGAGGAACGAGTCAATTCTCCCTGGTCCGGGCGACATCCTTCGGCTCACAGACCTTCTGCCTCGGGACAGGCTTTTGTGTCTTCCCTCCGCAGCTCCTTTTCCGTTCAGCTCCTCCTTGGCCCGCTCCATGCCTTCTCTTTCTTCTCTCTTCTGCTCTCTGCTTGCCTGCCTGCATGCCCTGCACCGATGAACAGCTCCCTGCTCTCCCTGTCCCTCGCTGGGCGATGTCACCCACCAGGGCAGCTTGTCCCTGGAATGACAGAGCCTCCCCCGGTCCCCAGCGCTGCTGCTGTCCCCTCCCGGCACCCACCCGCATGTGGCACCCCTCCCTGCACCTCCCTGCCAGGGTGGCTCCTCCTGAGCATCATAACCAAAGTAAAATCCATTAAACTAAAGGTAAAGTATCTTTTTCTTCTTGAAGTAGCTGGGTTTTAACTCTTCAAGTACCAGAGACGTAGCTTGTGAAGCCGGCAGGCTCTCCTGGGTGGGAGAAGCTGCTTTGCCCTTTCTGGTTCGACCTTCCCAGGCTCCCTGGCGACTCTCCCACTCGGCAATTCCCGAGTGCAAAGCGTGGGCAGCAGGCAGGGGTGGCAGGGCGGGCGCTGTGAGGCTGCAGGTGCAGAGGAACCCCGGGGCTTTCTCCCGCTCTGTCCCTGCCCAGGACAGGACATTTCCCCCACGTTAGCTCCTCTCCCCTTCCCGTGCCCCTCCTCACATGAACTGAATGAAACACCCAAAGTCTGTGGTACCTAAAGGGTTAAAAATCATGATATTGTGCAAGGTCAGTAAGGGTCATTCTTGTGGCTTGGACAGTCAACTTTAAAGCATTTAAAGGTGCAGCTCAGGTGAGTACTGGCTGGTCTCAAGCAGATTCACAAATACAGTCCACCCTGTGGCTCTGCAGACCCTCAGGATGCCCTGGGAGGGTGGGGAGGGGTCCCGAAATGCTGCTGGGGACAGCCAGCACACGAAGGCTGTGCTCTCCTGGCCGTGCTCTCCTGGCCGTGCCTCCTGCCCAGGGAACGGCTGGCACAGAGCTGAGCTCTCAGTCCCACGTGGGGCTCGTGGCACTCCTGCCGCAGCCCCGGCGCTGTCCCCAGCGTCCCCAGGGTCACACAGGTTGGGCTGGATTGTGAAGGAAGCAGTGCCATGAGCTCCCAGAGGCGTCTCCAGCGTGGCCAGCCAGCACCTCTGGCTGTCCTCCTCCTCTGCTGCAGTCCAGGAGTGACGGGGAGGGGGCCAGGTGAGACCTGCGCCTTCTCCCCCATCACCCTCTCCCCTCCCCACCTTTCTGAGCAGAGAAAGTGCAAAACCGTCCCAAAAGGAGGCCTGGCCCCAGGGCCTCTCGGTAGGTCCCTGTGCTGGAGCGTAGAGGGTGAGTGAGCGAGCGTGGCAGCGCAGACAGTGCCCCCAGTGCCTGCTGGAGCTGAGCTCTGCTTCTGGGGCTTTCAGAAAGAGGTGCAGGATGAAGGGTAGGTCAGGTCAGACCCTCTCTGCCGTGGGTTTCTCGGCTCTGGTGGCTTTGGCTGGACTAAGCAGGGCAGGTGGATTTTAATATGTATTTTAATATATATTTTAAAAAGAAGGGAAGGGTATAAAATGTATAAAAATGGTATAAAAAGACAAAAATTACCAGCATCAATGGCAGCAGTGGGAGAGGGCTGAGGCTTTCCCTCCATACCTTAAACCATCCTTGGGCTGGTTCTGGGCCATGGGATGAGCACACCTCTGTCCTGGAGTGGTGCTGCTCCATCAGCAGATGGAGAGAGCCAGAGGGAAGGACCTGTCCCTGGCCATGTGCTGCCCTGCTCTTCGTGCTGGCAGTTCAGCAGAAGAGAACAGATTGGGGTCCAAAATTGCCCTTTCTGCAGTAGCTGGGGTTCTGCTGCTGGGGGAGAGCTCATCACGGGCAGAGTGGCATTTTAAAAGCCAGTCATGTGCAGAAACCCACCAGGAGCTTGGTCTGGCCTCGTAGCTCAGTTCCTCTTGTTCTCTTGTAAGAAAGTCTTATAAGTTAGCAGTTGAAGCGTGGAAGGTAGGTAAACAGACTGGGAATGTTCTGGAAGGAGTCACTTTTTATATCAGTATTATTTTATTATTATGATTTCCTTTCTGATGTTTTTTTTGTTTCAGATTATTGGCTTGGTTTACATTTTATTTTCCAGTTTGTTCCTTTTGGTTTGGTTCATTTGACATGTTCTGTGTTGTTTTGCGTGGCCAGCCATGGCCTGGGCTCCTCACTGGGGACAAGGGGTCATTCTGCCAGGTTAAAGACAGCAGGGGAGCATAAAAATAGAAGGAGAGCACCCAAAATGTCCTCCTGGGCAGGGTGCAGACAGCATGGGAGGGTTATCTTTGCCCTTTCTGAAAACTTGGGGAGGCTCCTGGAAGGTGTGGCTCTCACTCTGCATTTAGCACAGTCCTCAAGGCAAACTGGCCTGGAACATCTGGGTTTGACTCGGGGATGGGAATAAAGGCTTTGGAAACAATCATTCCTCAGTAAAAGAGCTTTTTGTTGATTAAAAAGCATGAGAGGAATGAGGAGTGGGGACCAGCACTGATCTGCTGCTTCTTGGGGGGCTCATGGGCTCACCCCATTGCCTGCCCTGCTGCAGAGAGTTCAAAGCTCTTTATTGCACTTGGGTAAGATGGGATTTATAGATTTGCCTTGCAAATGTACACACTGTGCTTCCCTGGGCTGATGATTGCCATTAGTGAGTGGCAGAAGTGTGAGCTGATCCCTGGGGGTGTTTGGGGCAGGATGGAGCCCCCAGGTGTGGTGTGGTGGGAGGTGTCCCTGCCCAGGGCAGGGCATGGAGCAGAGCAGCTCTGAGGGAGAGCTCAAAGAGCTCTCAAAGAGCTCTCAAAGCTCAAAGAGCCTTCCCCAGCCCCTGGGACCCTTGGCCAGACGTCTGCTGCCACCCTGAGAAGGCAGAGCCACACCTCACGAGCTCAGGAACACATTGGGATGTTCAGAAACATCCTGGGGTACTTCAGGCACTGAGAGCAGGGGGAATTAGAGAGAAAATCCCCTGGATACCTCCCCAAAGCCACTGCCTCCCTCCTGCAAGTGTTTTCTCGAAAACCTCCTCTTTAAACACCATTGCTTGGCAGAGTCCTGGGCATTCCCACTGTGGGATTTGGCCTCCTCCAGTCTGGGGACAGCTAATCACTTCCATCTGGAGGTGCAGACTCTTAAATTTAAGCCTCCTGGCAAAAGATTTGCTTTTCTTACTTAATTTTCACAGATCCCTTCAAAAGAAATTCAAGATCGCAGAGACTGAGGTTGGAAAGAAGTGCTTTCCCAGGCAGAGCAGGATTTGCCAGGCTGCTGTAAAACAGGGAGCCAAAGGAAAGGCTTTTATAGGGTGCAGCTGGGTGCTTAGATTGTGCCAGCTTAGTGGAAGCAGCAGGACCCCTCTTGGCTGGCCCGCTCGCTGGTTTAGTCTTTTGCTTTTACACCATTTCAGTTTTGATGCCCCATTTAATTTCTGTTGGCTTTTTTTTTTTTTTTTTAAAACCTCTTCATTTCAAAAAAAAAAAAAAAAAAAAAAAGACAACAACAAAAAGCTCTCTTCTCTTTTAATTTTATCTTCCTAAACCAAACTTTTGTACGTTTTATTTTAGATTTTTTTGTTATCATTTTCCTTTTTTTTTTCTTTTATCTTTCCCATCTTTTGTTTTTTTTCCCCCCTCTCCCCTTCTTTCCCTTCTCCCTTCCTGAATTTTCCCCCCTCGTAGAACCGTCTGCCCCCCCTCAAGATGTAAAATGTGTCAGCACCCGCTCCACCGCCATTCTGGTAAGTTGGCGGCCGCCTCCGGCCGAGAGCCAGAACGGCGTCCTGGCCGGCTACAGCGTCCACTATCGAGCGCTGGACTCGGAGGACACGGAGCTAAAGGAGGTGAATGATATCCCCCCAACCACCAGTCAGATCCTGCTGGAGTCCCTGGAGAAGTGGACCGAGTACCGCGTCACCGTGGTGGCTCACACGGAGGTGGGGCCGGGCCCGGAGAGCTCGCCGGTCATCGTCCGCACGGATGAGGATGGTGAGGGAGCTTTTCTGGGGGGTCCTGTCCCTGGGGGGGTTTTCTGTGCTGGGGAGGCACAGCAGGGCCAGAGCTGGGGTGGGATCCAAGCTCTGAGTGTGGCATCCTCCGGTGCCATCACCCTGAGCTCTCTGGGGTCTGTAGGGTTCTCCTGCCCTGCTTTAGGGCATTTCCTCAATTTCTGGGGCTTTCTTAATATCTCTGAGCCTTGACTGCTCCACTTCCCCTGAAAAGGTGCTCTCACTGAGCCACGATTAGCCAAGGCGCTGAAATCAGAGGAAACCTTCCCTGCCAGAAATTGGTTTAGTGGAATCATAATGTATCCTGAGTTGGAAGGGACCCATGAGGATCAGCCAAGTCCAACTCCTGGTCCTGCATGGGACAGCCCCGAGAGTCCCACCGTGTGCCTGAGAGAACATGTTTTAAGATATTAAAGAATTCTTCCCACACATTCTTTGTTACCACCTCCTCCTTAAGTCAGAGTTTTTGTCAGTAGTAGAAAGGAGGAAATCTGTTAAAGTTTCAAAAACCGTGAGTGGCAACAGTTCAGTGGCCCCACTCAGAGACGTGAATTTTCCTGGTATTTCTACAGTAAAATAAAACCAGGGAAAAGCATGAATGTGTGCATGAAGGGAGAGGAGCACCCTCACCGTGAGGGTGACATAGGTCAGGGAAATAATATATGGAAATCCCAAATTTTTAGGTGTTCTTGATCTATGCCAGATCAAAAGAATTTTATAAAAGCAGCAAGTTTGTCCCCAGTGTGTCCCCTGTTCCCTGAGCCTGTCCCTCCCCGCAGTGCCCAGCGCTCCTCCGCGGAAGGTGGAGGTGGAGGTGCTGAACTCGACGGCCATCCAGGTGTTCTGGCGCTCGCCGCTGCCCAGCCGCCAGCACGGCCAGATCCGCGGCTACCAGGTGCACTACGTGCGCATGGAGAACGGCGAGGCGCGGGGGCTGCCCCACATCAAGGACATCATGCTGGCCGACGCCCAGGTAAGGACACACCTGGGGCGGGGCTGGCAGGGTGGGTGCTCGGCTGCCCCAGCTCGTCCCCGCAGGTGATAATGGAGAAGGTCCCTGGGGCAGATGTGGCTGTTCCTGCAGTTCAGTCTGCTCCCAGACTGTGGAAGAGCACGAATGCTGTCCCAGCACTGAGATAAATGCCCACCCATCCTCCTGTGCCTGGGGAGTCTTTGAGTTCAGAAAAGGCCACAGTGGAATCGACTAATTTCTCCCACTCTACTTCTTCCCTCATGCTTGCCTGGTAACTTCTGACCTTGTGTGGCTGCTTGCTCAGGGACTCCTTCCTCATGCTGTGTCTCTGTCTTTCCCTTCTTTCCCCTCTTGTATTCTCATGTGCCAAACCTCTCTTGTTCTCTGCCCAGTGGGAAACAGATGACACTGCCGAATACGTAAGTAAAAACATAAAAATCCTCCCATGCTGGTTCTGCCTCTTCCCTTCTCCCACTTCCTGTTGTGGTGTGATATTTTCCTTTTCCTTTTTGGTTTTTTTTTTTGTTTTGCAGTGCCTGTGTGCCTGTTTTAGAGCCTGTTTTTGGTGTTGCCATGCACTGTCCCCTCCCTGTCACTGCCCTGTGACCCTCTGTGATCGTGGTGTTCGTCAGCACGCTGCAATCCCACAGGGTTTTCCCTTTGGCTCTGAAGGAAAGATGGGTCTGCTCCTCCTCCGTGGGGAAGCAGATGGAATATTGAACTTGGGACTGCCTCGAGCACTGAGAATCCTAAAACAGTTTGGATTGGAAGGGACCTTAAAGACCATCCCAGCCATGGGCAGGGACACCTTCCACCAGCCAGGGTGCTCAGATGAGCTGCCCTGCAACACCTTTATGTCTGGAAAAGATAGTCTGGGAGGCATTGGGAGTTCAGAATCCGTGAGTCCTTAGCCATCAGGGCACGAACAGATGCTTTGTACCCTCAAAGGGCCACGAAGCTTAGAAACTCATTGATGCAAAGCACTGAATCATTATTGGTGCCTTTACCTTTGAAGTACCTTAAAATCATCTTGGCTTTTTGGCGTTTGCTATTTCTGCTAAAATGATAAATGTTCTCCAAAGTCCTGCAGCTACAAAGCAGTAGGAGAAAGCATTTTCTCCTGGGAATGGCAAGGTCCTGAGATAACACAGGACTAAAATCGTCGTGTTTGTGTCTCTGGGGATTGCCAGGTGCCCTGCACAGGTGAGGAGCCTCCCTTTTGGGGATGGAGAATGAGTTTCGTGGAAGGCAAAGCCACTTGCCTCAAATCTTAATGAAAGTCAGTGGCAGGTGTGAGAGCAGAACAGTTCCTTTGCTTCCAGCAGCCAGGCCTGTCCCTGCAGCTGAGAGCTTCCAAACTCGCTGATCAAAATCCCACCGTTCCCGAGTTCTGCCGTTCCACCCCCAGCTCACCGTTGGGGAAATAGTTATTTTCAGGACTAACAAATTCTTCCCAAGTGCTGCCCTGAGATTTAATATTGAAAGCACCAAGGGGCGAGGAGAGAGGAAAGCCATAAAACATGCACAGCATTCCCATCTCCCTCCTTTGTGGGGCCTTGGGGAAAACCCTGCCGCATGTGCTGTCATCCTGTTTGATTTAGCACGGGTGTTCCTTTTGCAGCACAGCCCTTTGAAAGGCTGGATCCCTCCTGGGGAAGGGCTGTTCTCGAGGCCAGCGTTCCAACAAAAGCTCCTGGGAGCCAGGTGTGGGGAGGCTGATAGAGGATGGGGAAGGAGGGGGTGGGATTTAGCAGGGAGCTTCAGCGTGAGCGGAATGTGTCGTCTTGCGTGAGCGGAATGTGTCGTCTTGCACTTTGCGTTCAAGCAATCCCTTTAATATTATGAAGGCATTAAAAATATCTCAGAGGAGAGAAGAGAGGGGTAACGGTGAAAAAAAAATGTAATCTCCCTGAAACCTCTGAGCCTCCTCTGAGGCCGAACGGTGGAGAGGAAAGCTTTGAAGGGAGCGGCAGCATTTGGATGCTGGAGTGGTTTGTGTGAAGGCAGGGAAGGTGTGAGAGGCAGATCTGGAGGAGGATTCTGTGCACAGGGCAGAGCCAGGCTGTGTTTGCAGAGCTGCCAGAGCCTCGTGGGGCGTGGGGCTCTCCCCTCCTCCGCTCCCCACCGGGGCTGTGGCCCCAGAGTGTCTGTGCTCCTGGGTTTGGTGTTCTGCATGCTGGAAAGGGCTGAGCCTCCTGTGAGGAGGAGAGACCTGCCCCTGGGGTATGTCTGAATATTGACTCTGTTTCCTTTGGCGTCTCAAACAGGAAATGATCATTGCTGGGCTCCAGCCCGAGACTGCCTACTCCATCACCGTGGCCGCCTACACCATGAAGGGAGATGGAGCTCGCAGCAAACCCAAAGTGGTCACCACCAAGGGTGCAGGTGAGAGCCTTTTCCTCAACCTCTGGGATTCAGCCCTTTCCAAAACCCGAGAGCCTCCTTCTCCAGCCTCGCCTTCTTCCATCTCACTCCCTTCTTGACCGTCAGGCTTGCAGCAAGAGCCAGGCTCCCCCAAAGGCAAAATTAGATTTATTTAGGCAGAAACCCCTTCACTCCTCACATGCAGCCCTCGCCAAATGTCACAATTTTCTGCCCAGTGCTGCGGGAAGCCCAGGCACACTCAGAAACACAACAGAGGATGAATTCATCACTTGTGATCTCTTGTGCTATAAATTCCAGTGCATCAGAAGGAGAGTGACTCTGACTGCAGAGTCTGTGTGGCTTTGAAGGTGGCCCACGCAGGTGCGCTGGGGACAGGAGAGCTCTGCTGTCCTGGTGCTGACTTGCAAGGACCTGAAGAGCAGCAGGCAGACAGTGGTGGCTCGTCCTGCCTGCTCTTCTCTTCTGGATGTGCATCCGCAGGGGTCAGGGCTGGTGGAGGGACAAACTCTGACCTTTCCTGGCCCACATTTCTGGGACAGGGCTCTGCCTGCAAATGCCAGCCACAGCCTTTCCTTCCACTCACCTCTTCTCCTTCCCCTCCAGTTCTCACTGACTCCGGGGTTGTCTCCTTTCCTTCTCCCCGAGGCTCTCCACCCTTTCTGTTTTCCTCTCCCGGAGCCTTTCTCTCTGCCTGGCTCTGTCACTCTGCCTTGTCACCCTCCCTCATCTCTCCCCATTAGGATTTGCAGTGCAGGTGATCAGTCACAGAGGGATGTTTTCTCCAGCGCAGCAGCTCTTACCCAAAACTCAATTTCTCCCGACTTGAAATAGCTATTTTTAAAAAAAATCTTTCAAATGGCTCTGTAACAGTCTTACCTGCTTTGCAGTGTCGAGTCAATACGCTTTCCGAGAGGAGAGATTTCTTTCTTTATCATTCAGGGCTGGGGGCTGAATTTAAATACAGTAATAGATCTAATTTTCTCCTTTACTGTCCAAACCAATTGCAAAATAAAACACTTCCCCTTCTCTGCGCTTTCTTCTCACCTTTATTCCAAACAATATTTGTTGTGCAGATGTAATAGTTTCAAGCTCAGCTGATTACGGTAACATTTGTGATAAAAACCGAAACACAAAGGTAATGGCACTGTTTTTCTCTTTAATGTGCTCCTCAGGCATTCCCAGGAGGGGAGGCTGGCTCTCCCAGCGCTGTCCTTTGGCACTTTGGAAGGAGCACAGCATTTGTCTCAGGGACAGCCCCTCATCCCTGTTGTGGGGTCAGTGGAGGGAGAAGGCAGAGGGAATTTTGAGCTTTTCAGACCCCCTGGCATAGGCAGAGCCTCCCCTGCTCCCCCAGCCCTGCTCCAGCCCTTCCCCTCCGTCAGGGGAGCGGTCTGGGATCTCACCCAGCTCCGTTTTCTCTCCTCCTGACCAACCCAGAGAAATAGCAAGGCGGGGAGGAGGAAATTAGATCTCTAATAGCCAAGCTGAGTGTCGGCGACACATGAGCTGCTGGAATTAATGCTCTGCCTTCCCCAGCTTCGGGAATCTCCAGCCTGCACGTGTCATTTAGCTGTGGCTGTGGGCTTGCTTGGCAGCCAGGCAGTGCCAGGGCTCATTAGGCAGAGACACAGCACTGCTGAGCTCCCCAGAACCCCAAACGTGGAGGAGCTCACTGAAAACACTCAGCTCTGGTGGAGAAGAGGAGAGGAGCAGCGTGGAGCGAGCAGCAGCTCTCCCTGCCCTCTGCCTCGCCGATTTTGGGCTCTGGTTCCTCTGTCTGTGCCTCCTGCTGTACCCAGCGGGCGATGAGCTGCCTGCCAGCCGAGAGCTGGCCCTGTGCCTGCTGCTCGGGACCTGCGGTGCCCAGGCTCCTTCCTTCCATCCTCATTGCTTCACCCTCAGCTGCTCCGGACTGCCCAGCCTGGGCCAGTCTGTTCCTGTCTCACTGCACGAGCTGGGCTGTGTGATGGAGAGAGGAGAGATTGGGAGTCTGGGGACTCCAGGGTTGTTTTTCTCTGCCCTGGGAAGCAATTGGGAGTCAGGACTGCTGAGTTTTTTCTTCCCAGCGGTGGGAGGGTGAGTGGTCCAGGGACAGGGGAGGAGCTGAGCACATCTTTCCGTCCTGAACAAAGGGAAGAAAATAAATGTAGGAATATCAGCACCTCACAGCTGACACCTTGGCAGTGCCACAGGAGCTGTGCCCATCTTTCCATCCTGAACAAAGGGAAGAAAATAAACGTAGGAATGTCAGCACCTCACAGCTGACACCTTGGCAGTGCTCCTCATTTCCCAAACGGTTCAGGGCCATCCCCTGTGCAGGGTGGCAGCAGTTTGGGTTCACGGAGCCGAGCAGGAGCATTGCTGCTGACCTGAGGAAGCTCTTGCTGCAGCTGAGAGCCTCTGCAGCTCCTGTCTGCTGCCCCAGCCTCGGCTGAAGGTGTCTCTCTCTCTCCCAGTCCCAGGAAAGCCCATCCTGTCCGTGCACCAGACGGAGGAGAACACCCTCCTGGTGAAGTGGGAGCCCCCGCTGGACGCGGAGGGCCAGGTGTTGGGCTACCGGCTGCAGTTCGGCCGCAAGGACGTCGACCCTCTGGCCACGCTGGAGTTCTCGGCGCTGGAGGACAAGTACGTCGCTCCCAGCATCCACAAGGGCGCCACGTACGTGTTCAAGCTGGCCGTGAAGAGCCGGGCTGGCTTTGGGGAGGAAGCTGTGCAGGAACTCACCACCCCCGAAGACATCCCCAAGGGTTACCCCCAAATCCTCGAGGCGAGCAACGTCACGTCCATGTCGGTGCAGTTCGGCTGGCTGCCCCCCGTGCTGGCCGAGAGGAACGGAGCCATCGTCAAGTACACCGTGGCCTACCGGGAAGCCGGTTCTCCCGGGAACCTGCTGGAAAAAGACCTGCCCCCCTCCCCAGAGAACTCGTACACCCTCAACGGCCTCAAACCCAACACCGCCTATGATGTTAAAATCCGTGCTCACACCAGTAAGGGCCCCGGGCCCTACAGCCCGACCGTCCAGTATCGGACGTTCCAGCTGGACCAAGGTAGGACTCACCGGTTTCTCCTCCCTCTCTCCCCTTGTGTCCGGGGCTGGTGCCGGGAGGCAAGAGAGCTGGAGAGGTCAGGCCGGGCTCAGCCAGGCTCGTGAGTAAATGAAAGCACTCTGGTGTCACTCTCAGTCCCTCCGCTCCTCTCTGCCTTGTGCCAGGTAAGTTCCTTTACCGCTTTTTCTACGTTAAGTCCGGACACGTTCTGTCGCTGGCGCCCGAGGGGGGGGCCAGGCGCTGTACAGGTGGGAAGAGCGTTTTCTTCAGCTTTTGCAAACAGCCAAAAGAGCAAAAAATTTTTAAAAAAAGCAAACCCTGAAGCCGTGACATGGGATGGGTTTTTCCTCACCTGAGCATGCTCAGCCAGCCAGCACCTCGTTCCTGCAGCAGCCACCCAGCCCAGAGCGTGGGGCACAGCCACGTGCCCTCCGGGGGTTAGGCGTGGGGACAGGGAGCACTGGGAGATGGACCTTGGCAAAACTCAAGCACAGTGTGGAGGAGGGAGCAGTCCCTTCCATTCCTGCAGCCGCAGCCTGGCAGGGCCCTCTTCCAGCACTTGACGTTCTCTTCCTTCTCTTTCCTGCTCTTCCTTCCCTCTGCTGCCTTTTCTTCTCCTTTCTCCCCTTCCTCCTCACTTTTTTCTCCGCAGTTTTGCCCAAAAACTTCAAGGTGAAGATGGTGACAAAGACATCTGTCCTCCTGAGCTGGGAGTTCCCTGAGAATTACAACTCTCCTACCCCGTACAAGGCGAGTGCAATGTGGGAATTCTCCCATGTTTTCCCATCTCTGCAGGGCTGACTGCTCCGTGCTCTGCACACCGAAGGGATGGGCAGGAGGGAGCTGGAGCAGCGTGAGCCTCGCTCAGGGACCCTCCTCCTCTTCCTCTCCCCAGATCCAGTACAACGGGCTGCACGTCGACGTGGACGGACGAACCACCAAGAAGCTCATCACGCACCTGAGGCCCCGCACGTTCTACAACTTCGTGCTGATGAACCAGGGCAACAGCATGGGCGGGCTGCAGCAGAACGTGGCTGCCTGGACTGCTGCCGACATGCTCTCCAAGAAGCCCGAGGTGACCCACAAGCCTGACGCCGACGGCAACGTGGTGGTGATCCTGCCCGACGTGAAGAGCTCCGTGCCTGTCCAGTGAGTTCTGTTGAGCTGCCCATGAGGGGTGCTCAGCTCATGGTTTGGGGACCTCCACAGACCCCCGGGGGTAGAGCCAGGGGTGTCCTCCCTGCATTTCCAGCCTTGCTGAGCGTTGCCTTTTGGAGGCACTTCCACAACTGACAGGGAGAGCCAAGGAAGGGTGAAGGGAACATATAAGGAGACGTCAGGACTGCTCCTGAATCCACCTCATATCGGGAATATCAACTCTAAAAATAAAGGGGCTTGAGGCAGTGGGGCAGTTTGGGCAAACTCACCTCAGTCCTTTCTTCCATGGCTAATTCCTTCTGTGTCTTCTGATCGTTCCCAACATTTAGAGCTTTCTACATCGTGGTGGTGCCTCTGAGGAAGTCCCGCGGAGGACAGTTCCTCAACCCCCTGGGCAGCCCAGAGGAGATGGACCTGGAGGAGGTGAGCGTGGGGAAGCTGGGCTCAGCTCAGGGGGAGAGCCAACAGCTGGGATGGGGTGGGGTGGGATGGGATGGGATGGGATGGGATGGGATGGGATGGGATGGGATGGGATGGGATGGGATGGGATGGGATGGGATGGGATGGTGAGCTGAGGGCCAGGAAGGCAATTTGGGGTGCTGTGCTGCATGTTCAGAGCAGCCAGAGAATGGACAGTCCAAGGGCTGGGGGGACGATTTGGGGTGCTGTGCTCCCCGTTCAGAGCAGGCAGGGAGTGGCCAGTCTGAGGGCTGGGAGGAGGATTTGGGGTGTTGTGCTGCACACTCAGAGTGACCAGGAAGTGGCCAGTCCGAGGGCTGCTTGGCTCTCCTTGCTGCTCCCTTCTGGGGCTCAGGGGGTTCCTCTGCTCCCTCCAGCTCATCCAGGACATCGCCAGGCTCCGGCGGCGCAGCCTGCGGCACTCGCGGCAGCTGGACTTCCCCAAGCCCTACATCGCCGCGCGCTTCCGCTCGCTGCCCTCGCACTTCATCCTGGGGGACATGAAGCACTACGACAACTTCGAGAACAGAGCCCTGGAGCCGGGCCAGAAATACGTGATCTTCATCCTGGCCGTGCTGCAGGAGCCTGAGGCTGTAAGTGCTGCCTGATCCCAGCCCTCTCTGACCCCTGGGTATGGTCAGGGTGTGCCCCAGCCCTCTCTGACCCCTGGGTATGGTCAGGGTGTGCCCCAGCCCTGCCCCCTGGTCCCCTCTGACCCCTGGGTATGGTCAGGGTGTGCCCCAGCCCTGCCCCCAGCCCTCTCTGACCCCTGGGTATGGTCAGGGTGTGCCCCAGCCCTGCCCCCAGCCCTCTCTGACCCCTGGGTATGGTCAGGGTGTGCCCCAGCCCCTCCTGGCACCTTGGGGCTAGTGCTCGTGCCTGCGTTCAGCTCTGCCGAGCACAGGGACAGGAGCAGCTGTGATTCTCTTGGCCTTTGAGGACAGAATTGTGTACATTTGTGGCTCCAGGATGGGGGAACACAGAACTGTCCCCTCAGGACTGTGCTGCAGTTCAGAGAGCCCTGGGTCAGACCCCTTTTGGAAGAGTAATTTCCTTTAAAGGCTGTTCTTTAATTCCTCAGGGCAGTGACCCCAGACATCCTGCTCTGAGAGCAGAGAGCACGTCACACTCTGGGCATTGCTGAATTCCCCTCCCAGCACAGAGGGGAGCATTTTTTATGGCAAACTACAAGTGCTCTCTACTAATTCAGCATCTCTGCTGTTTTCACTGGGGCTGTGCTTGGCTTTATGAAAACAACTGTTTTAATATTTACCTGCCTCCTCCCTCACACACAATGGGAAGCAGCCTAATGCTTTGTTGTTTTTAAATCCCCCTATGGAATTGTAGCAGGGAGTGATTGGAAATTAAGGGTTTTCAGAGGTTTTTTCCCCCAATAAATATTTAGTTGTGTACTTGATATTAAAGGATTAGGCTGACACGCTCCTGAATGGGTTTCTCAATCGGATTACTGCAGCTTGTGGTAATTTCTGCTTTAGAACAAGGTGCTGCAGACTCCCTCGCAGTGGCCTGGATCTGAGTGTGGAGCATCATTCCAGCCTGCTCAGAGCTGATGGAGGACCCAGAGCCTCTGTTCTGGTCCTGTCCCTGGCTGCTCTCCCGAGCTAGGCCATGCCAGTTCTCTGTGCTGTTTGATTTCTGGAGTTCTGTGTAAGATGGGAGTTCATCCTCCCTGGAATGGAAAGGCAATGCCCATTAGTCAGGACTTTGAAGGGTTTCACTGTGCCTCTGATCCTCCTCAAGAAACCAGCTCGGTGCAGAGGCAGCAGAGCACTTACAATGTGTTTTACTACTTTATATTTATTTTCCAGGATTTTTTTTTTTCAGTCACCAGACCAAGCGTTAATTCCTTGTTTTAATCCCTTCCCTCTTGCTCTGTAATCCCATCTGCCTGTCAAAATCCAGATGGTTACATGCGAGCTTGGAAAAGTGTTTGTGTGTTTGTGGCGGCGGCGAGGGCTCAGGGCTGTGCTGGAGCTGAATCTCTAAAAGCACCAGGATCTGAAAAGATCCTGGCTGTGAGAGGGGGCGAGCCAGGGGCACAGGGCAGCCTACAGCCTCACAGGAGTGGGGTCTGTCCCACTGGAGCATTGGAGCTGCCCAGCAGGTGGACATTCAGGGACAAGGGCATTTTCTCCACGCTGAGCAGGGCATTTTCTCCAGGCTGAGCAGGGCATTTTCTCCAGGGTGAGCAGGGCATTTTCTCCAGGGTGAGCAGGGCATTTTCTCCAGGGTGAGCAGGGCATTTTCTCCAGGGTGACCAGGGCATTTTCTCCAGGCTGAGCAGGGCATTTTCTCCAGGCTGAACAGGGCATTTTCTCCAGGGTGAGCAGGGCATTTTCTCCAGGGTGAGCAGGGCATTTTCTCCAGGCTGAGCAGGGCATTTTCTCCAGGCTGAGCAGGGCATTTTCTCCAGGCTGAGCAGGGCATTTTCCCTGCAGAGCTCTCGTCCTCCCCAGCAGTTCCTCCAGTGGAATGTCGTGTCCTTGCCCACTTTCAGCCCCCATGCCATCCCTGAGTGAGTTCCCCTGTGCTCCCTCTCTTCCAGACCTACGCTGCCAGCCCTTTCTCCGACCCCATCCAGCTGGACAACCCCGACCCCCAGCCCATCATCGATGGTGAGGAGGGGCTGATCTGGGTCATCGGGCCCGTCCTGGCCGTGGTCTTCATCATCTGCATCGTCATCGCCATCCTGCTCTACAAAAAGTAAGAGCTGCTTGCTGCCCACGCCTGGGATGGCTCAGAGTGTCCCCAAGGTTCCCTAGAGGGAATTTCCTCTTGGTCCTGTCCTGGTCAGCTGAGGGCAAATCCTTCCTTGGGCACCAAGAGGAGCCCTGAGGCACAAATGCTGGAAGGGGAGAGTCTGCCCAGCACAGGAGGGGTTAACAGAGGGTGGCAGGGACTTTCTGCTTCAGCCTGTGCCCCGTGGCACTCTCAGGAAAGCTGTGCCTGTCCCATGGACACTCCGTGGGCTGTGACTGCAGTGAGTGTGTCAGGACCCCAGCCCTGCTCTCAGCCTCAGGCTGCCCTTCCCCTGCTCCAGGGGCACTGAGGGGTGCAGGGCAGGCTCCTCTGAGCTCTGGGACAGCAGAGACCCCCAGTGCTCCCCTTTGCCTGCTCCAGGGGCACTGAGGGGTGCAGGGCAGGTTCCTCTGAGCCGTGGGACAGCAGAGACCCCCACTGCTCTCAGATTGGTTTCTGCTGGAGGTGGGGACAGGAGCAGGGTGTGAGTTGGGATAAAAGAAAACCCCTGAAGTGTCCTCCGTGGCTTTCTGAGCAGCTCGTGGTGTGTGATGAGAGCTGGGGGTCCCCTGAGCACACAGAGGGCAAGAGGAGGGGACAGGAGGGAAGCAGGAGCTGAGCAGAGCCAAGAATGGTGGCAGTGGCCAGCACAGAGGTGTCCTTAGCTGGGACATCTCATCTCCAGGGTGGAGGGAGCTCTCTGAGCCCTGCTCCATCTCTGACCTGCCCAGCTGTGTGCCCATGGGTGTGTCCTCTGCACCCCAGAGTGTCACCTGCTCTGGGCCAGGGGCTCGGGGTCCTCGCTGGTGTCCCTTGGACTGGGACATCCTTGCTGGTCCCACCTCTGCTGCCAGGGTTAGAGCTGAGCAAATGCTTCCCCTTCCCTCTGCAAGTCCTTTCTAACCTGAACATTGTCTTGTCTTCTCTCCACTTACTGCTTTCCTGGACAGCAAACCCGACAGGTAAGAGCACCAGATTTGCCATTTATTCAGGTTCTTGCTTGCTGTGTGTTAAACAGAGTTTGCTGTGTGCTGTTGGGGCTCTTGGTGCAGTTCCTACCTGCAGATCTGTCCTCACAGAAATGCCATGTCAGACTAGCCTGGGACTGGGTTTGAATCAGGGCAGAAAAAGCAAAGCAAGCCCTGCTTTCTCCTAAATAAAACAGCTCTTTCCCAGGCTGAGCAGCAGCGACAGCAAATGGCTCATAAAGTGTTGGGTTAATGGAGCAGAGAAACTCTCATTTGTGTGGCAGTCAGAGGTGACAGTGGCTTCTCTCCGTGTCTGCTGCTCCATCCAGGCTGTCCCCGAGCCACGGGCGAGCTGGAGGCACATCTCTCACCGCTGAGCTGTCCTTGCCCTGCTGCAGAAGCTGCTCTTGCCCCATCAGCCATGGGCTCGTTTATGACTGCAGAAATTAGACTTTTTTCCAGCCGTTTCCGAGACTGGGAGAGCTTTCACTGGAAGTAACTGATGGGCTCAGTCCGTGAACTGTTAACAGCAGTTTGAGAACTGCGGCAAAAATAAACCTCTCCCGAGCTGCAAAGTGGTGTCATTCCAAAACGCTGCCCCATGCAGTGCTGGCAGGGCTCACGCCACTTCTTCTGGCTATTAATGACAGCAAGAGACAGCTAAAAATGTCCTCAATAACCTCCTCTCTGCCTAAGTAATTGCCGTTGCTGCTGCAGGCAAATTGCTGGAGGCTTCTGCGTGCCCTGAGCAGGGGAGGTGAGGAGCTCCCCTCGCTGGAAGGGCTGGGACCTCCTTCCCGAGCCTCTGTCCGTGTCCTGTGCTCTCTGGGGAAGTTCAGCTCCCAGCAGCTCAGCACTGCTCCCTTGCCAGAGGTTATCACATCTTTAGATCAGCTCTGGGCTTTGCTTCTAAATGCTTTTCAAGGAGAACGAGCCAGGTCAGCAAAGACTTTTTGAACTGCCTCAGCTAGCCGAGCCCATTTGGAGGAAAATACATTTATTGGGAAGCACTTCCATGTGCAGCTCAGCTGGCAGCTTGGAGCTCAGCTCGGGCTCCTGGCAAGGAGGAGAGGAGGAGCTCAGCAGGCACAGCTGTGCTGGGAGAGGATGTGTCTACAGTGTTTGTTGAACTCAGGTTTTAGGGTTCTGCAGTTCAAAAAAGATTGAAAACTGCTGCTCTGACTTCTCTGTCTGCAGCAGGGCAGCTCTGAGAGCTCCTGAGCAAGCCAACAGCAATATCAGAGCTTGACGCCCAAGGTCAGGGCCAGGAGGTTCTGTACTTTTCCAAACGATTCCGCTGGCTCCGGTTCTTCCAGGCTGGAAATGGCTTGGCCAGAGTTGGAGGATTTTTGCGCTGCAGAGTTCAGTGGAGGCTGCTCTGAGCAGAAAGGCTGAGGTGTGAGCTCTCAGCACCTCAGCTGCTCCTGGCTGCCAGCCTGTGCTGCTGCTGTGAGCAGGGGAGAGCTCCAGACTTGTCTGAAAGCTGCTGGGCCAGTCAGCCCCTCAAACAGCACTGACAAACCTTCCAAACCTCACCCCTTTCCTGGTGTGTTTTGTGTGCTTATCCCCTTGGCTGCACCTTTGATTTTCGGTGGGAGCTTTGCTCATGCCTGGACGTGAGTTCAGGCTGAGAAGTAGCCGAGCCCACGAGGCCCAGAAGCTAAATTGCTTTTTCTTTCTGCTCTTTTGTTTCCCTCTGGGTTCGTTGCGAAGCAAACGGAAAGATTCAGAGCCACGGACCAAGTGCCTCCTGAACAACGCCGAAATCGCCCCCCACCACCCCAAGGACCCTGTGGAAATGAGGCGAATCAACTTCCAGACCCCAGGTAACCTGCTGCTGACCAGCTTTTCCCTGGGAGGGCAGGAGTGGAGCACCTGCCCCTTCCTGAGCCCTTCCTGAGCCCTTCCTGAGCCCTTCCTGAGCCCTTCCTGAGCCCTTCCTGAGCCCTTCCTGAGCCCTTCCTGAGCCCTTCCTGAGCCCTTCCTGAGCCCTTCTGCCTGCCCGAGGCACTGCCTGGAGAGCTGGGGCCAGCCCTGGCACTGCCAGGGGAGCCCAGCCCTGTCTGTGCCAAGTGGGAATGCTGAGACACCTTTGCTGGGATCCCCAAGGACCTGGCACAGGCTGTGCCAGTGCTGGCGAGGCAGGAAGAAGGGTTTTGTGGATTTCCAGATAAATTGGTGCACTCTGGGCTGAGCTGTGAGCGCCGTGGCTGTGCCAGACACACCAGAGCTGCCCTGTGCCCGCGCTGGGAGCTCCTGGGTGGGGATGGAGCATGGCAGGCTGGCCAGCCACGCCTGGAGCTGGTGCTTTCTGGTGCCAAACCTCTCCTGCTGGGAGCCAGGCCTGCCCCGTGGGCCGGGCAGGGAGAAGGAGCCATTGCTTGGGGCAGGTGGGGCAGCTCTCCTCGCTTGGTGCACATGCTCATGGAATCCCAGGCTGGTTTGGTTTGGGTAAAGCT
Organism: Acanthiza pusilla; assembly: GCA_036630365.1. Lineage (NCBI taxonomy): Eukaryota > Metazoa > Chordata > Aves > Passeriformes > Acanthizidae > Acanthiza > Acanthiza pusilla. The sequence goes on along the minus strand of JAXCHO010000105.1, from coordinate 6,145,735 downwards.
CATCCAGTCCCACCCCTGTGCCGGGGAAAGGTCACCTTCCACTGTCCCAACTTGCTCCAGGCTTTGTCCAGCCTGGCCTTGGCCACTGCCAGGGCTGGGCCAGCCTGTCCCTCCAGCTGAGCTCGGGCAGGGCTCCGTGCTCCTCCCTCCCGCACACACGTGTCCCCATGTCCATGCATGTCCCAGCTGCCTGCATGGCACCTCTGCGAGCCACCACTGCCGCGCCGGGCGCGTCCTCACCCACGGACACGTGGCCATGCTGACCCCGTGCCTGTCCACGCCTCTGCCTCCGAGTTCTGGTGCTTGAGGAGTTGGAATTTACCGTGCATTTTGGGGGCTGGCTGTTGTTTTCAGTTTGTTTGTATTTTTTTTTTTGCTGTTTTGTGCTCGTTAGTAATGTTCTGTAGCTCCTGTTTGCCCTTCCCGTCCCAGTCCTGTCCTTAGCGTTGTTTCCTCAGGGCGAGGTTGGCACAGGGACCCCAGGGCAGGGATTTGCAGGGAGCACAAAGGCAGTGCTGAGCTGAGAGTTTTACCAAAATGAGTTAGGAACCACCCGTGGGGATCAGCCCAGGCTTGGGGATGATGCTCTGTTGCTGAGACGCTGCAAAAGCTCGTGGGTAAATCAGGCAGACAGCAGCAGCAATATGGCAAAAGAGCAAAATTTATTTACAGTTTTCTTCTTATATATGCATTAATAGTCTAACAATAATTGGTTGACAGTTTTCCACCCCCTAAGGGGATTGGCTGGAGTCTTACAGCACCAAAACAAAGATTAGGAAAGCACAAGAATTCAGCTTATCTCTATTCCCCATGAGAAAGAAGAGAAAAACTTCTAGAATAGTGCATCCACAATGCTCAGCTGAGGGATGGCAGCAGGTCACTGCAGCCTGCAGGGACAGCAGTTCAGCCCAGGTGGGTCCCCAAATCAGTTCTGTGCTGCTCCTGCAGCAATCTGAGGCTGTTTGGGATCTTTTGGGTGCTCCCAGCTGCACTTTGCCCTTGTCTGGGGCTTCCTTTGGGGGTGGTCCCGTGGTGCTCCAGGGGCAGGTGGGAGACCCAAGAGGAGGAGCTGCACTCCCTCAGATGAAAGGACTGTGCTGAGATAAAAATCAAAGGTTGTGGTGCTCCAGCTTGGTCTCGGTGCCAGAAGCAGCTGGAATTGCTGGCTCAGGTGTTCCCTGAGTGGGAATTCCTCTGTCCCACAGGACAGCAGAGCCAGCTGAGGGTGCTTCCATCAGGGAATGGGATTGATGGACGAGGCAGTCAGCCTCCTGCTGACCCTTTGGTCATGCTGGACCTCTGAACTGTGGCTCTGAGTTTGTCAAAGGTGCCTGAGACATCAAAACCTGCAAACCAGATCGCAAAAGCCACGGGCTGTGTCTGCCCTGGCTTTAGGAAGATGCTGCCATTTCCTTTCCAGGTTTATCTGGCCAGGGCTGACCTACCCAGTGTGACTCTGCTCTGTCACTGGTGATGCAGGAAAAGGTTTTAAAGGATTTGCAGAGTTGATCACGTGCCTCCCACAGAATTTTGGAAACATTGGGTGGAAATGGAAATGGATGGAAAAATGAGCTTGGGGTGTGTTGGCGGTGATGGAGAGGTTGTGGTGCAGTCTGCAGGGGAAGACTCCACAGCTGCTTTCTGAGTTAAAGGCGTTTAAATTCAATATATTGTGCTTCAGAAGGGGCCTGTAGGCTTTTCTGCAGACAGGTGGGACAGAGGAGGGACGTGGGAATGGGAATGTGCAGCTCAGAGAGGGGAAAGCATAGCACGTCTTAGATATCCTGTCCTGATCAGCACAAAAAATACCTTTCTTTTCCTCTTTAGATTTATGTTGGTTTTTGTTTTTTTTTTAATTAGCATGAAATTTTTACAAAAGTGTATCTTTTATTTATTTATTTTTTACTGTTTTCTGCAGATTCTGGTCTGAGCAGCCCTCTCAGTGACCCTGAGTTTGACTTGGAAAGTTAGTTCCTGTGTGTTTTTGTTCCTGTTGGTTTCATTTCTCCCCCCATTATTATTTTCCTCTTCTGTCACTTTTTCCTTTCCGATTCTTGTTCCGTTCCTGTTACTATTTTTTGATTTTCTGCCCAACTCTCCGTCCTCCTGCGGTGTTTGCCCATCTCATCCTCTCCTGTGCCATCTGTTTGTCTGACTGCGCTTCCAGTTTTACAGTCCCCCTGCGAGCCCTGGCAGGACACGGGGACAGCTCGGCCTCCGTCCCTGCCCGGCTGTCCCGGGAGATCCAGGGCTGCCTTTCCCCCTGTGGAAGGTGCTCCATGGCTGCTGCTTGGCTCAGTGTCCCCAGTGTCCCCTGTACTCGTGCCCTGTGTCCCTGGGGGGCTGCGCTTTGGTGTTTGTGACGCAGGGCAGGAGAAGCTGCAGCTGCCAATGCCTCCCTGGACAGAGCCACACCGGCGCCTTTCGTGTCAGACGGGGCAGATCTGTGCCCATCTGTGCCACTGCTCCTTGGCACCGAGCAGTTCCAGGGCCACAAGGACCAGAGGCCACCCCCTGGTGTCACGGGAGGGTCTCCAGCCACGGTGCTTTGGCAGGATCAATGGGCTCTGGCCCACGGAGCAGATGTTAGGGTGACGTTTCTGGTGACTTGGCTGCTGCACAGAGAATCAAGTCTTTTGTGATAAGATTAGAGAGATTCAAGTGATTGAAATGTTAGATGAGACTGGCTCGAGGAGACTTCATCCCATTAGGAGCCAAGATCCCAGTCTTGCTGGGTGCCTTGGGCTGGGATTTTTTTAATACTGGGCAGGGAAGCAGAAGTGAGGTTTCAGCTGACAAATGTGAAGAGTCACAGATGTTGCTTGCGAGGGCAGGGATGTTTCCCTGAATAGTTTAATCCAAATAACGGTCTCTGGTATGGAATATGTCACAATTGTCCCAGTCTGCTGCCACCTCCCCCCAGCCCCCTCGTTCTACCAGGGGAGCTGTGGTATTTTCCTGGCTGAACTCAGCCCTTCGTACCCCAAAATGAGTTCCTGAATTAAAGAAGAAAGCAGCTGCTCAGCTGAGCCAAGGCAGTGCCACTCCTGCCTCGTTTCATAGCCAGGTCCTGGATCTTATTGGATCTTATTTCCCCTCTCCTTCTATTTTCAGCCAGATTTCCTTCTGCTGAAAATAGAAGTGTGCTGAGCTTAGGAGAAGCCTGTCCAGGTATGGCAGACTCGTCCCGTGCCCAGGCCTGGGGAAGCAGCACCTCTCCCAAATCACTGTAAAACTGAGGATGTCATGCTTGCTTTGCCATCTCTGTGCTGAGTTTTCAGAGTATCTGACCATGCTGCTGCCACGCTGCTGCTTTGTCACCCACCAACACCCACGGGGCTCGAAATTCTCCCTGGCTTCCATCTCTTCTCCACTCCTGACCTCCTCATTGGGGCACTGCCCAGGGCTTCTCGGAATGCTGCTCTCCAGGCCTCTGGAGAGGCTGGCAGACAGCATGGGAAGCCTTTGGAAAAACATGATCCGATGCAGATGAGCAAAGCACGGAGCGCTTTCCCACCCGGGTTTGTAGCGTAGCCCTGAGGGACTGTAGGAAGGGAAGGGTTCCTGCCCTTCCCGGAGCTCCAGCTGCCCCTTTTGGAGCAGGATCTGCACATCCCAGGCTGGGAACTGAGCCAGCCTTGGCTGCTCACCCAGTGGTGGCTGAGATGTGCCCCAGTCAGACCAGTCTGACCCAGTGGGATGTCCCAGTAGGGCTCCAGTGAGTTCCCTGGCAGCTCAGCAGCAGCACAGCGAAGTGCTGGGGGCACTGCAGGGGCAGCAGCTCAGGGCATCAGACCCTGCAGCAAATCCAAGGTCCCTGACTGAGGAGGATCTCCTGCTGTCCCTCCCAAAGGTGACAACGTTCCCAGCAGAGCCTGGACAGGCAGAACTGACCATGGCGGGAGGGAGGGCTGTGCTGTAGGAGCATCACCCACCAGCACGGGAGGGAGCAGGAGCCACTGGGCATTTCCAGGGCTCGCTGCTCTCTGGGGATGGTGCAGCTCAGAGCTCGGTGTCCCTGAGCATCCTAAGACCTTCAGAGCCAAGGTTGTGCCAAGGACAGCCCAGAGAGTCCTTGAGGTCGGAAAAGACCTTAAAGATCAAGTCCAATTCCTGGAAAGCCTCCCCTGCTTCCCCCCATCTGCATACTGCCATCCCCTGCCCCACATCTCCATGGTTGGCTGGATCCTGCCCTCCCCTCCTCTTCTCTTGGAGTTGGTTCCTGATCCCGGCGGGTGCTGTGCCATTTGCTGCGTAGGTTCCTCTGGCAGCGTTTGCTCATTCCAAGTCCACTTTGGAATCGCTAAACACGCATCTGCTCTTCGGATTTTCCTTTTTGTTTTGCTCTGATTTCCACATTGAAAATGGGGCCATCATGGGAACACTCTCATTTTACTGTTATTTTTTTTTATTTCCTTGATTTTTATTTTTTACTTCCAAGGACACAATTTCGAGCCCTGAATTCTTCTCTTCTAACCTCCCTACTTTCATTGCAGATCTTACATTGTAATTTATTTTCTTTTCTTGTTTCTTCTCTCTTATAAAATGCGCAACGGTTGTGAATTTTAGTTATTATTAAACGAGATTCTTTTCCTGCTGTCTTGTCTTTTAGGTATGCTCAGCCACCCACCCATCCCCGTTTCCGAGCTGGCTGAACACACAGAGCATCTCAAAGCTAATGATAACCTGAAATTATCCCAAGAGTATGAGGTATGAGCAAGAGTGATTGCTGTGCATGGGTTTGCAGAGCCAGGAATTAGGGAATTCAGACAGGCCTCCATCCAAATTAACAGCTTTGTTTTAAGGATCTGGTTAGCTGAAATTTAGAAGTTATTTCTGTATTGGAAATTAAGGACTTGCTGAGCACTTTGCTGGGTTCAGTTCCAGTTCATAAAGAGAAGGAGGTTGGCCATGAGCTGCTCCTGTTTGGTGCAGGAGCTGAGCTCCCTTGGAGAAGGGGACACCGTTCTGGAAGGTGACTCTGGGTGGGGTGGGGACCTGTCCCTGGGCACTGCTGGGCACGGAGGGGACCGAGCCAAGGACGGTGACAGGCAGGTTTGTCCAGCTGAGGCTGAGACGAGCAGGGAGTGCTCCACACTGATGCCGTCGGAGCTGGAGATGGGAAAACAGAATGATTTTCCTTCCTCGCTGTGTCTGAGGGGTTTGTGCACATTTTCCCTATCTTGGTAATGTTTGCTTACCTGATCCCAGACTGGGCTGGGCTGGAAGGACCTTAAAGTCCATCCTGTGCCACCCCTGCCGTGGGTTAGGGACACCTCCCACTGTGCCAGGCTGCTCCAAGCCCTGTCCAGCCTGGCCTTGGACACTCCCAGGGATCCAGGGGCAGCCACAGCTGCTCTGGGCACCCTTTCTCCTCACAGGGAGAAATTTCTTCCTAATATTTAATCTAAAACCTCTTCCAGTTTAAACAAAGCCTCTTGTCCTATCACTCCATGCCCTTGTACAAAGTCTCTCTCCACTGTTGGTTTTGTTGTTGAAAGACATCAAATGCCCTGATATTTTTAGCCTAATAACGAGTCTAGACTGCCTAGGTTTGTTTGCAGGCAGGGAGCGAGGGGAGATTTTCCAAACAAAGGGATGCTTTCTCCCTGCCCTGACTCGCAGATATCTCCAGAGCAGCTCCGTGCTGGCACTCCACACCCGAGCAGGGGTCACGCCTTGGGGAAGGCGAATTTTGCTCCGCCGGGGTCTCTCCTCCCACGCTGGGCACGGGGGCAGCAGCAGCCTGGTAATGTGCTCCATCAGATTCCAGAGGCTGATCTGCATAATGCCATATCCCGAGTGCCCTGGCTCGCCGCCAGCCCTGCCTCCTCCAGCGGGAGAGCCAGAGCTGAACAAACATCGCTAATGAAGTGAAGGCGAGGCGTGATTAGAGGGATGGAGAGCAAACAGACACATTACAATAGTATAAATACCCATTAGTTAGGAGCTCTCTGCAGCCACAGTGCGCGAGGATGTGCCAGTGGTGGCTTTGTGCCGCTCCAGGGTGGCACAGGCAGGGAGGGCAGCGGGGCCAGGCCAGGGCCAGCTCAGAGGGGTGGATCGGGGACTGGGACCCTGTCCCCAAAGGGTGGCAGGGAGGGAGAGCAAGCAACAGGAAACGCAGCTCGGCACATTCCTGCCAAGCCTCCAATTGAGGCAAACCCCAAGGGCTCTGCGAAATGATGAAGGAATTAAGCCCTTGTTTTATTTAATTCTCTGGCTGAGGATTTAGAGGTAAACGTAATTAACCTAATTTCCATATCTGGAACAGCTGGACTTTAGAGAGGAAAAAAAAACCGACCACCAAACCTGGCATAAATCACTAGGACAGGCAGAGGGGATTTTATTCTCCGGTGCATTTCATTGTTTATTCCTTCATCCCTTCTAGGAAAAATCCATGTTGACTGAGTGTCCCAGGGCCAAGGTCCTTACCTCTGCTTTGTGCTGGGGATGCACTCCTGGCCCTGCTGGGCAGGCTGCCTGTCCCTGCCAGGCTCCCGTGGGCTTCCTCCCCATTTGCACTGGGGAACCCTCACTGCTGAGTCCTTGTGGTGCCAAGGAAAGCTGTCCCTGCTCCACACAGAGCAGCCTGGTCCCTTCCTGCTGCCCATGGGTAGTTTTTAGTCATGGAATCACAGAATGGTTTGATTTCGAAGGGACCTTAAAGCCCATCCCATTCATTGTCCATGGGCAGGGACACCTTCCACTGTCCCAGGCTGCTCCAAGCCCCATCCAGGTTGGCCTTGGACACTTCCAGGGATCCAGGGGCAGCACACACGGTCATAAACCTTATCCTGACTTAAATATCTTCTTCCCCAGCACTCACCGAGACAGTGATACCTTTCTTCCCTCTTGATTGTGATGTAGTTTAACCATGCACAGATTTGGGCTCTTGATCATTCCCTAAATCCACCCTGACGTGCTTGTTCCTGTTCTCTCCCCGTTCCCAGCATTTCTCGGTGTCGGCAGCTTGGGCACGAGTGTGATCCGAGGCCTCTACTGCAGCCTGGAACTGCATTGCTGCTTTTGCCCCTGGGCTGCCTCATTCCAGAGGGGGAATTAGCTCAGATATTCCCCTTGGGGCCGAGGGAGATGGGACATCAGCTGTTCCCCTGGGCTGGGGCTTTCCCACAGCACAGCTGGGTTCCAGCGAGACCTCCAGAGCCACGTGGAGCGAGGTGTTCCGAGCTGCCTTTGCCCTTTTCTCCTCACTGACTCTCCCATTTCCTTTCCCAGTCCATCGACCCTGGCCAGCAGTTCACGTGGGAGCACTCCAACCTCGAGGTGAACAAGCCCAAGAATCGCTACGCCAATGTGATCGCCTACGACCACTCGCGGGTCATCCTGCTGCCCATCGAAGGTACGGAGAGTCCCCCGGCCGTGCTGGGGTGCAATTCCTGCAGGGAACGCTCCTTTCTCGTCTGTTATTTATATTCTGCCTTTCCCATCTCCCTGGGAGCTTGGCAGGCAGGAGACACCTCTGTAAACCAGGCATTTGTTAAATTGTGGTGACTGACATATTCCCCTGGAGCTGCAATCCCTCATTTCCAGGGCTGCTTCATCAAGGAGCTGCCTTCCCTTGGCTTGGAGACGCCAGTTTGATGCATCTCTGAGGAACAGGAGGAATTCAGAGCACACAGAGCTTCGGAGGGAGCAGGAATGGGGAGGCTGGGAATGCAGAGTGGGGAGGAATGGGAGGCAAGCCCAGGGCTGAGGGTACAGATGTGAGAGCAGAGGCAGCAGAGCTGTGGCTGCTGAGCTCTACAGGCACAAAGATCACTTGGTACACAGCTCCTGCTGCAGCCCTGGCCCCTAAAAGGCTCAGGATAAGAAGGGGCTAATGCCAGCCTGGCGCCTGGGTCATAAATTGTTTCCTGAGCTGCTTATGTGAGCGATGGTGCAGTCAGAAAATTTACATTAAATTTCACAACTCGTGGCTCTTGACTGAGCTGCTCCAGAGCACGCCAGGATAAGAGAGGCTTGGGATGGAGTTGAACAGGGCACCTGCTTGGGTTGCTGCTGCCACCGAGATAATGCTGGAGTTTCACAGCTCGGGATGTGGCTGTGCCGCGTGGATAAAGCGTTCCAGGCCAATCTTGCGTTGCCAAGAGCTGATCATCGGAGCAGAGAGGATGTGGGATGTCCTGGTAACTGCCTGCTGAATGGAGAGGTTAATTCGGGAGCCTTTGAGACCAGGGGATTGCTAAAATAATCTCCCTGTGCCGCGGTAGCTCCGAGGGGCGCGGGGAAGGGGCAGAGCTGAGGCAGCAGCCGAGCGCAATGATTTGCCAAAAACCTGCACAAATCTGGATTGCTCTGCTCTGCTATTAGAGGGCTTTAAACGTTTCTCCTTGTGAAGCTGACTGAGTTCTGCCTTGGTTTAATTCTGAGATTAATATTGTATGAGCCAAGGAAAGCAGAGGCTTAAAAAAGTTGCTTTGTCATTCAGCGGAAAGGAGAAGAGCACAAATGGGGAGTGAAGGACATTGGGCTGCTCTTGGGTCTGGGGCTGGACGCAGGCAGCACTCCCAGCCCTGCCCAGGGCTCCGTGAGGGACCAGTGCTGCAAGGCCAATGGGCCAAGGTTAAATTTTCAAGCGTCTGAGAGGCTCTGACATGTCTTGGCTGGTGTGCTCCTTCCTGCCGGGCTCTGTTTTCCGCTCAGGGCTGGGAGATGAAGGGAGCTGGAGGAATTAGTTTTGTTGCTTTCTCTTTGTTTTAAATCTGGGTTTGTCAAGGCTGCAGATTGTCACTGGCTGCTTGGTCAGGAAGAAGTAGTGGCTTCAATTCTGTGGCTTCTCTGGAGCTGGGCCTGTCACACAGCGAAACATTGCAGGAGCTCATGGCCACCATTTCAAATGACAGAGTGGACCCCGGGGGGCTGCAGAGAAGATTAATTCCAGAAGCTCAGCCTTGATCACACTCCTGCCTTTACAGCCACCTTCTCTCCCTCCTGAAATTTCAGTCTGGGAGGGAGCAGGGGTAGGGAACCCTCCAGAAGTTTAATCAAATTTCTGCAGCAGCTGAAGTTCCCGAGTGCCCTTGAGGATGGGCAGGCAGCTCTGGGCTCAGCATCAGCAGCGATTTCGGCAGCCCAATCCCTGCTGGTGCTGCTCCCCTGGAGACAGGAGCAGAGGGCTCTGCACCGAGTTAATCATAGGCTTGCAGCTCCTGCCAGCCTTGCCAGGCTGTGTTTGGGAGCAGCCAAACCACCCCGGAGCGGCTGCTCGTGCCAGGCGCCGGCGCTCTGAGCCCAACCTGGGCAGCGCCGCGTGCCAGGGCCATCTCAGCTGCAGAGCAGCCCTCGCCTGCCATGTCCCAATCAACCTCTTCACTCTGGGAGTGCCTTCTGCTCATCCCAAACCCTCGAGCAGGGACCCAGGCGAGCAGCTGGAGCTCAATAGCCTGTAACTCATGCGAGCAGGGAAAAAAACCCTCCTAAAAATGACAGTGGGCAATTTACAGCGAGGCAAAGCCTGTAATTTCAAAGCCTTCATTGGCAAAATCAAGCCTGGTTTTATTCCTCACTCTGTCCAGCTGTAGCTCAATGCCTGTGGACCACAGCCATTGACCAGGTGCATTCACTGCCGGGGCTGGGGCAGGCTGGGACAAGGACTCAGCTTTGTCCTGTTGGACACTGAGGCAGCACGAGCCCTGGGCCAGGACTTTGCTCCTGTTAAGCACATGAGCAAAACCACCACGGTTTCAAGGCTTGATATTCAGTCTCTTGAATATCTTTTGCAAGGAGTTACTTTCTCCCTGCAATGCAGGAGTTTGAGCTGGAAAAACTTGCCAGGAGTGTGTGGTTCTGACCCTCCAAGCCACGGAGGCTCTGGTGTTTCTGCAGGGGAATTCTCTCTAAGAGCATCCCTGCAAAAATGCTTCCAGCTGTGCGAAGTCCTGCGCCATTCCCTGATTTTTGCTGATCTGACACAGGAATTGTGGGCAGCGATTACATCAACGCCAACTACATCGATGGCTACCGGAAGCAGAACGCCTACATTGCCACGCAGGGACCTCTGCCAGAGACCTTCGGGGACTTCTGGAGGATGGTGTGGGAGCAGCGCTCAGCCACCATTGTCATGATGACTAAGCTGGAGGAGAAATCACGGGTGAGATGCATGAGAGGGATGACTGGTTAGTCATAATCCAGGGGGATTGGAGGGGAGAGCTGGGGGAGCAGCAAATCCCTTTGATGTGCAGCCAGTGGGGGATTTCTGCCTGCTCTGCCAGCACCCTGAAAGTTCGGTGATTCATTGCTTTTAAAAAAACAAACCATTCACCCTGGAAAACTGCAGCCTCCTTGGCAGCTCCAGGAGAAGAGGCTGCTGGATCCCACTGCATGTCTGTCTTGGAGTTAACCATGTGGCAAGTTTCACATTCAGTTCTCTTGTTTAACAAGCCCCAGTACATTCCCTCTAATCTTCAGGATTCCAGTCTGTTTGTGGGGTTGGTGTGCTGTCAAAGCCACAGCTCAGTCAGTTGGAGCTTTTTCTCGTGGGTCTGTCCCTGTCCTGGTGCCCTGCAAAGACATTTCTTGCACCTCCCCTTGCCTTTGCCACCTGCCCAGCTTCACCTGGAGCAGCACACTTTGGGAATGAGCTTCCCACCAGCGAAGGCTTTGTCCCAGCCCTGAGCCACCCCTCGTGTCTTGCAGATAAAGTGTGACCAGTACTGGCCAGGCCGAGGCACGGACACCTATGGCATGATCCAGGTGACCCTGCTGGACACCATCGAGCTGGCCACGTTCTGTGTCCGGACCTTCTCCCTGCACAAGGTGAGCTGGGCTGCTCCTGCTGTCCCTGGGGTGGCTGTGCTCTCTGCACCCCAGCACAGCAGGTTTGGTGTGCTGTGTGTGGCAGGTTTGGGGTGCTGTGTGTGGCAGGTTTGGGGTGCTGTGTGTGGCAGCTTTGGGGTGCAGTGCACGGCAGGTTTGGGGTGCTGTGTGTGGCAGCTTTGGGGTGCTGTGCATGGCAGGTTGGGGTGCTGTGCACAGCAGGTTTGGGGTGCAGTGCATGGCAGGTTTGGGGTGCTGTGCAGGGCAGGTTGGGGTGCAGTGCAGGGCAGGTTTGGGGTGCTGTGCGTGGCAGGTTTGGGGTGCTGTGCAGGGCAGGTTTGGGGTGCTGTGCAGGGCAGCTTTGGGGTGCAGTGCACGGCAGGTTTGGGGTGCTGTGTGTGGCAGGTTTGGGGTGCAGTGCCCGGCAGCTTTGGGGTGCTGTGTGTGGCAGGTTGGGGTGCAGTGCCCGGCAGGTTTGGGGTGCTGTGCACAGCAGCTTTGGGGTGCTGTGCAGGGCAGGTTTGGGGTTCAGTACACGGAAGCTTTGGGGTGCTGTCCCCCCTGACTGCCGCTGTCCCTCCTGCAGAACGGCTCCAGCGAGAAGCGCGAGGTGCGGCAGTTCCAGTTCACGGCGTGGCCTGACCACGGCGTTCCCGAGTACCCCACGCCGTTCCTGGCCTTCCTGAGACGAGTGAAAACCTGCAACCCGCCGGACGCCGGCCCCATCGTGGTGCACTGCAGGTACAGGTCCTTCCCCTGGCCCAGGGCCACCTGCGAGGCAGGCAGAGGGTCAGGAGGGTGTGGGTTTACATGGATGGCCAGAGGTGCATTCCCAGGCAGCATCTGAGGAGCAAACTTGAGAGTTCTATTGACCACAGCATTTCCTGAGATGAGGAGGGTGTAATTTGCACCAAACCACTTGGATGGAGTGTTCCAGGCCAGGCTTGGAGCAGCCCATGGTGGGGTGCCACTGGATGAACGTCAAGGTCCCTTTGAAACCAAACCATTTTGGGATTTGATGGTCTCACTAAGCAGTGGAAGTGCCCAGTGCTGTCCCAGGGTCTGGTTCTGTGTGGTTCTGTGTGGTGGGGCTGTCTCTGGTCACAGTGAGGAAGGAGGAGGATCAGGTGTGATCTCAGAGGGTGTTTGGGGTGTTTGGGAGGCAGAGCTGCCCAGGGCAGAGCTGACAGTGATTGACAGAGTTTCTGAGTGCTGCAGCCTTTCTGATAATGCCGAGCTGAAGGCAGGTAACATTCCCTAATTCAATTTGCAACCCAGTGAGGAATCCTTGAAGGCTCAATGCAGATAAATCCCTGTGTTCCTCAGGAGGGTGCGGAGGAGCCTGCGGGTTCCTGGGCACCAAGGGAAGCTCTGAATTGTGCAGGCTGCTGGGGAAGCTAATCCTGCCTCTGCTGGAGGATGCCATTTAAACAATCTTTGTGAGTGGGCAACTTATCACTACCCTTGCAGATGGCAATTATTGTGCACCTCAGAAAATGAATAAAGAGCTGTCAGCTCACAACCAGTGCCCAGATCAGCTGCTGAGTTCTTGCCAAAGCTCCAGTCACCTGCTTGGTTCAGGTGTTAGGCAGTCTAATTAACAGAGATCAAGGGGGCTCGATGAAAAAAGGGACAGCACTGGAATGGTAAAAGAAAATCCTTTATTAGCAGTGGCACAGGAGAGCAGAGCCCCACTGAGGCCCAAATGCTGTTACACACAGGTCTGATGTTACCCTGTGCACAAAAACATTGAGGGAGAGGTGACTCACGGTGACCATTACAGCATCGGTGCTTTTCAGCTGCTGAGATCTGAGATTAAATGGCTTTTTCAGCCTTCAGATCGTGCCAGCCCTTTGTGGGAGCCTCGGCTGCCACAGCTGTGCCCGGCCCAGGGTGTCAGTGCAGGGGACATGGGGCAGAGTGGTGTGGAGGGGACATGGAGCAGAGGGGACATGGGGCAGAGCAGGGCACAGGGGACATGGAGCAGAGGGGACACAGGGCAGAGGGGACACGGGACAGAGGGGACACGGGACAGAGCAGGACAGAGCAGGACACGGGGCAGAGCAGGGCACAAGGGACATGGGGCACAGGGGACATGAGGCAGAGGGGACACAGGGCAGAGCAGGGCGGAGGGACATGAGGCAGAGCTGGGCAGAGGGGACAAGGGGCAGAGGGAGCAGAGGGGATATGGAGCAGAGGGAACATGGGGCAGAGCAGGGCAGAGGGGACACAGGGAAGAGGGAGCAGAGGGGACATGGAGCAGAGGGGACACGGGGCAGAGCAGGGCAGAGGGGCACTGCCACCTGCCGAGTGGCAGCACAATCCATCCCTTTGTCCCCTTGTGCCACCAGCGCGGGCGTGGGGCGCACGGGCTGCTTCATCGTGATCGACGCCATGCTGGAGAGGATCAAGCACGAGAAGACAGTGGACATCTACGGGCACGTGACCCTGATGAGGTCCCAGCGCAACTACATGGTGCAGACGGAGGACCAGTACAGCTTCATCCACGATGCCTTGCTCGAGGCCGTGGCCTGCGGCAACACCGAGGTCCCGGCTCGGAACCTCTACAGCTACATCCAGAAGCTGGCGCAGATCGAGGCGCGGGAGCACGTCACGGGCATGGAGCTGGAGTTCAAGGTACGGCTGGGCTGGGGCAGCAGGGTCTGGGCAGGGTTGGTGTTCACACAGAGCCTTCCTCAGGACCTTTCTGCTCCCGTGGGGGAGGTCATTGCTGTGCTGAGCACTGTGGTTCCCAAGGGAGACCTGAATGGCACCACGGGGACTTCTCTGCTCATTCCAAATCAAGGCCGAATGTGCTCCCTCTTAAACTGACATTTTTTAAACTTTTATAGTAGTAGTAGTATTTTCTGGAAGTTTTGCTTAGGGAAAGGGCTCGGACTCTGTGCTCCGGCCCCAAAAACAAAGCCCAGGAGGGCACACCTAGGGGAGGGTGGGTTAGGGGGCTGGCACAGGGTCAAGAGGACACTCCAGCTGAGGGAATCGCTGTCCCTCGCCCGCAGCGCCTCGCCAACTCCAAGGCCCACACCTCGCGCTTCATCAGCGCCAACCTGCCCTGCAACAAGTTCAAGAACCGCCTGGTGAACATCATGCCCTACGAGACCACGCGGGTGTGCCTGCAGCCCATCCGCGGCGTCGAGGGCTCCGACTACATCAACGCCAGCTTCATCGACGGCTACAGGTACGGCCTGGGGCTGGGGCTGGCCCGGGCAGCCTGTGCTGGCCCAGCCCTGCCCCCAGCAGCGCAGTGCCGCAGGGAGATCCCCCCACAGACCCACAGCCAGCCTGCTGAGAGATTCTCCCCTGTGCTCACAAATTACTGATCCCCTAGAGCAGCGCAGTCCCTCCTCTGCTGCAGGTCCTGAGCACAGAGTGTCAGCCAGGGCTGGATTTTGCTGTTGGGAGGTTTCTAAATGTTTTATTAATTGATTACTGTTGTGATTTGGGGACATTGCAATCCCCAAAGCTTCCCCCAGGAAACTGCAGCCCTGGGAGCTGCAGCCCTCCATGGGTGGGTTTGGAGAGAGCAGGGCAGCTCACGAGCAGCTTTTCCTCCTGTCCAGCTGCACCAGCAGTGTACCTCAGCTGTGGCACTGGGATGAGGCTCTCTATGCCTGCTGCTTGGATTTACCCCTTGGAAGTGATATTTAAGGAAAGCTTCACCATTGGCTCTCTTTTTTGGACCACTGGCACCAAAGACACCCCCACCCCTCTAGCCCTTGTGCTGTTCTAGTCCTTCCCCAGCATTTCCATTTGCTCTGCAGCCTTCCCAGGCATTTCCCAAAGCTCTGCCCACGCAGTGCTCCCCCTGACCCCTCCCTGCTCTGCCCCCAGGCAGCAGAAAGCCTACATTGCCACGCAGGGGCCGCTGGCAGAGACCACCGAGGATTTCTGGAGGATGCTCTGGGAAAACAACTCCACCATCGTGGTGATGCTGACGAAGCTGCGCGAGATGGGGCGGGTGAGTGGGGCTGAGGGGGGCTGGGAGGGGAGCCCTGCAGGGCAGGACTGACGGGAGCTGTCTCTGCCCGGCAGGAAAAGTGCCATCAGTACTGGCCCGCGGAGCGCTCGGCACGGTACCAGTACTTCGTCGTGGACCCCATGGCTGAGTACAACATGCCCCAGTACATCCTGCGGGAGTTCAAGGTCACAGATGCCAGGGTAGGTGCTGGATGGGGCACTTCAGGCTGGGGGGAAAGGAGCTGGCAGAAAGCACAGGGTTTGCTGGGCTTGGCTCCCAAAGAAATGGCCCACTTTCTCTGGGATTGTCAATGGAGAGCTCCTAAAATATCATGGTTGGAAAGGACCCACGAGGACCATCGAGTCCAACTCCTGCACAGAAAAAGCTGCGGGTCAGCTCTGCTCCCAGGGCAGGAGCAAACAGCCTCAAGCTGTGCCAGGGGATGTTCAGGTTGGACTTCAGGAGGAATTTCTGCATGGAAAGTGTGGTCAGGCAGGGGAAGGGTCTGCCCAAGGAGGTTTGGAGTTGTGTGCCCGAGAGCTCAGCTGTGGTGAGGAGCAGAACACACACACACACAGACTGTACTGCAATATTTGCTCTTACAGATTGAAAGCAGTTTCAAACCTCTCTCACAGCCATGAGTTGCTTTGTTAGAGATGTGCCTGCCTTTGGGGTTTAGTTGCAGCTTATTTGAGGTGAAAGCAGAAAGTATTTCCCCCCAAAAGCTGCTAAAAACCTTTCAAAGGTTTCTCTGCAACCTACAGAAAATGAGCACTTCCATGGCTGGAAGAGGAGCCACTGTCAGTCATGTTCAAAGGGACAAATGCACTCCAATAATCTTCGATTCAATGTCAGGTTTCTCATCCAAAGGAACATTTCAATACCTTCTCAAATTTCTGTAGCAAACACAACCCTCCCTCTCACAGCACAGTCTCCTGCTTTTGAGGTTGCCAAAGTATTCCAGAACCTGATAATTCAATTTGCAAGGTTGAGGAGGAGGATGCCTCATCAGTCCTCATAGAACAAGATTTATCTTCCTGTCAGCTGTAATTCTGACACTGTGGCAACTCTTTGTGAAGATTGATAGAGAGGCCAACACCTCACCTTGAACGTTCCTTTGCTGAAGACTCCATCTGTGCTGTCTGCAGTGGTCAGAGCTTTCAGCACCTGCCAGGATATGGATCTGTGCTGACAGGCTGACTCCAGGAATGTCAGCTGCAGCACAAGCAGCTTCATCACGGTGGGGCTGGGTAATAAATACGTGTGCACTTGGCTGCAACTGAGTTGCCTCAACTTTTCATGCCCTTTAACAAACTAGCAACAAAAATAGGGGATTTTTTTTTGCCTTTTCTGTTTGTTGTCACAAATACAGGGTGTTCAACTATTCCTGTTTTGTCCCCTAGGATGGTCAATCACGAACTGTTCGTCAGTTCCAGTTCACTGACTGGCCAGAACAAGGTGTGCCAAAATCAGGAGAAGGTTTTATCGACTTCATCGGGCAGGTACACAAGACCAAGGAGCAGTTTGGCCAGGATGGCCCCATCTCTGTCCACTGCAGGTAGGCACCTGGACACACCTCATCCATCGGGGGAGGCAGGGGAGCAGAAGGAATTAAATCCAGATCTCTCCCTGCTTTCCCACCCCAGCCTTGCAAGGAGATTTCTTGGGGGTGTCAGTGCCAAACATTGGCTTCTGCCAGCCAAACTCATCTCCCTTCTGCCCTGGGCACTGCCCACAAGGCTTTTGACCCTCTGTATTTGGAGGAGAGGTATGAAATGCTGATGCTCTGAAGGACCTGGGAACCGCAGTGTTATACATAGAGTATCTACAGAATATCTGTAATATTTGACCTGCAGAATTGGAAATATTTTTTACCAGTCTCAGCCCAATTTACACCTCCAACCCTGCTTGGCTGTGTTTGCTGCTAGCAAGAGTTGTACCTTCTTACCCACGGGCAGGACAGGATGATCCATTCTTATTGAAATTATTTCACTTCAAAAGCCTAATATTACATATTAGGAATAATTTCCCCACTGAATGCTGTTTACCACTACCCAGTGCTTTTAACTGTTTTAATTTCCCTTTCTCAAATGTTTTTTGGGTCACACTCTGGCACTTGGGTTATTTCTGGATCTCTCTGCTGGAGGACTGACCCAGGCTCTGCACTTCCAACACATTCACAGGGCACAGCTCAACCCCACCCCAACCTCAGCATTTACAGGAACATTTGAATGCTGTAGCATACAATTCTCTGTTCATTTCCTCCCCTTCCTGCAGTGCTGGCGTGGGCAGGACCGGAGTGTTCATCACCCTGAGCATCGTCCTGGAGCGGATGCGCTACGAGGGGGTTGTAGATATTTTCCAGACAGTGAAGATGCTGCGAACACAACGACCTGCAATGGTGCAAACAGAGGTGAGGGGAGACCCTGTGCTGTCCCAGGAGCCATGGAATGGGTTGGGTTGGGGGGGGTTGGGTTGGGTTGGGCTGGGTTGGGCTGGGTTGGGTTGGTTGGGTTGGGTTGGGTTGGGTTGGGTTGGGTTGGGTTGGGTTGGGTTGGGTTGGGTTAGGTTGGGTTGGTTGGGTTGGGTTGGGATAGTTTGGGTTGGGTTGGTTGGATTGGGTTGGGTTGAGGTAGGTTGGGTTGGGTTGGTTGGGTTGGGTTGGGTTGGGTTGGGTTGGGTTGGGTTGGGTTGGGTTGAGTTGGGTTGGGTTGAGGTAGGTTGGGTTGGTTGGGTTGGGTTGGTTGGGTTGGGTTGGGTTGGGTGGGGTTGAGTTGGGTTGGGTTGGGTTGAGGTAGGTTGGGTTGGGTTGGGTTAGTTGGGTTGGGTTGGACTGGGTTGGGTTGGGTTGAGTTGGGTTGGACTGGGTTGGGTTGGGTTGGGTTGAGTTGGACTGGGTTGGGTTGGGTTGAGTTCGGTTGGACTGTGTTGGGTTGGGTTGGGTTGGGTTGGGTTGGACTGGGTTGGGTTGGGTTGGGTTGGGTTGGGCTGGGTTGGGTTGGGTTGAGGTAGGTTGGGTTGGGATAGTTTGGGTTGGGTTGGTTGAGTTGGGTTGGACTGGGTTGGGTTGGGGTAGATTTGGTTGGGTTGGGTTGAGTTGTGATGGCTTGGCTTGGCTTGGCTTGGCTTGGCTTGGCTTGGCTTGGCTTGGCTTGGCTTGGCTTGGCTTGGCTTGGCTTGGCTTGGCTTGGCTTGGCTTGGCTTGGCTTGGCAGGGACCTTAGGCCCATCTCGTGTCACTCCCTCCCTGTCCCAGGCTGCTCCCAGCCCAGCCTGGCTTTCCTAAGCATTAGCAAACCCTCCCCTGAGGTCACTCACAAGCCCAGGCTGCACTGCTGATTTTACCTAAGAAATACAAAATAAATTCTAAAAATTTAAGACTTCCTATTGTTAGAAAGTCTCTTAGGGATTTCATGCCAGTCTGGAGCCTCTGTTCTTAGCCAAGAAGCAGAATGTGGCTGTGGGGCTGACAGGAGAGTGGGGATGTTCAGTACCTGAGAGGCACAGACATCAAGGGAAGGCTGGAACTTCCCTCTGCCAGGAGCTCTCAGCTCTTTGAGAATCACAGAGGTTCCTGCCCAGCTTTGAGCTGTCTGGAAAGCAGGACAGGGATCCTGAGGAGCCGATCCCCACCTCTGAGGCTGCTTCTCTTTGCTGTTGGCAGGATGAATACCAGTTCTGTTACCAGGCAGCTCTGGAGTATCTGGGAAGTTTTGATCACTATGCAACATAAAAAGCCATCGTTGTGCAGACTCTACCAACCACTTCAGTCCTGGAAGGCCTCTTCTGACCCAGGAGGAGCGCTTGAACTTACAAAACTGACTCAGAAGAAGTACCTTTTCATCTGGACAATGCATCGGGAGCAGGGGGGAGGATTGGAAGGAACACCCCTTGGGGAACTCCGTGTTGTAACCTGGCCCTCGCAGAGCAGCTCGGCAGGGCTGCTCGGAACTGCTCGGGAAGCTCAGGTGGTGTTCGCTGGGGAGGACGGATGGACACGGGGAAACAGATCCAAAAGCTACAACACACCTTGGGAAACGTTTCTGCTGGAGAAGGGAAGGAGAAACCGACTTTGGTTACATCATTAGAGTTCAGTTTATTTACTAATATAGTTGGCAGTCTTTAAAGGAAGTCACTTGCAGAATTGAAGGTGTTCTGTGAAAGAAAAGGAACTAAATCTCAACACTTAGGCAGACTTAGGGTCAGGAGTTCTTCTAGCTGGAGTCTTAATAACCTCAGTATCAGCATTGGGATAATTCTGGGCTTGCAGGCACCTTGCAAACAGCATTCACGGGATGCCCCTGCCATGCCAGAGGTTTTATAGCTCACATTTTGAATACTTGGAACATTCCTCATTTCTTCTAATTCCAAAATTTATTTTTTAGGATATTTAAAAGGATAAAGAAAGAGAAAGAGTGAGAGTTACAACCCCCAGAGCTGGCTGTGGGGGGTGGCCCCCTCCCCTTGCTTGGGCTGGGGTCTCTGATTGCTGGGTCTGAGCCCCTTTCCAGCACCTTGGCTTTCCTTGGAGCAGGGTGGGACACCCCGGGAAGAGAGGCAGCCCTTCCCCAGCTCTTTGCACATCCACACCCCTCCTGCTGTGAGCAGCCGTGTCCCCTGCTCCTGCCTGGGAGCATCTCCGTGCCAGCAGCATCTCCTGCCCGGAGCCCCAGACACACCCAGAGAGATCATTCCCAGTGCCCAGCTGGCTCCTGGCGCCAGCCCTCGCCTCTGAACTCAGCAGCTCTCGGGAGCTCCTCTCAGGACTGTCCCAGCACCGTCACTCCTTGCACAGCTCCCACGTCACTGTCCCCAACACTCCCCAGCTGTAAAAGAACTGGGAAAGATCCAGGAAGGTGCATCCAATGGCAAATACTGTGAGTGGCTTTCTTTAAAGTATCGATGTAACTGTAACAAGTGACATTACCTTTTTTTTAAATAGTGTATTTTTTCCTTTTTTTTTTTTTTAAAAAAAAAGACAAAGAATATCAGTCAATGAATTTAAAAGAAAAATTTGCTTATTTGTTCATATTATGTTCAAAGACAGTCTATTTTTTCACTGTAGAAATGTTACGTGTAATGGCTGTGATATATAAAAATGCAGTGCAAATTGCTACTTCTACATATTGCTTTTCTACCATTTAAAAGGTTTAACTTGCTCATGTAAGAACAAAATGTCCTTTCTGGATTTTTTTTTTTTTAATTATTATTATTTTTCAGGTTTTTTTTGTTTTCAATCACAGACATATCCCACGTCCCTGGAAGGGTGGGGGAGCAGCAGGTGGAGCGGTGGTGGCAGTGCCAATTCCCTCCCCTTCAGCTGTGGCCCTGCAGGGCCAGGGCTGAACTGGGAGATTCAACACCTCCAGTGGCTTTTGCTGACTGGAGACAGAGATGTTATTTCGGAGCCTTGACGCCCATCAGGTGTTTTAACATCCCCGGTGTGTTGCAGGTACCAGCCTGGGTTGTCTCTGTGCTGGTTGTGGCTCCAGTGCCCAGGAGATTTCCTGGGAAAAGCCACCCTGCCCCAAACTCTGCTCACCTCTGCCCTTTCCTTTTTTTTATTTTTCTAGAAGGGGTAATCATGGCCATCAAGTGCTGCCCAGAACCCCCCACAAAACCCATTTCCTGTCTTTAACTGAAAAAAAGAAAAAGAAAAAAAAAAAAAAGAAAAAAAAACCCGACTGAAAGGCTTCTTCGAGATTTTACTTATTTGTGTGAAAGTTGCCCAGATTTCTAAGTATGTTGCAGCAAAATCTTACTGGACAAGTTGGGGGGAGGGGGGGAGGTTTTTTTCTTTGTATGAGAGCAAAGTGCTGTTGCTTTCACACTGTTATTTCAAACTGAAACAGTAAGTGGTTTTCATACCACGGTGTATGTAGATATATTGACTTTGTATTAAAGGAAGATTGTCTGAAATGCTGCAGCGCTGTGTGTGTGGCAGGGCAGGGCCAGGGCAGCTGCTCTGGGCACAGAGTCCCAAAGCTGTGCTGCCGAGCCCAGGGCCAGGAACAGTTTGCTCTCCCTCTGCTCTCCCTCTGCTCTCCCTCTGCTCTCCCTCTGCTCTCCCTCTGCTCCTGCTAAAAATAGGCAGCGGTGCAAGCCGAACATGTGGCTGCAGAGGAGCAGCTCATTTGGGGAGCTTTGAGCCCAGAAGTGCCGTGCCACAGGCTCGAGGCTGTTCTGATTCAGTGATGGAGGAGTGGGGGAGCTCAGCCAGGACTGGGGTCCACAAAAAAGGGTCTGCCCACCTGGGGGTTTGATCCTGGGTGTCCTGTCCGTGTGCCCTGTCCGTGTGTCCCTGCAGAGCTCAGGTCCTGTCCCTCACCCAGGGAAAGGACACGGGGGTTTGAAGAACGATGGAAGTGTTTATTATTTGGGGTCTGGGATCCTTCCCTCCCTTCACAGCTCCCCCCTCCCTACTGCACTGACACCACCAGCAGCAGTTTGACTCCAGCTTGAAGAAAAGAACAAAAAATTAATTAGCGAGTTCACGCAGAGCCGTGATCAGCGCCGAGATCCCAGGGAATGACATCACCTCCGAAATGCTGGTGCTCCGTGCGAGAGATGGAGCTGAGCACACATCAAACAGCAGCAGCCCTGATGGCACAGGGAAACAGAGAGAGGAATAAACCCCCGAAATCTCCTGGTTTATAACCACGTCTGGTGTACGTGTGTCCCTCCAGGCAGTCTGGGAATAGTAACGAGTTTTGCCTTCATAATCTGGGCTCAAAGGAAATTTGTAGCACGAGCAGCTCCACAGCTCAGCCACGAGACGCAGACAGGCACCTCGGCAGCCTCACTTCAGTCAGGGGATTTTTGATGCTCACTTTGTGTTATCATTGAAGAGTAGAAGGGGAAAACTGATTCTTCTCCTAAGCTGTTTCTCAGTCCTCCCCTCCGTGGCTGCCTACCTGCTCCCCTGCACTCCCAGGCTGCTATTCCTGTCTCTCCGTGACGATAATCATTCCCATCACTGCTCTCCAGGCTCTTATTTTGGCTCCATCCTTTTCTGAGCTGGCGTGACCATCCCCCGGCTCGAGATGCAAACCCCTCACAGAACTGAAATAAATTCCACGCGGAGCACAGGAAGGTGACTGACAAAGAGAATTGGAACAGCAGCTGGGAACTAAGTAAATCTTTCAAAAAATCCCAACCAACTCCGCAGGAAGCCAGTTAGGGAAGCAAACACAGGGTGAAATCTTTTCATAGAATCGTGGAGTATCTTGAATTGGAAGGGACCCACAGGGATGGTGCAGTCCGAGTCCTGCCCTGCACAGACACCCCAATAATCCCACCCTGAGCATCCCTGGAGTGCTGCCCAAACCCTCCTGGAGCTCTGTCAGCCTCGGGGCAGGGACCATTCCCTGCTCAGTGCCCAACAGGAGTGAGGCTCACACGGAACAGGAGAAGCTGCTGGATTTATATCCCAAGGGTACTTTGTGAATGTGACAGCCTGATGTGCTGGAGCTGTGATTAATAAACAATTGGTAACACAAATTATAATTGATAAAGAATTCCAGGCTCTGGGATGTGCACCCCAACTGCATCCTGGTGCCCATTCCAGCTGCAAAGAGCAAATGCAACAGGAATTCTTGCTCCCAGCTCAGCCTCTGCAGGTTTGCTGTGCCTGAAGCCTGGCACGGGGCTGGATTTCATTGTAATTAAACTCCAAGTGATGGCCCATTAATGCCGGATCGCAGCAGGGCGGGGGGAGGCTCTTGTTCCTTATTGATCCCAGGACTTCTTCCCTCTCTCTCTCTCCTCCTCTCACATGAGCTCCAACTGAGCTCTGACAGCGAGTTTATTAGAGGTGTGAGCAGGGCTGGAAGGAGTAAATCATTGCAGGGAATATTTTTACAGAGCGGGGCTGTCACAAGGGCTCCAGAGCTACACGGATCCGAGTCCCGACAGGAGCAGGGTTAGGGCATGGGCAGTGGTTTCACAAGGGGTCCCAGAGCCCTCTTTTATTAAAGCTGAGAGGACACTGAGAGCAGAGCCAAAGCCAGCCCGTGGAGAGTCCAGAGCTCAGTGCTTGCTCGAGGAGCAGCAGACCCAGCCTGGAGCATTCCTGGCAGGGCTCAGAGCTGCTCCCATCCCCAGGACGAGCACCTGAGTCCCGCTCAGCCCCCTCCAGCCTCTGGCACTGTTCCTATAAAAACCCTGCAGGACCCCCACGGTCCCCCCAGCGCCGCCCCATAGAGCTCAGAGCAGCAAAGCCTTCCCAGGTCCTTGCAGGGAGCTGGTCCCAGTTCCCTTTACGCCAGGGCAAAACCTATTTGTGGCACAGTGAGAATTTGAAGCCTGGATGCCAAATCCCTGAGGAACTGATTTCCAAAAGCCCCCAGGCCCCTGCACAGCCCTAAACCAAGAGCCCCCAGCCCCCTGCAGCAGAACAAAGGCTGTAACTGTAATTTACATTCCATAGGAAAAGGAAAAGCTTTTCTTGGTTTACAGAATTACCCAAGTGGCAAAGCAGCTCCCAGGCCAGGAGAAATTCCTCACGTTGCAATATGCTTTAATTATACCAAGAGCAGCAGTAACAGACCGAGAAATCAATTCCTTCTCCTAAATAAGATGGTTGCAAATTCCAAGTCGGCAAGTGAACAGATGTAGAACTGAAATGGAAAAAGTAAATACCCTCGGAGGTGCTGGGAAAATTGTCTTACTATTGCTACAAGTTCATCCACTGGGAAAGGGATGCAGGGAGCTGCTCCCAGATTTCCTGAGGAGGAAACCACACCTTCCATCACTTCAGGTGTCACCACAGGTCCCTGAGGTGTCACAGCCTCTTCTGGGCACACAGAAATCCCTCGTCCCTCTCAGGAACAAATCCTGGGATAATGGGGGGTGTCCCTGGGATAATGGGAGTGTCCCTGGGATAGTGGGGGTGTCCGTGGGGCACTGGGGGGTGTCCCTGGGATAATGGGAGGTGTCCCTGGGATAATGGGGGTGTCCCTGGGATAGTGGGGGTGTCCCTGGGATAGTGGGAGCTGCACCTGGGGCAGGGGAAGGTGTCCCTGGGATAATGGGAGGTGTCCCTGGGGCACTGGGGGGTGTCCCTAAGATAATGGGGGTTTCCCTGGGTTAGTGGGGGGTGTCCCTGGGGCACTGGGGGGTGTCCCTGGGATAATGGGGGATGTCCCTGGGACAGATGGAGGTGTCCCTGGGATAATGGGAGGTGTCCCGGGGGCACTGGGGGGTGTCTCTGGGACAAGGGAGGTGTCCCTAGGATATGGGGGATGTCCCTGGAATAATGGGGGGTGTCCCTGGGACAGTGTGAAGTGTCCCTAGGGCAGAGGGAGGTGTCCCTGGGATAATGAGAGGTGTCTCTGGGACAGATGGAGGTGTCCCTGTCCCTGTCCCTGTCCCCGGCAGGGTGGGGTGTCCCCGCAATGGCTGAAGTGTGAGCAGCAGCATTAATTCGCTGTGTGATAGCCACTCTCTCCAACCATTTAATGTGCTCACCCCAATCCAGCTTTAATCTCCCTATTTTCCCATTGTCTCCTTATCCCTCCCTCCATCATCTGCAGGGCAGGAGCACCTCATCCCTCTGCGATGTGCCCAGGGATCAAAGCCCCAAGCCCTGATCTCCTGAACACCAACAAACCCAGCTCCCTCAGCCATCAGAGGGAGAAATCCCTGATGGAATCTGTGTCCCTCTGTGTCCCTCTGTGTCCATCTGTGTCCCTCTGTGTCCATCTGTGGCCGTGCCCGGCCGGGCACACGCAGGGGCACAGGCAGACGTGCAGATGGCAATCCCAGATTAATGGGTTACACAAGGGCTTTATCCCGGGCTTACCGAGGATAATAAACCCCTCGGGAAAAAATTGTGTCCAAATGATTAAAAAAAGAAAAAAAAAAAATCTCTTTAAATATATAACGTTCTGCCTGAGCCGTGTAAGGTGTTGTTCAGGAAATTGCTGAACATCACTAATTCAGGCTCCACTCCACCAGGTCCTTCTCCCATCTCAGGGTGGCAGAGCTCAGCAGAATTCCCACAGCACGGCATGGCACATGGGCACTGCTGTGAGCAAAATCCACCCACACCCATCCCATCGATGGTTTTTATTTATTTTTAGGGTGACAAACACCCTGCTGAAAGCCAGACTGGATGGAGCGCCAGGTATCCTGGTCCAGGGGAAGGTTCCATGGCAGGACTGAGAGGAGCTTTGAGGTTCTTTCCAACCCAGACCTTTCTGGAGTTCTGTGAGGTGTGCTGAGGCTCAGGAGAAGGAGTGCATCCACCTTCAGCTCCTCCAGAGCAGCAGGAAGGAGCTGCTGGGGTGACAGCCGAGGGACTGAGTCACACAGCCACAAATACACTGAACAGCCAAAAAAAAAAAAAAAAAAAAAAAAAAAAAAAAGCAAATTACTAAAATAAACCCACCGTGGGCCCTGTGGATTTTGCCCATGGTGAGGAGATGCTGGAGGTCCCCTCAGGAAGCGATTCCGGGGAGTCTTCGGTGGTGGCCCCTGGACCTGAGTCTGCCCTGGGGATGTCCCTGAGGCCACCTGATGTCCCTGGGGTGTCCCTGAGGCCACCTGATGTCCCTGGGGTGTCCCTGATGGTCACCAGAGCTCTGGGGCACAGCTGGAGCTGCTCCAGCCCAGCAGCAGCCACTCCTGGAGCCTCACTCGTGGGTCTGGGGAGGGACAGGGACACGAGGATTTTTTTAGGTTCAGGCCAAAAGATAAATCAAACCAAATTACTGCCCCCTCAGGAAAAGCAGATTCAAATTGCTGCACAATTTTTTATCTAAATAATGTTTAAATTTTAACAAGGGGGGAGAAAAAACTAATTACATATTTGTGTGGAAGATCATAAATCACATAATTACAATGGGAACCTCTGCATCTTTCCAACAGACCAAAAACAGACTACACAAGTTCTTATCTCATTACTGTTTAATTAAGAATTATGTTTGAGCATCTTCTTTTTAATTATCACAGAGCCCAGATGACTTCTAATCTCCTTTTTACCCAAAATGAGGGAAGGTGCAGTCCAAAACGGGCGCTAATGAATTTACAATTTGCTCTTTGGGGAACTTTAATAAAATTTACTCCACACAGAAGATTAACACTGATAAAGTGAAGTTCCAAAGAGAACATTTGGTTCCTTTCAGTTGGCACCACACGAGTGCCAGGAGCTCATACCGAGGATGCTGAGGTGCTGCTTTTTGGGGATTTTCACCCATGGTTGTGTGACTGCACCTGCACCCAAAAACATCCCCGAGGGGAAATGGGGAGCAGCAGAGCCAGGAACATGGATATATTTATTTTTATATATATATAAATATATAAATATATAAATACAAATAGATAAATAAATATATATATAAATATATAAATATAAATCTATATATAAATATATACACACACACATGTATATAAAATATATATGTATAAATATATATATTTATTTTATATATATAAATATATATATAAATATACATACACATGTATATGTATATGTATATGTATTTATTTTTATATATATAAATATATATGTATAAATAAATATATATTTTTATTTTATATATATAAAAAAAAATATATACACACATATATGTATATGTATATGTATATATGTATATATGTGTGTGGATATATATATACACATACATATGGGTATATTTTCTATTTTAAAAAATATTTTATAAAATATATATAAAATATTTAATATTTTTATATTTTATTTTTTATATATTTATATAAAAATATATTTTTATAACTACACAAATAAATAGAAATATAGTATACATGTATTTTAATAAATAAATTAACAATAAATATATATTTATATATAAATATATGTTTTATATAAATACATCTTTATATATTTAATATATTTATATATATAAATATATATTTATTATGTAACTAATAATTATATAATATCTATTATATAATATATTTTTAGGATAAATAATATACATAGTATATCTTATATAATAATAATAAAATAATAATGTATATTATGAATATATCTTTATGTATTTATATATTTATATATTTATATATAAATATATAAATATATATATTTATGAGGGGGTTTTAAGCCCAGCACACAGCAAACACCTTTTAATTCAATTGACTGAATCGACACAGAGAGATTATTAGTTTTCAGTAAGATTTGATTCAATTAATTAGCCTGAAAATATCAGCACAGCCAGGCGAGCAAAGAAAAACAGAGATAAATCCCTGCCATGGCGCCGCTTCATCTTTTAAAGGCAATTAACTCTTAGTTATTAGCTTTTAATTAGGGAATAATAATGACACCATTAATACAGTTTATTAGACTTGTCAGCAGACAGCTGTTCCGCGCAGATTCTATTATCAGATCTTGGCTTTGTCTGCGCTCCGAGCGCGGCGAGGCAGAGCTGGGGGTCCTGGGTGAGCCCCAGAGCTGAGGGTCCTTGGTGAGCCCAGAGCCGGGGGTCCTGGGTGAGCCCCGGGAGGGTCTGCCCTGCCCTCCCTGCCCTGGGGACCCGCGGGACATCGCTCCCTGCGGACCCCTGAGGGGTCACACAGCGCCCGGAGGTGGCCCGGGATTGTCCCCCCCTGTCCCGGCAATGTCCCTCTCTATCCCGGGATTGTCCCTCCCTGTCCGGGGAATGTCCCTCTCTATCCCGGCAATGTCCCTCTCTGTCCCGGGATTGTCCCCCCCTGTCCCGGTGGCACCAGCCCCGTCTCTGTCCCTCTCCGGTGCCTTCCCTGGGCAGGGCAGCTGCAGCTGTGCCAAAGATGTTTTAACCTCAGCTCACTACACCTGAGATGGATCCCAAACACTCACAGCACCAAAAACTTTTATTTTCCCCTCTTTATTTCCTTTTCCTCCCAGCTCATCCCCTCTCGGGAAGTGCCGAGCAGAGCAGAGCAGACTTGGAAACAAAAAATCACCTTAAAGAAATTAAGCTCTTGGAATAATTCTATGCATTCCTGGTCTCATTCCACCCCTCTGCCAGGCCCATGTCCCTGTGTGCTGGCAGCTGCCAAGGGTGCCAAAAACACCACGGAATTCTCCTCTTGCTCCAGATTTATTGGGGAATTTCAAATCCTGCTGTAAGACAAAAACCCACGACCTTGGCAGTGGCCAGATGCCTCAAGTTTTCATTTCTGTGGCTGCTGAGTCACTAAAATAGAATCTCCAGAGGCTGGAGATTACACAGCGAACCACATTTGCCATTATCTTCCCCATTTTCCTGTTTCACCGTGTTCCAGCAGAGATGGAAACCATCGCCAGGGCACAAGCTTGTCTGCACGGTGGTTTTTTATTCCTTTATCACACAGGAATTAATCTTACCCTGAATTATGCACACAGGATGCTCCAGCAATACAAAAACACAGCGCCATCAATTTCCCCAATCTACTCCAGAGTTAATAAATCATAAAAATAAATGTAAAATACCCTGGTGGGTTCCACCACCTTGGTTTGAATTTGTTTTCCCTGCTCGGACTGGAGGGAAGCACCAAGAGCTCCCTGAGCTGACACTCGGCTCGTGGGAGGAATTCTCTTCCTCCTCTCCAGCACAGTGTGGTCAAATCCTGAGGAGAGAGACAAACCTGGAGTGGGAATAAAGCAGCTAAGAGCCAATCTGCAATTTTCTGCAGGAAAGCAGAGTTGTTAAATGGAAAGCAAAGCTGTGCAAAAGGAAGAACTTCCCCCACTGAGCACTGCCGTAAAAAGAAGAAGGACCAGCGTGGTTATGATTATAACCAACAGCACCTGGAACGAGGAGCTGTGCAGAGATTACTGAGGGAAAAGGAGAAGGGAAAGGAAAAGGAGCAGTGGTGCTGGGGAGCTCCACCAGGACAGGCTGGTCCCTGTCCCCAGCCCAGGCTCCCTCCGCCCCCAGCCCTGACCAAACCCGAGATTTCAGGAGAAACTGTGTCCACATCTCGGTACAACAGCAAAACTCCTGAGCTCAGGGGGCTGCTGTGCTCAGCTGGATCCAGGTGGAAGTCAGGAGAGGAAAATCAACAGAAAAATTGAATTTCAACCAACATTGTCTCTCGTCCTGTTCCACCCCTGCCATGGGCAGGGACACCTTCACCATCCCAGGGATTTCCAAGCCCTGTCCAGCCTGGCCTGGGACACTTCCAGGGATCCAGGGACAGCCACAGCTCCCCTGGACCCCCCGAGCCAGGGATGGGCAGTGCTGCTCACGGCACAGCTCCAGCAGGTCCATGGCACCTGCAGGTGCTTCACCTCTCAGGTCTGAGCACAAACATCTGAATCCCAGCCAGGAAAAAACCCGAGAACATCTCTCACTACTGAGAAAAAACTGCAGGGAAATTTATTTGGACAAAATGGACCAAGTCCTTGATTTGGGAGTATCGCAGGAGTGAGAGAAATCGCAGCGTTTAACGAGCAGCCAATTGTCTCTGAGCTGAATTAGTGAAAAATGTGATGATGAATTGCTCCTGTAATGCAGCCCCATCCCCGAGCACAGGGATCTCCTGCAGTTGTGCTCAGGCAGATTTTTCACTTCGTGCTGACAAAAATCTCACACTAATCACCCGAGCCAGGCCACAAAGCTCGTGGATTGCAGTGTTAATTCCATGTTGCAGCTGAATCCCAGATTAATCAGACACACCAGCTCCGAGGGGCTCTGAGCTCTTCAGGTAACAAAGAGAAGGAAACCTCAGCTCTGAGCAGAGCCACGAGCAAATCACACTTGCACCAGAGCCCTCCTCCCACCTCGGGGCTTCTCCACAGAGAAAATTGTCCAGCAGCCCTTCTGCACCTCCAGTCAGCTCAGATTCATCTCTTTATTCAGGCAGAGGAATCCCTGCTCCTCTCCAGGGCAGCAGCATCTTGGCCTGGGTCACGGCTAACTGACCATTCACTCCTAATCAAAGACAAGTTGCTGTGTTTTCCAGAGATGGCTCCATTGAACGGAGCAGATGAGCAGTGGATCTGGCCATTTATTTATTTTTAAACCCTGATCTGGGGCACAGGGGAGGGGATCACTCCTGTTGCAGAGACAGCTTGGCCACGAGCTCGTTTGCTGGGGGATATTAGCAGCTGGCATCTGAAATGGCAAGGCTGGGATGGAGAGGTAAGCCAAAGTCAACTGTGCTGAAAAAGAGCCAAAATCCTGTTTGTTCCACAGGAAAAGTGGTTAAGCTGTGGTCGCTGTGTAATTCCAAACAGTATTTGCACAGTGACCTTTACATTTCCCCTCTTGGAAACCAAAAATTTAATTGTTTTGCTGCTCTCATGCAGAATAAATAACTCCCAGTGATTTTCTATTGGTGAGCAAGTAACCCAAGGACTTCTCTCCTTCTGCCATCAAAGCTGCCAAATAATTCTGTGTCAACAGCTCCAGCTCATTTGAGTCTCAGGATTGTGCCAAAAGTGCCTTTTTTTGAGTGCCTTTTTCATGTGCCAGCACAGTTGTTCATGGGACAAGGAACAGGAGCTGACCTGAGCGTGGGCTGGAAATTAGGAACCCCCAGGAGCTCTCTTCCTGCTGGAGTCCCAAATTTGTTCCTCTTTGGGATCAGCTCCCACCTGTGCCAGGTGCTCTGCCTCAGACACTTTGCATTCCCAGGGTCAAACTCACACGTGGGGTGAGAAATTCCATGAGCTCAGCTCAAATCCCTTTTGAAGTGAAACAGAACCTTCAAAGCCAAGTTTAGGTTAGAACAGAACCTCTAAAGCCAAGTTTAGGTTAGAACAGAACCTTCGAAGCCAAGGTTAGGTTAGAACAGAACCTCCAAAGCCAAGTTTAGGTTAGAACAGAACCTCTAAAGCCAAGTTTAGGTTAGAACAGCTCCTGCTTACCTTTGGCCAAAGCTCCCTGAGCAGAGCAGTCCCACCAGAGCTCAGGGCTGCCCCGAAGGGAATTGCACCTGTTAATGAGTGGATTTATTAAACTGGTGTGATTTGTTTGAGCTGAGGGAGAGCTACTGATGGAGAACTAATACGAACAGCAAGGGGAGAGGAGCAGAGAAAAATCCTCACAGAGTAACCTCAAGAAATTGAAGTTCTGCAGAACTGGCCAAAGCACAGATGTCTGCAGCACGTGACGAGGTTTTTCCATCATCTGCTCTTTCCCTAGGCTGAACAGTCAAAAAAATGAAGCAAAATTAAAGCAAGTGCACTGAAGAGGGAGTGCCTGAGATCCTGGGATGCCCAACCCTGGCCAAGCTGGGAGGGAGGAGAGGCCATGGATGGGAAATCCATAAAATCCCAGGGGTGGACACAGATCTGCGCTGGAGATTTGCAGAAATGCATTTGCAAGAAGAGTTGTTTCCACAGGAAACCAAAATGAGAACCCAAATTTTGGTTCTGTGGGACCAAAGTGAAAGAATGATGAGCCAGCAGAGATCAAAGAGGTGGAATTCTCACCAGGCTTCAGGAACTTGGGATTGTCCCTTCGGCCTCACCACTGCACAGCCTCACCCAATCAACACTGCTATTTTTAGTTTTCTATTTAATCCTTCATAATCATTAATAAAATATAATAAATAATTTAATTTTAAAGGGGGAAAAGGAATGGTCTCCCCCATTTCATCTTGCCAAGCTCCAGATCCTTCCCAGGCAGGAGTTACTGAACTCCAGGCCCTGTCCCACTCTCCAGGCACACAGAATCTCCACCAGCCCGGGGAGGAAGGAGCTGCTGATCCCCACCTGTCCCTGCTGCCACCAATTACCCCAAATTACCTTCTGTGCGTGTGACACTTGGTGACACTGACTCGGGGACTCTGAGAGCTCCTGGGGCACAGGTTGGGAACATTGCTCTGTGTCCTCGGGAGCCTGCGGAAAGCACAGCCCTGGCACCAGGGACAGTGCCACACCTGAGCCCTGCCAGGGCACCAGGGACAGTGCCACACCTGAGCTGTGCCAGGGCACCAGGGACAGCGCCACACCTGAGCCCTGCCAGAGCACCAGGGACAGTGCCACACCTGAGCCCTGCCAGGGCACCAGGGACAGTGCCACACCTGAGCCCTGCCAGGGCACCAGGGACAGTGCCACACCTGAGCCCTGCCAGAGCACCAGGGACAGTGCCACACCTGAGCCCTGCCAGGGCACCAGGGACAGTGCCACACCTGAGCCCTGCCAGGGCACCAGGGACAGTGCCACACCTGAGCCCTGCCAGAGCACCAGGGACAGTGCCACACCTGAGCCCTGCCAGAGCACCAGGGACAGTGCCACACCTGAGCCCTGCCAGGGCACCAGGGACAGTGCCACACCTGAGCCCTGCCAGGGCACCAGGGACAGTGCCACACCTCAGCCCTGCCAGGGCACACAGCTTGGGGACAGGGGCAGAGCTCCGGGCAGTGGGAGCAGCACTGGGACACCATCCAGGAACATCTGAGCAGGCAGCACCTGCAGAGGGTGGGGAGACACCTGCAGAGGGTGGGGGGACACCTGCAGAGGGTGGGGGGACACCTGCAGAGGGTGGGGGGACACCTGAAGAGGGTGGGGGGACACCTGCAGAGGGGGGGGGACACCTGCAGAGGGTGGGCAGCACCTGCAGAGGGTGGGCAGCTCCTGCAGAGGGTGGGCAGCACCCGCAGAGAGTGCAGGAAAGCCAAAGGAGGAGAGGGGATCTGCTTTAGGGGAGATGCAGCTCAGCTGTGCAGGGTCAGCACCCCCAGGTCCCCTCTGCAGGGTCAGGAGATGGAGCGCTGGGAGGAGGAGGAGGGTGAGGAGCTCTTCCTCTTCCCCACGGTGCTCAGGAGGCACAGCCTGGCCCCGCAGCTCTCCTGCCATTCCCAAGGTGTCCCTGGGCATTCCCTGCACAGCAGAATCTCCCAAAAGCACCCACAGCTCAGGGCAGACCCCCGGGGCCGTGGGGACATGCCCACCCCACCCTGGGGGCCAGGAGGGGTCGATCCTTCTGCCCACGGGCCCAGGGAAGTGCTGCTGCTAAAGAAATCTCTGAAATCTCATCAGCTCCTCCTGCAGCAACACGGCAAACCTTGAACTCACAGGTGAGCTTTGTGTGAATTCCCAGAGTTCCTCCCAGCAATTCCTCCCCACTGGACAATTCCTCAGTTCGTATCAAGAAAAACTATTAAGCTGCAAAAGAGTGGAAGTTGGAGGTTTTTCTTGAACATAACCTGCAGCGCCAGCCTCATCCTGCAATAACTGGAGAGGAATTTGTCAAAAAGCTCAGGATGGAAATTTAAGGTGTTTAAATGAAGTTTCAGGAAGATGCTGTTTGAGGAGGTTCAATGAACTCCTGCAGCACAGAAGACTTTAAACTCAGAAATGAAGAGACTTCAACCCCCCAAAAAGTGTCATTCTTAAAATGCTCAACAGCCTTTAATTCATTTTGAACCTAGAGGCAGAGAAAAAAATAGGCAAAAAATACATCACAGCCTTAATCTAGGGGGAGAAAGAAAAAAATCATTATTTTTATAGCACATAATCAGACACTTACAAATATATTTCACTGGAGGAAGGGGTAGGAATGTGCATTTCCTATTTCCTTTGCAATAGTCTGATGCCCAGGGGCCATCAATATGGCCACGATCCCAAATCTGCACAAGTCATTCCTAAACCAAAAAGGGATTTAAAATCCAACAAAAAGGGAGAAAACCCTTGCGCCAAGGAAGGGCATTCGACAGTTCCAGGTTCATGTTTCAACATAACTCGGCATCTGAATATGGGGTGAGGAAACACACTTTTGTTTTTACAATATAAATAGTATTTGGGAAAGGTACTACATATGGATACAGCAAGGGTGCTATTGCAGGACTCGAACATGCAGAGGAAATTCCCCGTCGCTCACAACCACTCATCCCATCCCACCCTTCCCTCCCACCTCCAAAAAAAAAAAAAATCCTCTGCTGGTTAAATTTCTCTTTCAATTGTTTTAAATATTTCTCTCATGGCCTGGCAACATTCTTAGTCTTTTATACAGCAAGTTTTCTATTTAATCACATTTCAACCGACAGGAGACAGCTCTGTAGGAGGAACAACCGAGGCTCGGGAGAACCTTGCCAATTTTTGAAACTTTTATTAGTCTCAGTTTGGTTTTATTCGTGGAGACATCTACTGAAAACGTCAAAAACTCAGAAATAAAAAAAAAATGAAAACAGAACCCTGTTTCCAAGGTCTTACAACCACGCACGCGCAGCCACGCACACAAAGGAACCCGGAGCAGAGGCAGGAGAAAGGATGGGAACTCCAATCCTCAAGGGAGAACAAAACCAAAGTAAAAAGAAAATTAAATTGCTTTATTCTATCTCCACTCTTTGACTAGGACAGTTTAATACCCATGGAGTCTCTTAAGATGCTAATCTACCATCTGCTAGCCCACAAATCCTTCCCACTTATTCCCTTACAGATCCAGCCAGAGCGTTGCTTGGAAGCCTCTCCCCAGAACAATGACCACCTTGCAAAGGGGCTTAAAAAATAATAATAAAAACAAGAATATTGTCTCTTTCCATCCAGCAATTTCAGGGAATTAAGTGGAAGAGATTTCAGTGCAGCATCCCAGGTTGCTCTGCTGGCCCGGCCGGGGCGTGGAGGGAGGGGAGGGTCTGGGTGCCCTCTCCCCCCTCCACCTGGACCTTCCCAGCTCTGCCTCCTTCTCTCCCTCTGGACTGATCGAGGTCCTCCAAAGAGAGTGGAAGACTTTCCAGTGACTTCGGCAGGGTTTGGATCAGGCTCTTCCCAAAGCTCTTGGGCCGGAGGTGATTTCCAAGCGGAGCTGCTCACTCAATACTGCAGGGTTTGGGGTTGCCTTTAGTGCTCCTTCAGTCCTCGGTGAGCTGAGTCCAATCAAAGGCAGGGCTTGCACTCCTCTTCCCCAGGAGAAACTCAAAGGCTCAGTCTTTACTCAAGGAAAGGATGTCACAACAATCAGATGTTTGGGGAATTTCTTCTTTAATAGGATAAAAGAAAAACATACAAACACCTCCCAAGCTTCTGTCATGGAATGATTCTCACACTGTAGGGAGCACAACGCCAAAAATAAAATATAATAAAATAAAAAAACAAAAGGACAAAGAAAAGGGAAAGGTTCTCAAGGGAGAAGTGCTACCAGGGAGCAGGAGCAGCTCCTCGGAGCTCTCGCCGCAGCAGGACAGGGGTGGCTCGTAGGAACTAACACAAGCAGCAACAGAACACTTGCCAAACCAGGGTGGCACATTGGAACTCAAAGCCATGCTGATCTTGAACTAGAAAGCAACTGTGATGGCAAAGATGGGGAAGGAAGATGACAGGAATGACCCAAACCTGGCCATTTCTTCCCTAAGTCCCTCCCTGGTGACGTGGCAGCGACGCCAACGTCCACGAGAGCAAATGGTAAGAAACATCCCAGCTGTGAAACATTTCTTCCCCCACCTTCCCCAGCTTACAAAGACAGTGTTTCTTTACAAAAGAAGAACCCAGAACATTCCAGGACATCTGCTCTTGCTCTCCCTCTCCCCCACTGTAACATCAGTCATGATTCGTTTGGGGGTGAGGGGGGAGGATTTCATTTATTTTCCGTTTTAAAGCCATAATCTAGAAAAATGTTTCGTGGAAACTTTCGTTTTCCTATTTTTGCTTGCTTTTTTTTTTTTAATAATGCTCATTCATAGAAAACTTCACAAAGGTGACGTCTATGTACAGAAAACACGATTCCAAAGGCTGCTTCAGTAGTCAGTGTAATAGCACCTTGAAAGACAAAAGTTTGACAGATTTGAAAAAGTTCATTTTGTTAAATTTTAACCCTTTCCTCGTAGAAAAGAACCAGTCACAAAGCTCCATCTGTAGAAACTCTTCCAAAGTCTCCACGTGAAAAGCTGAAGGATTTCCAAGCTCCCCAGCTCTTGGTCAGCAACTCCTGGCAAGGTCGAGGTAGCAGCCAGACAGGGATTTCCTGCAGTCCAAACCAAGAGGAGATGAAAGAAATTCACAGCAGACTATTGCACAGGGCTGGTCTTCCATTCCACAGTTTCCTATTTATTTTTTCCACAAACTCCAAAAGGGTTAATCGAATATTTTGAATGAATCCTGGTTAAAACATGTTGCTCTGAGTCCCAGGCTGGTACTGTGTCTGCAACAGGCTCTCCATAAAGGCCAAATAATCTGGGGTTTGTCCATATTCTTCAGCACTCCTTGGGTTCCCCAGCCGGGGACGCTTGGCTGCTCTCACTTCATCTCCCGAAAATACATCTTCCTGAGGGGCCCCCGTGCTGAGGGACTGCAGGAAACAGCAAACACAACCATCAGAGGCACAGCAGGAACACAGAGAGCCCCACGGACCCTGGGCATTGGCCAGTCCCATCATTTGGTTAAATGGAATGGCTTTAAAGGGTCAAGTACCAGGGCTGAGAACACCCAGCAAGTCTGGAGCCAAAGAAAGCTATGAAATAAATCCCTCATCTTTCCTAGGCTCAGTAATTCCACTGCATGCACTTAACGACAGCCTGATCTTGTAGATTAAGAGATTTATAGGTAAGAGCTGCACTCTAAATCTCCCGTTTGGTGAGAAAAGGGTTAGTCCCACACTGATCAGCAGCTCTCCAGAGAGCTCCGAGCTGCAGCCCAGCTCACCTCACTCTGGACAGGATGACTCCAAATAACCGAATTCATGTGGTGTAAAATGATCTGAGCATAATCTCTTAACCAGAGAAAATAAAACTCTGAGCTGAACACGTGCAAGGGAAAATCATTTCTGTGCCTCTCATTCATGGCCAGGATTTCTCCTACTCTGTGTATTTTGGGAATGACAAGCGATTTTACAGCCACAGAAATTGGAGGCTGCATTCACCTAATGTCTAAAAAATACATGAAGAGAGTATGAAGGGGCTCTGCAAGCTGCAGCTGGTTTATTGTTTGCTATTTTGGTACCCACCAGGCGAGACTTGACTCTCTTGGGAAGCTCTTCCTCCAAGGTATAAATATCCCCACGCTTTACCATGAGCTGAGAGCCATCTTCAAACTCGACCTGCAGAAGCAGAAGATGAAATCAGAGATGAAATCAGAGCTGTGCCATCCCCAGCCTGTGCCACACCTGGTCCCTCCAGGGCAGCACTGGGGACAGCTCCCATGGGTGCATCCTCAGCCCCAGGTCTCCAGGACTGCTGTGCAATGAGCACCCCCAGGCTCTGGGGAGGATGCTGAACCCAAAAAGTGCTGCTCTCAGTGCTGCTCAGGCACCTCTGCCTTATCCAAGTGATTCATTCAGTGCTCCATGGATCCCAAAATATCTGTACTCCAGCTGGCCCAGCACCTCTGCTCCCCCTCCCAGGCACAGCACTACACATTCCTACTGATTTTTGATTCATGTCCTGAAAAAAGCAGCTTTTCACTTATAATAAAAGCAGCCCTGTATTCAGGCCAATATGGTAATAGGAATTTCTTTCATCCTTAACAAAGCATTTTCACAGGTCACAAGGAAACAACTCCAGCTACTAAAGTACATTTGTATTTCAACCAGCAGAAACAGTCAGCCAGGTACAAAATCTCCTCCCATGAAACCCTTTTTGCTAAGCACTGATTATATAATGAATTATGCATCAGATGTTCCAGGGATATTTATTCATGGAAACGTGCACAGCAAAATGTTAAAACTATTAAAAGTTTTTAAAGGGATTCTTATTTCCTTTGCTCAAGACTCTAATACACTTTTCTGGATAAAGCAGAAGGACACAGAGCACAGTTTAATAGGGGTGTTGAGTTCAGGCTGGACAAACTCAGGGAGAATAAATCATCTGTGCTCCCAAACCTTGCTCCTGCTCTGCCCAGCTCCAGCAGCTCCTCCCTGGGGCAGAGCTGGGGTCCCTGTGCCACACTCACCTGGTAAATCTGACTGATCTGGGCTGCAATGAACTTGGCCTTGTAGATGATCCCATCCGTCCACTGCAGCTGGACCAGCTCCCCCTCGGGAGGAGGTCCCAGCTGGATGCAGTCCCTGCTCTGAGGACAGAGGGAGAGAGGTCAGGGACACAGCTCCACCAGAGCTCAGCACCTGGGGCTGTGCTGAAATCACACAACACCATCATGAGCTGTAAAATGGGTTTCTGCACTTGTGATTAATTGTGGGCATCTCAAACAAAACCAGCCTGGAGAGCAGGAATCGACACTGGCACCTCCTGCTGCTGACAGCACCCAGCCCATGGACATTTCTCATTACAAATCCCAAAACATCACATCTCCGAGATCTCAAAAACAAGCAGGGCAATGCAGTGAGTCAGTGGCACAATCAGGAAGGCAATGCATGAGCTGACAAATCAGCCTCTTCTAGACATTCCCTCTATTAAGTGAATTCCCTGTTTCGAACCAGAAGTGCTTACAGACAATCTGCTTCCCCCATGAATCACACTTGTCAGTTGAAAAATAAGATTATTCAACCACAAAACAAATAGGATGAAACTTAGAACAAACACTGCTTTCTGTGAAGTCATCTGCATTCAGCAAGATCACATCTTTGTAAAGCAACCAAAAAAAATAAATGAGATAATGTCAGAAACAAGACCTGTCATGAAGAGCAGGATGAGATTTTCTAGGCAAGCAGCAACATAAAAATTAAAATGAAAAAGTTTTGCTTTGCTGTTCCACCCCAAGGCACAGAGAGGAGGAAGGCACAGATCCCAATGTGTACTGTGTGCGACACAGAGTGTCCCCAGAGCTGCCTTACAATGATGCTCTCGGGGTAAACGTTGTCACTGTAGGAGCCATCGTCGAAGTTCACTTCGTAGAAGGTCTGGGTGGTGGTGCCGATGACCCTGCAGCGATAGTAGAGCCCATTCCTGTTCTTGGTGATCACCGTCTGCCCCAGGGCCACCTCCCTCCGGAACGGGACCTGCGTGGGACACGGCAGGGAATCAATCAGTGTGAGCCACAGCTGGACAGCTGTGCCACAGATTCCATGGGATCACAGAATAGTTTGGGTCAGAAGGACCTCAGTGCCATCCCCAGTAATGGGGAGCATTCCCAATTCCTGAACAATCCTTCTGCATGAAAAGCACCCAAGTTTTTGAGCCAACACAGGCAGGGAAAAACTATCTTCAAAAACCCCAGAAACAAAACAACCCAACGAAACCCAAAAAACCCCAAACCGACCCCCCAGCGCAGAAGGCCCAAGGGCAGCCCAAAGCCCTACGTTCTGGTTGGCTGCTTTGTGCTTGAAGCAGGTGATGGACACGACGTAGGGCCAGTCGTCAGGCTCCATGGGCACCCCGGCCGCGTGCGCGCACGTCACGTGGAACGACGTGGAGCAGTGCTCGTAGGAGCACTGGATGCAGGCCC
Organism: Acanthiza pusilla; assembly: GCA_036630365.1. Classification (NCBI taxonomy): domain Eukaryota; kingdom Metazoa; phylum Chordata; class Aves; order Passeriformes; family Acanthizidae; genus Acanthiza; species Acanthiza pusilla. The sequence goes on along the minus strand of JAXCHO010000105.1, from coordinate 6,106,773 downwards.
CCGACACCTTCTTCATCCTCTTCCGGCAGTACACGCACCTCTGCAAGGAAACACAGGAGCTCAGACACAGCTCTGCACGGAAACTGAGTTCAGACACAGCTCTGCAAGGAAACAGTGCAGTTCAGACACAGCTCTGTATGGAAATACAGAATTCAGACACAATTCTGCAAGGAAATACAGAGTTCAGACCCAGTTCTGCAAGGAAACACAGAGTTCAGACACAGCTCTGCAAGGAAACACAGGAGCTCAGACACAGCTCTGCAAGGAAACAGTGCAGTTCAGACACAGCTCTGCACGGAAATACAGAATTCAGACTCAATTCTGCACGGAAACAGTGCAGTTCAGACACAGCTCTGTATGGAAATACAGAGTTCAGACCCAGTTCTGCAAGGAAACACAGAATTCAGACACAATTCTGCAAGGAAACACAGAGTTCAGACCCAGTTCTGCAAGGAATCAGTGCAGTTTAGACACAGCTCTGCAAGGAAACACAGCAGAGCTCAGACCCAGCTCTGGAAGGGGCAGAGCCTGGGGCTGTGCAGGGACACGGCAGCTCCCGTGGGATGGGTGGCACTGGCACCTGGCACGGGGCAGTCCATGGTTTCGGTGCCCAGGCCCCGAGGGCACAGGCAGAGGTGCTGTTTGCTGCCAAGGGCTGATCCACAGGTCAGGACTGGGTCACTCACTCGGGGTCACTGCAAGCCAAGGAGCTCCAGAGGATATTGTCCTTCCCTACCTGACCGTGCCCATGGCCGTGCCAGCACCTCCCACCTGGGCAGGGACAGACTGCACTCCAGTCTGACTCCAGTCTGACTCCAGACTGACTCCAGTCTGCACTCCAGTCTGACTCCAGTCTGCACTCCAGTCTGACTCCAGTCTGACTCCAGACTGACTCCAGTCTGACTCCAGTCTGCACTCCAGTCTGACTCCAGTCTGCACTCCAGTCTGCACTCCAGTCTGACTCCAGTCTGCACTCCAGTCTGACTCCAGTCTGACTCCAGACTGACTCCAGACTGACTCCAGACTGACTCCAGTCTGACTCCAGTCTGCACTCCAGTCTGACTCCAGACTGACTCCAGTCTGCACTCCAGTCTGACTCCAGTCTGGACTGGGCTCACGGGAGGACTGACCAGGCAAACCCCAGCAGTGGCACAGAGAACTGCTGCACCTCCACCCTCACCCTCCTCAGCCACAGCAGTGCACCTACATTACATCAATTCCAACAGCAGCTGGATTTCACTGCTGGAAAAGAACATTTTCATTTTTTTGAAAGAACAGAACGCGGTGACTGGGTGGCAATTTGCTCTATTATATTTAATGGAACATTTTATCGATTAGATCTCATAGAATATAATTTCATATAATGGAACAAAAATATTGTGTGTTTATTTTAGATGCATAAGCATATCAACCATAAATATTTTATTGGCATCCATGTCAAATGAGCCACTGTAGATAATTCAGTCAGTTTTGCAAACAAAAGAAATAAAAACACTGTACCAAACCAACAGAATTACAGGGGGAAAAAGGTCTGAAATCTTGGAGTAATTTTTATACTCATTTTCTGCAAAGCAGATCCAGTTATTAGGTAAATCAGTGTAAGACGTATGACTGCTTTAAAAAGAAATTACATTTTCTCAAAGCTAGAAATCCTAAGCCTGATGGCACTGACAGTGAGCAGGAGCTGTAGTGGGAACAAGATACATTTCCTTACTCCCTGTAACAGCACCAATTCCTATTTCCAGCCCCTCAGAAATACAGAAAAGGAGATTTGGGGAATCCCAATCTAAAGAATGGATGCTTGGATAATGTTTCCAGGGATCCACTTGGAAACACCACTCAGTTTTTAACATTTCCAGTTGAAGGAATCTGTCACTGATCAGAAATCCCAGAATGGTTTGGGCTGGAAGGACCTTAAACCTCATCCCACGGCTGCCCTGCCATGGCAGGGACACCTTCCACCATCCCAAGGTGCTCCAAGCCCTGTCCAGCCTGGCCTGGGACACTTCCAGGGGTGGGGCAGCTTCTCTACATTATCTGAGACTGGGACAAGGCAAATCAGGGCAAAATTAATATCACATACACGAGACAAATGTGCCTTTCACTGGTTAAAATGACCAGAATGTGTCCCTGCCCATGGCAGAGGGGGAACTCCAAAACCTTCAAGGTCCCGGCCAACCCAAACCATTCTGGGATTCCTCCTCCATGAGCACTGCTCTTCCTTGAAAGCAAAAGATGTCAAAGAAAAGGAGATTTTTTTCTTCCTTATTCCTGTGCAACACCCCCCTCCCTGCCTGGGCTCTGCCCCACATTTATATGAAATAAGTCCCATTCCTTCCTACGAATTAACTGAAGGCAGTTTGTTTACACCGAAGATTAATTTGGCCTTTTTACACAAACGAACAAAAGCCAGGAAATTCAAAGCCAGAGCCTGAGCGCTGCCAGAACGTGGGTTTAGCCTTTAATAAGCTGAGCCTTTATCGCTCTGCAAACCATGTTCCAGAGGCAGATAAGCACCAGGAAAGTGCACAGCAGGACTGAGGGGAGTCAATAGCACAGATCCCATTATTAACCTGTCGATACGCCGTTGTCCCAGCAGCAGGGACAGCTGCTGATACACAGGGGCTCAGGGAGCATTAACCCTCCCAGGGCAGGAGTCTGCCACGCCACGAGCAGCACTCACCAGGGCCCAGCCCATCCTGCTGTGTGCCATCCCTGCCCAGCCCTGTCCTGCTCATGCCATCCCTGCCCAGCCCTGTCCATCCCTGCCCAGCCTGTCCTGCTCACGCCATCCCTGCCCAGCCCTGTCCTGCTCATGCCATCCCTGCCCAGCCCTGTCCATCCCTGCCCAGCCCTGTCCTGCTCATGCCATGCCTGCCCAGCCCTGTCCATCCCTGCCCAGCCTGTCCTGCTGTGCCATCCCTGCCCAGCCCTGTCCTGCTGTGCCATCCCTGCCCATCCCGTCCTGCTCACACCATCCCTGCCCAGCCTGTCCTGCCCACGCCATCCCTGCCCAGCCCGTCCTGCTCATGCCATCCCTGCCCAGCCCTGTCCTGCTGTGCCATCCCTGCCCAGCCCTGTCCATCCCTGCCTGTCCCGTCCTGCCCACGCCATCCCTGCCCAGCCTGTCCATCCCTGCCCAGCCCTGTCCTGCCCACGCCATCCCTGCCCAGCCTGTCCTGCTCACGCCATCCCTGCCCAGCCTGTCCTGCTCATGCCATCCCTGCCCAGCCCTGTCCATCCCTGCCCAGCCCGTCCTGCTCACGCCATCCCTGCCCATCCCGTCCTGCTCACACCATCCCTGCCCATCCCGTCCTGCTCATGCCATCCCTGCCCAGCCTGTCCTGCTCATGCCATCCCTGCCCAGCCCTGTCCATCCCTGCCCAGCCCGTCCTGCTCACGCCATCCCTGCCCATCCCGTCCTGCTCACACCATCCCTGCCCATCCCGTCCTGCTCATGCCATCCCTGCCCAGCCCTGTCCTGCTCATGCTATCCCTGCCCAGCCCTGTCCATCCCTGCCCATCCCATCCTGCTCACACCATCCCTGCCCATCCCATCCTGCTCACACCATCCCTGCCCAGCCCGTCCTGCTCATGCCATCCCTGCCCAGCCCCTCCCCCATTGCCCATGTGACACACACATGACCTCGCCCCACAGCGCCCCCTGCAGGCACATGGCAGTCACTGCCCCTGCCCTGCCCTGCCCGGAGCCAACAGCGCCCCTGCTGGCTGTGACCAGGACTGCACCAAAGGGACAGTGCCTGGCAGCCCAGGGACATCTGCCACCGCCTTTGGGTTTGTTTGCTGTTCCTGTTGTTGCTGTTGATTGTTTGCCTCGCTAGAGACACGAGGAAAGAACTTTATTCCTTTTCCATACCTGTGCCTGACAGCCCTTGAGCCCAAAGTCATCATCATTGGGAGGGAAGGGCTCACATTATCCGTTCTAAGGGAGGTTCCCACCTTGCTGAGCAGACACCTGTCTGTCAAACTAACACAGTGTGCTGTGTGAGTGACACGACTGTGCTGAGTGACAGCTGTGCGCTGAGTGACGTGTGTGCGCTGTGTGACATGTGACACGTATGTGACACGCAAACTACACGCATGTGACACGCAAACTACACGTATGTGACACGCCAACTACACGCATGTGACACGCAAACTACACGCATGTGACACGCAAACTACACGCATGTGACACGCAAACTACACGCATGTGACACGCAAACTACACGCATGTGACACGCAAGCCACACGCGACTACACGCATGTGACACGCTAACTACACGCATGTGACACGCTAACTACACGCATGTGACACGCTAACTACACGCATGTGACACGCTAACTACACGCATGTGACACGCTAACTACACGTGACTACACACATGTGACAAGCATGTGACACACATGTGACCTGCCACTTGCTGGCCAGCCCAGGTGAGCCAGCCCTGCCACTCCAGCTCCCTGCTCTGAGCTCCCTGCCCAGCCCTGTCCTGCTGTGCCATCCCTGCCCAGCCTGTCCTGCTCACGCCATCCCTGCCCAGCCCGTCCTGCTCACGCCATCCCTGCCCAGCCCGTCCTGCTCACACCATCCCTGCCCAGCCCCATCCATCCCTGCCCAGCCTGTCCTGCTCACGCCATCCCTGCCCAGCCCTGTCCATCTGCACACCATCCCTGCCCAGCCAGGTCCCCGTGACAGCACCAATGGGACACCCAGAGCAAAACCAAGAGACAAATATGAGTGACAGTGAGCTGCAGGGTAAGGAATGATGGAGGACATGACAATTGTTGGCTGTGAGGGTGGTACAACACTGGCACAGGTGCCCAAAGCAGCTGTGGCTGCCCCTGGATCCCTGGAGGTGTCCAAGGCCAGGCTGGACAGGGCTTGGAGCAGCCTGGGACAGTGGGAGGTGTCCCTGCCCATGGCAGGGGTGGCACTGGATGGGCTTTAAGGTACTTACAACCCAAACCATCCTGGGATTGTATGAAAATGCAGATCTGGAGGTGTGGGAGATGGGATGGACAGAAACACCAGCGCCAGGAGTTGAGGGGAAGCAGCACATGGAGATTTAAAGGCATTTTCTGTGGGAGGGAAAAGAGTCTAAAGCACAGGAGAGAAATCTTCGGAATAAATGCACACCAGAGTCAGGTCACAGCTGAGAGTAAGAAATGGGCTGTCTCCTGCATGATGAACACTGCAATTCATTTACTCCACTGAGGAATGACAGCTAATTATTCCAAATTTCCACGTCATAAATAATTTACGCGCGCAGGCCTGTAATGTGCCATCAATCTGGGAGCAGGAAACTGCGTTCCTGAAAATGGTGCCACAGCCACAGATGGACTGAAAAGTCTGTGCTACATGCTTAGAGAGCAGGATGTACCTTTAACCAGATCACTGCAACTCCTCGGTGCCTCAGCCCTCTCACAGGAACTTAAAACAATAAAAATACATTAAAAAATCAAATAATAACCATGGATAACTCCTACCCCCTCTTTCCTCCAGTACCCTCATCCATTCACATCAACTGTCCTCACCCTTCACATCATTCCTTCTCTCCTTTCCCATCTTTTTCAGCCACAAAGGTTATCTCCCCAATTTTATCAAGCCCTGCACCAAGTCCATCACTGCCAAAGTCAGGAGCTCCAACGCCGTCACTTTTTAGTCACCCTCAGTTTATCTTCCCAAAAGCTGCTGCTCACCTCCAAAGCTCTGACACCCCCAATGCCTCACGTGCTCCAGGAATCACCTGCAAATTCCTGTGAAGAATCCTAGACGTGCCCACGATGGCTCCTGAGTCTCTCCACACAATCTCGCCTGAATTAAACCTCCTTTGTACCTCACACCACCCCACAGCTGCTGCTGGAAGTACCACTGCCTCTGCACTCTGCCATCCAAACGAATTGCTTAATCCTTACCTAATTCATGACTCTAAAACTTTCCAAGTGAAGGGCTGCAAGCCAGGCTTTGGCACTGGAGCTGCAAGACAGGCTCAGGCTAACAGCAGCATAAGGAATTTGTGTCTGGAAATTCCAACACTGGACTCTGGAAGTCAAAGCACTTCATACAAAAATTCCCCACATTCCCCAAGATAGGAAGACAACAGGAGGTGCAAAGGGAATACAACAGAAGAAACCAAACAAAAATTCTTTGCAGAGCTCCAGGAGCATTTGGACAATGCTCTCAGGGTGGGATTGTCAGGGTGTCTGTGCAAGGACAGACAGATGATCCTTGTGGGTTCCTTCCCACTCAGGATATTCTGTGATTCTGGGAAACTTTGCAGTTTTAGCTGAGGAATGAAGGAAAGGTATGCAGTGGGTCCATGCAGAGGCTCTGCAAAGCACAGCCAACGTTTCAGAGCAGAACAAAGCAGCAGAGTCTGACACACACAGACACTGCCCTGGCTCTGCAGGACTGCCAGGCAGCCAAGGAAGGGTTAAAGAATTAAGTCATGTTTCCTTGTGAGGCTCCATTAAGCAATACAAGTGAGTCTTGTGTAAAAGGATTTTAAGTTCAGCGTTACAAGTGCTGGTAATGAAGAGGATGCACGTTGGAAGTGTCAGCTGATCCATAAAGAGCCACGGCTGCAAGATTTATCACCCTGGCATCGCGCTGCCCCATCACTCCTCCTGAATAATGAATGTTTTTTACATTCACATTTGTGTACAAAACCCATTTGCCCAACAGAGAAATAACTCTGGAAGCAGGGATAGGTTCTTCCTAATCTCTCACCCGGGCTCCCTGCACTAAGTAGCAGCTCCGTTAACGAATCCATCAGCACTAGCCCATCTATCACTGCTCCAGCACCTTCCCCGGCCCACACTGTGTCACCCAGCTGACTTCTGTACCAAAAAAAGCAGCAAAAGCACAATTTATTTTGCAATAACACACTATAGTGATGGAGCATTAACTAACATTAAGATAAATTGCTCTGAGCTAATGAATCGTCCATTACTAATCCCTCGGATGAGGCCACACAGCCAAATAACAACTTGGAGCTGGGCTTGTATTAAAATCCTTGCAGTCAGGGTCACAGAAATGTTTATGCATTTCTACAAGAGGTTTCTTGATGGGAAATGAGGAATGTTTTAAAGAAAGATGGATTAGAGATGAAGGAGTCAGCAATGTGTCAGCTTCTCTCTGGACCCCACGTCCCTCTGCGCTCCTGCTGTGCACTGCTCGGAGCAGAGGAAGCTTTTGGGCAGTTCACACCTGAGGGCAGTGGGAAGGAGTCCCAGGCTCTGCCCAGGGCACAGCACAGTCCCAGAGACTAAAGGCACAGCTGGAGATCAGAGCTGCTTGTGTCACAGCACTGACAGTGCTCAGCAGACACGAACGGTGCAGCTCAGCTTCCCTGGGCTTTGTTTGGAACTGAGTGAGATCTGCTCCAACCTCAGCTGCCTGACGAACCCACACAACGTGTTTGTGTCTGCTCACAGCTCTTCCCTTTGGCTCTGGCTCCCAAACACTCTCCCCAGGTACAAGACACCCACCAGTCTCCACCTCTGCTCCGGGATGGCGCTGATGTCCACGGGGTGACGCTCCATGACATTGAGGAAACGAGCCTCGGGGACAGCGATGGCGCAGATCACATGGACCCACCTGGGGAGCAACGCAAAGACACAAATCAGGGCCTGCCATTGTTTGAACGAAATGCTCAGGAGGGCAGTTAACATTTCCCTGCCTCCCTCAGCAGCCAGGCACATTTCCAGGGTTGGCTGCCTTGGCAGCGTTCCCAACCGACTGTTAATCAGGGTGGCACAAGGTAAATGTCTCTGGAACAACAGAGATCAACCTTTTCTGCACCTGATTTTGCATCATACTAAACGTTCTCTGAGAAGACTTTTCTCTGAGAAACAGCCACATCTAAGCATGTGTTCAGAAGCTCTGCTGCCAAGCAGCCTGGAGCAGTGCAAGGCAGCACAGTCACTCAGGTTCATCCTGCCAGGGCAGCGAGGAGCAGTTCCCTCCAGAGCCCCAGAATTTGCTGCTACACTGAGAATCATGACCAAATTCACCAGACGAGGAGAGGAGGTGCAGTATGGAAGGAAAATACACTCCAAGGCACACTCACCGGCCATCCGTGGTCATCTGGAGAGCTCCTCCCCTGAGATTGCACAGGCAGCATTCCTGCAGGAACACGACTCCTTCAGAGCAGGCCCAAAAGCTCTGCCAGGCTGCTCATCCTCCCCAAAAAATGACTCCACCCCACTGGGATGTCAAAGGCACCAGGAACCCTCCTCCCATCTCTGTGAGTGACCCCAGCCATGTCCTGTGGGAATGGCACTGTCCCCAGCCCTGTCTCTGTCCCCAGCCTAGTCCCCAGCCCTGTCCCTGTCCCCAGCCCTGCCCCTGTCCCCAGCCCTGTCCCAGCGCTGTCCCCAGCGCCGTCCCCAGCCCTGTCCCCATCCCCAGCCCTGTCCCAGCCCTGTCCCTGTCCCATCCCAGCCCTCACCGCCGCCCAGGCTCCGGCGGAGCAGCGCGAGCAGGACCAGCTCTCGTTCACCAGCTCGGGGCGGATGCCATAGCAGCCTGCAAGGAACAGAGCACAGCCAGGTCACAGCACAGCTTTGCCAATGATTCTCAGTCCTGACTCGTTCACTTTTCAGATCAGAAGCTTCTCTGAGAGCATTTGAGGAACTATATTCAACAGGCTCAGAAAAAAGTCATGGGGGGGCAGAATTTGGGACCTGCAGGTCCAAAAACAAACACACAACCCACACAGGTAACCCTCACATTTGTTTTTCACTTTGCTAAGGACTGCAATATAGCAAGACTTTGTTAATTTAGGCAGGACCTGTGCTCCAAAGGGATGCCACCACTGCTGGGGGGCACTCCCACATCACAACAGGTAAGGGCACTGAATTTTGGCAAGGCTGAAGCAGCTACCTTTGCTGTGTGGTGTTATGAGGAAGGACAAGCCCAATAATACCGCAAGGAAATTAAATACCTGCACTCCACATGGGTAACAGCATTTAATTTATGGTTATATGAAGTGTTAAAGACATCTCCTTTTACAGAGCACCAATTACTGTAACGTGCAAGCACCAAATCCTCCTACAGCAACTCCAAAATAGTAAAGTGGTACCATAACCATTATAAAGACAGGAAAATAAGAACAAAAAAGTCCTTACAATTCTATAAAAGGCACTGAGGTTTGTCACTGAAAACAATGGGAAAAAGACTCAGAAATGGTTTTCAAAAAGTAGATCTATGTGATTCCTGCAAGCTTGTAAAGGGAGTGAAAATTAAATATGAGCATCTCAACTAACATACAGCTCATTCCATCCTGCCTCTGTCCATCCCAGCAAAATCCCAGCCAACCTTCACCTATCCTAGCAAACTGAACAGAATTGTTCAGAACAGAACTGAACAGCAGGGAACAACAATCTCAAATTACTGAATTAAACTTAAAAGGAACTGGGATTGCCCGCACAGCCTGATTTATAAATACCATCCACTTAACCAGATAAACAGCATGTCCAAAAAAGTCAATACTATGGATCTGCAGCTGCTCTCCACATCTGAGGTCTCTTTTCATCATATGGCAAAGCAGGGAAGCAGATTCCAGCCAGGCCAGAACAGGGACAGGGGTGCTCAGCCCAAAACTGAGCTGAGAGAGAACCAGAGGCTGAGTTCAGCCTCAGGCTGCACCAGGGGAGGCTTAGATTGAAAATTAGGAAAAAATTCTCCATGCAAAGCATAGGAACAGCCTGCCCAGAGCAGCAGTGGAAGTTCAAAAACATCTCTGGAAGTTCAAAAACTACATGGATGTGGCACAGGGGACATGGCTGGGGTGAACAGGGTGCTGGGTGACGTTTGGACTCGATGATCCTAAAGGGCTTTTCCAACCTCAGTGATTCTGTGAGGGCAGAACAGTTCCATTTACTGAATCCCAGGCTGTCCCATAAGGATAATCCCAGCAGACCAAGAAAAATATGCTTTTTATGGATTCTGTCAATGCCTCAGAGGCCCAGAAACCTTCCCAAAGCTCCCCCTCTCAGCAGGGCCTGGCTGCTGTACCCAGCACAGCTTCAGAGGGCACTTCCCCAGAACACACAGGCTGCCAGCTGCTCTCACAGGCAGCCAAGAGACACCTCACCACTGCAATCCTGCAAGGAAAGGGAAGGGATTCTCTGCAGCAAAGTCAAAGGGATGTCACAGAGCTCAAGGAAACAACCAGGCTTGGAAACTCCATCAGACTGAACACCTGTCCTGTCCTGTCTTCAAGGAGAGAGCTGAAATATAAAGCTGAGGTTCTCTAAAAAAAGATGGATTTCAGGTCTGAGCCTGCAGATTAACATTGTCTTGCCCACATCCCTCTGTCCTTAAAAAGAATTTGGCCACTGAAACCATTCTGATAGACAGGACTCTTGCAGGCTGTGGATAGACAAGAGGCAGCATCCCTGAATTGTGTAGAAAGGACAAAATCTTCCTCCTCACATCACTCTGCATCGCACAGCCTTATTAGCCAGAAATGACCACAAGGAGGGATTCAGCACAGAAACAAAAGTTGCCTTGCAGTTCCCCAGTCCTGCTGAGCTGCACGGGGACCTGCAGACTCTGAAACTGGAACAACAAAAGTAATTCCAGCTGATGCAAGTCAAATAAGATTCCCCATCTGTCAAGATCAAACAGCTGAACAGTAATTCGTCACAAATGTTAACTGGATGCTGCACAATCTCCACTGAAGGTACACTCCACCAGGATTAATCAGATCTTCTTTTAGACGTAACTATCAGGGAAGCCAACAGACATATGTTCCCTTTTGTAATCAAGTGCCATTACTACAAACACTATCACAGACACTAATAAAATATATCTCAAACTGCTCCATAATCTCTGCTGCACGCAAGAACAATACAGCCTCCCCCAGCAGAGCAATATTGGAATGAAATATTTGAGAGAAAAGAGTGCAATAAAGCCTTTGAGTTCTGCTTTATTAGAAAAAATGAAAGGTATCAAAAGAAAGAATCTTTTCTGTGAGACAGAGAAGAATCAGCCAACAAAATAAGCAGTAAAAAGAATATTGGTGTGTATTTTTAAGATCAGTGACTGCCAAGATGGACTTGAATACACAGATATGCCTTTGAGAGAAAGGTTCCCTGCCCTTGCAGAGGATGGGAACTGGAGGAGCTTAAAGGTCCTTCCAACCCAAACCTTTCTAGGACTCCATGACAAACTTGTAGCAAGAAAGATAAAAAGGGGAGTGACAGGACACAAACCTGCCAAGAAGGAATTCCAACACAGCAACACACAAAGCCCTGAGTTTCTCAGGACCCAAAGGCCTTGGGGAGGGTGAAACACTCACTAGCATGAACCTGCAGGCAGCACTTGGCACAGGATATCAAGGGACTGGTTCCATCCTCCCCAATGTAGGAGTTGGAAGGAAGGGGCTCGGTGTTCTCTCCGCTCGAGGTAAAGCACATCTCCGGGATCAGGGGCTTGCTCTTCTGCCCACACTTGGACAGGTGCACGAAGGAGGACAGCTCCCCTGTGGACACTGGGGCAGGTTCCTTCTCCACCTGGAGGGACTGGGAGAGAAAAGCCATCATTGCCATCGCCTCGTCCTGGCCACAGCTTCCCCTGCCCACCCTGAGCACTGCCCTTGCCAAAAATCACCCAGCACCCGACCCAGGCAGCCAAAAAATGACCTAAAATCCTCACTCCCACCCCTGCCTTGCTTCTCTCCCTCCTTCTCAGGCACTGAATGGGATCTGTAATTTGTTATGAAAACTCAAAGTGTTAGAATAATGAGCAGCTTTTCCTGTTTTTTTCTGTAAAAGTCTAAACTCCTAAATTGCAGCTGAAAACACCAAGGAAAAATAAAAAAGGAAAATATTACTAAAAGGAAGACCTTCCCTCCCCCTCTCCCATTCCTTTGGCATCCTTCCCTACTTTTCCTGCAAGAATTTCTCCTGAAGGACATTTCAAGGTTTCTGGTAGCAGACAGAGTTAAAAGCAATGGATTAAACCAGCTCAGCTGCACCCAGTTTTCCTCACCACAGCCAGAAATCAGAACAGATATTTTATTTTCAGTCTGTATAATAAATCAAGAGATTTTATTGAAGGGTGAGGTGGGTTCTGCTTTCCTCAGAAAAAGCTTCCAACCCATCTACAAGTATCTAAGGCACGAATTCCTGGTGGGCACACAAAGCCAGATTTGGCTTTATGTGAGAACAAATCAATGCACAACTGCACAAATAACTAATTCATCTGATGAATTTTGCCTGTCTGCTCATAACATCTCCCAAAGCATATTGGTGGTTTCCAAAAAAAGATGATGGATGTGCTTACTCAGGAAATTTTTATTTTGTGGCTTGTTTGCATAAATTCAGCAACCCAGGCCCGTATGGAAACAGGAGCCTGGTGTGACTTTTCTCTGCATGGAACAGTGTTTGCAAAGCTCTTTAAGTGTGATTTCAAAATGAACACTGAGAAAGCCAGAGCAGCCAGGAAAGAGAACAAAATAGGCTCCAACCACTGCCAAATCCAAACACATTTCTCTGGTGTGCAAATTTGTGTGGCTTTGTCTCTATCAGAAATGTCTGCATCCTGATTTATCCATCTGAGCAGGGTCAGAGGTTTGGATGAGTATTAGGAAAAATCTCTTCATGGAAGGCGTGGTCAGGCAATGGCTGCCCAGAGAATTGGAGGAGTCACCACCCCTGGATGCCCAAAATCCACATGGACACAGACTGGGGCTGTGGTTTAGTGTGAGCACAGAGGGCACTGACAGCTGGACTGACCCCAGAGGTCCTTCCCACCCTGAGTGGATCCCTGCTGAGGAATTACCTGGTTGTAGGGGTAGAAGAGGGTGCAGACAGCACAGTATGGCTCACTCAGGGCAGCAGCTGCGTTGAACTTCCTTTCAGCTGGGAAATTTAGTGCTTTATTCTTCCACTGGAAGGAAAGTAAAGATTTCAGAGCCTCTGGATCACTCATATCTTCCTCTCCAGAAAATGGAAATGTTTCTAGAAGGAAAAAAAAAATCCCAAAACAATGTGCAGTCAGTAAAGGGAAAAGAGTTAATGGATAGAAGAGGCAAAAGGAGCAAGGCTGAGTTAAACAGCTCAGGTCTCAACAACACAAGAAGTGCAACAAATAAAATCATTCAACTCCTCCATGGTCTCCCATATGCCTATGCCCCAAATACTTCCTTAAATGGACAGAATGTCCCCTTTGGGGACAGAATACAAAGACAGGGACAGCAGTGACCTGGAGGATCTGGCCATGAGGAAGGAGGGAATGTAGATTTACTGCCTTTGGACCTCACTGCCCTTTCCAGCTGTGGAAACCTCCACCACTCCTTTAATGAAGATTTAATTCGAACTTCAATAAGTTAAAACCCACTATGCCAGCACAAGGAAATCCCAGTTTCCTGTCTCCCCAGGGAGCTGTGCTCTCTGGAAGGTGTGGGTACAGTGTGGCCAGGCCAGCTCCCAGCTCCCAGCCTGCCCAAGGCTCCCAGGGGCACCCCAGAGCTGCTCTGCACACACAGACCTCAGCTGGGAACACCCTGGGGTCTGCCACAGCCATTCCCACCCCACTGAACTCCCATTGCATTCCCTCCCTCTGGAGAGCTCTGCCAGAGACTGCTCCTGCTAATTAGTTTGCTAATTCTTTATTTAATAAACCTTTAAAAGGTCCTTGGCATTTCACGATTAAACCACTGCAGAATCCATTTGTGGAAGTCTGGGGGTCCAAGTTTCTTACCCTTCCTTATGAAGGAGTTTTGAATCACTCTAAGTGTTAAAGAAATTTTCCACACAAGGCTGAGTGTAAATCTCTCCCTGCATCACCAATCTGCAAAGTTTCCAAAAGAACAGGGGACTCAAAAACATCTTGGAAGAACATTATCCCCAGAGCTCAGCACATTAAACCAAATTGTTCACTGCTTCACTGTTAATTACTGGAAATAAGCAGTTTATGTTCTGCTCTACAAGTCTAAGTCTCCTCCCCAGCTCTCCCTCCCTTTGAAGACTTTCTGACTCTTGGGTTACCTGAAAGGATAAAAGGAACTCGGAGTAAAACATTAATGGCTGAGTTTACATCTTGGATTTTAAATGCTGCCTATAACGTATTTGTCAGACAATGTGGAAATTTTATTGTGTTTAATGAATCCCTTTTCTGAGGTGATGAGTGCTGGCTGTGTGGCTCTGTCATATTTCAAACGAGGGCTCCTTCCTAAAACGTGTCTTATCTTGTTTGCTTTTAAGACATGAACCAAAACCCACATTTCTCCAAATTTCAGTCGAGGCACATCAGCTGACAGGCCAGGATTTATGATACCAGAGAAATCAGTGAAAGCAGCAGCCTAATCCAGAGTGACAGAGGCAGAGAAAAAAGGGAACGACTGTCGTATGTTATCACCTTCACTCCTCCCAGGATGGATCCAGGGGGACACATGGCATTCGGGATGGCTCCCACTTCGCAAGCAAGCGGAAGAGACAAACAATTTGTCTGGGCTGAATCTCTGTGTGCATTCCCTTAATTTACATGCTCACTGTTCCTCCTGCAGCCTCCAGACCATCCTTGCACATCACTCCCTGAAAGAGCCCAGAGAGCAGAGAGCTGCCTCTATTCCCTGGTGGGGAGGGCAGAACCTGTTTGATCAGACTTTGCCCAGCAGAGCTGTAAATCAGTCCCCAAGAAATGCCAGCTTTCACCAGAGCTGCTCCTGCTCCACCAGCCAAGTCCCCAAACACCGCCCAGCAAGTCAGAGCAGCGAGAAGAATCTGCCTAACGAGGATCCTCCAGCACAGAGCTGCTCCAGGGCCTCACTCCCAAACACGAGAACAGAGCTCAGCTGCCTCTCCTCACTCCACTCCACCCCACACACCTGGAAGGCTCCAAATGAGGTGCCCTGGTGAGGAAGGGGAGCTCTGTGTGTGCAGAGAAGCTCTTCCTGCAGGAGGCTGCTCTGAAATCAAAGGATGCATTCCCTGAAGGGAAGGAAACGGGAACGATGTCCTTTGGAATAAGGAGCTGTGAGCAGGCACTGCCAGCTACACCCACGGCCCTGCCCCAGCACACAAAGGCTCCTTTTGGGGGCTTGTCCATATTCTGAGTGATCTGTAATGTGGGAAAGGCCCCAAAGAGGGAAATTAAAAGCTCCTTATGGGGGCTTGTCCATATTCTGAGTGATCTGCAACGTGGAAAAGGCCCCAAAGAGGGAAATTACACCACAAAACAGAGTTAGAGGTAAGAATCTTTTCTTTCCCCTTGGTCCCGACTGTTGGGGCATTCACAGGGACTGCAGTGTGGGAAAAGAATCAGTGATCTACAGTTCAACACCGAAAAACATTTTAATTCTCATTTCTGCATCTGCCAAGAAAAATTGGACCCCAAACACTGACATGAACTAGGAGCCAACCAAAAGGTTAGAATTGCCTTTCCCCACACACATGAGAGCAGACCTGACCTCCACTGCCTCCAAGGGAAACAGATCTCATCCCACTGCAATATCCAAGACAGCTCTGCCTTTAAGGTATTATTTTCTACAAACTCCTTTTTGTCTTTGCCCAAAATGCTGCCTCATTCTGCAGCCAGCAAAATATTTTTCTTGAGCGAAAAAAGGGTGGGAGGTGAGAAGTGACACCTCCCACGGAGGAGTTTTGTTTCCAGCTGGGTTATCAAAATGGGAACACGCTGCGTTTCCTACCAGCTAAGTGTAACACACGGAGTTTGAGGCCACCCAGTTTTGTCAGAGGCTTCAGCAATTCCCTGGGTCAGACAGGACATCCACACATCCCTGGTGCTGCTCACTCACCCTCGTCGCTCGAGGTCTCCTGTTTGACCACGGACAGCGGCGAGCGCGTCGGGGGCTTGCCCAGCGGGTGCCGGCGGCTCTTCTTGATCTCCATCTTCATCTTGGAGAAGGCAGAGGCAGCCTGGAAGGAAGCACAAAACATGGATGGGCACCCCGAAGCAGAGGAAAGGACAAGAGAGACACAGCCCTTGTCATAAAGAGTTCTTGGACTCACACAGCAAACTTTGCTCTGCCTTTTGGCTGAACCACTAAAGCCTCCTGAGCCAAGTCCTGGAGCAGATAAAAGCCAACCCTAACTCTTAAGAAGTTGGGTAAACTACAGAGTTTTCTTCAGATCAGAGCAGCCTCAGAACATCTGCAAGCTGCCAATTCCATCAGCTTGTGAAAAGCCTACTCCATCACACACACAGCTGGGAAATCCACGGAAATTGTGCATCATGGAATCCCAGACTGGTTTGGGTTGGAAAGGACCCCAGAGATGATCCATTTCCAACCCTGCCACAGGCAGGAGTGCCGCCCACTAGAGCAGGTCATGTTCCCACCCACCCTGGCTCAGAATCGCCCTCCCCTCGGCCACGGGGGCCTGGGCAGCACTGACCTCCGCGGTGAGCTCGGCGCGCTCCGCCTCGGCGCCGTCCTCGTCCTTGGCAGGGCCCGGGGGCGCGCCCGGCTCGCGCCAGCCCAGCGCCTTCTGCGTGGCGAACTGCTCGAAGGCCTGCTGGCACGACATGTGCTCCTTGTCGAACACCACCTTCTTGCTGCGCGGCACCACGTACAGCATGGGGATGATGGGCCGCGGCTTGAAGTCGTCCTCCTCGGCCGGCGCCTCCGAGGGCTGCACCACGTTCAGCGGCGCCGCGGGACGGCTCTGCTCCGCGCCCGGGGGGCCCGGGGGTCGTGCGGCTCCGGCCGTGCTCTCAGCTGGCAGCTGTGGGGGCTGCGCCGGGGGCTGCGCGGGGAAGAGCTGCTTCTTCTTCCTCTCGCCCTTCGCCTTCGGCGGCCGCGCCTTGGCTTTGCACTCGCCTGGCGGAGAGAAAGGAGACGCTGAGCGCCCGCGCCACGGCTCCTGGGAATTCACAGCTCTGTCCTGTCCAAGGGCTCGCTGCTGGGCTAACCACGGAATTAATAATCCCACCACGGAATTAATGATTCCACCACGGAATTAATAATCCCACCACGGAATTAATAATTTCACCACGGAATTAATAATTCCACCACGGAATCAATAATCCCACCACGGAATTAATAATCCCACCACGGAATCAATAATCCCACCACGGAATTAATAATCCCACCACGGAATCAATAATCCCACCACGGAATTTATAATCCCACCACGGAATTAATAATCCCACCACGGAATTAATAATTCCACCACGGAATTAATAATTCCACCGTGGAATTAATAATTTCACCATGGAATTAATAATTTCACCACAGAATTAATAATTCCACCACGGAATTAATAATCCCGTCATGTAATTAACAATTCCACCACGGAATTAACAATTCCACCACGGAATTAACAATTCCACCACGGAATTAATAATTTCACCATGGAATTAATAATTCCACTATGGAATTATTGCTGTCCGAGTGAAAGCTGAGCACACTTGGCGGTGCCTCAGCGCTGACCTAGAGAAGCCCACTTGAGAAAGAAAATACTTGTGTCGTTTCTATGGACTATTAAACTCCTGACTGGAGCACAAAGGCTGCAAAAAGCAATGTTCCCTGGAGGAAAATACCTAAATCCCTAAGAAACTGGACAGTGTGCCAAAAAAAGTGGAATATGTCACATTACCCATGACTCTGTGTTTCAAGGTTTTTGTCCTCCGAAGTCAGGGGAACAAAACTATCCACCGGGGTGCAGGAAGGAAATATTTAGATTTAAATCAGTATTTATTTAATCTTTATGCCTTCCTTTTTTAATCTCTGTTTTTCTGTATGTCATAGTGCACATTAGCACAGAAAAGCACAAGTACATGTGTAATTCTGTGCTATATATGAATAAATATGTATATAAATAAAGACATACATCAGGAGGCATGCTCAATTTTTTTTTTTGCTGATAAGGAGGTGCAATCAAAACAGTCTGGAGACCCCCACCCTGTATCAGGAGTTTGCTGCTCCCTGTGTTTGCAAGCACAGCTCTTATCTGGGAATTACTGTGTGTCAATGCACCCAACAGCCCCAGGAAATGAAGAACTGAACAAAGATACCTGAATCATTATTACCCAAAGATTTCTGCTATCAAGTCTTTTTCAAAAATGCCTTTAAAGCATAAATCAGGTACAGCACTGAGCTCAGCTGGATCCTGAGATATCCTTTACTCACACTCGTGTCCTTGTTTCTCCCAGCTCTCTGTCACTCGGTTTATCTGCACAGCCCTCACGGATGTGACAACACTTCTCGAGCAGATAAACACCTCAATGTTGTCACCAGAGGCAGCACGGGCCTCTAAAAGCCTTCCCCACATCTCTTCCCTCTGAAGGGATCCACACATGCCCATTTTACAGCAGATTAAAATCCCTGCTCTCCGCTGAGGGGTTTGGGATGATCAGGGATCAGCTCCCCCCATGAAGAACCAACCCCAACCCACCCACACCCCTCCACTGCAGGCCACACCAAACCTGAGCAGCCCAATCCGTGAATGGAAAATCTGAATAACCATCACACAACAGAGGTGCCTGCAGGAAGAAGGTTGAACAATCCCACAAGAGGATAAAGTGCCAAAATCCTGCTGAAATCCCCCAGGGAACACCTTAACCCCAGCATTTCCCAGAGTCTGATCACTTTATTTACACTAACTTATAAAAATGGGAACGAGTCCAGCTCAAATAATTATAGTTGTACTCATGTAGGCAGTCCCTCAGATAAACTGGTTTGTTCTATCACAGAGAAAGGAATATTGAATTTCCTTAGAGAAACAAACATATTGAATAAAAGGCAAATTGGATTTCTCCCCAGTTGCACAAAACCAGATCATATTTACTCTCTATACACTCCAAGAATTCTCTCCCCAGCAGCACCACAAATGCCATTCACCAGCTTTATTGACTTCTAAAGGGTAATTTGACAGCAGCTGGCACAGAGAACTGTGCTCCAAAGTTTTTGCATCAAGATGAACAAACGAGTTTGCAAGTGAATCTACGGAATCAGAAGCCAGGAAAAAGGGAGGCAAAATTCCAAGAGCCTCTCTGGCTGCCCTGAATACTTCTAGGAAGGAAAAGGGTCTGGAGGCACAAACGCACAGGCTAAGAGAGGAATGTCTCTCCTGTCCTTCTGCTGCAGGGGAATGGCAGAGCTGGGACACAGAAAGCACAAGGGCAGAGCTGTGCTGCCTGGCACAATCTGAAACCCTCCCCAGAGCTCAGAAAGGAGCTGGGGGAGCTGGGGGGGCTCAGCCTGGAGCAAAGGGGGCTCAGGGGGACCCTGTAGCTCTGCAGAACTCCTGACAGGAGGGGACAGCCAGGGGAGCAGGGACAGGACAAGGGAAATGGCCTCAAGCCGTGCCAGGGGAGGGTCAGGCTGGACACCAGGAGGGATTTCTCCCTGGAAAGGGTGGGGAGGCCTTGGAGGAGCTGCCCAGGGAGGTTTGGGTCTCCAGAGGGACTCCAGGGCCCTCCCAGCACAGCCCCAGGGAGAGCTGTGACCCACAGGAGCCTCTGCTGCTCAGCACACCCAGGGAAGGACAAAGCCTCAACACTCTCCTTCCTAACAGCCCAAGACAACCTGAGAAGAATTCTAAAGATATTAATAGCAGCATAATAAATTATGAATATAAGCTGAGTCATAAAAACCAAAAGAAAACACCGTAAGGGATCTGGGTCAGAAATCCTGAAAACCTCAAGTTATAAATACTCAGCTTGTCCAAACAACCAACACAAAGCACAAGACCTACTTTGGAACCATGATTACTTTGAAATCTCCTTCCTTCTCCTTCTCAAGGTCATCCCTTCTGGTGGAATAGAAAATCGAGCGAAATTAAAAGCAGGGAAATAAAGAAAGGAAGTGCAGGAGGTGGAACTGCCACGAGCAGGGCCATCCAAACTGATGCTGTTTTCTTCTTCAAGATGAAACCCTGAGACATGGTGAGAGGCAATGCAGACAGCAGGACATGGAAAAGCAGAGAAGTCATTGGGATTTAATTGCTGTACTGCAGCAGGAAAGCTGAACATTTGCTCACAGCCACACCAAGCTGGGGTTTGCTCCAGCGGCACTTCTGCAATGGTGCTGAAAATAAGCTTTTCCCTCCTGAGCTAACAGTTAAAGAGCTCCTAAGAAGTAGTGGAAGTGTATGATTTGGAAGCTGTTCAGCTAGAACCGAGTTTTTATTATTCCTCGGCCATTCTAATGATCTCAGATCTGTCCTTGTCACTTATCTCTCGTCTCCGAAGAAAAATCAGCATTTTCGGGCCATTTATTCCAAGCATCAAGTGTTAAACTTGTACAAGAGCTAAGAGCAGACAATTTAACACACTGCTGATGCTTTCAGGCTTAGGGCAATAGAAATTAAGTATCTGCACTGTGCAACAATGGCTCTCCAACTCCTTATTTCCCATGAAAAGAGAAAATACACTGTCTAGCTGAGAGACTCTGAACAAAGCCCTCAGTTCTCTTCCCAGAGCTTCCACAGATTTCCTTTAAGATCATTGTAAGGTTCTCTAAACAGCGTGCAGCATCAGTTTCTCCAAACTCTAAACAAATAATGGATATATACAATAGATGTAAATTAATTCACTGTAAGCAGTGTTGGAGAAGCCTCCAAGAGGGAGTGAGGGTGTCACAGACACAAAAACCACTTAACCACACATTGGGGGGAAAAAGCAGCTTTTTCTGAGCAAGAACTCCAACGTTCTCCACACAGCCAAGAAAAAGGTGAGAAAGAGCCTCAGCACAATGTGCTCAGGCCTTGGGACTGAACGTGCAGAAGGACAAACCCCAAAGGATTTGGAGTTGTCATAAAATTTGGTTTTCTTTTCAGCAAAGGTTTTAAATTTCGTGCAGAGGAAGCTGAAAAGCTAAACTTGAAGAAACCCAAGTGGGACTCGTGCAGCAGCTGTGGATCCCACCCAGACTGAGGCTCACTGGACTCAGCCTCTGTGAAAAATGGGAACAAAGGGAGGGGAAGAAGAAAGATGAATTGCACAAGGCAGTGCACAAATCATTCTTTTTCAGGGCAGGACATAAAAATACATTTATTTGTTTCTCTATGAAATAATTTAGAATATTCCTCACATAATATATATATTTTTACAATCCCATAATAGTTCGGGCCTATAGAATTTTCAAGCCCTGCCAAAAAAGCTATTTGGATTGAATCCTTAAAGAGAGGGAAAAATCAATTGCTGCTGTGAATGATGGCATATTTCAGTGAGCAGAGATTTAATATTGGGAAAAATTCTGCTGATATTTCACCAGAAATATACAGCAGCAGACAAGTTATTTACAGAGGTGTTTCAGAGCTCGCCCCAGCTCCTCACTGATCTGGCCTCACCTTCTCCCTCCATCCCTTTGCTCCTCTCCTCTTCCTCCAGATCTGGGCCCCTTTTGAGCTCCTCTTTCACTTTCACATCTTCCAAGGCAGTTTCAATAGCCATGACATCCCCAAGAGACTTCTGATCCTCTGTTTTGTGTCTTCTGGGTTGACTCCTTTTTCTGTGAGACCTGAAAGTACAGAAGTGTGATTTGACATAAAAGAACAGTCTTCAAAATAGAAAACCATCACTGACTTAAAAAGCTGAATACAAAACAAAAGGATCTTCTTTGGAGAGAAAACACAAGGTAGCTAAAATAGCTACAGGGCAAAAGAGATATCTGAAAGGGAGCAGATGAACCTTGCATAACACAACATTTAAGATCCATTCACAGCAGCCATTAATTGTCTGGGTTTCCTGAAGAGCTTTTTCCTACCATTACTAATGTAAGCTCACAAGCTGCAGTTAAAGTGATTTTAATTGTGTTTTCAATCTATTTTGCTTGTATTTCAAAATACAGATGAAAACTTGTTTAAATCTCTCTTTCATCCTCTGCCTCCATTCCATTATTTCTTTTCATTCTGTCCCTGCCTCCCTTTGGCAAACTGCTGGAAGTCTGCAAAACATCATCTCCCAGCTCTGAGACATTAGCCAGCACTGCCAGTTCCCAAAAACACACGATAATGAATGCTCAGAGCAAAATCAATAGGCAGTCTATGATTTTCCAGCAGCCAATTCAGAAGGTCCAAGGCCTTGAAGAAATCTAACTTAAAAATATGCATATTAATGAGAACAGACAAATACTGACAAGGCAATAGCAAGGCTGTTCGTTCTTTTTAAAGGCAGTGCCACTAAGGCAAAGATGACAGGAGCCACAATGTAAAGAGGAATCAAATTCTGAAGTCAGGACAAGATTTTTGGGCTGGGAACTGTAGGAAGCCAAGTGCCCACACAGACACTCCCCAGTGCTCAGGAGGGACAGGGAGGGAAAGCTGGAAGAGCCACAAACTTGTAAGTCAAGAAAATGCAATTTAGTAAGTGAAGGAAAGAATAAAAAGAGAAAGAAAGAAACCCAGGAAATGCACTCAGCCCCTCCCCAGGCAGAGCAGTGCCCAGCCAGCCCCAAAAACAGCACCTCAGAAGCCAAACCCCTCCTCCCCTCTCTGCCATTTATTGCTCCCATAATGTTTATGGCACAGAATTTCCCCTTGGTCCCTCCCCAGCCCTCGCCCACCCCCAGGGCCCCACTGGGTCTGAGTGGGACAAGACCAAGCTTTGGCACTGTGCAAGCAACACCAAAACTTCAGAGCCTTATCAGCACCAGCATAGCCCCAAATCCCAGGAACTCCATCCCAGCCCCAGCACAGGGCTTGGACAGAATCTGTAAAATTGCTCCTTGAATTTCAGCTTTAAATCTAACAAGTTCTCCTTCTCCAAAAGGACTGGTTCAGACTCTTGCAGTTTTTACCCCATTTTTAGCATGCAGGCACTTCTTCTTGGGTTGAAAGCAGCGTTTTCCGTATGGCCTCACATCCTCCATCGTGTGACAAAGACTGAAACACTCTTTACTCATCAGCCCCAAAGTCTAGAAAAGCTGAAAAGCAGCTCCCCATCCTCAGAGCCCAGAAAACTCAGCTGCTAATTAGATTTGGAGCACAACAGAGCTAAGAGCCCTTAATCAGCCTTTAAACTGACAAAGAAGGGAGAAAAAAAAGTTCAACCTGAGACGAATGATGAATAGAAAAGCAGGTTGATCCATATGCACAGGGACCTCTAATTGCCAGACTCTGAGCAGATGGTGGCCCTCCAAGAAGAGCTGGTGCCTTCACACCTGCAGGACAGCCACCAGCAGGAACACGGGGCTGAGCCCAGGAGGATCAGCTTTACTCCTCACCCATGTTCTGAGAACACAGCACCTTCCCTGCGAGGGGAAAGTGGGGTGGGAGGTGAAGATAAAGCTGTAAGGCTTCGCCACTGCAGCTGGAACTTTCCGTAGCTGAAGGAGGAGGAGAGTCAAGTGTTACAAGCTGGTTTTAGCAAAATGTGTTTTATTCCTGTGGTGTGGAAATGCCAGGCAAAAATTACAGCACGGAGCTTTATATTCACAGGAGAGAAAAAAGATCTGTTTTGCAGTGCTCTTCTCACTCGGGGGCTGTGGGGGAGAGAGGCAGAGAGCTCAGCAGTTAAAGAAAGTGCTTCCAGAAGTACAGGCTGAAGGCTGAGCATTTCCAGGAGTGAAGCTGCTCTGTGTCTGACAGAATTCACACACCAGAAATGGCTGCTGGGGACTGGACTAGAACAGTCTCTTGCTGAAGCCATAAAGTAAACAAAGTTGGGTTTTTCAAGGTAACTAAGTCTGACTGACCTTAGAGAAGAAATAACACCTCTCTGCAGAGTTTAAAAGCTCCATTTTTCCAAGAGAGCTGACAAAAAAGCATCGTTTGTACTCTTTGAAGAACAGACCACAAAGTGACTTAATTTAAGTAGCTACAACTGTGAAGAGGTTTGGGCAGAGGTGAATCCCATCCCTCCATCCTGCTGAGAGAAGTCAGCCTTCAACTAAAACGATGTCTCGGAAAGACATAAGCACAGGAGAAAGCACTGCTAAGGAGTATTGAACAGCTTCAAAACTGCCTCAGCATAATGCTGGAATAATCCAGGAAACACCGAAGAGATAAGCAGAAAAAGAATCCGGATCTTCTGGAATAGGCTCAGGTGGAGAGAGAGGCTTCTCTGCTGGTAAGAGGCTCAGGGAGGGAAAATAATCCTTGGTGTTTGTGCAGTACCTTCCACTGTGCCAGCATCAGCTCCATCAGTAACCCTGAACAGCCACAGGCACTGAAGAGATCCCCAAATTCAGATGAGGAACAAACAGCTCCAGGGACCCACTGGAGCTCAGGCATTGCCCAGAGAGCACAAATGGTAACTTCTGATTGGGATTGCACTGCTTTTCCTGAAGCTCCCTACGGCAGGAATAGCTGAAAACATTTAGAATATAACATTGCAGAGATCAGCCTTCTGCCAAACATCATCTTTGTGATGTCTTTTGCAGCACGGATTTAGTGGGGAACACACTTCCCCTGGCAGCATTGGTAAAATAATAATATTTGTAAAATAATAATGGACAAATCATTTCCTGTGGGAAACACAGCACTCAGGACCCCCAGCCCAAAGCTCACTGAAACTCCTGCAAGACAAACAGTAGTGGGAGACAGACAGACTGTAACTGATATATTTTCTTTTATCCACCCAATTATCAGGTTTTTAACTCGGGCAACAGGATGGGAATGAGGGGAGAAAGGATATGGAAGCACAAGGAAGGGCACACCCTTTAAAGTGAGAATTAAAGCCCTGTGATAGCTCAATTCCCCAAAATCTCATTCTTCAAGCAAGCTTGAGGAGGAAGGGAAGTTGTCCCACCAGCAGCCCATGGCCAAACACTCCAGCACAGCCCAGCTGGAGTCAGCAGCACTTTCACCAGTGACCAGTTCCCCTCCCCACACCAGTTACCAGCACAGCCCTGCCAGCCCAGCACAGAGCTCAAGAGGGAAAACCACAGAGCCATGAGACACTTGAGGCTCTCCAGCCATGAAAGAGAGCACAGAAATCCAAACCAAGATGAAGCCTGAGGAACCTCAAGGCCCAAAGATTTCCTGGGGGCCTTCATGAAAAACTCAGTGACAGAGGAAAACACTCCCAGAGTTACTATTTTAAGAAACTTGCCAGGAAAAAGCATGAAGTGTTTGAAGTTGCTGAGGGAAGTCACCTACCGGTGTTTGTTGTCCTCTTCCTCATCTCCTATCCTGCAAAGCAAGATTCCAACAGGAAAAGGTTAGCATGCCAAATTCTCAATTCAAGCATGCTGTAACACACAAAAATCACAGACTTGTAGAAAATTAATACAAAGATCAAAGGAAGCACAGAAAGGCATGCATAAAATCCCCTTTGCAACTGATGGGCTTTTTTTAACTCCTGCTTTCTGATCAGTGAAGCTCTAAATGTTCACTATAGATTTTTTCCACTATATAGATTTTTTTGTCTTCCAGGATAAGAGATGAGATGTGAGGGGGCACAAAGGGCCCCACTTTGAAAAACATGTGCTTCACAACATGGAAAGGAAACAGAACTGTGAGGGACACATTACCCCAGACAAATTGCTCGAGGAATTGTACAAAAAGAACAAAGGAAGAAAAGGAAAAGAGTTCAAACTCTCTCAAATGAAGAGCTGCATCGTTTACAATCTCACAACGAAACTCCAGCGCAGTGCTCAGACAGCAATGACTCTCTGTCCTCACCTACGGAGCAGCTTGGCCTTCAGCTCTGCCTTGGTCTCGTTCCAGGCGTCGAGCTCGGGGCTGCTCAGCGCCGTGGGCTTCATGTGGTCCAGGACAGCGATGTCCTTGCCTTGCTTCCAGAGGTCGTAGCGCTCGGGCTGCAGCACCCTCACGAACACGTCCATGGAGATCTTCACCATGTCCTTGCGGCACGTGCACTGCAAGAGAGCCAGAGTCACCCCAGGGACCTCTCCAGAGGCCACTAACCCTTCCCAGCTGGCTGAGAAGGGATTCTGGACGGGGTCAGTGCTGGGAATGCCTCTGAGGGACTCGTGGCTGCTTCAGCTCCATGGAAGGTGTCAGCTCTACCTGCTCCTGGAAAACCTTCTGCCACTGCAGCACTGCCCAAGGGCAGCTGAAGCCTCTCTTTCCAAGGATTCTGCTCTCCCTCTAAGCCCCCAACAAGCTGAAGCCTCCTGGTGCCTGGCACTGCCACTCCTGTGCCACATTAGACACTCTGGCTGCTCTAGCCCAGGTCAGCCTGCCCTCAAACCCACGTTCTCTCCATCAGCCTCTCTCTGGCAGAGGTTTTCAGGCTGAAAAGATGTTTTTGGTACCACTTCAGAACTGAGAGAAGCCTTACAGGAACCAAGGCCTGACCTAGGGCACAGGGCAGCTAAACTTCATCAGGACACATCCTGAGATGGCACAGCAATCCTGCACAAAAGGAAAAATAAAAACCTGCAGCAGCCACAGCCTCCACCTGAACCATCCACTGGAGAAAATGTGCATTATTCACTGAACTTGCATGTGCTCATTAAAACCAAGCTGCAGTCACACCCCTGCCATTGCAGAGTCCTCACAGGTGGCATTCCCTAGATCTGTCCCTTTGCTGGGATGGATCAACACTGAGAGCAGCAAGGGGATCGTGCCCTGGGCACTGAGATGACTCTGAAAGAGTCAGCCTTTATCAACTTAATCAAAAGAAGGCAGAGGATGGAAGAGGAGCCAGGCCCCCCCAGTGCCCAGGTGCCCCTGGGGGCTGCAGCCTCAGCTCTCCTGCAGCTTCTGCTCTGAGGTGCAAAGCTTTGCTTGCACTAAATTGCTTTTCAGTTCCAAGCTGAGCCTGAGGTAATTGGAGCCACTTGGCAGAATTGGTTTGGGGTTTTTTTCCCACCCTTCCTCAACACCTTTTCAAAACTATTCTATCCATTATTTTGGCAGAAATGCCTGAAATTAAACCTGCTTCTCCCCTTTCTTCCTTGCCTTTTCTCCACCGTTACTGAAAGATTTATGGCTGTAGTTGAGAATTCACTGAGGGAGGGAGAGAAGAGTCCTTCTGTGCAGTTCTCCACTGTCCCAGATCCTCCCAGTCCTGTTTCTCGTTGTGCAGGGACTGGGACAGTGCTGGGAACACGACTGTGAGAGTGGGAAGGAGCATTTCTGGACAGGCACTTTCAGGAAAACTTCATTTAATGAGAAATGGCTCAGGCACAGAGCTGGAAATACAATTTGGCTGCACAGGGCAGGACACAGATGGCACCCGTGCTTCCCACCCCAGGCCAGGCAGAGCTTCCCACGGCACCTCGTCACTCCTGCCTTAAGGGATTGAGCAGATTTTCCTCAGGAAATTCTCAAAGCACCTCTGTGGAGCTACAAAGGAGAACACAGAGGAGCATCCCCGGCACAGCTCTGAGGATTGGCCTCCTCAGAGGCTGAGAAATGCCTTCAAAGGGGAACACTGTGTTTTGTGATCCTGACCTGGACCCAAAGCTGCGGCACGGACACATCAATGCCTCCAGCTCCAGCAGCAAATCCCCAGGCACTCAGGGCAAAGGTCTCCAGAGCAGTTTCCAATCTCTGAGCAGCAGCTCAGTGTCCCAGCTGCACCCCTGGCCAGCCCTGGAGAAGTCAGGCTGAGCTCCTGGGACACTGCAGGGCCACAATCAGCACTGCCACCATGCCCTGTGCCTCCCACGCCCCACAGCCTGCAGCAGCCGAGCTCCTTTCTTCCCACAAATCCACCGTGATGAATGTTTATATTTCAATTTTAATTTAATTCTATTGCTTTCACACCAGCGAGCATGAATAATTTACAAAGTCTCTTTCCTCTGGGGCTCCTTCCGGCCCGTGCAGTGATATTTCCTCAGCTGCTGCAGTGGCACAGCCACGTTCCAGCACGGCCAGGACGTTTTTCCACAGCCTCCCCCAACAGCAGTGAGATCCTGCTGGTGCTTCCCACACAGCTGGAAAAGGGAATGTTCCTGTGTGTGAGAGAGATCTGGGAGAGGGGGAATGGGGAGATCAGAAGGGCTCGGAATTGCCTTTGCAGTGAATTCCCTGCTCTGCTCCATTCCAGCAGGACAAATTTCAACTCCAGCAAGGTTTTTCCCTGGAATGATCCCCAATCCCACACCCTGCCTTCCCCTTCCGCACACACAGAGCTGCATTTCTCTCCCAGTATTAACTGTGGTCATAAACACATGGATTTTGTTATGCCTCCACCCCCATCTCTGTCTACCCTACCCCAATTTCTGCAGAATAGATCCTCCCATATTCCCTCAAACTCTAACACTTTTATATTCCACTATTATTAAACTTTATAGAAAAAAAAACTGAATATGTTAACACTAAAGTATCATCACTAAGGAGAGATGAAACCTCATGTCCTTTACGAGGCACAACTGACCCACAAAGCTCCAATCTGGGAATTCAGAGAATTCCTATGGATTGATAGCCCCGAGAAGGATTTCAGAGGGACACGATCACCACAGCACCAAACAGCAACACACCAAACGACAAGTGAGAGATTCCAGCAGCTCTGAGATCTCCATCAGTCCCAGCCCGGCAGGCAGGCCCTGCTCAGGGAGCAGCAGAGCCACAGATCAAATACGAATAAACAACAGAATATTCATAGCTGAGATCTCCAAGGACTGACTGCAAGCCCTGAAAATGGGAGTGGAAAAAAACCAACCCAAAAACCAACGCAGCTTTAGGGTCAGTTCTTCGCCTTTGCTTGCAGGGGAGCTGAGACCCAAACGAGCAACAAGACAGGAGTTTCCATATTCACCAAATCTGCAGGAACTTCACTTATTGCACTTTCCGAAGGCTTTTTCCAGCCTCACCTCTCATTTTCCATGAGTTAATGGCTTTGTTAACCATAAGCACATGGAAAAATACTGTAAGGAAATGCACAATTAAACCTTTTTCCAGCCTAAAACCCCAACATTCTTCCTTTCCTCATTATTTTATTATCTGCTACTCTAATTTGGAGCCTGTGGTAAAATATGTGACCACAGCAGGAGCCCTGTCCCATCAATTCTGACTCCAAGACTGATAGTGGGGAATTTGTGGCTATTGAATGTACAACCATTATCTTATTTGCAATATTTTTTAACATAAAAACACAAATAAGTCTATAGAAAACAACAGTCAAATAAAATGACTGTCTCCTTGAAGCCATAAAATCAAATGATATATGGGAAAGTACAGACTCATTCAACTTCAACCCTCAGCAATGATTTTGTGAGGATACTTCCCCCTCAATTCCCAGCCATTAACACTGAACTGAACCTCAGCAGTTCCATCACACAGAAAAGGTTAATGGAAAATAAGCCTTTTCCTTATGCAGAAAGAGTCACCAAAATTACACATTTAAAGTGGCACCTCTGGTTTTCATGGAAAAAACCTTCATATTCAGATGAAAGCAGTTGGTAAGACTCAGCTGAGCCTCCCACTTTGCCTTAATGGAAATTTATCCATCACAAAACCCAACGTGCTCAAAATTGAAGTTCTTTCAGCTATTAAATGCCAGGCCAAAATCTTTGCTTAAAGCTTTTCTATCTGCCTTTCCATAACAATGAAGCCTAAAAGCAAGTTCCAGGGAAGGAGGAATGGTTCTGTGAAAAGGCAGCTGAGGAACTCTTGCTGTGCACAGGAACACACTTTGCCAACACAGACAGCACTCAGCTTCTCCCTGGAAATGCCCAGGGCAGGGCAGAGAGTTTCTGCTCTCGGGAGGAACAAGCCCCCAGAATAATGAATACTTCCAGGCAGCAGCAATCCAGCTGTTTTCCCAAATTACAGATGTGCTATTGAGAGCCAACAGGACAGAAAAAAACACTTTGGGGCTGCAGTTTCCTTTTCCTTCTGCTCAGCCATCCCAAGTCTGCTCCTGGAAGATGAATGGCAGGAATGCTGTGGGGAAATAAGGAGTTAAACTTGGGGAGAAGGAGGAGGAAAAACCTAAAGTGCACAGTGTGTGTGTTTAATGGTTGGAGGCTGGAAGCTTGTGGGAAAGCAGATGAGCCCTGACCCCCTGCTCTCAGGGTAATTAGCAGCATCAACAACAAGCCAGGTCATTAGGAACCCTCTGGAAAGCCTTCCCACAGCCTCATAAACAAAACAATTAGGCAAAGACTCCATGGGCTCCCCCTGGCCCTGGCTGCAGCTCCATCCCTCCCTGCTGCTCCCCAAATGCTCTGGGAGGGTTCCTGGGGGGCAGAAGTTGGGGAGGCAGAGCCACCCCAGTCCAGGGACAACTCTGACCTGTGACAGAAACGCTCTGAGCCTCCAGCCATCCTAGGAGAATAAATAAAATAACCCTTCCCACAGCCAGAGGGGCCAGGCCAGGAGCTGGGGACACCCAGGGACATCAGCCACCTCCAGGGACACCCCCCGGGACACCCCCAGGGACACCTAGCCACCCCCAGGGACATCAGCCACCCCCAGGGACACCCCAAGGGACATCAGCCACCCCCAGGGACACCCCCAGGGCCATCAGCCACGCCCTCCAGCAGCATCCCCAGCTCTGAACCTTGGCAATCTCAACAAATCCAGGTATTTGTTCTGCTCACACAACCCAAAGTGTTCTTCCTTCGTGAACAAAAATGGTGCCAAGAACCTCCCAGTCAGAGTTAGGAGAGGAGCTCAGACAAAAGCTTCCAGTTTCAAAAAAAACCTGGAAAAAATCTCCTGTCCACCCCAGCACCAAACAAGCTGTTAAAAGTTCATTTTTCCTGCACAGAATCAAGATCAGGGCATTAGGGGTGTTTACAAATAACACAAGAAAATAAGTATGAAGAAAGGTGGAAGAATTTGTACAAGAGCAACTTTGAATCTGACAAAAATAAACCGTGGAAATGTTATTCCATAATAGATTTCTTTAATGTATTCTAAGCTTAAAAGGTCTAATTAGAGTAAAAGAGCAATTTTGAATGTCTGACAAAAATAAACTATGGAAATGCTATTTCATAATAGATTTTTTTATGTGTTCTAAGCTTAAAAGGTCTAATTAGAGTCAGTGGAGGCATAGACACAAAGTAATGCAAAAATACAATTCCGATTTGCCTTATTTTGGGGACCAATTTTGCAGTATTATCAAACAGGTTTCTGCAGAAACCTCAGAAGTTTTATTTTTTTTGGAAAACACAGCCATATTGAGGGGAAAATCTACCACAATGTGAACAGCAAAAAGAAAGCTTCAATTTTACCTGGAAAATTATATGCTAGACAACTTTAAACCACAGATATTCCAAGTGCAAACTGGAGATTATTTCAATATTTTATATATAGAGAACAGAAAAAACGAGCGAGGACGAGGTTTAGAAGCAACAAGCCATGCAGAGGTTGGGATCTTGGCAGAGCAGGAAAATCCAAATGAAAATGTTTTTGTGTCCTCTTCCCCAAAGGAGTGAGCAGCAGAGCAGGAGAGCTCTGTTTGATGGAACACTGCAGGGATGAGGGGAGGCTGCTGATTTCAGAACTGAGGTGCAGGACTGGGGAGGGAAGGGCAGCCTGACCCATTTTATACTGAGAGAGAGCTGCAGCTCCTCTGGAGGAGCAGGAGAAAAAGGAAGCATGGAGGGGCAGCCAGCAGGAGCCAGCCCTGCCCCAGGAGTGGCTGTGCTCAACTGAGAGGAGAGTGCAGGAACTCTTCCCCTCCCAGCCACTGATCTTCAGTCCAGTCTGCCAGAGAAACAGAAAAGCTGAGCTGGGATTTGAATTTCTGCTCAAACTGTACACTCTGAGAGGGTCTGCTTGATAGCAGGAGAGTCACAGCCCACCTGGACTGGAGGAAGGGCATTTTCCTGACAGCCCTGGGGTTAAAAGGGATTTTGGGCAGAGCCACAGCTGCTCAAATCCTCTGGCTGTGGGTGGTGGCAAACCAGGGTTTTCAAAAACAAAAAACCAGGAATGCAGGAAGGAACTGCAGGCTCATGGTGCAAAATAAAAAGAATTTTTTTTAAAAAAAGATGGTAAGGAATGAAAATTATAATTCCCTGCCTTTCACTCAGCAGTTTTTTTCAACAATCAAACAGAAAAAAAAAATATGACAAATGGAAGACAAATGACTGAGGAACTCCAACTGCATGGAACAAAGGGAAATATTTCTCCCTAATTTCTGAGCTCTGCCTCGGCAGGCAAACATTCCCTGTAGTACAAACAAACAAACCCATCCCTGCTCAGCCACTGACTCAGGAATGCTGAAGTCCAAAGCAAATATTTGGATTTCAGCTGACTCTGAAACATCGTGCCAGGATCTCCAGGGCTGTGAAAAACCCTCGGGACTCATTTCCTCTGGGTCTCTCTCTGCTCTGCACGGTGACAGTGACACTCAGGTCAGCCCAAGAGCTCTGCACCTCCCGGGGACATTCCCTGGCAGCCTGAGCTGCACAGAATGAGGAATGGATCCCCAGCAGGCTCTGGGAAGAGCTGCTGACAGCCCCGGGACTGTCCCAGGGAGCCTCTCGATCCACTGAAGGTCTCTCCCACCCCTAAACGAGGAGCACAGCTTTTCCCAGGATCAGGTGGAAGGGACAAGCTGAGCTTGGCCTCAAAGTCACCTTGGCTGGGAAGAAGTCAGCGGCACCAGGA
Organism: Acanthiza pusilla; assembly: GCA_036630365.1. Lineage (NCBI taxonomy): Eukaryota > Metazoa > Chordata > Aves > Passeriformes > Acanthizidae > Acanthiza > Acanthiza pusilla. The sequence goes on along the minus strand of JAXCHO010000105.1, from coordinate 6,074,373 downwards.
GGCTCCTCCAGGACAGATGGAGACATTGACATCAGCAATAAACGGCAGAACAGTCACAGAGCTGTAATTCCTTGCACTTCTGGGCACAACGTCCAGCTGGAGGCAAGAAATCCTTCTCCCAGCGGGGCAGCACCACGGGACTAAGGGCATGGAGGAGGATGGCAGAGCCTTCCTCTGCATCTGAGGACACTGACTGTGCTGAGGGCACAGAAACCTCTCCTGAAGGCTTCTGCACATCACAATAAACAAAGTGAGATTTGTCTGTCACAAACCACGCTCGGCACTGAGGCTGGAGGGGCAATTAACAGGAGGATCAGAACATCAGACCAAGGGGCAAAAGCACCTGTTCTACCCAAAAACTCAAGGAAAGACTCCAAAAGCTCACACCACCTTCTCAAAAAGCTTTGAACCAAACAGGACAGCTTCGATTATTCACTTGGTGCTCACCAAACCAATTTCCACTGGAATTTTAAAGGCTCTGTCCATCCTGGTTACAAATTTACAAACACAAGTGGATTTACCCACTATTCATTTCCCACACAACTCTGCAGCCATTGCTATTTTTTTTTGCTAATCCTGACATTTGTTATACAATTAGAGCAGGACCAGAGTCTCAGCACTGATCTTTACACCCCAGGCTGGTGATTCTGTATTTTTACAGCCCAGGAAGGCTCTCTGTGGGATGCAGAACATTGCACCCATCTGGCAGGCAATTAGCAGAGCTCAGCTCTCCGAGGTGAACCATCACCTTCCTCTCTGCCACGGCAGCACTGCCACACAGCTCTCAGCAGAGAGAACCCAATCTCCTCCCAGGATAACGTCCAGGAGAACATGACAAGTGGCTAATTACGAACCCTGCCTTGTCCCAGTCTCCTGAGTGCTGGCAGGACAAGAAGCTGTGCTGGGAGCCCAAGGAGAGCAGAGAATCACCCCCAGGCTCAGTGCAGGAAGTGCCTGCTGAGCTCTGCCCAGCTCAGAGTTCCCAAGAACTTTTATAAATGAGTATATGATAAGAAAAAAAATCCCTAAACCTGCCTGCATGTGAGCAAAGATAACCTAATTGTGCCTGGGAGTATATAAATCAATAAAGCCATTTTTTAAATACAGGAAAGCTGCAGTAGTTAACTAGAAATCACACACTCAAGGATGGAGGAACGGTGTGGGCTGGAAGGACCATAGAGCTCATCCCATCCCACACCTCCCACTGTCCCAGGCTGCTCCAGCCTGGCCTTGGACACTGCCAGGGACACAGGGGCAGCCCCAGCTGCTCTGGGAATCTGTGCCAGGGCCTGCCCACCCTCCCAGGAAGGATTCCCACCAGACGTGTCTCCAGGAATTCTCTCCCCACAGCTCCAGCTGACACCTCCTCAGGTCCCTGCTAAACCTCAAATGAGAGTCAAACCAAGCTCTGCCCTCCCCGAGTAACAACCCCCCAGCCAGGCATTAATTAAGGGTTAATTACCACGTGGCTAAAGCAACAGGAACAGGGAGCCCAGGACAGACAAGTGCCAGGGAGAGCAATGGAATAAATTGGGCATCTCCCTGCACACTTTGTGTCCCCAGATCTGCTGCGAGCTCTGCCGCTGCTTGTTCAGTAATTTCACGCTACGCTGCTTAACAATGTAAGCATGGAGGCTCCATCTAAAACTGCACTTCCCAAATGTCACTTGTTTGTGAACACATGGCTGAGCCCAAAATTGCTTTTAATATTCGAGTGGTGCCTGCTGGCTCCGTTGTAGTTAAGGGTCTGGCTGAGTTTCCATGATAAACCCCATTTTCTGGGGTGCAGCACCATGACCACTCGCTGCACACAAACCTGCTTTACAAGGGCACAGCAGACAAACACCATTTTTTACATTTTTAAACCAAGATTGCTTGGCTGTTTTCGAGCTTCAGACCCTTGACGCTGATTTGAGGCCTCTTAGGGTTTAAGGTTTTTCTGACCATCCTTTTAACTCCAGAATAAATCCAAATCTATGGCCCATCCCTGGACGTGTCCAAGGCCAGGCTGGATGGGGTTTGGAGCAACTTGGGGAGTGGGAAGTGTCCCTGCCCATGGAAAATCCCCCAGACTCTGCTGAATGAGCTTTGCTGATCAGTTATCCTCCAGACTTCAAACCAGGAGAACAGAGCACGAGTGCTGCCATAAAATCAGAGTAACAAAACCCCAGAAATCTGCCCTAATGAGAAATAACCACACAAACATAACTCTCCTCTCCAAACCTAACTGAGTGCACAGGTTTGAGGAATTCAGGTATTTTCAGAACGTTATTACCATAGTGTTATTAAAGCTAAAAAGTATTTCCAGTTTATTCCTTCCCCTTCAGTGTGTACCTAATGAGTTGTATTCAGTTACATCAGCCACCTCATTCACTGTGAAATGCAGTCTGGATGCATCAGGAAACTAATTCCAATTTACCAATCCCAAAACAACCTGTTCACAAGGTGAATGCAACATGCAGCACTTGAGAAAATCACTCCCACACCCTCAGAATAAAGCAAATTATTAAAAGGCAAAAACGGCGACGTGGGACAGGCAAAGAGTACATCCCAAAGCAGTGGAATTTTTCACGTTGTCCTTGAGAATAAGGACAAATAATGACCCCAGCCCCACTCCTGTGTGCCCCTGAGCTGTGGATTTCCCTGCCCCATCCCACCTGGGTTGCCATTTTCCCGTAGTCGATCCAGCGCAGGGTGGCGAAGTTTGTCGACTCGGCGCAGTTGAAGCCGTGATTGAAGCCAGCGTGGTAACCGTAAGGAAATGTGATCATGAACTCTCCAGCCTCCTGGGTGATCTGGGAAACGAAGGGGAAAGGAGGAGACACCCCACAGGTCACTTACTGCAGCAGCACGAGAGCAGAGATCTATTAAACACCCCACGGATTAAATCTCTTTTCACCGGAGGGTTGGCAGGGCAGTCATTGCAGCTCTTGGCTGAACCTGGAACAATTCCTGGAGAACTGCAGGAATGCTCAAGTGTTTCTGCTAAGGGAAAGGAAAACTCAGCACTGTGGATGGAAGGGGACACATGAAGGGAACTATTCAGACTTGCAGGCCTCACTTACAAAGGGGCTCAGGCCAAAATATTCCAAAAGATCAATAAACCCCTTGACGTGACCACCTTGGCTCATGGCAAACCCAAACCTTCATTCCCACCCCCATGCCAGGGCAGCCAAGAGCACTGCACTTCCCTCCTGACATTCCCTCTGTATGGCAGGGTCCTTCTGAACCCCTCCTGCCTTTCCCTGCAGCTATTTCCCCACTCACATTTATCAGCCTCACTCCCCTGTGCTCACCCGAAAATCAAACACCCTAAAAACTCCAGCCCATCTTCTGTCTGCTTTGGGCATCCCCCAGAGCAGCTGTGGCTGCCCCTGGGGCCCTGGCAGTGTCCAGGGCCAGGCTGGACAGGGCTTGGAGCAGCCTGGGACAGTGAAAGGTGTCCCTAACCCATGGCAGGGGTGGCACTGGATGGGCTCTGAGGTCTCTTTCAACACAAACCATCCTGTGACTCTACTTGAATAAAATTAAAACAACAATAAGCATTATGGACATTATTAACAAAGGTTGAACTCCACAGATCACAGCTGGAACCAGAGGCAAATCAACCTCTGAAGCTCCTAAAAAACCTTCTTTTTCTATCTTCTCCAGAAAAGCCATTGGAGCAAAAAGGAACTGAACTGTTAAGAGCACGGCCTGAGCCACGGGAGCAGCTCCTCCTTCCATGGGCTCTGGAGGAGGCAAACCTGACCTTCGCTGTCCTTCCAGCCCAGGAGTGCTGACAGAACCCTCCCAGCTGCCACAGGCCAAGCAATTCCATTTGGATTCCTTCCCACAGCCATAACTCACCCCCCACAGCTCCGAGCCACGGAGGCTGCAGAGGAATTGCACTTCCAAACACAAGGATGGGCCAAACTCAAAATGTAAACAGACAGAAGTTCAAACATTCCCCCTCGGCTGGGCCAACATCTGAACTTGCTGATTATCATTAGAAGAATAATTTTAAAAAGAGGGAATAAAAGCTGCTGTGATGCACAGGAAGCTCCTGCAGGATTTCTGGAGCAGGGGAGGTCAGCCTGCACCCAGCCCCATGTGTCCATCCCCTCCATAAACCCCTGCTGCCTTCAGAAGATGAAAAGATCCTATTTCTGTCACTGAATGCACATCCTGGTGTCTCCATTTCAAGCCCACATCGTCCATGGCACTGCTGTCAGAATTATCCCCCAATAAATTAGAAAACACTCCAGATGATGGATAGGCCATGCAGAAAAGTAATAACTATTGAAGGAAAGCCAGCACAAACTGCCACTCATGGAGAAAGCCCCAAATTTACTGACTTCTGCAAGCTCTTGAGGAATAAATGGAGAAATCAATAGGAGATTACAGAAATACACATTTTTAATTATTAAAAAGCCCTAGTATTGATCTGGGTTCTTTTTTTCCAGAACACCATTATAGAGATTTATAAATGCTGCCTATTCACTTCATTGAAATCTGCCAAGAATTCAGATGAAGGGATCCTATCTCTATTCCTCAGGAAGAATGACACTGTGAATTACAGTGATCCTCCTTCAGAAGTCATTATTTCAGGACAGGATTGGAGCACCCTGGGATGGTGGAAAGTGTCCCTGCCATGGCAGGGGTGAGGGCTTTAAGGTCCCTCCCAACCCGACCCACTCCACAATTCCACAAAAGCAGTTTGGAGCACTTCTCTGACACTCCCCACGTGCACAGGCAGCTCTGCTCTGTGTGCTGGGAGCACCCAGCAGCAGCACTTTGACTGATTCTGCACAGATACAAATCCCTGTAACCACACTTGGCTGAGAAGATTTACTTCTTGCCACAAGACTTTAAGAATAAGCACATTAAAACGATCATAGCAAATAAACATGACCCCTCTCTTCAAATCAGGGCTTAAGAGCTGCAGGGATCCTTCCAGGCTTAGAGCAGCACAAGCACTTACACAACAGAGCAGGCACAGGCAGCTCCACTTTGGGTCACACTGGATCCACAGGAAAATAAAAAGTGTTCCTGGATCACCACTGGGGCTTTCTGCCCATTGAGAAGCAGAACATCCTTATTAGCTTGTCCCTCTCCACCTGAGAGGCTCCCTAATTGCCAGGGCTTGCTCAGTGACAGCTTTTTTTCGCTTCACAGTGTCTCAGCCAAAGCCCAGATCCTCCTTTTTTCAGAGAGACCTGGTCTGAACCGAAGGGATGCACTCAGCATAACAATGCCCTTGGAAATGAAGCCAAATCCTCCCCAGTGGCTCGTGGTGAATCTTTTCCTCAGGAGAGAGGAGCTGTGCTCCACCTGCAGGGTCTCCCTGCACCCCTGGCACCTACCCTGTCGAAGGGAATTCCGTATTTCTTCAGGATGGAGGGAGAGATGAGAGTCATCTTGTGACGGAGGAAAGCATCGCATCCCTGAGAGCTTCCTGGGAAAAATCCTGGGGAGACATTCAAAGGAGGAGCATCAGTACAGGGCTGCTGGAAAACAGGAAATGCCTGGGAAAATAATACAATTTGTTAGATTCCAGATGTATCTGCCCTACCTAAATGGAAAAAATGTTAATAAAGGGAAAGGAAACATCTCCACCCCAAGCAGTGGCAGGAGGGACACGTTCCCAGTGGTCACCAACAAGTGGCAGAGGCAGCAGGACCTGACCCAGTCCATACCTCAACACCACTAAATGTTCAGCTCCAAGATCCACAATGAGTTATTAAAACAAACCACAAATAATTAAGAAAACTGAAATAGTGGCAAACACTGACCAAACCCAGCCAATGTAACCCCATTTTCCTCAGGATCATGTCTTTCCCTCCAAGTGAGTGATTCCATAACAAATTCTGTGCTCACAGAGACTCAAGCCCATCACCATCCAGGAAAGCAAATAACCCAAGCTCTGGAACCAAAACTAATTGATGAGACATAATGGAAGAGGCTTCAGAAAGTCAAAAGGATGACTGGATCCCAGGTTTTCTTATATTTTTGTACTAAAAGCATTTCAATTACAATGATGACTGTCTGCTACCCGGTCTGTCGTCCCTCTCTGCAGTTCCTCTTTTTAATGCACAGTTTAAGTGGCTCTCATTAAAGCCACTAATAAAGAAGCACATTTTAAGTGATTAGCACCAATAACATGGCAACACATTAACATTCTCTCCGTGGGCTCCGTGGCTCTCCCAGTGAGGCCATTTACAGCTCAGCTATTCATTTTCCATATTAATTGCACACTCATCTCTCCATAGTAAACTTCTCCCCACTGATGCACAGGACAGAGGGATGGCCAGGCAGCAATATTGGCTCTTTGCAGAGTTAAATCATCACCCAGCCCAGCCTCCAGAGGCTGCAAACTAAAATAAACACCAGATCATTGATGATTTGCTCCTGGTTTTACAGCACAAACCATCCCCGTGCCTAAAAATTGATCATCCGAAAAAATTAGTTACAAAAAGCAAGAAAGTTATTATTGCTCCTGTCAGACTTGGATTGGTATTTCAGAGCCTGCAGAACACAAGTCATCTGATTGATTGACTCCTTAGAAAAATTACTTTTCTCATCTATTAAAACCTAGCAAATGACTGAGCTGTAGCTTTGAAATGCAACATTTCTGAGCAGCCATTTCCAGAATTATTTGTTTTTAGGGATCGTGGAGCTCAGTGCCCAGGAAAGCACCACCACCACGCCCTGGGACACTCATCCCCTGTGATTCTGCATTTACCACACACAGCCCTTGGCACCCTGGAGTGTGACACAGCCACACTGTCAGCAGGAAGAGGCATCACAGGAATTTGCCTTTTTTCTGAGAAATCAGCAGCAGAACTTCTTCTCCTTGCATCAGAACAGACTTCAGATTTTCCTGCCTGCTCCCACCTTCACCAGCACATTTCAACCACTCCAGCTGCCCCGCTGGAGATGAACCACTGAGATTTGGAGTTAATTATTCTGGGCCAGCAGCTTTTTTTAGCTGGGCAGCTCCTCCAACATGTGCAAGTGAACAAAAATAGAAACAACATCAACAAATTAAAACCTATCTACTTCTGCAGCCAGAGATCTTCCCTGAAGCTTGGGAGCTGGGAGTTTGCCCCAGCTCAAAGTAACTCTGCTCTCCCCCCCTCCATTTTCCTTCACTTTTTCCCTCCCTTTCATTTTTTTTTTTTAATATGACCTTTGTTGCACTGAAAAAATAGAGGGGATGAGGCTAAAATAAAAGGAAAACCACCAAATACAGAATGTATCATTCCAGGGTGAAGGAGTAATGGGTACAGACTGGAAGAGGGGAAATCAGATTCAATATCAGAAGAAAATTTGGGTTGTCAGGGAGTTGAGACACTGAGGTTGTGAGGCCGTGGCTGCAGCCCTGGGAGTGCTCCAGGCCATTGGGAGCAGCCTGGGGCAGTGAGGGTGCCATGAAATGATTTTTAAGGTCCCTTCCAACCCAAACCATTGTGGATTAAACCCACTGCCCAAACACGGGAGGGTTTGCCCTCAAAGGCCCAAAATTCAAGTGTTCTTCAAGGGATTTTAGTTCAGGTCACGCCGTGTCAGGAGATCAAGGCTGGAAGGAAAATTCCCTGGGAAGTTCCTGGCTCTGGAGCTCTCCCCAGCTCAGCAGCTCCTCGGGCAGCCCTCGTGGAAGCCTCAGTCCCCCAAGGTCAGTGCCAGTCCCCTGTCCCCAGCCAAAGGCAGAGCTCACCTTTCGCCAGGCGTTCCAGCCTCTTGCCGTGCTCCGGGGGAATGGCATACCTGGGGGAGAAAAACAGAGAAAAAAACCAAAATAATCAGTATTTAATGGAAAAACAGTGGAAGAACAGGCTAGGAAGGAGTGGGGCAATAACCCTGAGCACAGCTCACAATGGCTGGGAAGATAACCAACATTCCACACGTCTGAAAGGCATCAGGAACACATAATCCATGGGAAACGCCAGCATTTTAATAAAAGTCTTTAGGCATGTTCTATGAAGTGTGGTATTTTCCTGCCATTTCTCCAAACAGCATCACAAGATTTCACAAGGTAGAAGGAAAAATCGAGAAGACAAAGTGATGATACAGCAGGGGAAACACAGAAATAACTCAGTGCAGGGAACAGCAGGTGTGCTCTCCATGGGGAAAAGATCTGCAAAATAAAATTGTGCTAAATATTAACAAGCGAGAAACGTTGGATGGGCTGAAGAGGTGTGAAGGAGGATCTGTGTGCTTTGGAAAAGGATAAAACTTTTTTCTGTGTAAACAGCTTTCATTTTATTCAAAGTAAATATTCTTCACCACAGCTCAAGCAGTCCTGGCTCAGTCCCTATGTCCATGCTGGATTTTACTGTCTGATGTGAAATAGTGGAATTAAAGTATTTGATAATTTTCTTGATGAGGTGAATGAAAATGCAGGGTCTGCTGAGGAAAACATCATTAAAAGGTGTAGGGAACAACTTCTACACTTCCTAAAGACATTTTTTCTTAGATTAGGGGTAAATAAAGTGCAAAAGAATTGGATTGAAATTTTTTTTGAGCGCAAATTATTGAACATAATTCTGGAAAAGCAATCACCTGCCTGAAGTGCCACAGTCACAGACCCAGGGCTGGGTGTGCCCATCACATACAAAAATCAGGGAGGTTTCAAATTGCTTTTTCTTCCCAAAAGCTCTTAGCTCTCTTAGTGTTCTGAGTTCACAATATTCTCAGGAGCAAAGCCCAGGTGACACAGATTTATCTGTTCAGGTTATAAGGAGGGAACTGAACACCAGGATCCATTTAAACGTGTTTAACATGATGACACACAATAATATTGCCAATGGAAATTTGTAAATCATTGGTTACACTGTGCAGCAAATTAAATATGGCTCTCCCTGCTTTTTGTGACAGAGAATTCTGAGAATTTACATTTGTGGGAATGGCATTTATTGCCAGCTATAACTTCTCCTCACAGCGAATAATAAAAAATGCATTATTTTTGCAATTTCCAATAAAGCTGTCAAAGCCATCCTGTCTCACCACCACGCACGGGCAGAGGACATTGCAGGAGGGAACTCCACAGGTGCCCAGCCCTGCTCTGCTCAGGGTGGGAGCTCAAAATGCCTCTGTTCTGAGGGATTTCAGCCCTGGACTCTCCATTTCCAAGTGTAAAACCACCAGGAGAAGCTCAAAGCCATTTTTTGCTGTCACAAAATCCAGCACACCTGGGCTGGGCTGGCAGGAGGGCTGACCCAGCCCAGAAATCACACGCAGGGTGCTCCAGGATTTAGGCACTAAGCTGATTTCAGCCGATGGCTTAAAAAAAAATGGAAGACAAAACACGACGTAGCACCTAATCTTGTAAAATAAGAAACGCAGCGATGGACTCCCAACATCCCCTGACCAAAGTTTGACAGTGCCTTAAATTGCGTAATTATCAAACAATTCAATTTCATTTGTCTGGGACAAAGCTAGTGGCTTTTATTTTACAAAGACCATTCATCACTTACATAAATGTGATAAAACTAATCCCGATCCAAAGCTCCTTTGTGGGATTAATGTCCCTTAAAACAGGGAAATGAGACATTCCATTCCTTCTGGGAAAAATGCTGAAGGATTGGGAAAGAACTAATTTATGGCTACAAGGCTGCTGATGATTAATGTAATATCCCCAGTCTACAATGCAACCTTCACTTAATTAGTGCCTGTAATTGGGAGTTGTAAAGATAAGATTAATTGAATCTTGAGGATGTTAAAAGTTTAATACATTGGAACATGGTTATTGTGTTATCTGAAACTGCAGCCTGCAAAAAGCCAAGCGAGGCTTTAGAGAAGAGCCCATGGAGAGACAAAGAAAAAAGACTTGCTTGGATAGAAACCAGCCAGAGAGGAGGAATTTCCAGCTTATAAAAAAGAACTATATGTAATAATATACAAATCAAAATACCCCAGCACAGAATGGTAATAGCTGACTCCAATTTTAGAAATTAACTTTTTTCTTTGGGCTGGTCTTTAGGAAGCAGAGCCTACACATCCCTCTGCATTTATTCTTAGGAATTCAAAATATTAACTGCGGAAGAGAATTAAAAGTAGGTCAAATTCTGCTTTAAGTTATGCTCACAAATCTGACTGATTTACATAAAGATAGGCAATAAAGACAGAATTTGGGCTGCTATTTAAAACCAGGCAGAGAAACAGAAGGCTGAGCTCCATCTCCACATCAAATGATCGATTCCGAGGCACAGCAACAATGGAAAGATTAAAAATCGCTGCAATCAAAGGAGGGCAGGTATTGAGCAATAAACACCCACGGAGGGCTGGCCCTGAGTGCCACCAAGGCCCTGAGTGCCACCGATGGCACCGAGGCTCTGAGTGCCACCTGATGCTCAGAGTGCCACCGATGGCACCAAGGTCCTGCGTGCTACCCGATGCTCTGAGTGCCACCAAGGCCCTGAGTGTCACCTGATGCCCTGAGTGCCACCGATGGCACCGAGGCCCTGAGTGCCACCTGATGCCCTGAGTGCCACCTGAGGCCCTGAGTGCCACCGATGGCACCGCGGCCCTGCTCCCTGTGCAGAGCCCCCGGCACTGGGGGGACAGACAGCAGTCCTGGTGTCCCCATTTGTCACCATCCCCACAGCTGGGGCTCAGCTCAGCTGCAGAACACGAATTGCACAGGCAGCCACAGGTCTGTGCATGGTGAAAAACATCCAATAATTTCCTTTTCTCCAGGCTGGGAGCAGTGCCTGCAGCCAGGGCTCCCGGGCAGGGTCTGTCCCTCAGCTGTCCCCAGCAAAAGGGACATTTGTGGCCACAGAGCTGAAGCAGAGCTGGCTGGAGATAAATCAAACCTCCAAGGAACTGGCCCTGCAAAGCAACTTCAGTCCCTGCTCCAAGGGTCAGCCCTGCAGAGGGTGACCAAGACAAAGGGCCAGGCTTCACCCCAAACCCTGCCACTCAGCAGTTTGTGGGATTAGAGCAGGAAAAATGGGCTGCTGCTCTGCCAGGGAGCACGAGATTTACGGAATGGGGGAAGAAAAAAGCAGCTCAAGATAAAAAAAGTTATAGTTCTGTGACTCAAATGTCATCTTACCCTGAAGTCAACAACCTGAAAGTAATATAGTGAGCCTTTTAAATTACCTTTTTCTACTTTCCACCAAAACAACAGAAAATCCCTGAAGTGGATCGAGCACCACTTGTACACATCCAGAACTCGCTGTTCTGCAGGAAAGACTCTCAGCTTCCAAACTTATTTCATGAAACCTAATTCCAGCACTTCTGATCTCTCCTTCCATGTAATTTCCCGAGTTCTTGAGTCAGGATCACAGGTCCAAAAGGTTTTGCCCCAAAGCTATCAAAGTGTTAGGAAATTATCTTCCTGGAGTGGCAGCTTGCTTTGTTAATATGGAATCATGGAATCCCAAAGTGGTTGGGTTGGAGGAGATCTTCAATCCCCATTTCCACAGGAGTTTAACTGGACAGTCCCCCCTCGATCCTTAACACAAAAAAAGATCTGTCCTATTTGCCATCACAGGATATCATTAATAGTGTAATTTTCTTGGTGTTTTGTTTATTCCCCTGGAATGGGGCTTGATGGATGTGGATAATTATCAGACTATAAAAGCCAGCAAATGTGCTATTTTCTATCGCTCTAAATCATCAAACAAATAAAGTGTGAAACAGCATTTCTGAATACAATTTTCCCCTCTAATGGCTTAGAATTATTATCAGGAACAATCAGAATAAATAAGCAAATGTCTTGTGAATTAAGAATTAAACAAGTGTGTCAGTAAAAAGGAGCATTTGGGCCATCCTGGGACGCAGGGACCCTTTGGAGCCCTCAGGAGTGACGTCCCAGGGAATTCACTGGGACAGCTTCCAGCTCCAGGTGCTCCTCAGGTCCTCCCAGGGCCATGTTCTCCCCTCACTGCTGCCTCTCCAGAGGGAATCAGCTCTGGTTTGGCTTCCAGTGGCCAAGGAGACACTAAAATCTTCAAACCCAGCAAAGTCATGCCTGGTTTCTCCTTGTTTAGGTGGAGTTTGTCTCACCTGAAGCCACCAGACCATCCTGTCCCTTCCTCCAACATCCCCCAAAGCTTGCCAGACCTTTTCCTGCTCCTGCTGTCTCTCCCAGAGTTTTTGGCAGCTACACCTTGTTCCACACCTCATTTACACTCTCTTGCACCTACACAGAACAATTAGGCAGTGATTAATTCAGCAAATCTCACCCCCCACCCTCTGGGAGTCAGGGCTCCATGGGCAGGAGGAGGCTCAGCCACAAGACTTTGGAAATGTCACTCCAGCGCCGTTCCTGCGAGAAGGTAAGAAACTCAATTTCACAGTGTTTGCACAAGGTCTGCCCAAGCAGGCCCCACGCAGTTTGACACACCATAATTACTGGAATGAGGAACAGAAACAGAACGGGAGCAGCACATTTAGAATGCCCAGGCCCACGTGTCAGCCTGGGGTGAGTTATCTGTCTTCAAAGCAGATTTAATTGTGCCAAGAACACTGACCCTTTGAAGATTCAAATGCCAACCTGCTCTCAGCCACGACAGGCGGAATGAAAAGCTGCTATTTCAGTCTCTGCAAGGCAAAGGGTGTCCATAAACCCAGAATCTGACCCCTGACCTTCAACATCTTTAGCCCCCACGACAGCAGCAAAGCCTCCAAAGAAAACCTCTTCGTCCATCAGGAAAATTTATCACCCAACAGAGCCATTAAGAGCCACCATTAGCACAGCTGGGCCCTCCCTGCAGAGTTCAGGTCCTCATTTTTCTACAAGGTAAAGCATTTATTATACAGCATCTCCTCACTGTGTCAGAGCAAAGCTCGGGGTGGAAGTGGGGCTTTCCAAACTAGAATATCCTGAAATATTGTGAGCTGGAAGGGACCCACAGGGATCAGTCCAACTCCTATTGTCCAATGCTCCATTGAAGCTGGTTTGCCTGTATGGGAAAAGAAAAAAGGTATTTCAACAAGAAGGACAGACTGCTCCTTGCTGGTAGCACTGTCACCTCCCTTCCATGGTCACCTCTCTTTTCCTCACCCTTATCTTCCTCCAGAATTAACCTCCCTTCATCCCTCTCTCCCAATAATTCGTTAAAATACTGAAATCAACTCTCTTTCTTCTCCTCCTCATCAAACCTGAGGCTGGCCCACACTGAACGGGCTGGAAATATTCCATTTCCCTTCTTGAGATCCTGGCTGGGAATGGAAAACCTCTGGCCTCCCTCTCGTGTCCCTTCTGCTGTGGCTCCTTCCATCAGGAATGCAAACCCTGCTCTGGAGATAAGATCACACAGGATCAGAGAGCTCCTTGTTCCTGGGAAAGAACTTTATCAAGTGCCCACAGTTTTATCTTTAATGGATCATTTCACAGCACAACAGATGATGGAATTCAGTACCTTTAACCAGCGTGTCAATGATTTCAAATAATGACATTTTTATTGAAATACACCTGGGGAGAAAGATAAACACAGAGGCTGGGGAGTATCAACTCCAAAAACCATAATTAGGAGCAAATAGGCAATGCCAGGACCAAATTCCAGCCCCAAAACACACCAAAGCCAGGGCTGCTCAGGGCAGCCCTCGGTGAAGCAGCACAGGGAGAAAATCAGGGCAAAGCTGCTCAGAGGGCCTGGGCAGCACCAAGCACAGCAGCACTCACCCCCAGCACCCATCCCACCCCACACCATCGCTGCTCCACACGCAGAGCTTCCTCATTCATCACAACATGAAGAACTGGCAGCGATTGCACTGCCAATGGAACAGCAGGATGAGAATCTTGCTCCTTCCCCAGAGGAACTGAAGTTGTGATTGCAAACTCTCATTTGTTTTCAGGCGGGATGGGCAGAGTATCTCAGGTTACTGTGGAGCTGAGATCAAATCCTGAGGGATTGGGTGGTGGAAGATTAGTCAAACCCAACTTGTGCCAATCATGTATTTCTAAAAGACTCTTCAACCCTTAAAGTTGCCTTGAACTAGAAATAGGATTAAAGAGCCATTAGTTTTGAGAAGTGACATTAGACAGGAGCTTTTTAAAATTCTGATTTTAAAGTAATATGAATTTTCAAGAGGTACAACTGAGCTGCAAGATTAGCACAATGGGCTACTTCCACAGCGATTCACTAACCCCCAACTCAATGAATACAAAGAGGAGATTTTTCCAGAACTCCAAATGCAATTTTTAAATACTATTTTAAAGCGGAGAATTTAATGTGAACAACCATCTGCTCTTGGAAGGACTCTCCATGTCCCAGTCCAGTCAGCTCCACAGCACAAACGGCAGGCACAAAGCACAAAATTACAGAGTGTCTCTCCCTCCACATGCAAAAATAACCACAGCCTGCCCCTGCCTGCAGTGAATGAGCAGCGTGAAGGAGGCATTTCACTAAGAAAAGGTGTTTGGGGAAAAACATGATGAAGTCATTTACTCATTCAGTTTAGCCAAGAAGATAATTAGTACACAATTCAACAGAGATGAATGACTACAATATCCATCCCCTTGCCATTCGCCCGTTATTTGCTTTGAAGAACCTGTTCACATCAGATTTATTTCCCTAAACTGGCAATCAGATTATTAATTACTGGTTGTTTTTGTAGTGGATACCATGCAAATAGAAAGAAAAGCAAAGATTATGCTTCAAAGAGCCTCTATTTTAAAATAATAGCTCATTTCAACTCCAGAAACAAGGAGAAAAAAGGTAACCAGGGGAGATCAGAGACATCTGTGCCTTGTACAAGTGACCTGTGTGAGCTGCCTGCCTCACCGGGCACAGCAACACGAATTCCCAAAAAACCACGGATAATTGCCTACAGCAGAACAAAAGAAATTTGCTCATGAGTAATGAAAGATATTCTTAGATTAGGAAACCCCTTGTGCTAGAGGTGCAATGCCTCTCCACACACTCTTTTCTTTCTCGAGGAGAAAAAATCCAGCATTCCAAAGGTTTAATGCTCCTCATCCATCAAACTGCGCTGTTCCCAACTACAACTGCTTTGAAGTGAGCACTGTGTTCCTGTCAGCATCAAAGCCACGAGTGCTGTAGCTGAGATTTGATAAAGATCACTGACACAGTTTGTAAAGTTCCCTTTATTTCTCCTGTTTGATCCCCTCCGTGTGGCTGATTGGGCAGCTGGAAACGAAGGAGATGCAAACCCAGCAGCTCATTCCTTGAACATTAAGGGGTTAACAATGCCCAGCTCTCAGACAGCCCCGAGTGCTATTTAAGTGCTGTCATTACTACAGGCTCCTCTTATTTTAAACCACACTTGTGCTGCACTTGGCATCACCCCTCGACAATTTTCTCTGCTGAGTAAAGAAAAAAAAAATCCCCGCTGATTTCTGCCAACGTGTTAACAAAATGTGAATAAAGACAAAGCTCTGCAGCACCACTCTTGGTTCCTCCTGGCCCTTCCAAGCCCTGCTTCCAGCACTGTGCCAAGCTGGAATTTGCAAGCTCATTGTCCCACAGGGCCCGAGTCAGCTCAGGCTGAAGGAGTGAGATGGAGCATGGAAGCACAGCTCCCTCCCCTCCTGTCTCTGTTATTAAACCAATCTGTGAGCCTGTCAGACTTCCATAGATCTTCATTTCAAATCAGGCCTGAGCTCGGAGCAGACACTTCCAGAAGGCAGGAATGAGTTGGAGCAAGAGCCTCCCTGGATCAAAGAGCTGCCTCTCTCAATCCAGCTGGGGCTCCTGAGCTGAGCCGGTGTTGTGCTGCAGACACAGCTCAGAGCACCAGGGCAGTGGGGCAGGAGCCACCTGAGGATGCTGTGAGAGTGGGGATGAGATCCCAGACCTGCACCTGCCCCTCCAAATCCAGGGATGTGACCCCAGACCTGCACCTGCTCCTCCAAATCCAGGGATGTGACCCCAGACCTGCACCTGCTCCTTCAAAGTCAGGGATGTGACCCCAGACCTGCACCTGCTCCTCCAAATCCAGGGATGAGACCCCAGACCTGCACCTGCTCCTCCAAAACCAAGGATGTGACCCCGGAGCAGCACCTGCTCCTTCAAATCCAAGGGTGTGACCCCAGAGCAGCACCTCCTCCTTCAAAACCAAAGATGTGATCCCAGACCTGCACCTGCTCCTTCTGAGACCATTATGGAAAGTACAAAGAGGAACCACAGGTGGGAAGAGTCTCCTCTTTGCCAGGTCGAGTACCACAGCTCACAGACGAACCTCAGCCCCTGAGATTTGTAATTTCTACCAACTGAACAGGCTCGGCAAAGACGGCCATAAAATGCACAGACTGAAAACTAAAATGGCAGCAAAGTACAAAGTCATTCCACGCCTTCTGCAGTGGGTTTGGGTGAGAATAAAAACCCCAGAGGGCTCTGGAGAGGAAGCACACACACAGCACTGAGCTGAGGGAAAGGGGTGCTGAGGCTGAGCTCAATCCATCTGTGCTCTCAGGAGCACTGGTCCCTCCTCAGACAAGCCCCACAGTTGATTCCATCAACCCCAGGGTCTGGCTTGACCTTCATGGCATTTTCTCTCTCAGTTAGATGAGAGTGAATGAAGAAAGGCAATACATGAGCCCAAACTCCCCAAATCCTCTGCCTCCTCTGCAGCAGAAAAATGACCTTTTAATAATCTGTCTACAACAGCTAATGAAAGACCACAAAAACCGAAGTCTATTAAAAAGAGAAATCTCCACTATTCCACCTGCAGCACCTGATTGGGCAGATAATCCACGAGCACGAGCCAGAGCTCATTCAGGTGCTGCACACCGTGGAGTCTGAAAGCCAAGCAGAGGTCAGCACTGTCCCTCCTGCAGGATCCTCATCCTCCCCCACAGCACCACCCCCAGGAGCAGGGCTGGGAGCTGGGCTGGGACCAGCAGCAGAGCAGGGTTTGTATTGATTAACTAATGACTGCAGTGCTTGCAGGGCTGTGTTAATAACTCTGTGCTCTCAGCTATCAGGGAATTACAGGGGATCCAGCCCTGCATCCCAACACAGCCCTCCTGCCATGGATCTCCCAGCAAATCAGCGTGCACGTGGATTCTCGGGGCACAAAGCCATTCCAAAGCAGCTTTCACCTTCATTTTAAAAGAGTCAGGAGAGTGAAAAGCTGTTCTGCCTGGCCATACTTTATCTCACTTTCCTTTTATTCCTTTTAATGAATATCCCTGTTCCTTTCTCTCTCCCTTTTATCAACAGAAAAGGGTCTTGCTTTGCCAAATCTGCCTGAGAGCAAATGGTGTTGCAGTTAATCTATAAATCAACCATCACCATAAATTCAGCTCTTTCTCCATCCAAAACTGCAGAGCTGTAAAACAGATTACATGGGACAGCAGAGGCAGGAAGGAAATCTGGGAGCTGTGAGGAGCTGCCAGCACAGCCAAATGGCCTTCCCTGCCTCTCCTTTCTCCCCACTCCACCCAAAATGCTCCAAACCTCTGCTGCCAGGCCTGGAAAACACAAACAGCAAATGTGCAACACATTTAAGAGCAAGGATATCTCCAACATTTCCCATGGAAGACAAAGCAGACCTTGGGGATTGAGGGAGGAAATGCTGCAGAATCTTCTCCTGAATTCCCTAACACCAAGAAAAAGGAAAAGTACAACTCAGAAAAATAAAAAATCTCAGCATGGAGCATCAGCTCCCTCAGGGGTGAATCTCAGCTGTGATTCCAGCTCATGTAGCTTAGGAATCTCAGCATCTCCAGGGTGCAAGGGCCACTGAGATCCCAGAGATCAACCCCTGCAGTCACAGCTGAGCCCTGCAGTGACTCCTGAGAGGATGGAACAGTTGGGAGGCAGAAATTGCTGCCAGGAAAGTGCCCTGCCCCTGCAGCCACACAGCTCTGCCCCAAACTGCTGCTTCCAAGGGATGACACCCAGCTCAGGGAACATCTGGGGGTGCTAAAGCAGGGGACAGAGAGAATCACACAGGCAGAGGGGTGAGCGGCCAAATCCTGCAGGGAAAAGGAGGAGAGAAGCTGGAAGAGTTCAGCTCCGTGACTGTATGAGGTCATTTTCTTTCCCCAAGGCACTTTTCAGGGATTAACATTTTCTGTTCTGGGGGGAGGACAGGACAAGAGCTCAGCTGAGAAAGCTGCAGTGCTCCCCAGGACAAGAGTGAGGAATAAAAGCAGGGAGATCCTCAGCACTTCAGACCTGCTGCTGCTTCAGGAGATGCTTTCAGCCAAGGACAGAGAGGGCTCCTCTGAGAATCCTCTCCCTCAGGAATAACCACGTTTGTGAGGAACTCCCCCTCACAGTCCTGAAGGAAAGGTGAGGTTTCCCTGCTGACAGCAGCACTACCAGACACCACAAATGTGTTAAAGTGTAGATGCTGCAGAAAGGCATGGAATCCCAGAATAGCCTGGGCTGGAAGGGACCTTAAACATCAACCCAGCCCAGCCCTGCCATGGCAGGGACACCTTCCACCACCCCAGGCTGCTCCAAGCCCATCCAGCCTGGCCTGGGACACTGCCAGGGATCCAGGGGCAGCCACAAATCCTCCCATGGAGCTGCCCTCCTTGGCTGCTGAACGCTGGACTTACCCACCCAGGGAGTCTCGATGGGCACCTGGAGGGAAAAAAGCTGAAATTCTAAATTATTTTAACCAACAAAGGTCTGGGGTAACTCCATGGACCCTCAGGTTTGCAGTCTTCAGACTTTCACAAGACAGAATTCCAGAAGTGTTTCTGGAGTGTAATTGTATCTGTGACCAGTGCTTCCAACTAATCATATTATTTTAAAGTTCCTTTGGTAATTTGTCCTTAATTCCACATAAACTGCTGTTCTGGCATAAAGTGTACTTTGTGATATCAAAGTCAAACAGATTAGGCATGATCCACTTCCAGCGAGGGAGTGTTTTGGAGAGGAGATGATATAACTTAAAAGCTAAAGCTGGCTCCCTGTTTTAATTAAAGGGGATTAAACATCCATCATGATAAGGAAAAAGGGACATTTTATAAAAATCAATTACCTTCCTCAGTGTCAGTCTGGTTTAACACCTGCAGGTTCTGAGAGAAGGAAGACTGAAACATCCCACCAGTGCTTAGAGAAGGCAAATTAAATACTGTTGCTGTACGGCAAGATCAGTCACAAAATATCCAAGAAAAATAACTTTATCAGCAATCAGGTGCTACACTGTTGACAGAAAAGGATGTTACACTGCTAAAGTGGATCTGGCAAATTCACAACACTGAGATCCAAAGTTTCCTGCAGCACTTCCCCACCCCAGGGAGCCTCCAGGTAAGGACTGCACATCTTCATGGAGATAAAAGGAAGGCTGGGGGAGCACCTCAGCATTTAAAAATATTCTTTTGGAATGGCGAAGGCTGAGCCACATCCGTTACTCAATAAAATGCCATAATAACCATGAAGAATGAGGCCTGGCATTCAGCTTTGTTGCTTCTGTCATTATAAAATCAGTTTCTGCTTGCACCGCTTGACAATATGCTCAATTTTAGATCTCGCACAGGAGTGTATGAGGTAATTACACATAATATGTATAATTGATACTGTAAAAATCCCTACCATGAGAGGTTTAATATGGGGCTGCAGAATGAAATACATTTCAGTTTTTTCAAAAGTTTGAGACTGTGAAAAGGTGGCAATTAAATTCCTAACAGGAGAGGGACATTTTACTGCAATTTGACCAAAAAAAGCAAGTAAAAGGCTGGATCTGGCAGCTCCCTGCCTGAGGGGCTCCACATGAGGTTACACAACTGCTCCCAGTTCCTGGGGTGCTGCATGGGAAGTGCCCACACCTTGCAAGCTTCCTCTTCAACCTGTCAGAGCGATTTTCCAGCTGGAAACAGCAGCAGTGTGAGCGGTGTGGAGCAGAGCATGGGCTGGGAACGGCACCTCGGGAGGGATAATTCCTCAAAATGAGGGGAGTCCAAGGGGCAGGGCAGGGTGGGATCACAGGACTGATCAGAGACAGTCCTCCCTCCTGGTACAACTCAGCAGAGCTCAGTGAACACACACACCGCAATCCACAGGCACAGAGAAATCATTTCACCAGGCTGGATCAGGAAAATGGCTCTTTTCCAGCACCCCTTTGCTCCCCTCATCACTGGGTGACCTTTCACTGCCCCAGAGTTTCACCAGGGGCTGCACAAGTTCTGAAGCTGTGCCCCAGCTGTGCCCTGCGCAGAGCTGAGAGCCACAGCTGTCCTGTGTCCTGCTCTGGGGGCACAGAGGCACCCCGGGAGGGCTGGCAGCAGGGACAGCCCCAGCAGGGCTGGCAGCAGGACCCTCTGCAGGGACAGGGACACATCCATGGAGCACTGGGAGAGCAGGCAGGTGCTCATCAGCTCCTGCAGAGAAGCCTCCAGCTGCTGAAGCCACAGACATTCCTTTCACCTGCAATCCCAACAGCCCCAAAGCACCTGCTTGGTAGGAGGGAAAACCCAACATTGCAAAAATAGAAAAGAAAGACACAAAACACTCAGAGATGATCCCCCATGGCCCCCGAGCACATTCCTTTGTGGTCCAAAATTCCACACAGAGCTCTCTGAGAAGGAATTTTAGCTCTCCTGTGAGGAGGGATGGAAGCAGCTCCTTCTCTTTCCCTTCCGAAGGAAGCAGGGCTGGTGGCTCCTCACCTCCCCCCAGCCTGGAGAGAAGCACCCCAAGGTAATTCATGAGAGACACGAATAAAGAGTGATGGTTTCTAACAGGCAATTTTGAAGCAGATACTACCAATATACAGAGTCCTTGGTTCCACTGAATAAATATCTCTGACAGCCAAACAATAACTCTGCCTCTTATTTTAGAGCTCAACCCCAAACTGGTAGACTTTGTAACTCTGCACACTCCTGCTATTCCCTGAGGTGCTTCCAAGATGATCACTGTCAGAGTCACGGAGTCTATAAAAAGGATGGAGGAAGCTGGGAAATTTCCACAGAGGTGGTGCCAGCACAGCAGAGCGAACATTTGAGCCATCCCTGAGCAGAGCTGGGCTGGAATTCCACCAGAGCAGCCCGAGAGCTCCCCCAGCTGAGCTCGGGGACGGCTGCACTCACTCCAGCACTGCTCACGCACCTGGAAAGTTCCAGAGCTGCTCCCAGGGGATTTGGATTTACTCTCTGAAGCCAATGCATGTCCAGAGGAGATCCTGGGAGCTCCTTAAGAGGAGCTGTCACAGCAAAGAACAAGGAAGGAATGACTAGGGTGGGAAACTCCTGCCCCATGCTCAGGGGACGAGCAGGAGGCCCTGCCAAAGCAGCAGTGGCACTGCCATCCTGCTCTGTGTGACACTGCCATCCTGCTCTGTGTGACACTGCCATCCTGCTCTGTGTGACACTGCCATCCCTCCACAGCTCTGTGTGACACTGCCATCCCTCCACAGCTCTGTGTGACACTGCCAGCCCTCCACAGCTCCAGGGGAAGGGGAAACCTCCTGCTCCAAACACAGCCTGCCCTCAAAACCCTCATTTCCCCCAGCTGGGGCAGCCTGAGAGATGAGTGACTCTCACAAACACAGCATGGCTGGAGAAGGACAGAACCCACCCCAAAGCCCAGGGCAGCTGCTCCCACACCTCCCGGGGCAGCCCAGCCCTGCTGGACTGTGCTGCTGTCCTTGTGCTCCCTGGGCAGAGGGGACAAGGAGCTTCCCAGCTTTTTGGGCTGTGGCACCATCTGCTGGAGATGGGACCAGGAAAATGGGCTGGAATGAGCAGATTGCAGGATCCAGACTGAATCATGGAATATCCTGAGCTGGAATGAGCAGATTGCAGGATCCAGACTGAATCATGGAATATCCTGAGCTGGAATGAGCAGATTGCAGGATCCAGACTGAATCACAGAATATCCTGAGCTGGAATGAGCAGATTGCAGGATCCAGACTGAATCACAGAATATCCTGAGCTGGGAGGGACCCTCAGATCATCAGTGCCCTGCACAGACCCCAACAATTCCACCATGCCCAAAGGTCCTGGAGCTCTGGCAGGGCCAGGACCATGCCCTGGGGAGCCTGGGCAGTGCCCAGCACCCTTGGGGAAGAACCTTTCCCTGAGAGCAGCCACACCCCAGTCACAACCCAGAAAAACACACTGCTGGAGCTCAGCCTTGTTTAACAGAGATATCACAAGAGATTCTGCACAAGCCTCACGCCTCTGCCTCGGACAGCGAGCCCGAGGATCAGGAAAGTTGGGAAATAGATTCATGACGTGTTGGAAGGGTTCTCAAAATTCACATTCATGTTCCATAGATTCAGCCCCTCCCTCCAGCCCTTTCCAGGCCTGGAAAAGAGCACTGGAGCCATTCATTTACAGCCTCGTGGCTCTTGGAGGCTTTTATGTGCCACAGGCACCACCACCCGGAGCCACCAGGGAGCCATAGCCCTGAGAGGTGGGAGGATCCTGTCTGCCACTGCCAGGGCATGGTGACAGCAGCCTCCCCGTGACATTTCAGCTCTAATTTGCACGCAAATGTCAATATTTATTAGTCACATCAAGATCTTCAGCAAAGCTCCCCTGGGTTGCTGTGTCTCTGCACTTATACTTTTAAATTGCTTGAAAAAGAAGAATATTGGCTCTTGGTAACTTATTCCAGACTTCCTACGTTCTTCATTTGATCCTTAACTATGGATTGCTTTTGTGGAAAGTTATTTCCAACTAGTCTATGCATCAACAGTGTTGAAAAATGCTTTACCATCACGCCAAAGAATGACCATGGAAAAGTAACCTTTTAACTTAACTTGTCCCTGGAGCTGTGAACATATTTATGTATTTAAATAATGGAAATGTGAAAGCAACAGATGTTTCCTGCCTAGAGCACAGTGCAAAAAGTGTTTCACTCTTACAGTGCCTCTGAAGCATCCACACATCCCCATCCCCATTTCTCTCCTGTGCATTAGTTTGCAAAAATCCCCAAGTGTTGAAATCTGGTTTTAATCGTGATGTCAACAAGTCTCCCTAATCCTGCTGAAAGTCAGGAATTAGGCCTCTGAGCAAGCCAGCATGAAAGAAAGTGAAATTGCTTTTGAATGTAGAGTAGGAGAGGAGAGAAAAAAAGGGAATTGAGAGTTCAGGTAAATCTGATGGAATTTGGTAGAGCTGGGAAAGGAAATTTAAGTGCTGTCCAAGAGGCTAAACACAGCCCCCACCCAAGAGCCCTCACTCACCAGGATTTGGGCTCCCCAAAATGCAAGTAGTTGATGCTGTAGAGGTCCATGTCCTCTGTGTGCCAAGCAAAAGTTGTCTTCCACATCCCGAAGTAGAGGTAGGGAGTGTTCACCCCCTCGATGATGATGCCACACTCGTGCTCCACCATGTCCAGGAGGGTGTTCAGATTGCCAATGTTCCACTCGTCCACGTCCTGCAACCCAAGAGAAAGGAATTGTGCAGGGAAATGTCAGGAACAACCCCAGCCCACAGCTGGGAGGTAGTGGTACTGTTTTAGAACTCTTTCCGTTCTTTCTCAGAGAGAACATAGATAAGCTGCATTCTTTTACTTTCCTCATCTCTGTGTTTGGTATTAGGTGTTATTTGGTTGTGACCAATGGTTTAGGAGGTGGATTCTCTGCTGACCAATAGCTGCTAGAATATGAATGGATATAAAAGAGGTTTCTTGTGAATAAACTTCCCTTTTCGCCATCTTGGTTCGTCTGCCTGAATTCTCCCAGCTCAGCCTCTGCACCCTCGGGGACTCTAAAGCCACACTGGGATCCCTCAAGTGTGGATCTAAGGGTGTTCCCTGCATCAATTCAGTTCCCTCTGCCTCCAGAAAGGTTTACTGAATGTTCCTCTCTGACCACAGGCAGGAAGGTGCTCCTGCACTGTGCAATACCCCACCGTTAATTAACTATTCTGGTAATTAACACAGCATGGACTCAGGGTAAAACACACCTCTCTCAGTGCCAGCCCAGCCAGGTGTCCTTCACCTGATCAGAAACACCTCGGGGTGGCCAAAGGGGCAGAATCCTCGACCTCAGATCACTGCTCCAGGTGAAAACAGGGAACCAGCCCTGGCAGAGAGCTGTGTTTGTGCCCAGCTCTGTCCCACCACTGATCCCAGCTCAGAAAAAATGGGATATTCCCATCCAAGCACCAAATCCTGCCATGTCCACAGCTCTGAAGACCTCAGATATCTCTGCTTGTTCTAATTAATCCCATATTAATCCATACTGATAATAAAAAGGCACTTGCACATTCACACACAATCAAACACTCCAAAAAGAGCCACTTTCCACTCAAAAGAAAACTACAGAGGAAGAGATCGAAATTATCTGCCTAAACAGAGTGAGAGAAACCTTCATCATTTACAGAATTACTTGAAGCAGAGGATGAAATTTCACCAAGGAAAAGCTTAAACAATTTGAATTGTAAAATAATTCAGTGTGCAGGTGCATTGTGTCCTAATGGAGCTGCCTACAAAGAAAAAACTCAAATGCAAATAATTTAAAACCCAAATGCAAATGATTTACTTATGTTAAGAATCAAAAAATATTTTTGATGAAGCACCACTTCCTTGAAATACTGTATTTTTCTGGCTTTCTAAGGACCTTCAGCAGGAATCTCTATTTTATTCCCTTAAAAAAAGAAACAAAACCCAAGCTATAGACAATTTTATGCCACAGGCGTCATCAGAACTTTAAATCACACTTTTCCTCACTTTTCTAGTAAAAGTCAGCTTTTCACAGCTCCCACTGATTCTATTATCCTGAATCTCTGGGGAAGGTGGGAAGTTGAGTCCCACTTTTGTAATGAGAGAAAAAAAACCCAAAGATATTGGGGTTTTTTTTAGGGTGGCTACATCAATGAAATTCAGAATTACCACTCCTTAATGAGAAAAGTGCAATAAGGAAGTCATGTCCACGTCTAAAATAAACAAATAAAGGAGAAGCATTTCACTTACTGCATCGTACAGGGAGCCACTGATGTCAGCGCCGTAAATTGGGGACACAAATGTCAGATTCTTCCAATACTTGCGCTCCAGGTCCTCAAAGTCCTGGTGCCGAGGGGTGCAGTACCTGGGGGGAACACAGGGACGTGAGGAGCCCTGGGGAGCACAGCCCCAGCCCCTCAGCAGGAATTTGTGACTGCAGCAGCTCCGGGATGACTAAAACCCAAGGGACTGCAGAGATCTGGAAAGCTCCAGAGGAAAACTCCTGGGAAACAGGAGACAACTGCAGCTGGCACATCCCAGTGGAGGGAAGGGCTCTGTGGAGTCACTTGTGTCACCAAGATCAGCCCAAGCACTCCGAGGTATTTGTATCTCTACCCCAGGAATGGAACACCTTTTCCAGAACAGCCAAGAGATCCTTTTTGGGTCCCAAGCCATTCTTCTCAGGAAGGTTCTCAGCCACATACTGACCCTGAACAATCTTTCTACACCAAGTCCCAGAAAAAAATCTGAGACACACCAAAACCCACCACGTTACAAACTCGTTTGAGACCCAAGGAAAAGCCGTTTCCTCCAAAATGCTTCAAATTTAACACGGCTGCGGGGTTTTTTTGGCTCATTTCTGGAGAGAAAAGCTCTCCAAAACCTCCCCATGCCCAGGGAAGCACAGCCCTTGCCCCCACGCACTTCTCGCTGTTGGCCAGGCGCCGGTACTCGCCCACGGTCATGGGCTTCTTCTGGATGTTGTACTGCGTGAAGAGCCCCGACTGGCCCGTGACCACCTGCTGGATGGGGGCAGGGATCACCATGTCATCGATGTCATCGTACGTGCGCCGCGGCTTCCACTCCTTGGGAGGGATCACCTGCAGTGGGCAGGAGGGAAACATGGCATTTGGTAGAGAAAATGGAGAGCGAGGTGTGGATTTTGGGGGGCAGGGCTCCTCCAGGGCAGGATGGGCTCCAGTTCCTGCGCAGAGCTCTTAGAAAAGACACACAAAACTAACCTGGAATGCTCAGATTAATCCTACAGGTGAAGTAATTTCTTTACAACGACTGAAGTCACCAACAAGCTTTATTAAAATAATCTCCCTAGCAGAGTTCTGGATGGTAATTGCTTGTACACTTGAGTGGACAAGGAAACATTCCAGGGAGAGCTCTTCATCAACAGGCAGCTCTCTTTAGAGCTGCAATAAACCCAGTAATTGACCTATGTTTTAGAAGAAATAGGAATTATTTCATGCCTAACAGCTTTATTTCTCCGCTGTGCTTTATTAAGTTCAGCTAAATACCACTCCTAACAACTCCTTGTCAGAGCAAATGATCTCATCAGCCTGCGGTGACATGGCCACAGAAATATCCTTTCGAATCACTTCGTCCTGGATTTTTCCAAGAAGCTCTGTGTCAAGCACTGGAATTTAGAAGCTTCACATGCAAAGTTCTCCTAACCAGAGGGTGGTGGGGCACTGCCCAGGCTCCCCAGGGAATGGTGATGATCCCAAGCTTTGGGACAATGCTCTCAGGGATGCTCAGGGTGGGGCTGTTGGGGTGTCAGGAGCTGGCCTGGATGGTCCTGTGGGTCCCTCCCAGCTCAGGACATCCCATGGCTCTACAAAAGGTCTGTAACTCCTGTCCTTCCCTCTCTCCATAACCCAAACCCAGATCCCAGGGACATTTCCCAGAGCACACTGTGCTTAACCCACGAATCCAAAGGTTTCCCACAGCACAGGATCTCCCCAGCTCAGGAAGGTTCCTCACCTTGGCCAGCCCTGCCCGGTGAGCTCCCTGGGACTCCATGTAGGCAATGAACTTCCCGAAATCGCGGAACTCCTCCAGCGTGGGCCGGAAGGTCATGATCTTGCAGCCAGGGTTCTGCGGGCTCGGGTTTTCCGACCCCATAGTTCCAGTCCGGCGGCTGGAGGGGAAACAGAGGACAGAGGAGGAAAAGGGCAGAAAAAGACTCTGGTCAAAAACTTTGGGTTTTAACTCCCAGTTTTAATGAGTTGCACAGAAAGCCCGGAGAGATTTTTCATTTTCTCCCTCTGCTCCACAAGAGTGGATTCATAAAACCTCTCCTCTAACGTGGATATGAGGAGCTTCTGACCAAAAATGCACTCAGTCAGGAACTCCTGATTCCAGACCACCTGAGGGATCAGACAGGGCCTAAACATAGACCATCTCCCCCAGTTCTTCATAGAAAGTGGTGTTTCATCAGGATGGCGTCACAAAAATAACAACTTCTCACCACCTTCAGCACTGTCACTTGCCACCCCACAAGTTTTCCACCAAAATTCTCGTTATCTTCTGTTTAGGTTCAAACCAAACAGCTTTTCCCAGCATTTGGGGTTTTTTCATGTGCTTAAACTACATTAAAAATCATGAAATTAAGGCTTTTTTTTTAAATGTAGCTTCATTATACTTTATATTTGCAATGTACATAAATAAAACAAAGTCTCAGACAAGTCTTACATGAAATACAGAAGCACAATTCCAAAACATCTTTTCAACATGTAAAGCCAAATTGTTTTTTACTTTAAAAAAAACCTCTCAAACAATTCAGGACGAAATCACAATTTTTAAAATGGACTTTTTTAAGGTTATGCTGGCAATCTGTAAGGGAAATACAATGTTTTAGTGGCACTTCAGCGCAAATATCACCACGAGGTGTTTGTTCTGCACGAGGAGAAGCTGCAGCAGCTCTCCCATCCTGAGTGCTCACGAGATGGCAGTGCTGGGCTGTGCAAGAACTGAACCTCAGCAGCGCTGGGAAATGTGCCCAACGCGACTTTAAATCCTAGCACAGCATTCGTGCCTTTAAACTGCCTCCAAACTAGCCAAGCAGTGCTCCAGGTGCTCCTGGAACACTCACAGTGTTGGAAAAAACACAATAAATAGGGAATAGTCCCAGATCTGGGTTTGAATGGGAGAGTGTGGACAGAAGTCACTTCAGAGACAGCAAGTGCTCCCAGATTCTGGAAGGAAAACCAGCATCACACACCAGTGTGGACAGATTCCACACCCAGGTTTGGTTTTAACTTTTCATTTCAAAGGCACATGAAGGGTTTGGAGTGAAATTTTAGAAACCAGAAAACATTAGAATTTTACAGAGTAACTTTTATGTAAATTTCTTTCAAAAGAATGATCTGCAAGTCTTCCCCAAGGAGTCTTTAAAGGAATTTATGCATAAAATCACAGCCTCTCACAGCCAGAAAAACCCTTCCCAAGCCAGGAGCCAGAGATGCAAAGGCCAGCCCAGAATAAAATCAAATTATGAATCCTAGTACTGCAGGAAATTCCAGAGCAAAACCAACTGAGGGAGAAAAATACCATTTCACCCCCTTCACCCCAAAAAACACTTCCAATTTCCAACAGAAACCATTGCAGTTTGGAAACAAAAGGACTCTTTAACCAAACCCTCCATCTTCAGGGTGGCCCTGCCCAAGGAGCTTCCCAACCGTGCCAAACAAGGAACAAAAATTGCCTTTGGAGAACAAAAATCGCTGTTTCGGGGTCAGCACTTCAGGAGGAGCAGCAGGACAGGAATGATTTCCTACACAAATGTTGTGCAGGAACACAAAAAGGAAAAGCCCTGGGGTGAACCATGGGAGTTGGGGATCCACCTGCCAGAGGTTCCCTCCAAATCCCCAAATTCTGCTCCCAGGAAATGGGGGCTGAGCTGGGGATGAGGTGAAGGTGGGACACGGAGGGAAAGCATCCCCAGCTCCAGCCCATCTTCCTGGGAAAGCTGAGCTGTTTCTGAGCAGGGTCTGGAGGTGCCGCGGGAGCTCCTGGGGAGGAGCTGGCTCGGGAAAAGCTCCTCAGTTCCGTCCTGAGGAGAAGCTGTGCCAGCACCATCTGCTCCAGAGAGGCCTTCCCGGGATTTGCAGCTTTACCCACACCAGGGGAAAAACAAACAGCCAAAGCCAGGCTTTATCCCATCTTTTCCCCAAGATTATCTCCAAAAAATCCAGTTTTTAGTCAATAAACTCGGAGCAAAGAGTTAAAATGCATGCTCCAGTAAGGGGGAGAGATCAAAAACTACTTCATGCAAAGCTTAATCAATTAATTAAAGGGTAAAACTACTTCCTGCAAAGCTTAATTAATTAATTAAAAGGTCTACTGCCTCAATACAAGCAACATCACCTGGCACTATGGAGTTCTGCGGTGCAGAGACAGCAAAGCACAAGATTTTTCCATGTTCAGTTCCATCTAAAGAACATTCCAGCACCAACCCTAGACAATACACATTCAGCCAATCAAACTAATTAAGCTATTACCATAAAATGGCCTCGGAGCTCACGGGCAGGGAGAATGAGTTCTGTGAGCTCAGTGAAACATAGGAGCTTCCCCACCAGCCCCAAGGAGCTGGAAACACCCAGGCCATGGGGAAAGCTCGGGGAGAAGGGAATTTCTGCCCCAACTGCTTCCCCACGGCAGCACTGATGTGTTGGGAAAAGCAGGATGGGGAAAGCAGGAGTGGGGAAAAGCAGGATTGGGAAAAGGATTGGGAATAGCAGGATTGGGGAAAGCAGGACTGGGGAAAGCAGGACTGGGGAAAGCAGGACTGGGAAAAGCAGGACTGGGGAAAGCAGGAGTGGGGATCAAAAGCAGTGGATCCTGCAGGGTCAGATTCACCATCACCTCCAGGGCTCACACAGGACACGAGGCCAAAGCAGAGGGACCAGCCCAGGGCTGTGGCTGCAGCTTCACGTGGGATTCTCAGGAGATGGCCTCAATTAAACAGTGCCCTAACGAGCTCTCAGCATCACCGAGAAAGATTCCATGGCAGAACCTGACTATTCTGAGAACACTGAGAGCCACTTTCAGTGCCGGCAGTGCTGCGGGTGAGGGCGAGATGAACAAACCCTCCTCTCAAGGCTGAAAAGGAGGATCTGCAGTCAGAGCCCCCATTAGCTCCTGAAAAAAAGAGCGAAGGTATTTTTCTCAGCTGGATACATTCTGTTTCTTTGTAAGAGAGTAACAACCTGAAATATTATGAAAACCTTCTAATTTTCAACCATTGTGGGGAAGCACTAAAACTCATCTCCAGAGGGACAATCTCGGCACACACAAAGAACTGAGTTTTAATTTCAATGACTTTTACCTGAGACTTTTCCCTTCCAAAACTGACGTGAACCAAGGCACTTTTGTGACTGAAATCCTGCACCTGTTGACTGAAACCTTTGTACAGCAGAGAAAAAGTGCAGGACACCCAGCTGAGATCAAAGACTCGAGCTTGCTGAAGGACTGGCAGCACTGGGAATTCTGCCTGCAGGAAAAGCTTGGGACTTGCGAGCAGTTCCCCACTGCCGGCCCACGATTGATCTCGGCAGAGCAGAAAATGTCAGCTCTTTCTCCTCCACTTGTGAGTCAGGGGTGACTTTGACTGAAATAGTGTCTGTTAGTGGAAACAAATGTGCCTTGGGGCAGAGCTCTGGAGCCCAGTGCTGTCCCAGTCCCAGACTGGTGCTGCTGCTGGTGTGAGCGCTCATCATCGATCCAATGGAACAGAGACTCGGCTGTGCTCACACAGAAACACCCGAAAACCAGCTCTGATCTTCCCAAACAAAGTTAATTCTCCATTTCTCCATGGGGCACAACTCCTGCAGAGCTCTCTGCAAGGTCTAAGGGTGGCACTGTCCCCAGGTGATTGTCCCCTGCTGCCCTGGGCATGGCACTGTGAGCAAGGAGCAGAGCCACTCGTGAACCAAAACCCTGCAGGAGATTTCCCTTGGAAATGGCACATCCATGGGGACACGAGGACATCTCCTGCCAGCCCTGCTGCCAGCTCGGGGCAGGGACACAGGTGAGGCTGCAGGGACACAGGTATGGGCACAGACTGGCACAGGACCAACCCTGGGGAGGGAACAGAGCCCTGACACCAAAATTCCAGAGATACACAGAGCTCTGGCCACAGAGGGAAGCAGGAGGGAAGCAGGAGGGAAGCAGGAGGGAAGCAGGAGGGAAGCAGGAGGGAAGCAGGAGGGAAGCAGGAGGGAAGCAGGAGGGAAGCAGGAGGGAATCTCTCAGCAGCACGGACTGGGATCAGGTCATTTGTTCCTCCGCTGTGCCAAGCGATGCTCTGGGGTCTGGGACGGCTCTGGTGCCAGGGCTGGGCTGCAGGGGCAGGGAATGGGCACAGCCACCAGCCCTGGCCACAGCCTCCAAGTGTCAAACGTCCAAGGCATGAAATTAAACCCCAAAATGCAGATTTGAAGTGTGCCTGGGTTGACTTCTCCTGCCTCACTTAGCACTGGAGGCATTTCCCCTACAGGAAGGTAAGAGCCCTGCTCATGGAGAAATCCTTTAAACTTAACTCATTATTTCACTACAAAGTCCTGCACACAAATATTAATGGAAACCTCATGTGTTTATTTGAAATGGCATTTTTGGATGGATTAGGCTGGAACACAGAGGGCAGATTCCTCTATTTCCATCTACTTCCTTTCTCACCACGCCAACAAATTGCTCTGATTTCCATCGATTCTCATGGATCAGGCTCTACCCAAAGCTTCTGAGCAGAAATAAACTCTTGCAAGACATCAGGTCTGGGTATAAAATATATTAAAAGCTACATATATTTATATATATATTAAAACTATAATGATTATGTGGTGTAAGGATATCTGAGACAACTTCCCTTCCTTCCCCTTTATTCCTAAGATCAGATTCCAGCATTTAAGACAAAGTGTCAGTTTTTAAGTTTGAAGTTCCCTGTTGCTCAGGCCAGTTTTAAATAACTGTACAATTACAGCAAGGATTTAAACTAACACCTTTTCCACCCAAATATTTATATATTCAGTTCATTACATTTTTAACATTCAATTTGCTTTGGGTTTTGTATATCTTCCAACAAGGCAAAGTAAACATAACAGAGGAAATATTTGGGAAAGAGGAACAGAGACAACATTCCCATCCAGCACAGGGATGGAGATCTACAGTGCTTGGGATTTGACAAATTAGGAGTTATTTTCTATTAAATTTTACACCCCACAAGGTTCCTCCACAATTCCAGATCCTCCTGTACTTGAAATCAAGCAGCATATGTAGCTCATTAAAAGAAAATAAAATTTTCCCCCAAAACACCCTCTTTGCTGCAGAAGTGCACAGTTACTCACACATTTCTCTAACAGCAAAATTATTTAGTCACAAACAGTATTTAAAAGCAAAAAAGAAGTGGTTCCATTTAAGAGCAATAAATCTGGATGACATTAAAACAGTTTATTATGGCCTGGGGCAAGGTAGTTAACATGTAATGGTTATTTCTGACTAAATCCAGATCTGAACCCCAGAAAGTCAGAAATTTTACTGAACAGGCAAGATAAACTCACCCTCAAACCACACAAATCAGCTCACAAACCACCACTGAGGCCCAGTCCTCCCAAGGACTGCAGAACCTGCGTTTGCTGCACAGCACAAGTTATCTCTGCTGCATTTTGTTATCTGCATGGATTTACTGCAAGGCTTCGGGAGTATTTCAAAATAACCGCAGAAATAAGTATTAAAAAAGGCACTGCATGTGGACTGAGCCTGCTGAATCTGAACGAGAATTCCAAGTGTTAACCCATGGCACCTCAATCCAAAGCAGCAGCACCATAAACCTTAAAATAAAGTAGCTCATACTCTATTATTCGTATGGGAAAGAGCCTCAGAAACCTTGCAGAGCAACCCAGAACCTCAATTACTGCAGTGCTTTGCCCAAAAGGTAATTCCTGCATCAGATTAAAACCTTAAAGAGGACGAATTCCCAATTTTCCTTCCACAGCCCTGCCAGGACAGCAAGCCTGGAGCTCTCGGCAGCTCACTCGACTTCTCTAAGCTCCTCTGGATTTTTATAACACAGAATTTCAACAAACTGTGCTGTCTGAAGCGTTTTGGGCTCTGCTGCCAATGCAAAGGCGAGGCTGTGGCTGGGTGTGTGCCCGAGGTGGGTGTGACACACTGACCCACATTGGCAGTGCCAGCCCAGCCAGCGCCAGGGAGCTGCAGCAGCAGCAGAGGCACAGCGACCCAGCGGCTCCAGTGGGGCCAGGGTGGGGTCCCTGGGGAGAACACCTGGGCTCAGGTGCCCCCAAAACCCTCAGCTCCCCCGGATTGATTCCCTGGGGAGAACACCAGGGCTCAGGTGCCCCCAAAACCCTCAGCCCCCCAGCATGGACTCCCTGGGGAGAGCACCTGGGCTCAGGTACCTCCAGGAACCTCAGCCCCCCAGGATTCCCTGGGGAGAACACCTGGGCTCAGGTGCCCCCAAAACCCTCAGCCCCCCAGGATGGGTTCCCTTGGGCAGAATACCAGGGCTCAGGGGTCCCCAAAACCCTCAGCCCCCCAGGATTCATTCCCTGGGCAGCACACCTGAGCTCAGGTACCCCCAGGATGGGTTCCCCAGGGAGAACACCTGGGCTCAGGTACCCCCAAAACCTTCAGCCCCCTAGGATTGATTCCCTGGGGCAGCACACCTGTGCTCAGGTGCCCCCAAAACCCTCAGCCCCCCAGGTTTCCCTCGACCATCTCAGTTCACACCCAGCTCACACCTTTGAGCCAGAACTGAACTCAAGGAGTGACAATTCCAAACCTGAATGAACCCAAACCCTTCGAGGTGAAAGGAGAGGATCTGAGTCTCTCCAGACACTGCAGCTCCAAACTCCACACACCCCTCCCAGCAAAGCTGTGCTGCTTGTTCTGCCAGCACAACTGAGATCAAACACAGGAAATCTCACAAAAACTTCTTATCTGCACCCAGAAACTCCCCAAAGGCCTCCCCACTGCCCTGGGGGTGTATCCAAAATCATGAAAGAGTATCAGAAAAGCTCAGAAATCACTTAACCCCAACCAACTCCCAAGGTTCACTTCTTGGGCCATACTCAAACACAGTATTTCCAACAGACTCAGGGAACAAAAGGACAGTCCTGTATTCTCTAAGAATATGGGAATTGTGGCTTGTTCATCAGTCTTATCAAACAGCAAAGAAATATAAAAATAACGAAGCTTCAGGTCACTTTTGCCACGAGTGAGGCACACACAGACTGAGGAAGGGCAGAATTCAAATGTGTAATGCAGTGAGAATGTGAATGAGGAACTGCCTCATTTACAAAGGAGAATAATTTACTCCATGAAAATATAAATGGAAATAAGTACCTTAATCAAGCCACGGTAGTAAATGACTCTAAGTTGTGACAAGACAGAACACACTTGGTCCAAGACAAAGGTTAGAAAGAGAAAATCTTATTAAGCAACGATCAGTTTAGTGGAGAGCACGGAAAACAGAAAAACACCTTTCTCATCCCACATTGATAAGACATTAATATCCCCCAACCTGGGTGAAATTACAGCATTTCTGCCAACACTTTGCACTGCTCCAGGATTTCAGTTGCCACTGCAAACGGACAAACCCTCCTGAATTCTTCAGCAGATGACAAATAATTCTTTCCAGCAGCGCCTCGTGCAGCCCCGGAGGATCCCGGTGGCATCCAAATCCATTAAGCAAATCCCTCACTTGTGGTGACATATTTAGCTGTCATCCATCTTTGCTATTAACAGATGCTCCAGTGAAGGAACGTGGAGCAGCACAGGCGCTGCAAACCTTCCCACAGCACACCCTGAACACTGAGCAGAGTCACGAAGGGAAAATCATCAGTCCTGAGTCCTCCTGTGCTGCCCAGGATGAATTAAGGACCACCAAGTTCCTCCTGAACACCAAGAGCTTTTCCTCGCCGCTGCCTGGGTGGCTCAGCCTGCAGCACACAGATTATTTCTGCTCACAGGTGAATTCCCTGCTCTCAAAAATGAGATTCGAACTGGCAAGGTGAATCAGAGCCCCCTGATGCTGACCCTGATTGTTCTACTGCAGCTGGACATCCCAGGAGGAAATAAAACAAAACTCTGCATAAATGTAAAAATCCCACAGAGCTCCTGTGCCTTTCCAGCAGGGCTGGCCAAACTGGTTTTCCCAACTCACATCAAATTTCTTGTGACCTTTTATATGGAAATAGTTCAACGCTTTCGGGAGCCGTCTGTATTTCGGGTGATTTAAAACCCCGCAGAGCTGTGGAACTCTCACTTCATCTGCTAAATCTTTCTCTGGTGAATGACAGGAGCTGAGGTGAGAACTGTTTGCAGTGAGAGCATCGCTGTGCCCACGGCTCAGGTGAGCACTTCCCATGGACCAACAACCAGGATCAGCCAAAGGAAATGGGAGGGATTCTCCCTGCAAGTGCATTTTGCTGTTGACTTCCCATCAAAAGCTGGTGAAACCTCTAAAGTGTGTAAGGTTTTACTTATAAAAGCCCAAGTTCATCCTAAAGCCAAACTTGGATCATCAGACCTGTGTACTTTGGGTCTTTACCAATGTGTTCTGACTTACTGACAAAACTGACCACTTTTATATATATTTTTCATATATATAAATACATTTTTATGTCCTTTTGTATATATATTCTATTTTATACATAATTTTTATATAGAGAACCATATATATTCTGGTCCCACTGGGCCAGTTAAGGGAATTATCTCTTTCCAATCAGCATAAAAAGGAGAAAGAACAATCCACCACGGGGTGTCAAACAGAATTTTCCTGTCAAAAGATGCTCCAGTGAGTGTTTCATCCACGAACATCAGCTCTGGAACAAGGAATCCCTTTATATCCACCTACATCTCCTCTGCATGGGAGGAACTCCTGCCTCGAAGGAGACAGGAGCAGCTGTGGATTCCTTTAGGATTCCTTTTGGCACTGCAGGAGTTGGTCAACCTGCCCCAACTTCCTTCTCCTGTTACAGGGAAACCCAGGAATTAGGAACTTGCTGTGGCAGAGCAATTACAGGGTCCTCCAACAGTTATCTGATGTAATTGCTGAAATGTAACTGTAACTCTGCACTTCTAGGCTTAGGATTTCCCTGATTCGGTGAATTTCAATGAAACAGGAAAAGGAAACAGACGAGAAAAAAGGAAAAGTTCCCAGGAAAGAAGCGACGCTGTGGGTGAAATGCTATTTGGTTTCAGATAGACAGGGCTCCTTAAAATTAACTATTTTTGGTTAAATGAAACTTAGTTTTGGGTCAAGCTTGATATAACACAGATTTACAGTGGCCCAGCACAAGTTACAGAGCAAAAACCCAACATCCCAGGCCAGAACAGCAGCACAGACCTGCAAGGACCCAGCAGAGCCCAGTCCCTACAGCAGCTTTGTCAAACCAAAACTAAATCTCACTGGTGACTTTAATTCTTCAGTACAAAGGGGTCCAAAGCAGCCTCTCTGCAACAACCCTGGCTCCTCAACAGCTTCAAAACCAAGGGCTCCAGGAAAGCCAAGAACAGCTCTGGATGAACCAAAGAATGTCCTGAGCTGGGAGGGACCCACAGGGACCATCAGTCCAACCCCAGCCCTGCACAGACACCCCAAAAATTCAACCCTGCGCATCCCCTGGAGCTCGGACAGCCTCGGGGCCCCTGGGGAGCCTGGGCAGTGCCCAGCACCTCTGGGGGAGGAACCTTCACTGATACCCAACCCAAAGCTCTCCTGACACAGCTCCGGTGCTTCCCTGGGTGCTGTCCCTGCTCCCAGCGCTGCAGACCCTCGGGAAGGCTTTCCCGAAGAGTTTCCCCTTCCTCACATCCCATCCATCTCCTGTCTCCTTCTGCAAACAAGAGAACCCAGGGCAGTCCCCACAGCGGGACCGGACACACCAATTCTGCAGCTCCCCAGCGTCCCAGGGCTGGGCACGGCCGTGTCCCTGTGCCCCGGGGACAAGGGGACACCGTGCCGGGGGTCCCACTCATGCCAACAGCACCACATCTAGGTACGAGTACTACAGGAATTTAAAGAAAGAAAAACGGAAGAAAAGAGCTTCGCTCTGGCCCCAGACTTTGACAGTCTCCGGAGGAGGAAAATAGAGATAAAAGAGCCAAACCCCACGCCGGTGTCACGGTCCTGCCCCCGGTTTTCCCAGCACGGAGCGCCCGCACCGAATCACGGAGCCAGCGGCAGCTTCTGCTCGCCCCCAGCCCACGGCCCCGAGCCGAACCCCCGAATCGCCATTTATCCACATTTACGGCCCGAATCCCCGCGGTGGCGGTGAATCCCCGCCGGGACCCCCGGGCTGGGGGGACGAGGGACCCCCGGGGCTGTCCCCCCACAGCCCGAGCGGCCCGGGGCTCCCACCCACACAAAGCGCGGCCGGGCCGGGGTGCGGGCCCGTCCCGAGCCCGGCCTGCGGGGGAGGCCGCGCGGAGCTGCGGCCGGCGGGTCCCGGAGCGAGAGCAGCGCCGGCGCCGCGCCGGGAGCGGCGGGGAAGGGGCTCGGGCCGGGAGGGGCGGCGGGAGCGGGCCCGGCGCCCCGGCGGGGGCGCAGCGCGGGGGCGCGGGGTGCGGGGGAGGCGCGGGGGCCGCTCGGGCCGGGCCGGGCCGGGGCTGCGGGGCGGCGGGGCTCGGGTCGGGTCGGGTCGGGTCGGGTCGGTCCGGCCGTACCTGCGCGGGGCCCTCGGCGGCGCGGGGGGCGCAGCGAAGGGGGGGCGCCCAGGCGAGCGCAGCGCCCCGCGGCCACCACCTGCGCCCGCCTCCCCGCCGCGCCCATTGGCTGCGCGCGGCACCGCCCTCGCGCCCATTGGCCGCGCCGCCGGTGACGGACGGCGGGCCCGGCCAGTGGCGAGGCCGCTCGCCGAACAACAAGGCGAGCGCGGGCGCTGACTGGCCAGCGGCTCCGGGGGGCGGCCCGCCCACCGCCGGGCGGGGCGGCAGGCCGCGCTCCCGTCGCTCAGGCGCTGCTCGCCAGTCGCACGCGGCCGTTGGCTGACGGCGGCCCGCCCCCGGCGCTCTATTGGGCGAGGCGGGCACAGGGCGGGCGCCGATTGGCGGCGCGCGCTGCCCGTCAGGCTGGGGGCGGGGCGGTGAGGACGTGAGGAGCCGCACAGAGCGGGGCGGGGGCGCTGCGGCCGCGCTGCGCCAATGGGGGCGCGAGGAGCGCGCGCGCCCCCGCGCGGCCGGGCGGGGCACGGCGGGGCCGGGACTGAGCGCGAGCTGTGCCCGGGGCCGCCACAGCGCCGGGCGGGCCCGACACGGGCAGAGCCCACACGGGCAGAGCCCACCCGGGGCAGAGCCCGACACGGGCAGAGCCTACCCGGGCAGAGCCCACCCGGGGCAGAACACACGGGGGCAGAGCCCACCCGGGCCGGGCCCGACACGGGCAGAGCACACCGGGACAGAGCCCACCGGGCAGAGCCCACCCGGGCCGGGCCCCCGAGCTCGGGCACTGAAGGGAATGGGGCCTTGGAAGGGCCCCGGGGGGTTGGAGTCTCCATCCCCGGGGCACTCGGGGCCCGGGCTGGTGGCCCCGCGGGGACAGGGCCCAGCCGGGGGTCCCCTCCCGTCCCCATCCCCTCAGCCTCTCTCCGGCCTGGCTGCGATTCCAGGCCCGGAACCATCAGGGCATTTCTCAATTTGCACTCAATTATCCGCGCAGACCTTGGGCTCCGTGCCCTCCCCTGAATTCCCGAAATAGAAGCGATCCTCGGTTAGTTTTTTGTTACTGTCACTTCCCTTCCCACGGCTGAGCCCAGGGAACTTTACCATTCCCACCTTGGATATTTACACCAGAAACTGTGAGCGAACATCATCTCCAGCGTTAAATACACACAATTCCTTTGTAGCCACAGCCAAACCAACTCATTTCGCGGCACAGGAATTTTCCTAGTAGGGCTTTGTATTTGGGACAGAGATAATTTTGGCAGATCTCACCAGAAAGTGTCTAATTTGCAGAGGAATTTTAATTGTTGCTTTAAAAAGCCGCTAACAGAAGAGTACATTGGCACCTATGGGGGAAACGAAGTTTGTTTTCCGAGTTCCGAATAACAACAAAACCAATAAACAAAGGAAGTCATTGCAGTTATTTCAATTTAAATGCAAAAGTATTTCCTCACTTTCACTCGCTATAAATACAGAATAAAAACTGGAAGGACATTTTCAATGAAATCTGAATATATAAAAGTATTTAATGTTAACACTGACCTTAAAATAAACTTATTTTAAAGAGAGTAGATGGTGCTACTGCTGCTTAATTTCACAGCTTTTGTTTTTTCCACCTTAACGCTACTCTATTTCCTTCATCTACATTTGCAAAAACCTCAGTTGTTGAATTTATTCCTCTGGTTCAGTGGAGATGCTCACACTTGTTCCTTTAACACTTTAAATATGCATGACATGGCACTTGAAACAATTTTGGGGTTTATTCATTAAATGTGCAAACAATTCCAGCTGCCAGTTGATGTTTGGAATTTAGGGCAGTGGAAACCTAATGCAAGTTAAAAGAAAAGTTTGGAGAATCTTTAGTTTTTAAGTTGAATGTAACATATGCCCTCGCTAGTGCCTAGAAGCAATTATGTTGAAGAATATCCCAAGTATTTTCCAAATTTGCAGTGAAAAATCATAATGAAAATCACAGCCCTTAGAAAAAGAAACAGTTTGGCTTAATGGACACAAATTCAAATTCCTGCACAAGGAACTGGGTCTGGAAACCCACTGTGGATCAAAAGAATTGAAGGAGAACAGCCAACATTTAATTTGAAAAGATATTTATTTTGAGAACATCAATTTGCACATTATACAAAAAATTGACAAATTCAGCAAAAAAACCTATAAAATGTGGGGTTTTTTCCCTAACATATTAACATAATCATTTTCCAAAGGGTAAGAGTTGAGAAAACCAAAAATAGACACATTTGTTCCAGTCTGTCTGCAGTAAAAGTGTGATTAAAAAACGTCCCTGTCTTGCTGAGGTATCAAACTGCAAACTTTGGTAATGTTAGAAAGAAACCAAGGGAGCCTTCTCGGTGGCACAGCCAATACAAAATGGTTCATAAAAAGGCCAGAATTGGTTATTTTTCATTTCCAGGTAGAAATGCAGTGAAACAAAGGAAAAGAAAACCTCTTTAATACACCTATCACTAGGAAACCTGATCCTCTGCAAATCCCCACTAATCACACACAGCTACAGTGATCCACGTTCCCGAAGAATCCGGCTGGCAAGTCAACAATTCAGTGCTTATGAAAAAAAAAAAGAGACATTGATGGTGATTCAGAGCCCAGTCTTCCAGCAAAGGACAAAAGGCACTTAAGAATGGCTTTAGGATATTCCACAATGGCATTTCGGGACAGGGGACAGCGCCTGGCTGAACAAATCCTTCCCTAAGAGAAGTCCAGTGAGGTAGTACTTCATATTGCTCCAACCACTTGGCTCTAAGCAAGCAGCCTTCTGGTTTTGAGATACAAAATTAGCAGGAAATGGCTTTTTGTCAAATGTATAAAACCCAGTTCTTACAAAAAAATAGCAAAAACCCACTTGTGGTACAAAGCCAGGAAGCATCGTGTACAAATTGAGTATCAAAATGCTGCCAAGGTGATGCACGAGTCTACCTTGATGGCCAAATCCCCAGACAGTGAAGATTGTTCTAGCAACCAAGCCATTTTTGGAATAAAAAATAAAAACAAAGGGGGCACAGGGGCACTCTGAGAACTTTCCTCATCATTAGCAGCCTCACCGGAAGCACTTTCAGTCCATTAAAACCAAGTAAGTCTGTGCTGATGAATGGCAGGTTTGAGGGGATGAAAAAAAAAAAAATGCAAAGTTCAACAGAGAGAACAAAAACAAAAATCCACAAACATACAAAAGGATCATTCTTGGAGTTTACAGTTTTTTTTAAAAACAAGGAAGACTTAAAACCATTTTTTTTGGGGGGGGGGGGGTGGGAGAAAACACAGACTACCTTTTTTTTTGTTTTAAATTAAGCCCGTGGGTAGGTGTGGGGTGGGGGAGGCACAAGTGCTGAGGGATCACCGGCCGCTGCCGTAGCCGGGGAAGAGCTGCGTGAGGATGCTCTGCAGGGCCTCGTTCACCTCCATGCTGTAGCCACGGCCCAGCTCGTAGCGACACGCGGGGCAGCTGAACACCGCCGCCCTGAACGACCTGTCCAGGCAGTCCTGGGGACAGAAACACGGAGTTGCACTGGTTTAGAATTCAATCTTTCTGTTCTTGCTCAGGGAGAATAGAGATAAGCTGCATTCTTGTGCTTTTTTAATCTCTGTGTTTGGTATTAGGTGTGAGCAATGGTTTTAGGTGGATTCTCTGCTGATCAATAGTGGCTAGATTATTAATGGATATATAAAGGGGTTTTTGTAAATAAAGCTCTCCTTTCGCCATCTTGGTTTCGTCTGCCTGCTTTCTCTGCCAGCTCCTGCAAACCTCGGGAAATCTAAACCCACAGAGGCACAGCTCAGGGGTGGCACTGTGGCTGCTCCAGCCCAGCCTGGACAGAGACAGCCCTGAGAGCCCTGGGGAAGGCCCAGAGCAGTGCAGGGCAGGGCAGAACAAGAGCTCTGCGCTCCCACTGGGAACATTCCTGCTGGGCTCGGCAGAGATCAGGGAGCTCCAGCTTGGTTTGGGTTGGAAAGGACCCAAAATCCCACCCAGTGCCACCCCTGCCATGGCAGAGACACCTTCCCTGATCCCAGGTCACTCCAAGCCCTGTCCAGCCTGGCCTTGGACACTGCCAGGGATCTAGGGACAGCCACAGCTTCTCTGGGAATTCCATCCCAGCCCTCCCCACCCTCCCAGGGGGGAATTCCTTCCCAATATCCCATCCAACTCTGCCCTCTGGCAGTGGGAAGTCATTCCCCCATCCTGGCACTCCAGACCCTTCTCCAAAGTCCCTCTAAACCTGACTCATGCTAAAGGACTAATTCCTGGTTAAAATCCCAAACGAACCAACCCCCAGGGCAGCCCAGCCCAGCCCAGCTCACCTTGCACACGTTGTGCTGGCACACGGTGGTCACTGGCCGGAACACAACCTCCTGACAGCAAATACACAGAAAGGCCTCTTCCACTTTACTCAGGAATTTCTGCAGAGAGAACATTTTTGTCAACTTATTGTTACTACTTTCTGAAAGATACATAGATTAACCCAAAACCCAACTCTTTAAATGCAAGGGATTACTTTGAATGCTGAAAGGTTTTTTATGAATCTTTGCACAAAAAAACAGTCAGGATGTTTACACCAAAATCAAATAATTTTAGGTCCGAGGGTGTTTTTTAGTGCAGCCAAGGGGTTTGTGTCTGGGGACAGCACAACTGCAGTTGTCCCTTTGTTTCTGGGGAGGAAAGCTCAAGGTACCGGTCCATCTTTAAGAGCCTCAAGGACTTCATTCCACAGTTTCTCGTTGGCTTCATCACTTTTTATAAGAGATTTCTGCTGGGACGTAAGCTTGTATGGCTCAACTTTAGTCTTCTTTGGAGTCCCTGCTGGAGAGGTGACGAGTTTTTCCTCCCCACCTGAAAGAAAACACAAAGATTTTTTTTAAACAACCAAGCAAAAAGACCACCAGAAAAGAGTAACCAAGTAAAATGCACAAAAACCTCCAAGGCCTTCTACATCCACTTGCCTACTCCACAAACCTGCTGATTTCCTTTTCCTCTTCCCTTTCCCCGGGGTATCAAACTCATCATCTTCGTTATTTTCTTTTTCCTTATCTTTGTTTGCAACAGCTTCCAAATATCCTTCAGGATACTGCAGGGAAACACAACAAGGAGCATCCAATGCAAACACATCAGGTCAGACTCGCAGACTGAGACAGGCCCAAGACTGACCTCTGGAGAGCTGCTCCAGGGGCAGTTTTGATCTATTTTAGTCAACAGATCCCTGCTCTTGGGAAGCACTTATGCAGCCTATAGAAATTCCATACAGAAAAAAGTGAGTTTTGTCTTTTTAGCCTCCTGATGTACAAAAACAAACAACCACCAGACTGGAAGCATTTGGGTCCCACTCAGTCTGGATTTTTACTTAAGGATCATCCTCAATAAGAACACAGGAAAATCCCTGCTATCCATCAAGCTCAGAGTGCAGGTGATGTCCCAAGGGAGTACCTGCATTGTCAGGCCAAGCTTTTTCATCCTGTCCTTTCCCTCTTTGGTCCAAGGAGCAGGCTCTTCATCGTCCCTCCTGAGCAGGTAACGCCACACTAAAAATCCAGATTTCCCCGTCTCAGGCCAGTACTTCACAACCTGAAAAAGTCAGAGCAAGTCCATCACACTCTGTAAAACACCCATGGCCACGCTGCTGGTCACAGAATCACAGAATCACCAGGCTGGAAGAGACCTTCAAGATCATCGAGTCCAACCCATGTCCCAACCCTCAACTAAACTAAACCATGGCACTGAGTGCCACATCCAATCTCCTTTTAAACACGTCCAGGGATGGTGATTCCACCACCTCCCCAGGCAGACCATTCCAGTATTTTATCACTCTTTCTGTAAAATATTGGAATGGTCTGCCCGATGGAGGCAGCCAGTTCCAGCCCTCCTCACCTTGTAGATGCCATCGTATCTGTTGCCCTCCAGGGGAGCGTACTTGCTGTGCTTGCCTCCCTTGACGTTCCTCACCACCCGCACAGGCTTCCCCGCCCGCCAGTCCTTGGCCTCGGCGCCGTGCTTGTCGTTGATGGGAGCACTGCAGTTCAGGGCCAGGGCTCTGCAACACAGCCCAGCCACGTCAGGGGGGTTGCCTTGAATAACCACAGCTCCTTGGGACTTGCACAGCTCTGACAACTCTGCACTCATTAATGTGACACTCATTAAACACACTTTAAATGGCTGATTTTTCATGGTATTACCCTAATGCAACAGCCCAGATCACCTCCTCCACTCAAGTCCATGCTTATCTGTAAGAGCAACAGTTCAGAATTACTAATGGTCTGGTCTGCCAAGGTGACCAGGGGCTGCAAAGATCTTCAGGAGAGAGCAGCAGAGCTTCTACATCAATTTCCTGCTCTGCTCCTTAAGCATCAGCCAGTGTTGCATGTGACACCAACACCACTCACAGCTCTGTCTCATCACAGTGCACTGAAAGGAGCATTCCCATCGTGCAGCTGATCTGCAGCCCAGACCCAATTCTGACACTTTTTCCACCTTCCCTGGACACAAACAGGATGAACAATTCCTCGTGCTGACAGAGTGCCAGGGCCCGGGGGCGGAACAGAGCACAAAGGCTGCCAACCTGTTCATGTTGGTGAGCTTCTGGTCACAGGACTGCTCCGCCGTGCGCTTGTTCCCAGAGAGGTCTCGCCCTCCACTCCCT
This sequence comes from Acanthiza pusilla, assembly GCA_036630365.1. Taxonomy (NCBI): domain Eukaryota; kingdom Metazoa; phylum Chordata; class Aves; order Passeriformes; family Acanthizidae; genus Acanthiza; species Acanthiza pusilla. Next base: position 6,030,497 of record JAXCHO010000105.1, on the reverse strand, counting down.
GTGTATGTGAAGGAATTCCCATGATCCTGAAATGGACACGGATGGTTTGGCACAGTCACAGAAACAATTCAATAAAAGCAGAAGGGTGTTTTAATCAAGTAGATTTATCAGGGCATTCTCCAAAAGGGAAAGATGCTTCCTGTGCTGGAGCTCCCAGACTGGGCCAGGCTCTGGCTCTCCCTCAGGCTGCCAGGAGAGGAGAGCAGGGTGACAATGCTATCTTGTCACTCCCCTGAGCAGTTCAAGGACCCCTGAGCACCCCAGGGCCCACACAGGAGCTGCTGAAGTGAAGCTGTGGCAGCACAGCCCACGAGATTGCTCATTGTGGGTGCAATGGAGACCCTGAAAAGTCAGCCAAGAACTCTGGGACCAAAAGCTGACAAAGGGATACTAAACTTGGTTTAGATGTCCCTGTGGCTCAGGTTGGATGATCCTCTGGCTCAGGCTGGCACAGATTACTGTAGATTTTCCTTGCTCATTTTCTTCTGAAGAAAATAAATTAAGATGGGCAAGCGTTTGATGTAAAGTATAAAAAGTAATGAAGAGCAAGCCTTTGTTTTAACAAGTTCATTTGGTTCTGTGCATAAATAATCAGAATCCACTCACGATGTCATCCTCATATCCTCCTGCCAGCACCAAGGAGTAGGCCCCGTCGTTGCTCCTGCCATGGATCCCTGCCACGTGGGGCCTGTGCACCCCAGACTCGCTCACCTGGAAACAAAACAGAGTTTGGAAGGAAATTGCTCTCAAAAGGACCCAAACAGGACTGGGCTTGGAGCTGAACTAAATTTGCTTTCCATGTATCACAGGGTGAAACTGCTCTCACCATTATCCTCCAAAATGCTTCTAAAAATAAAAATGCTTCTAAAAAACTGATACTGAGTGGATCAGTAAATTGAACACATGGATAAGGTTTGTGATGCAAATTTGAAAATTTGGATCTTTCTTACTGGGATTGCTTATTAAAAGGCTCCAGGGATTTAAGAATAATACAGATATTAAATATTTGTATGAAGTCTTGAAAGAGTTGTAATAGCAACCTTCAGTCAATACTTGAAAATGAGATCTGGACAGGCCAGTGCTTTTTTTTCTCCCCCAACCTTCTAAGAGGATGAGAAACCTTCTGTTTAACACCTGACAATATTTGAGACACCAGGGGACACTGCACATCTCCAGGACAAACTACTGGAAACAGATCTGTTTGCTTTGGGGTTTTTGAGTTACCAAAAAAAGAGCACTAAAGCAAAATAAACCAGCACTTGATGGGCCCAGACAATGCAGCATTAGTTCTGGAACACTTGATCCAGACAAAGCCAGAATTCTTTTCCTTCTGCACTTCCATATGCAGTGGCACACACATTTCCACATTAACTGTTTCAGGTTTCTTGTCAGAGCTGGATCATTCCCATATTTCCCCACAGTAGGTCAGGCCAGGATTCAGCACCATACCTGAACTCTGAATTTCCACATGGTGCCCACGGGGATGCCAGGAATTGGTCCATAGTGGTTGGAGGGGACGATGGTGCATTCCTTGGTGCGCCCAACACAGGCCATGCCCTGGGCAGAGAGCAAGGTCAGCCAAGAACCCAAAGGAGCAAACACAATTCCAAGTAAACAGCTTTGGACTGACCTTGCCCCAGTCTCTCCGGGAGGAGGAATTAGCAGATGCCATCTTTTGTTTCTTTTTGCTTTCTTTCAATTTCTCTCCTGCCAAAACCACCTCACTTGCATCATTTCGACATTCAGGGCAATACCTAAAGGCAGTGAAAATTAACAAGTAGCAAAGCCTTAAATTAGGAGAATTTCCTCCAAACAGTGAGTTATGGTACAATTTCCCCACGTGAAACCAGACAGGACATGGACTCTCCATGCTGGAATTCAACCTACATCAGCTTCTGTCCTTGCACCAACCCCTGCAGATGTGTCAGGAAACAGCTGCACCATAAAATCATTGTATGAAATGTTGCAACAGGACAGAGGGAACAAAGCAGTGCATTTCACCAACTCTGCGTCTATTGAAAGATTTCTATTTCACTATCCATATCTCCCACTGTACATATTTCATACACAAACCAGCCTGGTCTGCTGGTGGGCCCTGGGGCCTGCTGGAGTGACCATTAAAGCACTGCACAAGTGAAGCCTCTCACCATCAGGTTCTCATCTGCTCCGTTTCTCCTTGAATCCCAGACTGGTTTGGGTTGGAAGGAGCTTAAAGCTCATCTTGTTCCACCCCTTGCCATGGCAGGGACACCTTCCACCTTCCAGAGTGCTCCAAGCCCTGTCCAGCCTGGCCTTAGATACCCAAAATAGGCATCTAGTTCCCAAAACCAGGAAAGAAGTGTGCAAGCCACTGGCTCAAAACCCACTCTCACTAAGCTCAAGAAAAGCTATGAAATTTCCCCCCCAAAAAACCCCAAAACACTCACACACCTGTACAGCCTCAATATCGCCACTGAAAGGCAGCTTCAAGCCCCAGGCCTCACTCCCTGCCCCTAATTAAGATGTAATTGGGACAGCCCACACACTCCTCAGAACTCACCAGTCCTCGTCTGGGATCCTGCTGAGGGGAGGGCTGAGGCAGTAGATGTGGAAGGCCATGTCACACTCATCACACATGAGCTGCTTGTCGGGGTCCTGCTTCCCCCCACAGATGTGACAAGCGCACACCCTGCAGGTCTTGTTGGGGTTGTCCTTGCAGGCTTTGCACACAGGGCCACTCTGTCCTGTGAGCAAACACAAACCACACTCAGCAGGGGCCAAGGTGCACTGGAAATGCTCAAAGGAGGCACAGCCAAGGGTGTCTCAGGACTCTAAAGTCTTTGATCCTTGCAGACACAATTGGCAGAACATCACAATGTAAGACAGATGCAAGAACTCCACAACAGACTCACGTTTTGGGGTCCCAACACTGATGGGAGAAGCAGTGCCTGGTTCTTCAATTTTATAGATTTCATCCACTAATATAATTGTGCAGTCATTCAAGGAATCACCAGCTTCCCTAGAAGAAGGTGAGAAAAGTAAGAGGTCAGACTTTGGAAAAATCCCACAGCATGAGTTCACAGCTGTGCATGCATCAGACTGCTCTGGGATTAAAAATCGAATCATTTTCATGCAATTAGAATGAACTCCCTCTTGCTCTGGTCTCAGGGAGAATCCAGGCACTTGTAGCATTCCAACTATCCATAGTGACTGTTCCTCCTGCCCCCAAATATATTTCAGGTTAATTCTTTTCATATTTTATAGTTGAGAAGTCAAAATCACTGTGGTGAGAGGGGGAAAAAAGGAATATTGTGGCAACTCTGAGAAAATTATCTGAAATTTTAAAAATAGTCTCCTTCAGGAGAGAACTGGAATAATTTTTCATCACTTTTATAAAGTGAGAGTTCATTCTATATCATCGTATCTCCACAAAATATTACACTGCCGTTTTTGTAAAGCCATTCTGGATAATTAACACATAAACAATAATTTGCCTCGCAGTGAATATGGGGCTTTGCATCCTGTCAGGATTATGTGAATCCATGGATCAGCATCCCTTAAAGTGTCCAATTCCTCAGTGGAGGTTAATCAGAACTGCAGAACAATGAAGTTAATCACCCAAAAAGGACAGGCCAATTCTCATCTCTCCCCAGCACTTCTGCTGCACCATTTTTTGCCAGCAGAGTCACTCAGACTTCAGAAAGCTCAAACAGAGTCGAGGAATTCCATTTATTCCATGCAATGAACTCGCTTACCCAAGTAATATCCTCGCATTGAGCTCCCTGGTCATTTTAGTTTCCCTTTTCTGCAGGATCTCAGCGTCGTACCAGAACCCCCTCTCCTTTGGCTCGTCGGGGTTGTAGTTGACCATCACCACCTGCCCCACCTCCAGCTGGTGCCACTTGAGGATGGTCCGAGCCCGAGCCCGCACGTTCCCGGAGCTCATCTGCACCACCCCGTTCTCTGGATAACTTGGAGGGAGGGGCAGAGAGGAAAATCACCATCAGTTTTGAGGAGTAAGTTACAGATTTTATGCAGGTTGATTTTGCTGAGCAACACAAGAATAACATCAAGAATAAAATCTCCTCCTCCCACAAAGACACAGCCAGGACCAGCCAGTCTGACTTTGCCACTATTGCCTCCCTTTAACACCCGGACACACGAATTTCCTATAAATGCTGGCATCCACAAAAACGTGATTCCAGCCCCCTGGAATTCCAACTGTAAAACAACTTTACAGTTACCAGGGCTCAATGACATAATTACTATGTCACTGCCCAGTTCTGCTCTGATTTGTGCAATATCTGCAATAAACTTCCCATCAACATCATAACCTGAATGACTTTATTGGCCAAGAGGGCAACAAAACAAAACTCACTCTTCGTATTTCACATGATAAATTACATCTTCTTCGGGGACAGCTGTGGGCTGGTCAGGGTCTGTGCAGCTCTCGGCTGATTCACTGCTGGGTTTTTTCCTGGTAACATTCACAACCTGAGCTTCAAACCACGCTCCCATGTCTGTGTCCCGAGCATCCACCAAGTCATTGATCTACACAGAGCAAAGTGGTCAGCTCACCAAAGGGGATTTGCAAATAAAACATTCATTTTCAATCTACTCGAAGATTTAACCATCTCGAGAATTGCATCACTATTGAGATGTTTAACTGATTGCCTTTAAGATTTTCTCTGCCTTCCTGGTCCTGTTGGGCAGCCCTGCAGTCTGCTTAGGTTGAATTTAAAAGGTTATAAATCAATTCTGCACCACCACCCGTACAACCAGCTTTGTTAGCAAGCCCAAACCATTATTGGTTAGTCTATAACAGAGTTTCAAAGTGTCTTGCTCATAGTCTGGCAAAGACATCACTAGATCTGTAATAAAATCCATTGAAACAGAGAACCAAAATGATTCTGAACAGCTGCTTGAGATTTTCTTTTGTTCATTCAAGAAAGTTTGAGCTTTGACAAATGTAGTGACTCTAAGCAAAAATATTGGGGAAAAATTGTAAAAAAATCAAACCAGGCACTCTGAATGCTTTTTTTTTTTTTTTTAAATCAATTAATGTATTGTAGTTTTAGTTCAAAGGATAAAATGAAAAAATTAAATATTTTGACCTACAGCGTGTTGCATTTAATTGGTTTGTGGGTTGGTTGGTATTTTTGTCTTTGTTGTCGGAGGGTTTGAGAGGAAAAAAGGAGCTGCCCACACAATTGGGCTATGAAAGATTCTCAGCAATTCTCCACCACAGAGGAACAATTCCTCGGGCAAGGCTCAGCTCTAAGGGCTCTCAGCTCGTGAGGACCCACCTTGTAGAGCCCGAAGCCAGGGTCGGTCCAGTCGGGCTGGGCGGCCGTGCTGGGCTGGCCCTCGAGCTCCAGGGCAGCCTCGCCGTTGTGGGAGCTTTTGTCAGACTCGCTGGGGCCGGAGCCGCAGCCGGAGTCGGTGTCCGACAGCTCCGAGTCCTTCTCCTTGCTCCCGGCAGGCAGCACGGCCGGGCTTTGTCTGACCAGCAGCTGAACAATATCGTTCAGCCCCACGCTGTAGTCGAACAGGGAGTGCCCATCTTCCATCTGCGGGGAAAGCACCAAGCACCATCTGGTTAGTGACTGCAGCCAGCCATGGCGCTGGGGCTGCTCTGCCCGCCAGCATCGCCACGTGGCCTCCAAACCACTATCGGCCACGATCTGGGCAGCTCTTCGCTGCTGTCCCTGCGATTTAAATGTTCTTTTTTCAGTGATCCGCCCCCAGTCTACAAGAACAAGGCTTCCATGCTGCCCTGGACTTGCTACCCAGCCTCTGTGAGATCTGGAAAAGTTTGCAGCACATTCCCGAGAAACATCAGTTCTGGGAAAAAGGATTTAAAAAACTACAGATCCCCCACGTTCCCATTAGGATTTAAAGATAATTCCACATTACTTAAAAATTCAAAAGGAAATAATTTCTTCCTCAGTTCAGGCACATCCCAAACGCTAATGCAGACCGTTCTTTATATTTTAATTGTGTATGATCCAGATTATTGTTAGACCATCTCCATTAACTGTAGCATTAAGTAGAAGCCAAAGAGTTAATCACATACTTTTCTCCCAGCAAATACACATTTTTTCCATTGAAAGTAAAATCAAGAGATTCAATTCAACTTGAAACCACCCAATTGCTCTTTAGCTGTAGCCAAGTGTGTCCTAATTCACAGCCTCTCTAATTTTAAGAGTTTATTTGGCAAGGTTAGTAGTCAAATCAAGATCCTGCCTCTGCAAAAAGAGAAGTGCAAAGGGAGAAAGACGTCCCTCAATAACCTCTCAAGAGCTCTAAAGAGCACAACCATTTTAGAGTTAATATGTAAGGCTGGAGCCCACAGAGCAGTCAGAAGTTCAGACAAGCTTCCCCACATATTTAAGGTCTGACTAAGAAATTATACAGGAAATGATCATCCCCTTCCAGCCCAAACCACCAGAAAAAGCAATCCCTGGAGCTTTGTTCTCTATCAGGGGGAAGCAGAGCAAAACCACAAAAATTTACACTTCACAGGAATCACTATGATAATTCAATTCTGATTTATGGCATCAAATGGCTATGGAACAATCCCTGGAAATCTGACTGCACAGGAAGAGATCTGAGCTTTTTGCTGATTTAGAGATGAAAACTCCTCCAGACACATACGAACACACCAGAAATTGGCTGTTTCTCCTTAGCCAAGAGACGGTGTCACAAACATGGGAACAGCAGCAGCACAGGACACAAGTGACAACAGGTGCAAACCGAAATGGAAGCACAGAGGAACGGGACAGGAAACCACAGGAGTTCAAAGCACAGCCGGAAAGAAGAGCCTGGCACTGAAGAAAAACCTCTAACAAAGGAGGCAGGCTTTAAGTAACAACTGATTTTTTAAGCCCATTTAAAAATGTTCATGAGTAAGGAATCAAACTTTTCCAGGGATTCCAACAGCCAGACAAAGCACAATGGGAACAGGGCCTAGGAGAGGTCGGATCGCACTGGGGAATGTTCCTGCCTGAACCAAGGAACACTGGAACTGCAGGAGGAGGGATTCCCTTTGTAGGACAAGTGCATCCTGCCTGAGAGGTCACCATTCTCCTGAAAATCTGTTTAACCCCCTAAATCTGTTTAAGAGGTCAGAGTAAGGCTGACAGGAGGCACCTGCCCTGAACCAGTCCTGCCTTATCACTTGATTTACAACACAAATGGGTAATCAATGCATCCAAATCTACACTAACCCAAGAGAAACGTGGGTTACACTCACCAGCCCTTCAGAGATGTTACACTATCCCAAAAGCCTCTTTTTATACTAGAACTGGTACCTGAGCTTAGATTAAGGGCAGTCCAGGTGTATTTCCATGTTCTACAGCCACACCTGCTAACTACACAGTTCAGTTAGCTCAAGACTGCCTAAAGTGGAAAGAAAGGTGGAAAAAGCAGCTAGAAAAAACTGTCTGTCTCCAGCCAACTCAGCATCCCACTGCTTTTTCTGAAATTAAATCCTCTGATCAACCAACCATCAGATGGAAAGTTTCTCTAGCATGAAGGTTTAGCAGCACAGGATTAGGCAGGATACAGCAACTGTAATTTAAAATGGTTTTGATTTACTTCAATGCTAATTTAAACACATTTTTAACTCACAGGGAAGAAAACCGTTGTAAAACAGCAATTGTAAACATATTATTGAGAACATAATACACCACCGAGCCACTCTAGTGCTCTGTACCTAGTGAGAATTTGATGTCAGAGCTGAAGAACTTCAAAGTGATGAGCTGCTTATCCCAATTTACAAAGAAAAATGGGATCTTTATGGCTTTCAGAGCAGTAAAACCTGCAAGGCTCAAAAACATTAAGCCCTTTAAAGACCATAAAATCCCTGGTAATTTTCAGACTCTTTATAAAAGCGATGTCAAGGCAGAAGAGCAACACATTAGACGGAAAACAGAAGGGAAAAGTAAAAAATAAAGGCTACTCTGCAGCTGGCTGCTCTCCTCGCCAACCCACGGCAGAAGCAGCGCGGGGATCACTAGATGGCAGCAGAACCCCTCATTTCCACGCGATTAGAAATAAATAAATTAAAATATCCGTTCTCAGCTGGAGGGGGAGAGGAGCGGGGCTGAGGACGGGGCCGGGCTGGGGTGTCCGGGCCCCGCGCTGCCGCCGGTCCGAGGCTGTCAGTGCCGCCGCCGCGCCGGTACCTGCTTGCCGCGGTAGAAGAGCCGCTGCCGCTGGGGCTCCACGCCGAACACCTCGTGTATCCGCAGGCGCAGCCCCTCCACCTTGGTGAGCTTGGAGAGCGAGTCCACGCGGTGCGTCTGGCTGCCGTCCATGGTGCGCACCTGGATCCACATGGCGCCGGTGCTGCCGGGAGTGGGACCGCGCTCAGGCGGCGGCACCGGCGGGGCGGCCCGGGCCCGCCGCCCTCGCCTCCCGCCGCACGCCATTGGCCGGCGGCCCGGCCGGCTCGGGCGCTGATTGGCCGCGGGGGGTTAGCCCCGCCCCGCCCACGCGGGAGCCTAACGGCTCCCCTCGCGCCAACCGTATCTCGCGCCACAATTGAAACCCGCCCGCCGCGCCCACGCGCCAAGTCTCGCGCGATCATGCAAATGAGAGAGCGCATAAAGGAGATGGGGGCCGCGCGTGCTCTTAAAGGGGCCGTCACCGGCCCCGCCCGCGCCCCCGGCGCGTCCCCACGGCACGGCAGGGCCGGGCCGACCGCGCGCACCCCGGGCCGCGGACCCCCGGCCCGCACATCCACCCCGTGACAGGACGGGGATCGCGGGGTGTCAGCGACCCCCGCCGAGCCCGGACTCGCCCCAGCCCGGCCGCGTCCTCCCCGCGCACCCCGCGGGGCGATGCCACTCCCCGGCCCCGCTGGGCACCGGCGCCGCCGGGCACCGCCCCTGCCGGGCACACCCCCCGCCCGCGGGCTCGTTCGGGGGCGGGGGTCGGTCCCGCTGCCGCAGCCCCGAGCGACGCGTCCCCTCCGGGGCACCCGAACCAGCTGTCACCGCCCGCGCACCGCGGAGCGCTCCCGCCGCTTCCCGCACCGCCCCGGCACCGGCACGGCGGCGAAACCCCTGCGCCCCTCGCTGTCCTCCCGCGCCCGGTGCCACCGGCCGCTCCCCGGTCCGCGGCGGGATCGCGATGGGGTTCGGCGGGGGGTTCGGGGGTCCCGGCGGACTCACCGGGGTGGCGGTGCCGGGGTTCGGGGGGTCCCGGCGGACTCACCGGGGTGGCGGTGCCGGGGTTCGGGGGTCCCGGCGGACTCACCGGGGTGGCGGTGCCGGGGTTCGGGGGGTCCCGGCGGACTCACCGGGGTGGCGGTACCGGGGTTCGGGGGGTCCCCGCGGACTCACCGGGGTGGCGGTGCCGGGGTTCGGGGGGTCCCCGCGGACTCACCGGGGTGGCGGTCCTGGAGCCGGTGCCGCGCGCGCTCTCCGCGGGCTTTGGAGTTTGGCGCGGAAAAGCCCCGTGCGCGCCCCGCGCGCGCCCATTGGCCGCCGCTGGCGGGAACGCGCGGGCGGGGCGGGGCCGCGCCGGGGCCCGGGGGGCCCTGGGGGGGAACCGGCACCGGGAGAAGACCCTCTGGAACCGGCGCTCCCAGGGTCGGCAGCCGAGATCCCCCGCCAGCGACCCGGCCCGGCAATCCTCGCTGCGCTGCCCGGGGGTGGTGGGGGCGAGACCCCCAAATCCTCAAGGGCTCCATCACCCCTCAACCCCCGGGGCCGCGGGCACGGTGCCGGTTATTGTCCTAAAAGCCGCTCCCGGTGAGCGCCTGCGGGAGAGGAGACTCCAATGACCCCCCTGTGACAATCGCCCTTCCCCAGGTGTCCTGTGCCTCGGGACGGCCCCAGGAAGGGTCCTGTCCCCCTGGGGGGCTCCAGGCCCTGTGCTGATTTGAATAAACCGAATAATCTGAATGATGCGAATAAACCGAATAATCCGAATAACCGAATTCCAATAAACGGAATAATCCGAATAAACCGAATAATCCGCAAAAGGGCTCTAACTCCCCAGGCCGTTAGCTCCAGGGTGGCTTCTGGAGCTTGTGCAGGGCCCCACTTGTGACAGCGTGGCCTGGGTGACACGGCAGGGCCATGGCATGGCCGCGCGAGCCGACAGAAAAGGCTGCTCTGGGAGGATGTTTATCCCCAAAACCACCGATGCTGTGAGGAAATTAAAAATGGTAATATTTGCTTAAAGCAACCATGGGTTGGGGGAAATTGTGACCAAGAGGCCGCTGAGAAAAGCCTGCTTCCAGAGAAGGATAAAAGGCAGAAGAGGCCGGCTGGGGACGCGGGAATGGCGGCGCGCTCGGCGCGGCCGGAACAGCCCCAGCGAGGCTGCGCCCGCCCGGCTCCGCGGACAAAGGAACACGAGGCGCGCGGGAGGCCACGGCAAACCCCCGTTTCCCGTGTTCCCCCTCCCCGCCCCCACAGCGCTCACCTCTGCGCTAAAACACACAAAACCAGCGGGACGTGGTGCCCTCCCAGCCCCTGGGTTTGCCGGCTGCCGGAGGGGACACGCAGGGCAGAGCCTCTTCCGTGCTCCACTCCTTTCTTAGGATCCGCCATGGATGCCACGGATCAGCCACGGATCAGCCACGGATCCAGGCTGGAGTCAGTGGCCTGGATGAGCGCAGGGCCGAAGGTTTGGGGGTGTTGGGGCACACAGGCTGTGGCTCTGACCCTCGGCCTGCGGCAGCCAGGCTTCATTTGCTCCCAGGGCCAAAGGCTCTGCCTTGACAGAAAGTCATTTCTTACCCTTGTGGATGCGCTGGAGGATTAACCTTGACCTAGCACAGCACTTCCTGCAGCCTGACACTGTTCTTTGATGTTACAGACCTGGCAGGGAGGAATTCCTTCCCAATATCCCACCTACCCCTGCCCTCTGGCAGTGGGAAGCCATTCCCCTTGTCCCCAGTCCCTCTCCAGCTCTCCTGGAGCCCTTTAGGCACAGGAAGGAGCTCTGAGGTCTCCCTGAGCATTCTCTTCTCCAGGTGAGCACCCCCAGCTCTCCCAGAGGGGCTCCAGCCCTGGAGCAGCTCCGTGGCCTCCTCTGGACTCTCTCCAGCAGCTCCACGTCCTTCTGCTGTTGGCTCAGGGCTGGGGCAGCTCTGCAGGTGGGGGCTCAGCAGAGACCCCCGTTAGGGTCCCATCTCATGCCCATTTAAGAACCACACGCATCTCCCTGGATGTCATTCCTGTGGGAATGTCCTTTTCCCGGGGCAGTTCCCATCACAGCAGGTGAACACAGTTCCTGTAACACACAGACTGTTCGTGGAATAGGCTCTGGCCAGTTCTAAGGAAGAAAACATTCCTGGAACCACCAGAGGCAGAAAACAAGCAGCCCCCACTTTCTAGAGAAACTTTGACTCATGCGGTGAATCCCCGAGCTGCAAACACCAAACTCATCCTACACACTCTGCAGTTGGGGCCCCAAATCACTTAAAATAAGGTTCAATTCTAGATCATTGGTTTCATTAGAGATTAAATTAGTTATGCCTAAAGTTCCCTCTTCTAAAACAAGAACATTACTCAGAACTCAGTGAGATAAAGATCTGGGAGCATTAGGTGGCCACAGACAGACAGAAAAAAGAATGTGGCTTGGTTATACTGCAGTGATGAGTTTTTTTTCCTCCCCTTTGGACTGTTCTAGGCATTTTTTTCCTTGGGAGTTGCAGCTCTGATTGCAAACGCTGTTGTCCCACCTGGGAAGTGCCCCAGTGTGGGTTCTGCCAGCAGGGACACCCAGCTCAGTTTAGGGAAACTCAGAGCATTGCTGAATTCCCTTGCAGAGATGCTGTTAGCAAGACAAAGTTCTAACAGTCACCCAGCCCACAGGAATATTGGTCAAAGTGGAGTTTTGGCACAATGATTTAGGAGAAATTAAAGTCCACACAAGTACATAAGAACAGATTAAAAGCTGATTAAAATAAACCTTGGATGACAAAGAAGAATTACAATAATAGTAATGGTAATGACAATAATAGTAATGAAAAGGAGAGAAAAAGAGTAAAACCCAAGAGAAACCAAAGCTGCCCGACACAGTTGTTACCACCCCAACTCAGCTCATCCACAGCAGTGACAGACAGGCCCCGAGCCCCAGTTTCTATACTGGGCAGGATGTTCTGTGGAATGGATTATCCGTCTGGCCAGGCCAGGTGTCCAGGCCCTGCTCCCACTCAGCTCCTTGTGCTCCTGCTCACTGGCAGAGCCTGGGAAATGGAAAAGTCCTTGACTTGGACTAAGCACAACTCAGCCACATCAGTTGTTATCAATATTATTCCCATGCTAAATCCAAAACACAGCCCTGGACCAGCTCCTGAGAAGAAAATTAACTCTATGCCAGCCAAAAGCAGGACACAGGCACTGACACTGACACTTCTATGTGCATATTCCTTGCATAGCTGTCCCAAGGACGGGCCATGACTCAGGCCTGGCACGCGCGGCACGGCGAGGAACTGCCCCAGGTGAAGCTCTGGGGTGCAGGGAAGGGGGAGCAGTGCAGGGGTGTTCCAGCCCCACGTGCTCTGGGATGATCCAGACTCATGCTGCACCCAGGAACTCTCTGGATTCCGTGTTCCCCTGCTCCCCGCAAAGCTCTGTGCGATGGAAGCTGAACGAGCAGGGTAAAGCTGGCCAGATTCCAGGACTGGGCAGGGCAAAGAGGCCTGTGGCTCTGGGGGAGCAGGATGTGGGGTCTCAGCCACAGCCTGGCATCAGGACACATTCAGCAGGCCCAGGTGACGTCCCCTCTCCCATCTACCAAACCAACCTGCACTGCATTACCCCACCTCACCTCCACCTCAGGCAAGAGAGCAGGAGCAGAGGGAGGAGCAGCCAGGCATGTAGAAAACCATCTTGCAACCAGAAAAAGCAGCAGAAAGGTGAACTGGAATATTGGGAGAGCAGCCAGGAACCATCGGGCTGTTCCCTGCTGTGATGGCAGAGCAGCTGGAAGGGGAGCAGGAACCTGCCACCACCTGCCCTGCTGGGAAGCAGGGTGAGCAGCTGGGAGGGGAGCAGGGCTGGAGAGGGAACAGGGAATGGAGAGGGAACAGGGAATGGAGAGGGAACAGGGAATGGAGAACTCAGGTGAGCTGCAGGAGTGGGGAACCCTCCAGAGGAGGGCACAGGAGGCAGGAGGGTCCTGCTGGGCCGATGCAGCGGAAGAGCAGAGCAGAGACCTGCAGCTTGTCCTGACCCAGGAGAGTGCTCTGAAGACCTGGAGGGACCAGGAGGGTTGGTGGGCTTTGCACAGCAGTGAATGCCAATGACCCAGAGCTGTCCCCTCCCCTCCGTGCGCTCGGGAAGCTCAGCCCTGCAGAGCTGATGCGCAGGCTCCTGGGAGCCCAAGGGCTTTGCTTCTCTTACCCGAGGAACAGAATCAAAGCACCTCATGCCCCAGCCCTGAATCATCGTTCTCATCACCTCTCGTGCCTCTGCCTGCCCTGGGGAAGGTGACCACGGGGAAGGTGACCACGGGGAAGGTGACCACGGCAGGGTGGCAGGTTGGTTACTCATGGAGTCGCTGCCCTGGGAGAGCAGTGAGATGATTTCCACTGCAGCAGAGGAACATTGGCAGGGGGGAACTCGTGTCACGTGTGGCCTCTGGGCCCAAAAGGACAATGCTGAGCTGTGACACAGCACAGAGCAGGGAAAGGAATGGCGCCTGACCCTCCAAATCCTCCACACAGCTGCAGGTTTCCCACTCGACCGAAAGCCCACCAGGATGGGACAAGTGAGAAGCTCGAGACTGGAGAGGCCTCGTCCCCAGGCAGAGCCAGGAGGCAGCTGAAGGACAGCAGAGGAGCAGAGCAGAGCTGCAGGGACAGGGGCTCCCACAGGTGCAGCAGGGGGGGCTCACACCTGAAGGATCCAGCCAGCTCTCCATGGCTCAAGGCTGCAGTCCCTGCCCTGAGCTCAGGGCTCCCTCTCCCTTCCCCAAACGTGTTCCTCCACTTCCTCCTACGCCCTTCCCACGCCCACCAAACCTCCTAGTGCTGATTTTATCTCGGATTTAAATCTGTGTCTTTCATGCAGCACCAAGGGTCACAGAAATGCTTGTGCAAACCTTTGCTCTGACACTGCAATCCCCCAAACCCAGCGTTCTGACCCTGCAGGCAGTTCTGCCACCCCGCAGGAGCTCCGAGCACTGATATTTTACCCTAATATCAAAGCCACACATTAAATATTAAACACTGGTTAATTATAATTACTGGTTATCACTTGCCACTCACATTCCACAGCCCGTGAAGGGTATCATGCAGGCAGTGATGGGAGTTTTCAAGGCTCAGCCACATCCCAGCTCACCTGAGCTCCAGAGGCCTTTCCAGCCAACATTCCCAGCTAAGTCAGCATCAGGATGGGGATTCCTTCCAACCTCAAAGCTGAGGAGTGACAATTGTCTGCATTTTTGTCAACTTAACAGCACATTTTTCAAAAAAACCCTGCCCCCACTGCCTGAATGGCAACACAGAAACAGAGCCAAGGTCTCCTGCATCCAGAGGCCCAAAACAAGGTGACTCAATCACTCTAATAGTGGTAGAAGACTTCAGATAATTTTTACCTGTGCCTCAGTTTCCTCCCCCGCTGATCTTGAAAACAGACAACAGGAAGCTTAATTGATGTTTCCAAACCAGTTTTTGACAGCTGAGGATGAAAAGGCACAAATGGAAAAGCATTAACTGGAGTTTTCAGTATTTGCTATAGCTGTTAAAAAGCCCCAAACTCCCTGGAGTCCTGCATTGCTGGGCCCTCTGCAAGGATAAAAATATAAATCAACTCCTACCCTAAAAATCCCAGCAAAGAGCAGAAGGTTTCATCATCAGGTGTTTGCTGGGCCCAGGCACAGGCTTGGGGGGAGAGCACATCTGAGTCCTTGGGGAGGCACAACAGCCCTGATGTGGGGCGGGGGAACTTTGCCAAGCAAACATCAGATGATGATGGTGATGATGATGGTGATGATATTTGACACCACAAACCCCAAGTCCTGCTTCCCTGGGACTTTTTGACAATATCTGTGCTGTCCTGCAAGGAGCAGCCCAAGGGCAGCCCCTGTCCCCCTGCCTGGGGGACAAAAGGGGCTCAGCTCCTGTCCCAGGACCCTCTTCCCAAGCAGCTCCAGTGCTTGACCTCCACGAGCAGCTCTTTGGTGTTTGCAGGAACAGCTCTCAGGCCAGGGGGGGATTCTTGGGGAGTCTGTGCAGGGAACAGGGGGGGATTCTTGGGGAGTCTGTGCAGGGAACGGGGGGGATTCTTGGGGAGTCTGTGCAGGGAACGGGGGGGATTCTTGGGGTGTCTGTGCAGGGAACAGGGGGGGATTCTTGGGGTGTCTGTGCAGGGAACAGGGGGGGATTCTTGGGGTGTCTGTGCAGGGAACAGGGGGGGATTCTTGGGGAGTCTGTGCAGGGAACGGGGGGGATTCTTGGGGAGTCTGTGCAGGGAACGGGGGGGATTCTTGGGGTGTCTGTGCAGGGAACAGGGGGGGATTCTTGGGGAGTCTGTGCAGGGAACAGGGGGGGATTCTTGGGGAGTCTGTGCAGGGAACGGGGGGGATTCTTGGGGAGTCTGTGCAGGGAGCAGGGGGGGATTCTTGGGGAGTCTGTGCAGGGCCAGGGTTTGAACTGATGATCCCTGTGGGCCCCTCCCAACTCAGGCTATTCCACAATTCCATGACCCCAAGGTCAAAGCAGTGAGGGATGGACACCTCTGACAGATCCCCTGGGACACCCCACCAGGTCCCTCCCCCTCGGGGGGGCAAACAGCAGCTCCCAACATCCCCCTGGCCCCGGGGGACCCCCAGCCCCTCACCTGCGGCCCCACCCCCCTCACCTGCGGCCCCTCCCGCTCCCCATTGGCCAGGCCAGCACCCACAGAGCCCTGATTCAATCTGGCAGCTGCCAATCATCCTCCAGGGTATTTAACTGGGGCGACGCCCAGTCCTCCCAGTCTCACCAGTGCTCCCAGTCTCAGCAGTGCCGGGCACAGAGGAGCAGGTAAGGCTGGGCTGGGATGGGCTGGGAGGGGAGGTGTGGGAGCTGGGGGGGTCTGTGACCTGTTTGGGGGCTTGGGGTGACTCCCCAGGGCTGTCCCCTGCCCCCCCAGGGGCTCTGCAGCCCCTTCTGCAGGGAGGGCTCCTTGCAGCCTTCGCCAGGGCAGAGGTTGGGATGGGCCTGGCTCATCCCACAGCCCTCGGCTGTGGCTCAGAGGTGCCTGAGTGGGGTCTGTGTGTGCCACGGGGTCTGTGTGTGCCACGGGGCCTCTGCAGCGCCCCAGGAGAGCAGGAGCTGTGTCCCTGTCCCTTTTGTGCTTTGCTCTGTGTGTGGTGTCTGTGCTTTTTGAGGCCAAAGGTGACATTTTCTGGTGTCATGATGTGTCTGCCTTGGGTAACAGCTGAGAGGCTTGGGGGTTGGAATTAGGTGATCTTTAGGGTCCTTTCCAACCCAAACAATTGAATCCCAGTTGTGGGATTCAAATCCTTCCCTAAAGGCTCCTTCCCAGCTTTGAGATGACTCCTTGGTAACTCCATGGATCTCTGATCTGTGACTGAGCACTCTGGGGTCTAAAAGCTCTTTTTTGCTTCTTGTCTGCTGACAATTGTGGCTGGGTGGTCCCCAGGAGGTGACTCCTGCCAGTCACCTTCACGTGCACAGCCCAGCGCTGTGTTTGCGATGGTGGGGACACCCCGGGGACAGGAGATGCAGGTGACACCCCAGGGACAGGAGATGCAGGTGACACCCCGGGGACAGGAGATGCAGGTGACACCCCGGGGACAGGAGATGCAGGTGACACCCCGGGGACAGGAGATGCAGGTGACCAGCCCGGCATTCCCTTCCTGTGACAGTGCTGCCAGCCCTGCCTGGGGCTGTTTCTCATGATCCTTTGGTGGAGGCTCAAGAACTGAGCGCCAAGGGAACTCTTGCTCTGGAGCACCCTGTCCCTGCAGGGCTCGCCAGCTCCTGGAGGGAGCTTTGGCAAACTGGATTAGTGTTTCTCAAGGCTAACGAGGTTATAAGTGTGGTCATGACTACCTGGAGTTGTGCATGGCTGGGAAGGATTTCAATTTCTGAAGCTGGTTCTGCTGAAAATTCCAGATGGAAATGTCTTGAGCTGCTTGCTCTGCAAGTTACAGCTTCCAGCTGAAACCAAGAGCTCTGCCCCTGTGGAAAGATTGGTAAATGGGAAGTTCTGAGAAGCTCTTTTAGTTAAAACTTCATCTCCTCTTCCCTAAAATAGCTCTGTTCCAAGCAGTTACTGACCCAGTGGTGGCCACTGGTTGTGGTGTTTGATTTCTGCTGGAGGTGTTGCGGGGGGGAAGGCCTGAATCCATCTCAGAGGTGCCTTTGATCTTTGAGGTTTCTGAGTACTGCTGGTTGGTCCAGAAAGGTGAGATGGCCACCTCTGCCAGCCCTCCTGAAACTACTGTCCTAAGGTCAAAGCTGGGAATCATTTGATCTTCCTCCTACAACTAATTCTGTCCTCAGAGCATTTGCAGCCCATTCCCCACAGACATCCCGTGACCCAGTTCTGCATTTTTGGGAACCTGGGTATCAGTGGCAAATCTCGAAAAGAATGTAAATAGGTGCTTTAGCCACAATTGAATTCCTCTGCCCTGATTAGCCCTCCCTGCTCACATCTAAAGCACTAAATTTAGCTTTGTTTTCCGCAGTGGTCATTAAGGAATTGCCAGTTACGCCACTGAACCAGCCACGCTGGCTGTGGCTCAGAAATCTCCCAAGGTAAAATCCTTTGGAAGGGTTTAGAAAAGCCTCCTGAACGTGCAGATCCTGCAGGAGCACACACCAGCAGCTTGTTCTCCTGTTCTGGGGGAGCTGAGCTGCTTTCCACAGAGAACCTTCCAGCCAAGGGCAGGTAGAGAACCAGCTGGTGTGAGCTGTTCACTGCAGTGACAGAAATCAGGGAGGTGCTGACCCCAGCAGGAAAGCTCTGGCTCTTCTGCCAGGCCAGTGTGGGATGAGGCAGGGAAAAGGGAGCAGCTGGGTGGCTTTGGTGCCACTGTCCTGCAGTTTGGTGCCACTGTCCTGCAGTTTGGTGCCAGCTCTTTCACTGACTCCAACGGGGCCATGAGCAGGAGTTCAGCTCCTGAGCCCAGAAAGTCTCTTGACCTTGGCGCTAGAAAAGACCACTGAAGTTTCATTGTTCTGAAACCACCTATTTCAAGAGCTTTCTCCAGCAGTGACCTAATATTTCGGATGTAGCAATGGTGTGAAATCATCTGATCATCACTTTCATACACAGCAAACCACAACCAAAACAAAGTGGTGCCGTTTCTGTTCCTCTGCCCCTGGGACTTCCATTCCCAGCGATCCTGCCTTGGCTGTGCTTTCTCCAAAGGGTTTGGAACCACCTGACCCAGAGTTGCCAAGCACTGGGCTTTCCTGCAATCTCTCAAGTAAAACCACGGCTGCTCAGCACTTTTGCAGGGAAAAAGAAAATAAAACCATGCTGTGGAGATTTGCCCATGCTGCAAATCCTGGCGTTGCAACACACGGATTCTTCTACACAGGGGAGAGCAAACCTTGTTCTGACATGACTGTGCTGAAGGATTGTCCCTGGCATGGCTGCATCCATGATTAACATGGGATCCCTGCACTTCAGAGCTTGATTCTAACCTCACACCAGCTTTTACATCAGCCAAGGATGTAAATTAGAGTTCTCATTCTAGTGAGAATCCTCCCCTCTTCCCTTTGCTGCAGTGCTGGCCCTGACACCAAGGCCACCACAGTGTCAAACTCCACAGTTTTCCACCTGTCCAGAAGTAAAATAACTGAGCAAAGGAGCTGTTTGTGATGGTGTTGAAAGAGCTGTGCTTTGCCCCCAAGTCAGCCCTGCTTGGCTTCAAAGAAATAACAAACCTGCCCTAAAGCAGAGCCAGAGGAGCAGCCACTGACAGCAAACCCTGTGGACTTTAGGACTCAGATTTTATATTCAAGCCTTGCTTTGTTTGGAGCAGTTTTTTCACAACTTCTCCCAGCCTGGTGAGGATCCATTGGTGTTTCTGCTGTGGGGAAGGCTCCCAGAGGAGCACTGGCTCACTGGAGAGGCTGCAGGTGACAACTTGTGTGACAGCTTTTTGTAGGCAGGTAGCACTCAGCATCCCTGCTCAAATCTCACTGAATCCTGACTAATTCCGTGGTTAATGCAGCAATTTTTGGTGTTTTGTCAAGTCACCTCCTGAGATGTCCCTGGCCAGCATCGGAGCCCAGTCCAGGGCTCACAAATTCTGGTTTCACTACTGCTCCCTATCACTCTGTTCCTGTTTTTCAGCAAAATAAAAACCTTGCATGAGGCAAAGAACCCAAGAAAGAAGACAATGGACTCTGACACAACTCAGATGGCAGGGTTTTTTGGGAAGAGTCTGTCAGTGAGCCTGGAGCAGTGTGTGGCTTGGAAATCCAGTTTGGGAAGAATTTTGGTTTGAGGGTTTTCCATTGGAAAATGTCATAGCAAATCTAAGAATAGGAATTAACTGTCGAAGGAGAGAAAAGCAGTGAAGAACAAATGTGCTGGAATCCCTGCTGTGCCTGACTAAGGCTCAGGAGTAATCCTGGATTTATCACCAATACTGGAGAGTCCAGATACCGCCCGAGATCTACGCTGGGGAAGCCAATAAACATTCAGATTATTGCAACATTTTATACTTCTTCAATCCCATTATGTCATGAGAATGTCTCTGAGCCTTGGTTTCACAGGAAATGAGATTTCCTGCCTTGCTGGTCACTAGGATGGGAAGGCAAGGCTCCAGGTAGCCATGGAATGGCTCATCCTCCAGGGAAAACTCCCCAGGATTTTCATGTTCTTCCCAAACTGGTGATACTGTTATACTTTTTCTCCCCTGTCCAGCTGAGGAGGGGGGTGATGGAGTGGTTTTGTGGGTACCTGGTGCCCAGCCAGAGCCATGCCACCCCACAGAGAAAACACCAGACAGATAAAACAGTTCTCAGCTATTTCTAACCTGAACCTTCCCTGGAGCAGCTGAATCATGGATCCCAGATTTGTTGCCCTCTGCTTTTCCCCTCTTTTGGTAGGATTTGATTTCTTTGGAGGCAATGAAGTTGTGCTCATGCTGTGGTACTCTTATTTTTCCTTCCAGCTGCAGCTGAATTCAGCATGGCCTCAGGAAAGACCCCAACCCCAGAGCTGCTGAAGGCTGAGGAGCAGCAGACAGTGGTAGGTTAACCTCAGTTAAATCACCTCACTGACACATGCTGCTAAAGCTCCACCACACCCCAAAACCAGGCTGGGGGGGCAGAAAGATTAACCCTGTGAAGCTGTGGTCAAATCAAAACCCCCTCAGTAGAGAAGGTAATTGTTTTGCTCAAGAGACAACTTCAGGGCTGGTCAAGTGATGGAAGTAATTCTGAAACATGAGCTGTTAGAGGTCCTACTTCCACATCTGCTCTGGTGCTGAAACCAGTGTGACTCAGAATTTATGAGCCCAGAGTTCAAACTTTTTAACCCTGGCTTGTTCACTTGGTGGAGGCCTTTGGATGAGTCTCCTCAGCTCTGAGTTTAGAAAGGATGAGGAGATGGATTTTCTTTCTGGACAGACACACAGCTGTGCTCAGCCCCCAGCTCAGGCTGGGCTCTGACGTTGCTGTTTCTCTCTTTAGAGCGCTGTCAATCGTGTCACCAGCCTGCCCTTGCTCAATTCTGCCTTCAACCTCGTCTCCTCTGCCTACAACCAGACCAAGGAGTGCCACCCCTGCCTCAGCGGTGTCTGCAGCGTGGCTGAGACCGTGGCTGCTGTGGCCATGGGCAGTGTGGTCGGAGGGGCACAGCCCCTCCTGAGCCAGCTCGAGCCACAGAGTAAGTGCAGGGCTGGAGGGACCCCTGGGACAGAGGGACAGGTGGGACAGGAGGTCCATGTGCCTGTAGGGTGATCCCACCTCCAACAGCACCTTCTTCTCCAGCACTGAGCCTCCCAGACACTGAACTTCCTGGGAATGAAACTGTTTCCAGGAGAAACAGTTTGATTTGCTGGCTCTCACTCCAGGTTCTGACCTCCCCACTGGCAGTAGCAGCAGCAGTCTGGGATAGAGCTCAGTCTGGCTTATCCCAACAATTTTCAACCCCTGAAACCCACTGCCCTCCCACCAAGGGCAGACAATGCACTGCAGTTGGATTAGAGTCTACAGTTAGAAAGCTGAGAAGGCACAGTGCAGACTATTTGAACCTCCCAAATTTTAGAGTTTGTTCACTTGTTAACAGGACACCCACACACATCCCACCCCAGAATGCTGATTTATTTTTTGGGGGCTTGTTTTCATGAGTGTATCCTTAACTGGCCATTGTAGGGTCAAAAACCCATCCCCAAATGGAAGAATAAACCAGTACCTGTTGTCTCTTCCAGTCGCCCTTGTGAATGAATATGCCTGCAAAGGTCTGGATCAGCTGGAGGAGAACTTGCCCTTCCTGCAGCAGCCAGCAGATAAGGTAAGGAAAGGCTTTTCGTGGGGAAGCCATGGCTCGATGGAGCTGTTATGGGTAGAGAAGAACATGGGGAAATAAATAAAGCTCAGCAGCAGCAGCAGGGCTGTGGTGTGGGCTGGAGGAGGCAGTGCCAGCTGAGGAAAGGTGCCCTCAGTGTGTGGGAGTGAACACGTCCATGTCCCTACAGGTGTGCTCCCTTCCCCAGCCCTCCCGCAGACTGCAACTAACCCAAAAGGAAAAGCTTTTTCAGGGAGGGAAAACATCTTTTTGAAAAAAATCTCTCTCTGCCCCTCCTGCCTGTAGGTCATCTCAGACACCAAGCAGCTGGTGTCCACCAAGGTGACCTCTGCTATGGACGCTGCCTGCGAGGCCAGGGAAGCGATGGCTGAGAAAGTCACGGAAGCTGTGGACCTCACGAAAAATGTTGTTGGGGACAGTGTCAAGCTGACCAGGTCTGTGGTCACCTCCACTGTCAGCAGTGCTGTGGAGGCTGCCCAGGGAGCCAAGGAGCTGGTGACCAACAAGGTGACAGAGGCTGTGGATGTCACCAAGCACATGGTGGAGGACAGCGTTGACAGGACCAAGTCTGCTGTTGCCTCTACGATTGTCAACGCTGTGGAGGCCGCTCAAGGGGCCAAGGAGCTGGTGACCAACAAGGTGACAGAGGCCGTGGACCTCAGCAAGCACCTTGTGGAGGACAGTGTTGACAGGACCAAGTCTGCTGTGACTTCCACCATCAGCGCAGCTGTGGGGGCTGCCCAGGGAGCCAAGGAGCTGGTGACCAACAAGGTGACGGATGCCGTGGACAAGGTCACCAAAGCCGTGGATGTCACCAAGCACATGGTGGAGGACAGGGTTGACATGACCAAGTCTGCAGTCGCTTCCACAATCGTCAGTGCTGTGGAGGCTGCTCAAGGGGCCAAGGAGCTGGTGACAGACAAGGTGACCAAGGCAGTGGACCTCAGTAAACACATCGTAGAGGACAGCGTTGACCTGACCAAGTCTGCAGTCGCTTCTACGATTGTCAATGCTGTGGAGGCTGCCCAGGGAGCCAAGGAGCTGGTGACCAACAAGGTGACAGAGGCTGTGGATGTCACCAAGCACATGGTGGAGGACAGCGTTGACAGGACCAAGTCTGCTGTGGCTTCCACCATCACTGCAGCTGTGGGGGCTGCCCAGGGGGCCAAGGACCTGGTGGCCAACAAGGTGACTGAAGCAGTGGACCTGACCAAAGGGGCTGTTCAAGACAGCGTTGAGAAGACCAAATCTGTGGTCACCTCTACAGTCAGCACAGCTCTGGATGCTGCCTACGGCACCATCAGCAGCAAGATCAACACAGCCCTGGAGCAGGGCAGGGAGGTTCTCCAGGAGGGTGTGGAGATGACCAACTCGGTGGTGACCAACAGCATTAGCAAAGCCAAGGCAGTGAGCCAGGCAGTGGCCGGAGGTGTGGAATCTGTCCTGGGAATGTCAGAGGATCTGGTGGATCATTACCTCCCCATGACCGAGGAGGAGCTAGGTAAGAAAGTACTCACCTGGCGCTTGTAGATGAAAGTCCTTTCCCATGTGAGTAGAGAGCGCCTGATACAGCAAGACTCAGCTTCTGAAGCAGACAGGCAGCTCTGAATTTGTCACCAGGCTGGCTGGCTGTCAACACCAAATTGCCACATGGAATGGGACACAGTGCAAGCATTTGCTGGCTGGTCCTTGCCCATCAGCCTCAAGGTAAATAAACACGTGGGTTCACGCTTCAACCTCTCCATCAAGTCTGCTTATCTGAAGATTGAGCAGGGACTAAGCTGTCTTTAACACCTGAGGAACTACAAACCTCCTGCTCCCGCAGCAAGCTTCAGCCTTCATGTTTTCCAATGGGTGACACGACCTCTTCCACCCCTCCCAGCTGGCAGTGGAGCCCAGCTGCAGCTCTGTTCTTGTTTCCCCCAGGTAAACTGGCCACCACGGTGCAGGGGTTTGGCATGGCCTCCGTGGAGGAGCAGAAGCAGCAGAGGAGTTACTTTGTGCGCCTGGGCTCCCTGTCGGGCAGGGTCCGGCACCGAGCCTACCAGCACTCCCTGGCCAAGCTGCAGGGCATCAGGCACCGCACCCAGGACAGCCTCTCACGACTGCAGCTGGCAATAAAACTGGTACCAACATGCTCTGCCTTTCTTCCTCCTGTCTGTAGCCTTTCCTGCCCTGCTGGAAGCTCTTCCTCCATCCCACACCAGCTCCATGTCACCTTGGATCCTTCCCTGGCAGGGAAGCACTTCTCTGTGTGTGCTTGCAATACAACCTTTCCTCTCATTTTTCCCATCAGATTGAATCTGTGAAACACGAGGTTGGTCAGAAGCTGCTAGAGGGGCAAGAGAAGCTCCATCGGCTGTGGGTGGACTGGAGCCTGACCCAGCCCAAAGGAAACCAAGTCAGAACAGCCTGCCAGCCAGAGGTAGCCCTGGAAGGTGCATCTGCTCAGGCCCATGACGCTGGGCCCAGCCCAGAGCCGTCCCTGAGCTGTGTCTCTCCCAGCAGGTGGAGTCGCGCACTCTCGCAATGCTGCGGATCCTCACCCAGCAGCTGCAGCCCACCTACGAGAGCCTCCGACTCGGCACCCACGGCCTCCCCCGCGGCATCCAGGAAGCTGTGTGTCAGGCCACTCGGCACATCCACAAGCTCCACAGCTCTTTCTCCAGGGCCGTGTCCTTCCGGGACCTCTCCAGAGGAACCCTGGCCCGGAGTCGGGACCGTGTGGCAGAAGCCCGGAGGTCCCTCGATGTCCTCTTTGAGTATGTCACTCACAATGCCCCTCTGAACTGGATTGTGGGGCCCTTCAGGGCCATAGCTAAGGTGGCACAGGACAGCAGAAAGCACAAGAAAGATATGAGGACTGATGGAAAATTACCCAAGTTGGAAAAGGCTCCACCATCACAGGAGGTGACAAAGGTACCTGAAGAGCCAAAGGGAACCAACAGGCTCTCAGGGAAATGGTGTGACTTGCTAGAGCAGCTGGAGGAGAAGGCAGGGAAGCTGGAGGAGAAGGCAGGGAAGCTGGAGGAGAAGGCAGGGAAGGATACAGAGGTGGCCCAGGCTGCAGAGGAGGCAAAAACCAGTGCACCAGAGGAAGATCTCTGATAAATCCCAGCTCTTTTGGCCAAGGCTCCTTGGCTAGAACAGCACTGGATCTTTTAATTGTGTGCCCTCTTGTGCCATGAGTGCCTCTGCTCTCTGAGTTTACAGTCAGGTGTAGATGCAAGCAGATTTGATAACCAAGGTGGGGAGATTGTGAATCTTGATTTACTGTTTTTGAATCACACTGCTGTGCTGGAAGGGGAGATGGGGACCTGTACTTCAACTTTTTAACCCAGCCCAGCTGTAGCTGTGAGTGGCTAACTCTTGCTGAGACAAACTGTGGGAGAGAAGAAGTGATCTCAACTTATTTTTAATGCTGGATTTGTTTTTAATTCATCCAAGCTATGGAAATCTTAAGAAGATGCTGTGCTTGACCTTTGATGCCATCTCCCACCCTCTCCACATTTAAAAATACAAGTTCCAGACACAACTTCCTTTGTGCTGGTTGTGCTTCCGGGGAGGCTCAGCCCTGCAGCACATCTGGCACAGCTGGGGGCAAGGAGCTGCTTCTCAAGAAGAGATTTCTCTTCATTGATCAACCAAACACTTCTTCCTTCATGGAGAAACACTCGGCAGGGTGGGGTTTTCTTTAATCATCTTTCCTAGTTCTGTGAATGCCTTCAGGGATCATCTGTGGGTAACTCCATGTGTGAAACACTTCACAGCCATTAATGAGGCAGCTTTTCCCAGGAGTTACTCTGCCATGGGATTAGGATGTCCTGTTATTAAAATAGGGGGGATTTTAATCCAGGTGCTGGTTCTTTCCCAGCAAACAGTGCTTTGTAATAATTTCTAATGTAACTTATTCTGTTAACTTGTGTGCTGGCATTGTCCCTGTGCCAGGGCTGGTGAGCAGACCTTGGAATAAAGCGTGACCTTCAACGATGTGTGGTTTGTATGTACCTAAAGCTGCAGGATTGTGTTCTCCTCTTACCTGAGCTGGGATGAAGCCTTGCCTTTACCACATCTCTCCCCTGGCCAGCTTGTCTGCTCCCTGCTCTTGCTGAAGGGGAAAAACAAAGTGTGTTTAGCAGGCCCCATGCTTCCTTAAGCAGAAAAATACCTTCATTGTTTTGTTCCCCTGACTTCTGCCTGCACTCCTGAGCCCCGGGTGCCTCTGTCCATGTCCCACTCTTGTTCCTCACCCCTGCTCCCTCTGCTTCCCCTGGATCCTGAGCTTCCTCTTGCTCACCCCAATTCCAGCATTCCCCAGCAGCACTGCCCAGCCTGTCCCCAGCGCTCTGTGTCACCTTCGGGGCGGCTCAGCAGGGACAGAGCCGTGCTGCCGCGGTTCCCGAGCCCGGGCTGGGCTCTCCCGGTTCCGGCCTAACCCCGGCTGGGCTCTCCCGGTTCCGGCCTAACCCCGGCTGGGCTCTCCCGGTTCCGAGCTAACCCCGGCTGGGCTCTCCCGGTTCCGGGCTAACCCCGGCTGGGCTCTCCCGGTTCCGGCCCAACCCCGGCTGGGCTCTCCCGGTCCCGGGCTGGCCCCGGCCGGGCTCTCCCGGTTCCGAGCTAACCCCGGCCGGGCTCTCCCGGTTCCGGGCTAACCCCGGCCGGGCTCTCCCGGTTCCGGGCTGGCCCCGGCCGGGCTCTCCCGGTTCCGGGCTCTCCCCAGCCCGGGCTGTACCGCCCCAGCCCCGCCCCGGCCGTGCCCTCGCCCCGCGCCGCTTCCGCCTGCCCCGAGCACCGCACCGGCCGCAGGTAGGCTGATCCCATTCCTTCCCGGCTCATCCCTTCTTTCCCTTCCCGGCTGATCCCTTCCCTTCCCGGCTCGTCCCTTCCCCTCCCGGGGTCGCTGTCCCCGCCCCAGCCCCGCTTCGACTTCCTGGGGCTCGGCCGTGCCACCCCCGTGCCCATGGGGGACAGAGGGCAGGGCTGGCCCGGCCGGGGGACGGAGGGCAATTGGGCAATTGGAGGATTTTCATGAGACGGGAAAACAGAAAACTGCAATTAGAAACTTTCCCAGGCTGAGAGTTATTTCGGGGCGTTTGCTGGGGCTGCATTTAAATAGGGAAAGCTCCTGCAGCAGGCTCAGGCAGCGCCTGGAGCAGTGTCCCACCGGAGCACAGTGTCCCCTCCAGACACTCGTGCTGGTTAATTAAAATCCCATCTGAGGCCTTGGGTGAGTGCAGAGGCTCACGGATCAGCTGTGGATGGGGATATAAAGTCTCCCAACATAAGGAGGACGTGGAGCTGCTGGAGAGAGTCCAGAGGAGGCCACGGAGCTGCTCTGGGGCCAGGCTGGGAGAGCTGGGGGGCTCACCTGGAGAAGGGAAGGCTCCAGGGAGAGCTCAGAGCCCCTGCCAGGCCTGAAGGGCTCCAGGAGAGCTGCAGAGGAACTGGGGACAAGGGATGGAGGGACAGGACACAGGGAATGGCTTCCCACTGCCAGGATGGGATATTGGGAAGATATGCCTCCCTTTGAATGTTCCCTGATAACACAGGTTATCAGCTGGAAAGGGTTTCCTCTAAGCCTGTTTTATTCCTTGACTGCCATTACAAGGAGTCTGTGAGACCCCTGGAAACAGCTGCCTGGAGGAGACACTTGGATTTACCTAAATACATCATTATTTCATCAATTATTTTAAACCAGTTGTAATTAATGCGAAATGAACGCAAAGAATGTGCTCTTTGCTTAATCAGAGAGTTGCAATAACGCACAGAGCGCTGGCACAGCTGCAAGCATGGAACAGATGCAAAAACTGGGAGGTGTGAGGGAGAGCCTGGGAGCTCCAGGAGCATCCCCCAGCTCCCACATCACCCTCTGACCACTGTCCTCTGTTCTCCTCACAGATTCCCTGCACAGAGAGACCTCGGTTCCAAGAAGAGCCCCTGAGCACCAAAGGGTTTGTGTGGTACGAGGAATGGGACTGGGGCAACGCAGAGCCCCCCAGGGAAACAACCCTTGGCCATAAGATGCTTTTCCCATCCCTGCTCCAGTCCGTGGTCTGGGCCAGCAGCTGCTGAGATGGCACAGAGCACTGAGCTCCAGCCAAGCTTTGAGGACGTGTTCAGCATTCTGTCCCAGGTGCCACCAGGGAAACTCCTGAGCCTCAAACTCAAACTGAGGCACTTGATACCCGGGCCCTGCAGCAAGCTACTGCAAGCCATGGTCCTGCTCACTCTGGGGCAAGAAACAGAGGCAAGAATTTGTTTGGATGCCTTGAGGGATAACCGGGCAGCCCAGTACATCCAGCAGATCAAACTGGGCCCTGCAGCAGTGCGGGAGGACAGGGAGGATCTGCAGCCTCCCCAGCTGGATGCAGGTGCTGTGGCACTGCTGGCACAGGTGTACACAGTGCTGGCACAGGAAAAGCTGTGCAGTGCTGAGGCCAGGGACAAAGCCTGCCAGGCTGCCACCACAGCCTGCCACGCCAGCAAGGACACTCAGCAGGGGACACTCAACAACATCCCACCCAAAGACCAGGACCAACAGCGTCCTGCTGCCAGCATGGGCTCAGGGGACAGGTTCTGTACGCTGAGGTCCAAGGAGGACGCAGGATGTCTCCGCACAGCCGGCTCCAAGTGCTTGGTGAGGAGCTCTCCAGTGCAGATCGGAGGCAGCTCAGACCTTTCAGGCCCACGGACCTTATGCTCTGTGCAGAGTTCCTCCCTCTCCAGCTGCCTGGAGATCAGTGCATCACCAACAGTTGCTTTTCACAGCCAGCCCTCTGTCCCTGAGGGTGTCCCCCAGCCCAGCCACGCTGGACACCCCGATGGGGACAGACAGAACCATGACCCACAGGAATCCAGCTGGCCCAGCACACCCAGCTCTCCCCCCAGGCAGGACACAGCTGCCCAAGGGCCCCAGCCAGAGGAGGCTCTGCAGCTCAGTCCCTGTCACCCCCCAGTCCCCATTCCCGAGACGCTGCTGCCCTCAGAGCATGCCCAAAGCAGTGACATGTGCAGCACAGTGACAGAGCCTCACTCTGCAAGAGAAAACACAGGAAAAAAGCAGGATGAAAAGCAATTATCTACTGGTGTCCCTGACCCGAGGGCTGCAGTGGATGCTGCTCCTGCCCATGTGTCCATCCAGGACTCCTCCATTCCAGCAGGCATTCCCTCTAACTCTGCACCTGCTTCTATTTCAACTTGTTCCCTTCCTCCTCCTCCTACCTATTCCTTCTCCTCAACTCTTCCTCCTCTTCAGGAATCTCATTCCAACCCATTATATCCCCCTCCCGTGCATTCATCCCCCTCTCCAGCCTGGCCTCCTCCTTCTCTCCCAGCCATGGATCCATCGGAGCCCGATGGTGCCAAGTTCTTCTCATTTGTTGTCCTGCACGCCACTGAGGATGAGATTGTGGCCCACCAGGTCAAGAACCTGCTGGAGAGCATGGGGGTGTCCAACGGTGCCACACTCAGTGAGGATTTCTTCATCGCCGGATGCAGCCACATGTTCTGTTTCCAGGAGGCCATGGAAAATTCTGCCTTCGTGATCCTCCTGCTGACCAAGAACTTCCCGTGCAACCTGTGTCTGTTCCAGACAGACACTGCTCTGATGCAGTCCATCCTGGACCCCTCCAAGCGCTACTCAGTCATCCCATTTTTACCCAAAGTGAACGCCCTGGAGCACAGCCAGATCCCCATGATGCTCAGTGGGCTCGTGACCCTGAACGAGAGCTCTCCTCTCTTCCCCAGGACTGTGCACAAGACTTTTAACCCCAAGAGAATTGGGGAGAAGAAAGCCCTGTGGGAGCAGATGCAGAGGAGGAAGCTCCAGGCGTGCTGGGAACGGCACAAAGCCCAGCAGGCCTTGGCTGCCCTGAGCCTGGGCTCCCCTCCCCAGGTGCCTCCAGCAGCGACAGGGCTGTGGCCACCAGAGCCATCACCCCAACCCTGGTGTCCCCCTGCCCCGATGCACCCCCCGCCTGCTCAGAGGGGTCCCCCCCCTCCCCAAGCACAGCTCCCCCCAGGCCATTACAGCATCATGCCAGGCCCGGGAGGAATCCCACCCCTCATCATCCAACACGCACGGATGGTTCAGATCGGGGACCACAACGTGATGGAGGTGAGGAGTGTCCCACCTGGGCCATGGGACAGCGAGGAGCAAAGCAGGCACAATGTCTGACCCAGGGCAGCCAAGATCAGAGACAAAATTCATTTCAAATCCTGGATTAGAGTGATTCCACTGCGACTGGGACTACTGTGTCTAATAATCTCTAATTTCTCTAATAATGGCATCAAGAGTGCTATTTTCTTGAAGCACAAAAGAAAATTCTTCATTTTTTGTTGGACAAAAGACATTGCCATCTCCTGGAACTGTATTTCCTTGTGCTTATTTTCAAGTAGCTGAGAAAATTACTTTCCTGATTGTCAGAGATTACTTGAAGATTTTATAAATAAATTTTAATTTATTTATTTGTGTTCCCCACATTCTTTCCTGTAGCATTAGAAAAGGGGCAGACAGGGATATACTGAAAACAGTTTTGCATGTTGGGTGGAGGGGGCTGGCAGATGGCACTGACCAAATGATTTGAGGGACAACCTGCAGGGGATGCTTTGGGAAGCTGCCTTTGAGGAAAAAGTGGGATGAAAACCCAAAAGCATTGAGCAGAGTAGTGCAGAAGGGTGGAGAAAGCCAGGAATGGGGAGTGGGAGGGGTAATTCTGCAGGACCTGCTGAGCTTTAACACCAGGAGGGCACCTGGAGCAAAGCCCCTGACCCATGCTCCTCCTCCCACGCTCCAGGCACAGCCATTTTCCTGATCCTCAGCAGAGGTCACCCCAAAACCACCCGAGAGATGAAATGGGGCTGTTCCCTCCCGGGGCAGAGCCCAAAGCCAGCTCAGCCTGGGCCAGGAGCAGGGCAGAGCTCAGGGACTCCTGAGGAGCCACTCCCTGTTAAAGCAGATCCTGAATGATCAATGCAGGGCAGTGACCCAGCCCAGGTGTTTATTTCTGCAGGGCTGTGTGTGCTCGTGTCCCTCCATGGCTTCCCCAGCACGTTCCAGTGTCTGTCCCAGGAGGTTCCAGGGGGATCTGAGCCCAGGACTCCAACAGGCCATCCTGGCCCTGTGCTGGGCCCTCTCAGGGCCAAATTCCAGACTGCAGTCTTGGTCCAGGAGCCATCTGAGCCCCACAGCCACCCCCCGATGAGACAGACATTAATAAGTCCTTGGAGGAGGCTCGGAGCTGCCCCCAACTCTTGGCTTCCAGCTCTCCAACAGTTTGGATTTCAACTCTGCAGGACCCAGTGACAATGGATTAGCTCATCCACTCCTTCCAGAGCCTGCAGGAATCCTCCAAGTGCTCCAATTCCTTTTATTTTCCTGGTTTCTCCCCCACAGCACCATTCATCAAGAGGTGTTGTGTTACTGCAATTGCTGTCCCCTGCAGTTGGTGCAGGACAGTCCCTCCCCTTGGGAGCACACACACATCCCTCCTTCCCCGGCTCCTCTCCTGCTATAAATAAACATCAGGCAAAATTAGTCAACGGGAAGCTGCTCCAGCTTGTAAACAACCTCAGCACAGCCACATCCAGGGTGCTTGGATCACACAGAGGGGAGGGAAAGCTGTGTCTGGGCTATAGGAGGCTCTGCAGCCACCCCAGTGGAGAAAGAACTCCTCTCTGTCCAAGATAATTAACAAAATAATCACTGAAACATTGCCCTGCTCCCCACAACTCCGTGTTTTCCCCACATGGAGCTGGCCCAGACCTACAGTAAATCAGGCCTGTTCAGTGTAATTGCCCCTAAATCATGCAGTGATTTCTCCCACCCTGTAATTAGTATCAACATTTAATTGCTGGGCCCTCTATGTAATTATAGATTATTTACGTGTTAAAAAAAATAAAAAGTGAAGCCTTTTCCATCAGACAGAATATCCTCCTCCTCCTTGGGGCTGCTGTACCCGACAGGACCCCCAGCTCCCTGAGCACAAGATCCCAGCTCCAGAGCTGCTTTGGTGTAAGTCCTTCCCAGCTCTGCTGCCAGCAGCTGTGGTGCAGACGGAGTGGCACTGACCCCTGCCTCGCTCCCGAGCCCACCTGGCTCCTTGTACCTGCCTGGCAGCTGCTGTCCCACAGCCCTGGGGATCACCTGCGGCACAGGAGGAGTTTCTGGATGGGAGCAGCACATCCCCAGGCTCTACAGACTCTGCTCATATGTCATTTTCAGCACAAAGGGCCCAACATTCAGCAAAGCAACAAGAATTAAGGGTGGAGCAATTAACAACAGGACAAACGTACGAATATTTTCCCCATCCACCCTCCCTGGAGAAGACCAAGCATTTTTGGGAATCCTGTGTGGAGCTAACTCCAGCACCATGAATTCCTCTGTTTGTAGGCTCCCCGATGGATTTGGGGCTGGCAAACAAACTGGTGACACTGTCCCTCTGTGCTGGCTGTGCCCACTGTCCCAGGGGTGTAGGGCAGGTGACACCCAACTCAACACAGATCCTGTCACTCTGTTTCATGCAAAAGTCTCATAGTTCCATACCCACAGTGTCCCATCCCTGGGAAACAACCTGAAAACAGAGGCTTATCAGGAAGAAGTCCAAGGCACTTGCATTCTAGCAGCCATTTTTTGTTTTATTATTTAAAGTTAAGAGCGCTCATCAGCTCACAAAGGAACAAATCCCATTCCTGCAGTTTAGTTCAGGTTTCAGCCAAAAGGAAAAAAAAAATAGAAGGCAGCTAAACTAACTCTGCACTTTACAGCTCAATTCAAGTTAAACCTCCTCGCTTTATAAATAAATGTTATAGTTAACACTGCAAAATGTACTGGCAGATCTACAATATCTTGAAGGGGCAGAGAGCGTTGGTTATTGAGGCTGATAAATACAAGAGAAGCTTCAGTAGCACAGAGAGCAAGGGTGGGGCCAGGGGTCTGCTCTCCCAGGTGGGACCTTTCCCAGAGCTCCGAGGCAGCTGCTTCCCCCCTCAGCTCTGCTTCCCACCCTGCTCAGGGCCAGGGAATGAGCCACAGGCTGCCCATCACCCCCTGCTGAAAACTCTTTGTTTTCCACCACTTAGGGTTCTGCTCATGGAGGCAAAAACCTGCCCTGAGACTACGGAGTTAAAAACAAGGTGTGTGCAGATCCTAATCAAAGGAAGGAGCTTGCCCAAACAGCAGCCAGGTGAGATTTCAAATTCCACCTTGGAAGTAGCACCATCCTCAGTGAAGTTACAAAAAAAAAAGAAGAAAAAAAAAAGAAAAAAAAACCCACAAAAAAAAAAACAAAACTCAGGGGAAAAAAAAAAAAAAAAGACTCAAAAGCCCAAACCAGCTGCTAAGAACCCACTGCATGAGGTTTCAGAATGGGGCAGTAACAGAGCCCAAGCAGGTGACACTAAAACCTCAGAAGGACAAGGAGGCAACTTAAACTTCCATTTCTTGCTTCTTCCTTCAGCCCACCCTGGTGCAAACCCACCACAAACACTCACTTGCATTCATAATCCCCTCCAAGCACCTCCACACTACAGGTTACCTCCTGGCCTAAAGGGCTTGCAAGAGCTCAGCCTCAAAAATAGTTCAGAATGTGCTCTTTTGGCTCCAGAACCATCCAAATTCACCCTTCCAGCTCAATCCCTGCTGGGCTCTGGAGCTAAAGCACTCCCACGCTGGGAATGGAGCAAACGGGTGTGCAGTGGACAAGCCAAGGGCCTGAACACCACGTTAGGATTTTGTTCTTGAGTAGTTTTTCCTCCCCATTCATAAACTACAACATCTATGGATGAAACTGTATAACCAGAACTGACCTTCCTCTATCCTACAGGATTGGAGAAGTCTTGCAGCATAGATAGGGCCTGGCTCTACGAGAGAAAAGACATCCCAGCTTTATGCACAATCATGGAAATCTCAGGCCTTTAACACCATTTGCTACTTGGCCAACCAAGAGAGACAAACCCCGACCTCAGCACACCCAGCCCTGTGCCATCCCTGGGCAGAGTATGAGCCCCTCAGCTGTTGGGCATGGGCTGTCCCAAACCTGACAGGAGGGAGGGGAAGGGAATAGCTGGAGGGTATTTTATTCCTCACTCACTTTCTATCTGTGGGGTGTGTGGGGTGGGAAGGGCCAGAGCACATGGGGGATGTGTAGCTGCTCCGAAGCTGAACACCAAGTCAATCCAGCACTAACGGGAGAGGCAGCAGGTCCCAGGGAATCTCCGTCTCCTTCCTTCTCAGGACAAGATGGTGGCATGGGAAAGGGCAGGGGCTGTGGCCTTCTGTGGACACAGTGCACTGGAGAGAGCTGGTACCTGAAGGTGACAATGAGGGACAGCCACGAGCTCTGGAGCCTCCTCCTCCCCTGCCCCGACACGCCAGCTGGGTGGTGACAGATGGGGACAAAGCTCAGCACAGCGATGGCTCTCGGCACCTTGGCACAGCCAGCCCGAGCTCCCCAGCTGCACAACCTCAGCAGGGTGGGACAGGCTGGGGACCATCGGCTCTCACACCCTAGTGCAGCTCAATGAAGGCTTCCAGCTCCTCGGGGATGAATCCCTTGTAGGGAATCTTGTGCTTGTCCAGGGCGCGAGCAGCAAGGCACTGGAGGGTGATGTAGTTGAAGGGCTGCATGGTGCTCTTGGTGAGCAGCTTCTCGTCCAGCAGCTCGTAGGCCGTCTGCTTGAAGGCGTTGGTGGCGTCCATGTGCGCCCCGGCCTCCATCAGGGCGCTCATGATCAGCGGGCAGTTGTTGCGGGCAGCCACGTGCAGGGGCGTGTTGTTGTCATAGTCCCGGCTGTCTGGGTCTGCCCCGCACTCCAGCAGCAAATTCACCACGTGCAGAGACGGGAATTTGCCCACGGGGTACCGCCCCACAGTCGTGGTGTCTTTGTCCACGGCCATGTGCAGGAGGGTGAAGCCGTTCTTGGCGCGGGGGCTGCACTTGAGCAGGCGGTAGATGGTCTGGCGTTTCTGGTGCTCCTGCTCTGGGGTGCATTCCACTTTCTCCAGCAGGAAAACCAGGTGCAGGATGATGGCCAACGTCTTGGTGAACTGTGCCGAGTCGGCCACGGGGTCCTTGCCGTGCACCAGGGCCCTCTCCACCTCCCGGACCCCTTTGCTCAGCACCCCGATGAGGTCGGAGAAGCCCAGGTGAGTGGCTAAAGTGCCTTTTGAGCGGTCCTGGAGCACATAGGAGTAAAGCTCGGCAAAGGAAAGGAAACTGCTGGCAGTCATGGGGCTGAGGGGCTCCAGGTTGCCTTGCTGCATGTCCAGGGCGTACTTCCACAGGTTAATGCAGCGCTCGAAGTTGCCGGAGTCGGCGTAGACGGCCCCGCGGTAACGGATGTAGTAGGAAGTGTCAGGGTGGGAAGGGCCCAGGATGCGCTCCCGGATCAGCAGCGCCTGCATGCGCATCTCATCGGGGTCCGTGATCAGAGCTTCCAGCTCCTCCAGAGAGCTCACCTCCCGGGAATAGTCGTAGGCCAGCACCAGCTGCCGGGGCTCCGGCTTGGGCAGGTACTTCCCGCCCTCGCAGCGCAGCTCCATTGCCCTCCGCCAGTACTTGTGGGCTCCCAACAGGTCTCGTTTCTTGTCCACAAACGTGGCACCCAGCAGCTCCAGCGCTTCCACAGCTGCCTCTCGAGTGCAGAACACGCTCGGGACCTCGTCCTGACTGGAAGCGGAGGCACTGCATCCCTCACAGCCCTCTTCACTGGAGCCCCTCTGATGGCTCCCAGCAGAGGCACAGGTCCCACTCTGGCTCCCCGCGGCCTCATCCTGCTGCAGCCCTCCCTGGATGAGGTACTCCACGATGTTGGTGTGGCCGGTGACGCTGGCGGCGAGCAGAGGGGTCATACCATAGCCGTCCTTCTCCATGCGTGCCTTGGAGCGGAGCAGGAGCTGCAGGATCTCCAGGCTGCCCGACTCGGCACAGTCGTGCAGGGCCGTGTTTCCCTTCACGCTGCGCCGGTTCACATCGGCCCCTTTCTCCAGCAAGTAGCGGGCGATCTCCCGGTGCCCTTTGTAGCAGGAAATCATCAAGCACGTGTGGCCGTGCCGATTGGCCACCTCCAGGTCGGCCCCGCGCTCGCCCACCAGGTACCGCACGATCTCCAGGTGTCCGTCGAAGCAGGCAGCCCGCAACGGCGTGGAGTTGGTCAGCGTGGTCTGGTTCACCGAGGCGCCGTGGTCCAGCAGGCTCCGCACCACGCCCAGGTGCCCCGCAGCCGAGGCCGCCCATAGCGGCGGGGCCCCCTCGATGGTCTCGCCGTCGAAGCTGACAGAGCCGCCCTCCTCCACGCGAGCCCCGCAGTGATCCAGCAGGTACTCCACCACCTCCAGGTGCCCGTGCCGGGCCGCGATCAGCAGCGGGGTGCTGCCGGCCCCGGGGCCGCCGCCGCCGCCGGGCCCCGCCGTCAGCGCCTCCAGCTCCTCCCGGCTGCGGCTGCCCAGCAGCTTCTGCAGCAGCTTCAGCTTCCCGTCCCGGGCCGCATTGTACACGGCCGTGCGCAGGTCCATGGCGCCTGGGGCCGCCTCCAGGCCATGGACCGGCGGCGGCGGCGCGGCCCCGGCACGGGGCGGGCGAGGGGCGGCGAGATCCCCCCTGCCCTCAGCGCGGCGGGACCTTCACCGCCCGGGCCCGACCGCCATCTCAGGCTGCGCCGCGGAACAAAATGGCGCCGCGCGGGGCGGAGCGGGACGCGCGGTGGATGATAGGAAATGTAGTCCCGCACGCGGCGCTGCTCGCCCGGCGCCTCGCCCTGTGCACTCTGTTTCCCAGAAGGAAACGCGGGCGGGGGGAACGGCGGGAAGGACGTGCGGCCTGCCCGCGCGGGGCCTGCTGGGGAGTGTAGTCCCAGCTCCCCTCCCGGCAGCGCCGCTAACGGGGCCTGGCCAGCGCCGGGACTGCGTTTCCCAGTGCGCCCCGCGCGGCCCGGCGCTGGCCCGGCGTGGCTGTGATTCTCAGCGTCTGCTCGTTTCATAACGGTTTTACTACTGAACTTCAAAACACAGCGGCTACACGGCATTGATGTGACCTGGTTTAATTGCAGGTTTTTCGGAATCATGATGTCCTGAGCTCTAACGGACCCCCAGGGATCGCGCAGCCCAGCCCACGGCCCAGCACAGGTCTGATGGAGCATTTTAAAGCACGAGTTTCCTACCTTGGAAGTGGCAAAGCCTCGTCCCCACCAGCGAACAGAGATTTATTCCTTCCAGTGCCCTGCATAGGATATTCTGTCCAACTCACTCCATCCCTGAATGACAGAACCTGCCTGCAGCGAGGGAAAACAGTTCATGAATAGATGACACAATAAATAGCTCAGCTTAGATGAGCAAAGCTTTACTCACCAGAGCCTACTTTGAGGGCATAAATTGAGTTTAAGTGTCTCTAATCTTTATACAGAGAACTGGCACAGGGTTTCTCCCATTGTATTTTATTTATAGCTGGGTTTCTCCTACCCAGGAAAATAAGCTTAGTTTCATTATTCCCATTATTATTATTCTGTCTGTCATGATTATTATTCAGTCCATCCACCCGTTTTAGGTCTTGTCTGGAATTACAGTGGATTATCCCACTGATGCCTGTTGCCTTCACACAGAATATCACTTTTGTTGCTAAGAAACTGCTTTTGCATAACAGGCAGCAGGAGCCCAATTTTCACTTCAGCAGCTGCTGAAAGTCACCGGGAGCAGCAGCTGCTCCCGGAGCCAGAGTGTCCATGGCACAATTCCCACGCGAGGTCTGTGCCCAGGGATTGTTCCCTGCGAGGGTGGAATGGAATTCCCAGAGAAGCTGTGCTGCCCCTGGATCCCTGGAAGTGTCCAAGGCCAGGCTGGACAGGGCTTGGAGCAGCCTGGGACAGTGGAAGGTGTCCCTGCCATGGCAGGGGTGGCACTGGGGGGGCTGTAAGGTCCCTCCAACCCAAAACTCCCTGGAGTTCTGTGACACAGTGACTTTGTGTTTGAAAATAGAAGGGGCTAAGGTCACTTGAGCATCTCCAGGGTGTCCGTGCTGTGCAAGGGCAACTCCCTGCACCTCAGGACAGGAAGAATCAGGGAATCCTTGAGGCTGGAAAAGCCCTCCAGGATCATCGAGTCCAACCTCTCCCTCGGCACTGCCAAGGCCACTGCTGACCATGCCCCAAGAGTCACATTCACACGGCTTTTAAATCCCTCCAGGATGGGGACACCACCGCTGCCCTGGCAGCTGTGCCAGTGCTGGACAATCCTTTCCATCAAGACATTTTCCTGATGTCCAAACTGACCCTCCCTTGGCACAGCTCGAGGCCGTTTCCCCTAGTCCTGTTGTTCCCTGGGAGCAGAGCCTGAGCCTCCCTGGCTGTCCCCTCCTGGCAGGAGCTGTGCAGAGCCACAAGGTTCCCCTGAGCCTCCTTTTCTCCAGGCTGAGCCCTTTCCCAGCTCCCTCAGAGGCTTCTCCATGTGTGCTGGACCCCCTGGGAATGCTCCAGGAACACAACTCTGGGCACAAGTTAATCGTGTGTCCACCCAGAAAAAGCCTCATGAGTTCCATTTGAGCACTGTGAGCCCTCTGGGTGTGTCTGTGCACTCCAGGCTGGGAATATCGCACCTGGCAGTGCCGTGTCCCTGTCCCTGTCCCCTCTGAGCACCCCTGCATCCCCCCCAGCTGCCAGGCTGGGTGTGCTGCAGGTCAAGGCACAGACACGGTGACATTTCCTCTCCGCGCTGGCTCTCGTGTTGCCATGGTGACCAGATGCACTCACTCTTTTATCTGAAGTATCTATTAACCAAAGCTTCCTATTAATTTCCCCTCCATAGAATCCATTAGGAATTCACCAGAACACCACACAGGCTTTTTAGGTCCCACCTCAGAACCTGCCCCCCGTTCCTGGGTGGGCTCAGAGACATCGTGGGGTAAAGTGCAGCTGATGGAAATGGCTTTTCCATTAATAAGAAATTGCTCAGTAATGAGGGAATAAAGAGAAGGAGAAGTGTCACAGCAGCCTCTCCCTGCAGATCTGTGGATGTGGAACCTGCTGGAGACACAGGACCTCACCCCCAGGCTGCTCCAAGCCCTGTCCAGCCTGGCCCTGGACACTCCAGGGATCCAGGGACAGCCACAGCTGCTCTGGGCACCTGTGCCAGGGCCTCAAACCCTCCCAGGGAGGAATTCCTTCCCCAAATCCCATCCAACCCTGCCCTCTGCCATGGGAAGCCATTCCCTGTGTCCTGTCCCTCCATCCCTTGTCCCCAGTCCCTCTCCAGCTCTCCTGGAGCCCTTCAGGCCTGGCAGGGGCTCTGAGCTCTCCCTGGAGCCTTCTCCTCTCCAGGTGAGCCCCCCCAGCTCTCCCAGCCTGGCCCAAAGCCGGAGCCTCTCTCCTGAAGAGCTCCTGCTTCCACTGACACAAATTTGTGAGCAAACGGTCTGTGCCATCCCTCTGGGGGTGTCAGGGACATGTGGCTGCTCCCAGGTTCTCCTGCAGAGCTCCAGCTGCTGCTGCTCCTCCGAGGAGCTGCCGAGACCCTCCCTGTGCCAGCAACATCTGGGGCAGAATTGGGGAGCTCAAACCCACCGCGTCCCTCCTCTGCAGACCATGGTGTCCCACAGGGGACACCTGTGAAGAGTCTTTGGGGTAACACAGAAAAAGCCCCAGCCAGAATTCTGGGAATAAGAGAGGAGTTAAATCCCCACGGGAGGAAGAGCAGATGAAAAATGAGACGTTGTGACAGGGCTGCCAGGCTGCGTGGCAGGAGGGTTAATTTTTGTGAAACTGCCATTTCGTATTCCCTTTCAGACAAGCTGAATTACACGGTGCTGGTTGCTGCAGGAGGAGCATAATTTCCTTCACGGAAATAATGACAGGGTACTTAAAGAGCAACTGAATGGATGGCTGAAGTACTGGGCAGAGACTTCAGAAATCCAGGCTGAGCCCTCACCTTTACAGGAGGCTCCTTTGGTGACCTTGGGCCAGTCATTTAATCTTCCTGTGTCTCAATTCCCTGCCAATAACACAGGAGTAATAACTGTTCTCTGTCTGCCTGGCTTATGCAGGCTGCAAACTCGGAATTTACAGCTCCTGTTTGCTCTGCTTTGAAGCCAAAGAGCTTCAGTCCGTGCTGGGGTGTCTGGGACACCCGTGATGTACAATGTGCAGAGTAACAAAGGCTGGGATGGATGGTTTGGAACATCCTTAGTGGGAAAGGCTCAAGAATTCCTAATCCGTTGCTCCCCATGTCTTCCTTCAAAATGTGGAGAAGTTTGGAGCTCTGCAAAGAGTTCCAAAAGCATCAAAATAATTTAGGAACAGAGTCTGTACTGATTTATTGAATCCCTGAGTTCCTTCTGAAGCAGTGAGAGGGTAATTTAGAAACCTGCAGAATTTCCTTTGTGCTCAGTCTGTGCTTTCAGGGCTGCAGCAGGTCCTCGTTTTTTTCTGTGTAAATTGAGATTTGCAGGCAGCCTGTGTGCCCAGGTTTTATCCATCTCTTCAGCTTTCAGGGGTTTGTGTGATTTCCTGAATCCGGGGAAGATGGGTCCCTGCTCCCAGAGCCTGCGAACACCAGATTTTCTCTACACTTAAGCAATTTGCTGTACAAAGGCAACAATTCTAAAAATAGGGAGAAATGGTACCCTGACATGAGCAGGAACGATGACCCAATCCCCAGCTTGCTGCAGGGCCTTTGTCCTGTAAGTGCCTCCATCAGCAGGGCTGTGATGACATTATTTCTGTGCTTATGTGGGGCACAAGGCCGCGGGTACCTGGAAGGGAGGATTTTGATCAGCCTGCAGAGGATGAACACGCTGGGGAGGCTTCTGGGGGAACACTAAATCAAAGTTTCATTTACATCAGACACCAGCCTGGCCATTGCAGCATTAATGGCTGCACTGCTGCCCTCGGAATTTTGTGTGGATTTAATCTGTCAGTGGGGAGGTGAAGGGCGGGGAGAGAGAGTCGTTGTGGTTTATGAAACCTGGATCTTTTCTTTCAGGCACCATCAAATGACGGCGATTCGTACAGGTTTAAAACACTTCTGGCAACAGTTTTGTGGCTGCCCCTGGATCCCTGGCAGTGTCCAAGGCCAGGCTGGACAGGGCTTGGAGTGACCTGGGACAGTGGAAGGTGTCCCTGCCCATGGCAGGGGTGGCACTGGAAGAGCTTTAAGGTTCCTTCCAACCCAAACCATTCTGTGATTCCTAAATCACATCTGCCATAGTACCAATGGGCAATGTTGAGCCTGGTAACTTAAAAAAGAAAAAAGAGAAAAGTGCTTGACAGCACGAACAACCCAAATTATTAAAGACATTTCAGTGCTTTCACCACTGGCCTCGGCAGGATTCAGGGGTTTCATTTTCACACCTAAATACCTTTGAGAATGGAGGCTCTGAGTGGTGTTGAAAATTTGTTCTTTTTATATTTTAAAGCCCTGTTGGAAGCAAAGGGCTCAGCTCTCCAAACAACCCCTGCCAGGCTTCGAGGTCCTGGCAGTGTCCGAGCGCCCTGACCCTGCACTGATGTGTCTGGGGCGAGTTCCTTGGGGGCTGTGCTGCTTTCAGCTGGGGCACAGTGAATTTCCTTGGCAGTGCTGCTTTGGGGCTGTGTCTGTGTTTGTGCTGAGCACAGTGTCAGTAACTCAAGATGGTTTTGCTCTTGCTGAGCTCACTCAGAGCCGAGGCCTTCCCTGCCCTTGTGTGGCCATGCTGGGGAGGGGCTGGGGGTGCCTGGGGGGTTGGGAGGGGACACAGCTGGGACAGGTGACCCCAGCTGACCATAGGACATCATGCTCAGGATATAAACGGGGCCAAAGAAGGAATTGGGGAAGGAATTTGGGCTGAGGAGCAGAACGAGCCCTGCAGGAGCTCCGGCACACTCGCACACCTGGGCCGTGGCAGCCTGGGCTGTATGGCAGGCTATGATTTGTTGTCACCTTTACAAACACAACAACAAAATCACTAGTCTTCCACACAGAGCCAGGCCAGGAGAGCACCACTTCCTCCTCAGGGATGTCCTCCCGCACGTCTTCTCCCAGCATCCTTCCTCGCTTCGTCTCCTGCTGTAATCCTTGTTCCTGTCTCTCCTTCAGGGACGGATGCTGCCCTTTGCAGTGTTCCTCCTGAGACCACATCAAATCTCTCTGTAATCATCTCTCCAATTTGTGGCTGTTCCCGTGAGTTTCTGTTCCATTTTCTCTCTCCGGAGGCTCTACAGGGACATCAGGGCTCAGCAGGGGCTCCTCTTTCCTTACCCTGTGATAAACTTCTCCAGGAGTGCTCTGTCAACCTGTCTGTCTCCCAGCTGTATTTTAGTCTGACTAAAATAAGCAAATGCAATGTGTGCTGGGGAATGCTGGAGAAAAGGACTCTGCAAAGAGAAAGATAATGATAGTGCAGAGTTTCCTGGAATCCCGCTGAGAGGCTGATTTAAGCAAGGAAAACAAACCCCTTTTGCTGTTTCCTTTCTCTGGGTTTGTTGATGAGCAATCTTTGGTTCAGGTCCAGATTTTCTTTCACTCCCCAGCTTTTCTCTGTTAATGCCTCAGGTGGATGAGGAGTGGAAGGACAGTGCTGGCTCGGGCCCATGGAAAGGATCTGACTTTATTCCTTGTCCAGTGGAGCTTTACTCACCTCAGCCACTGAAATCAGGCAGGGAATGGCCTCTTCCCATCTTCACCCAGCCTTTTAAGGGTACTTTTGTGAGCAGATGGGGGTAAAAGGGAAAGAAATAAATCCATCCCTCAGCAGCCTTTGCTGCTCCTTCCACAGGAGGAGGAAGAGTGTGCAGCAAGAGGAGAAGGTTTGGGTTTGCTGCTGCTGGCAGGGGCTGTGCCCTGTGGGAGCTCAGGGGAGCAGTCCCACCCCTCCCTCCCTCTCCTTTTTTATAACATATGTGCTTTCTATGGACACTTTATTCAAACTCCAGATGGGTCGTTTCAGTCTGGGGATTTGTGCTGCTCCGAGATAAGAGTCTTTGCGCTGGCCTAGGTAGCAGGAGTGTTTGTGATAGCTGGGGCTGATACCAGCAGATGTCCAGGTGGTCTTATTTAACAGGGAGCATTAGTGATACTGCCATTGTCCAGGAAATCAGATAAAAACGGGTCCAGGTGTTACCCAACACCGTGTTTGTGTAAGGACAGAGCCAACTGCTGAGCACGAGGGGAGGTGTTCTTGTACAAAACTGCTGTCACCCCAAACCTCGCAGGTAAAATTTAACCAAGACTTGGATTTGGATGATCCTTGTGGGTCCCTTCCAGCTCAGGGTAGTCTGTGATTCAAATCTGAATAACAGGTGGAACAGCAGTGAGTGTGCACTCCTTGTCACACTGGAGATGCTTCACCTGCCTGGCCTTGCATTTCTTACACTGAAGCCTTTCACCTAAACCATCACAGATTGTCCTCTCTGCCCTCCCACAGAGGGGTCTGCAATGGAAACATCTGGGGAGTGAGACAATACTTAGCAATAAAAATTCATGACAATTCAGTCTTCGGCCCAAGATAATTGGAAGAGAGGATGAATTATAAACAAGAATGAATTTGAGAGAGAAATCAGTTTGGGCAGTGCTAAGCTGGACTGGAATTCCAGGTGACAAGGACACTTTTCAGTCCTCGTTCTGGGACACAGCTCCACAAAGCGATTTACCACAAATCATTGCTAGACAGTCACGTGAAAATCAAGACAGGAGAAGTGTGAGCAAGAACTCCTCTCTCGGTTTCACAGCCAGGCATTCTCTGTTCAGAGCGAGGTGTTTAGTAGGAAACATAAATCCCAGGCACAGAGGCGTGTGAGGTCTTTGTCTAGACTGTCTCCATGGGACTGTATTTCTCCGTGTGATATTTTCCAGGATGGGATCTGCCACTTCTGGTTTGTCCCAGAGATTTCAGGGACGTGGCTCCTTGTACTGGTGGCAGCTGGGCCTCTCCCCCAGCCCCGGCACTGGGAGGCTCCTTGGTAATTGTTTATGTGGATGGGAGCTAAACTTAGCTCCAGAACACGGGGAAAAAGCCTGTCTGGAAAGAGTGGGGACTCTTGGCCTGCAGCTATCTCTGAGCAGGCTCATCACAGAGAGATCCCCAGCTGCACTTCCAGGCTGTAAATTAAACAAACAGTATTTCCTCCACACCAGACCACAGGGAGGGCAGAGAGAACAATGTGGCCTTATTGCTGTTATTTCCTTTGGTTTCAATCTCTGTCCTCTGCCCCCCACCTCCTCCCCAGCCCCGTGTCTCCCACTTTACCCGATTTGTCATTTATTACCGTGCTTTAAAGAGAGGCAGGGGGAAAAATGCTCAGTGCAAATTATATTTTGAGCTGTTGTGCTTTGCCTCTTTGGCGGATAATAAATCTCTCTGGCAATGCTCCTCTGTATAGGATTTGTCATTAAATGCAATTAAACAAACCCTGCAGGTGTCCATGATCAGGCCTGCAGCAGCCCATTCACAACTGCAATGTTATTATCAGCCTGACAACAAAACACCAGATATTTCCTGAGCTCCTCTGATCGATGAGCTTGCCTGACTTGGAACTGGAGGGAGGAGAGAAGGGGGACCAGAGCGGTTCAAATGCTCTTTAGACTTATTGATGGAAAAGTCAAAAAGCTGCTCAGCAATCAGCGGAAAGGTGGAGAGAGAAAAGGGCCGAGGGACAGGAGGGTTGAAAGGGAAAAATGAGAGAGGAGTGTTTGGGAGTCAAAAGGCAGAAACAAGGCAAGTTATCACATGGTGCCCTTCCACCCAATGAGTTGGTTAATGCACAAGACTAGGATTTAAGAGGCAAGGAAGGTATTTTAGGGATGATTCTTCAGCAGCTGGGCTTTTAGTGTTGCGTCATGTAACATCCCTGCCCAGTCAACAACAATTCCTCTCACCCTAGGACAGGACTTG
Source organism: Acanthiza pusilla (assembly GCA_036630365.1). Classification (NCBI taxonomy): domain Eukaryota; kingdom Metazoa; phylum Chordata; class Aves; order Passeriformes; family Acanthizidae; genus Acanthiza; species Acanthiza pusilla. The sequence goes on along the minus strand of JAXCHO010000105.1, from coordinate 5,986,198 downwards.
GCTGCCAGGTTATCCTGTTGGCCAGGGGTGTCCATCTGTCTCCACAAACTGGGGCCAAATGGTTGGATCACACACCCAACTAATTTCAAATCCCACTTGGAACAGCCCAAGGAATTGGCTTTTTCAAGGCCAGGTTGGATGGGGCTTGGAGCAGCCTGGGACAGTGGAAGGTGTCCCTGCCCATGGCAGGGGTGGAACTGGAAGAGCTTTGTGATCATTCCAGCCCAAACCTTTCGGGATTCTGTGACTCTGGGAGTGCAAGTTCTTCCCTATCCTCATTCACACCAAAGCATGTCCTGGCACAGCTGAGGGAAGCTGCAGAGGTGCTGCTGACAGGACTTGTCCAAAGCAGATGCAACAACATTCACACCAGAATTGTTGTGTGCTCTGACAATCAGGAACAGGAGAAAATCTCCTGTGGTTTCTGTCAGCCATCCCAGGCAGCCTGTGGAGTGTGAAGGTCAGGGATTCACAGGGGACTGGCTGCCATCAAGTCCAGTGAGAGAGAAAAATTTGCCAACAGCAGTGGAATTCTTCTGCCTGACTCGTTTGCTCAGCTCAGCCTCGGGGTGCTCTCGGGATGAACCTCTTTCCCCTCCTGTTGTCACCCCAGGAATCCTGGCTCAGCCCAGTTGATTCTGGGGCACACATGGAATTGCAGTGACAAGGGACAAAGCTCACATTACTGTGCTAGTGCCAACTAAAAAACAGATTTTGGGGTTGGATAAAGGGAGTCAAGGGTATCAGTGGTGCCTGTGTAGAGTGTAAGGGGTGATTATTTACTCCTGCAAAAAAAAGCTTTTGCAGGGGTCTTTGACTAAGGTTTTAGAGCCTCATCTGTAGGGAAATAGCCTGGGACCCTGTTTGCTGCCATCCGAGGTCACACTGGGGTTGTGACAGAAGGAGCCAGGAATTCTGTCATCGAGCCGTGGGTCTCAGAATGAAAACTGCCCTGGAGCCTGTTCCTAGATCACTCTGCAGTGCTGGTCTCGTGCTCTCTGGCCCTTGTAAAAATCCATTAATACAATTTATGAATAAGTCTATTTTGCACGGCCTCTCCTACAGACCGTGGGGACATCTGAGGTGACACTGGGTCAGAGCACCTGGGAGCCATGGATGTGGGCAAACCCAGCAGCTTTACTGGAGCAGGCATTGCCCCACTCCAGTCCCTTCCATCTCTGTTTCTGCCTGGGTTCTGCCCTCAGCCACATCTGCCAGAATCCACAGACGGCTGTGCGGTGCTGCGAGGTGTGCAGAGGGGGCTGAGCTGTCACACAGGACGGGCTCTCTCTGGGGATTGGGGACAGGAGCTGGCACGTCCCAGGGCCAGCCCGAGGAGCCGCGGGCTGCTAATGAGAGTCCCTGGGACGGGGCTGCAGCGGCGTCAGAGGGATGCGGCTCTCAGAACCCTCAAGGACCGCGCTGGAAATGCGGATTTACACCACGGGAGCAGCGGGGCCGGGGCTGGGGCTGTGGGGAAAACCCCCCGGAGTTTCCATCAGAGGCTGTGAGAGCGGGGAGGGAGCAAATCAAGGGCGGAATGGAAATGCACAACTGATTGGATCGACTTCAACAAACCAACAAACACTTTTTTCCTCCCTTCTTTCCACTTCTCTTCCTCCCCACCTCCAGCAGCTCCTCTCTCGGCGCTGCTCATTTCCCTTCGTGCACCTCTTACCCGCACTCTCCTCTCTAAACAGGTGCAGTTGCCACTCAATAGACTTTAATTACCACTTCAAGGGCTCTCACCGGGGTCTGCGGGAGGGTGGAGATGAATTTTCCCGAGGATTATGCGTGTGGCTGAGTTCTCTTCAGTCAGATGCTGATATTGCTGTCAGCCAGGATCCTTCGATAGATCCTTCGGTTCTCTCTCCTTGTGTTAACAAAAAGGAAAACTGCTGCTGAAGGGAGAAAAACAGCTCAGCCATTACCTGGATTAATTAGCAGGACAGCAAATGGGTCTGGATAAAAACATTACAGAAAATTTACAACCCAGGAGTCTCAGCTGGGCTTCTAAACTATTATTTCTTGCAAATCAGAAGTGGAGAGCTCAGCATCTCAGAAGATTTCTGTGGGAGACTGGGCTCTAAAAATACAAGTTGTTTTTAACCACTTTACCTTTTTTTTGCTCTGTGCTCTTCCCATCACGGCTCGCTGGAGAGACGTGCTGTTAATGCATCCTGCTGGGACCCTGGGGATTCCTCCCGGGGAACGTGTGGGCTCATTCCCGGCTGCAGCACCGTTTGTCTGTGATGGAGGAATTATTCCCAATGTTTAACTAGTAACATAACATTATTTTTATTATTAAGATCCTCTTCAAAAGGCACTCCTGGCGAATGCAGAGCAGCTCATGCCTGGCAGAGCTGCCTGGAATTGTTTGCCCAGGATGTGAGTGTGCACTTGTGGAGATGCACACAGAGATTTGGATGTGTGCTCCTCTGTGCTGATACATGCAGAGAGCATCTGGGAATATAACAGCATCTTTTGGGACAGAGGAGATTTCCAAACATTTGAAAAATAATTTCTTTCACTCAACCCTAACCCTAACCCTAACCCTCAACATTAACATTTCTAATATTTTTCCTAAAATGAAACACAAGAAGGAGATTTTTATAGCAAATTAAGCAACATTTTCTTCTGCCACAATTAAGTTTGTTTTCCTAAACAAGAAATTCAGCAAACTGGGGAAATACTGCAGCCAAATCTGCACTTTTGCAGATGTGTTTTGCATTAAACATTTTGCCTAGCTCCAAAACAGCTGGGCATGTGCAGCATCTGGGCTTCTGTTTGGCTTCTGTCCTGGTCTGGTGGCAGCAGCAGAGTCCACGTGGGCTCTGCTCCCCAAATCCACCCAGGATAGCTGGGGCTGGGCTCACCCCACTGAGGCAGCTATCCTGGGGTGGTGTCCAGGCTCCTCTCAGCCCCCAGGCACTCTCCAAGCCCTGAGCCCCAGGCAGAGGCTGAGGTTCCCACCTGCACTCCTGTCCTGCAGCCCTCGCGTCCCTCCAGCTCCGTCTGCCCCACACGTTCCCATCTCTGGGGTTCTGTTGGCACCTGCAGCACGAAGAGGAGAGAGAGGAAGGAGTGAAGGATGGATGGACAGCACTGATGGTCCAAACTCAATGGCTCTGTGCAATGCCCTGGACAAAGAGCAGTGACCATAACACACGTCAGCCCCGAGGCCTCGCTGCAGTCCCTGGCCATGTTCTGTTCCTCCTCGGGATCGGGGTGGAGCTGTGCCTGATCAGTGAGGAGGTGGAAGACACAGGCCTGAGACGGGAAGAGCCACAGGAATGTGCCCATGAGGGACTTCTCCCTGGGCAAGCACAGCCTGTCTGCAGCTCTGTCTCCAGACTTTCTCCTCACCCAGGGGATCCATTCCCTTCTTCTTCCTGTGCTTCTCCACCTGCACTCCCTTCCTCTCCTGCTCCTGCTCTCCTGACATTCCCACTCTCATTTCTCAGGTTCTCTCCTCCTCATGTAACTCATTCTTTCATCTTCTCAGCTTTAAAGTCCTTCTGCCTTCATCACCTCTTCCTCCCACCCTTCCTTTCCTTGTGCATTTTGATTTCCAGGCCCATGTACCACATGTTCTCCTGCCATTTATGCAGGACTGGGATGAACATTGATCACAGCCATCTCAAGCCCATCTCTCCTTTTTCCCAAAGAGCCGATGAAAATGTCACCCATGAGATAATCATCATGTTGCTTACATCCCTTAATTGCTCTCAAAGTACACGTCGAGGCTCCAGAGCCTCTCTGAAAGGCAGGTTCTGGCCTTTGGCACATTATCGACAGGCTGTTGATAGGCCCCTTTGTTGAGGAGCAATTTTGTCCTTTTTCCTGTACAATTTTTTGGTTTTTTTAAAGACAGCCCTTTCAGATAGAGTAGATTTTTAAAACAGAGCTGAGCTTTAAATGAACAGGCATCAGAGTTATTCCTAAGGAGTGGTGGCACACGTGGCAGAGGAGAGCTACCAGCACACTTCTGTACAGGAAACCAAACTGAGGTGACAAACAGCTTCATCCTTGTTGCTTTGTAGCCCTTCCCCTCTCAGACCCGATAATTAGATGTTTATTTGCAGTGTATTACTAAACCATTGGACACCTTGTGTGTTCCAGTGCATTGTTCCATGGTAAGCCAGAGAAAGTCGACACTTGAGCTGTGCAGCGACTCATTTGTATCTATTAATGATAATTCTTAGGGGTTTTTAATACCTGCTGATTAAAGTGGACTGAGATTTCTTCATCACAACAGCCCTTCCTGGTCTGAAAAGCTTTGCAGGTCTGGGGCAAGGGCACAGTGTGAGCAGAGCCAGGCACACAGACAGAGCCTCTGCGGCGCCTGTGGCTCGTACCTGAGCAATTCCAGCTCAGCTGCTGATTCCTGCAGGACACACGGGCTTTAAAGTCCCCTCTTTAACAAAGATTTATTTTAATGTGCCCCTGAGGTGAGTCAGGGTCCCACTGAGGCAGATGCTGCAGGTACTCCTCAAGGTAACCCCACCACAGCCTCTGGCTTGGCTGAGCTCCACGCTCTGAGACAACTTCCAACACAACCCTGAGCAAAATCCCCAGGCTCTCTGCAACTCAACCCCAGCCCTGAGAGAAATTAAATTCATTCCTTTCTGAAACAATGTCCCTTGGAATGATTTTGCCCTTAATGAGCCCCGACTGAGCTGCTGTGTTCCGGAGCCACTGGTGTGCATGTTAACAAGGAGCTCTCTCGGTGTGCAAGTGTGGAGATGGCTGGCCCTGTAATGGGAGTCTGTTCAGCATCCTAAGTCCCGCATTAGGCTGTGCCTGTAGGAACCCTGGGATGCTCCACGGAGACTGCCTGAAGGTAATCATCTCTCCCGGTCCTCCTGGCTGTCCCTAACCGAGTGCTCAGCTTGCAGCTATTCCAGGAAGCGCTGCAGAGATGATAAAGTTTAGCCCCTAATGCATTCAGCAGCAACAAGGTGGGGAAAGTGCCCATTGATGGGGATGAAAAGGAAAAAGGCAAAGGGCTGTGCCACCCAGAGAAACCTCCAGCTCACTGGGATTTGGTTCTTGAACCTTGTGAGGGACTGGAAGCCCTGGAATTTCATTTCTTCTTTGAGTAGGTTCAAATCATGAGCAATATTTGAAAAACATTGTCTGCCTTGAATTTATCTTTGAGTCCTGCTTGATTCAATTGATGCATCCCAGTAATTCCCATCCCAGAAACATATTTCATGCATCTCATCCACTTAAATACACACTTTATGTGAGGGTGTATCAAACACACACATCACAGAGTATAATATATATACAGAGAGAGATCTACACATTTAGAGCAGTGTATGTTACACAGAACAGGTCCATTCTATAAAATTCTGGAAAAGGAGCTCTTCCAAAGCCATTCCCTCATTGACAGACCAACAGGAAGACATAACACCTCTCTCCTAGAAAATATATCAGCTCATTTATTTTTAAAAGTTGTGAACTCATTAGCTGGCAATTAATGTTCCACCCACCTGTGCAGCCCCTTTGAGGTCACGTAAAACCTGCCCAGAGCTCCAAGCACACCTTCGTCAGCACGGAGTGAGAACTGCTGAGATAAAATGTGGTCTGAATTAGATGGGGAGGATTAGAAAGGTGATAAAAGCTAAGCCAGGAGAAAATCAGACGATAAATAGGTCTGGCAAGATAGATGGATAATCTTCCTCCCAGGCCAAACCTGACAGGATAATCACCTTTTTCTGTTCTCTGGTTCCATTTGCTCTCAGACCGCCAGAGCCTTACAGATATCACCGAATTTGGTGTTCTGGTACCCTGGAAATGGGGATCACAAGGTCTGTCTTTACAGACAAAGGATCTGCTCTGCTCCTGCTCGTTCATCCCAGTGGGATGTGAATTCAGCCGTGCACCTGGCCATGGGAGCTGGGGAGCTGTCCGCCTGTCCCTCTGTCCCTCCTGTCCCTCTGTCCCTCCTGTCCCTCTGTCCCTCCCGTCCCTTCCGTCCCCTCTGCTTTCAGGGTACAGATTATCTCTGTAAACCACCCACTGGAGCAACTGAAAACTCTTCAAACATTCCGAGCTCTGAGGCGTTTTCCCAGCTGCGAGAAGGGTTTGTCTGAACCTTTGCTCTCCTCGCTCCAGAGAAATTCCCATTGCTCCTGATCCATGCAAGGTCCAAGCCTGCAAAGCACTGAGCCCTTTTCTGGAGCCTTTGCCCTCCAGATGGGGACTCCTTGTCTGAGGGGAGGATCTCAGAAAAGTTTTCTGTCTCTTCGTGGCATTGATTTCTCCACGAACATTCGATTGGCAACATGGAGCAATGGAATATTTGATTAGCCACAGCTACAGACCACAACATTAATAATTTTGTGAGCTGAACTGAAAAGATTTGCACTTGTTCTCACTGGGAACGGTGCAATTTTCTCCTTTCTAAGAGAAACCTTGCTCTAATGGAAGGGTGCATTGTCATCCTACAGGAGCAGGTGCTGACTGATTTTGGGGGCTTGAATCCATGCAATTTTCACCTGGGCTGGAATCTTGTAGGTGGACTGTTCATCATGGCTCTGGATTTCCAAAAGAAGTTAGCAATTTTGGACACCTTATATTGTGTTTGAGACACTTTGAAAGGGACCAATTACAAGAGGCAGGTGCTTAGAAGTCCCTGAAAACCAGGATTAATTGGAATATGTCATGCTGGGCACCTGAAAACGCTAAAACGCTTTGGAAAATCACAGGGGAAGGAGTTGTGTTTCTGAACATGACTTGGGAAGACTGTACAGCCTTAAGTAACACAGGATAAAGAGCAGATCTTTGCATAACATTATGGAAACATCCTTTAATCCTCAGTGCAGCCAAGTGCTTGACTTTGGTTCCCGAGGGAGTTCAGTGCTGAAGTTTGTGCATTTGTATTCTCCTGAAGTGGGGCCTGACATTGTGTAAGTTACTGTAGGTTTATGAAAAATTCTGTCTCAATAAATAAATCAAAAGTTCTCCCCTCGAGGACATGCAGGTTTTGCTGGCTTTCTGCAGGGCCATGTGTTCACCTGTGGAGCCACAGACTGTGCCATGGAAGATCTTTTCTTTGCACTTCCTAAAGCCCTGAGCCAGAGTCCCAGTCAGAATCGTTAAGTGCTCCACACACACGGAACACAATTTCCATGTCTCGAGGAGCTTTGAGGTCCCTTCCAACCCAAACCACTCTGTGATTCTATTATTTAAGTGGGCAGAAAAAGCAAATTCTTTGCTCAGGTTTCCCTGACATTTTGCACTGGCCCTGAACGAGGTGCCTGAGCCCTGAAGGAGTGGGGTGGGAGTGGGCTGGGGCAGGTCCCGTGTCCCCCTGCCCCCTGCCCTGTCCCCCTGTCCCCAGAGCAGGGCTGGGCCGTGGCACACACCGAGTGTGTTTGGGGGAGGCTGCAGGTGAACCTTCTGCAGGTTCTGGGGCACAACAAATCCCTGCCAAAGGCAGAGCAACCTCGCCCTGTTTATCCAGGCTCAAAAGCTGTCGCAGATCTTGCGTCTGAAATCCACTCTCTTTTTCCTGCTGAGATTCCCAAGCACCTCCCAGTCTCCCAGCTACTACAGATGCCACGATTGCAGTGGAGTGGCAGCGACACACAGACAAATATTTGTGCGAGGCACACAGAGCCTGGAGCCTGGAGCATTGTCTGTGTGGCGGGAGGGGGAGAGGGCAAGGAGGATCCTGCCTTTAACAGGATTTATTTCTATTGAATTTTAAATAACAACAATCTGTATGTCTGTATGGTGTTTATTTCTAGCAAAACTCCAAATATTTCCTTCCAGCAGGTGATATGGGACCCTACTGCCAGATTGATTTCCAGTTTAATCATTTTGAAGAATACTTAAAGGGTCAGGAATTAAATTGAATTAAGTTCAGACCTTACCCTGAGTCCCCTGTTCTTCAGAGACTTCTGTCAGGGACAGGGTTGGATCCATCTATGAGATCTACAGAAAATTGCCAGTAAAAAAAAAAAAGTGACAAAATATGCCCTGAACAAATGGAAATGAAACTTTGATTAAGCAAGACTGCACAATACAAAATTTAGTTAGCTTTGAGAATATGATATCATCTGTCCTACTATTTTTTATATTAAATACAAAATCTGATTAGGCAATTTCCCAGAATGCGGAGATAAACCCATAAAAGCAGGAATAGGTATTTGGTGCAATATAATTTTCTGGCTTCTTCTGCATGGCTCTTTTGGGGCAGGAGGTGAAGAACATGATTTTTCCCCCTTATTTTACAGCTGAGCTTTCAAGGGAAAAGCCTGATATTGGTGTTGGCAGGGACAAGGCACTGCCCAGACAGAACCTCAGCCGTTGTTGCACTCAGGACAGATCAGAGTTCCCGTGTGCACACAGAACTGATGGGAGATGCTAAAAGATTTACAGAGAGATAACAAAGATATCTCTCCACTCCAATTCCATAGGGAAACATTTCCACCCTTACTTTGCTCAATGTCTATAAAAAATGTCGAAAGATTGTGTGGATATTCAAGGCCTTAAAGGAAATAACTTTCTTTTCAAGTGTTTTACTTCTTTTTCCACAAAATATTTCATTCTGAAATAACAAATAAGAGTTTCCTTAAAATGGAGAACAGCTTGTTTCCTTTTCCTCTCGGAGACCAACATTACTCAGGAAAAATACAAGTGTAAGGACAGGAGATGTGGCCAGGCTGAACCTGGATTAAAGCACCTTCTTGAGGCTCTGTTCAGCAAAGTGTTTAAACACACCTTTAGCAGAGCTGGGGGAGAATTCCCAGTGAGCAGGGATTCATTCAGGGAATATCTCAGCTTCCAAAAATGGAGATAAAACAAATGCAGCAAATCACTTCAGCTGGTAATAGCTTTGTGAAATGCTTCATTTCCAAAGTGCTCAAACACTTTAGTATTTTATCTTTTCTTTTTCTATATTAGATCCTTAATTTAATCATCTAAAGAGGAAAAAATGTTTTATTTCAGCTTGAGCCAGAGGTAAATACTTTGCTGTTTTAATTTTGTCAAAATTCAAAACAAAAACCAACCACTTTGTTTAATTTGATCGCATTCAATTTTTAATATATTTTTCTGGAGAGCGGCATTTTGGGAAAAAATCCACTCTGATTTAGCCACTGAGCACTTCAATATAACACAATCTGTCAACAGACCCAAAGTGTGCCACTACTGCAAGGCAGATTTTGAGTGGTCAGATAGAATCAACTATGGAGGAAAAATAATTTCAAATAACTGTTCATTGAAGCATCATCTCCCATCAGTATCTTGGTGAAATATTCTATTTCTCCTACTAACTAGGGAATTTTAAGAGCAACTTTACACATGAACTATCAATCAGACACATTTTCACAACAGGAATTTTGGGGTTTCCAGCATAAAGCTTTGATGTTGAGTATATGGACAGTGCAGGTTACATTTGGATTCATGTAATCACTCCTTGCTTCCCAAATGTTTTTATTCCATGCCCTACCCGAGGCTGTGAGTGTGTCTTACCTGGGGCTGGCGGGGATGTTTGGGAAACGCATCCATCCCAATGTCCCTTCCCACCTCATCCAGCCCTAAGCTCTCGGCCAGATCCCAAGAACCTCCCGAGTGCCGTGCTCGGGGCAGTGGACGGCTCCCGGCCCCTGTGTGTCCCTGTCCGGGCAGGGCTGGACCGGGACACGAGCCGAGCATCCCTGTCCGGGCAGGGCTGGACCGGGACACGAGCCGAGCATCCCTGTCCGGGCAGGGCTGGACCGGGACACGAGCCGGGCATCCCTGTCCGCAGCGGCTGCCCGCGGGCAGGTGACCGGGATGTGCCGCTCGCTCCCCTGTCCCGCACAGACCCTCCGCGCTGGACTCACCCTGGCCCCGGCGAACAGTCCGGCTCCACCTCGGTGGCTCTGGGTGATGCTGATGTCCCGGGAGAGTCCTGCCCGCACCCGCCGGTGCCCGGTGCCGGTGCCCGGTTCCCGGTGCCGGTGCCCGGCTCGTGCCCCGGTCCAGCCCCGCCCGGGAGGCGCCGCCGGGCGCTGTCCGTGGTGCTGATCCGGGATCCGCTCGGGATCTCGCCGGGATCGCCCCGGCCCCTCCGCCGGGCTGTCCCCGGGGCCGGCGGAGAGCGGCCCCTTCTCCGGAGCGCTCCCCGCGCCCGCCGGTCCCTCGCCCGAGGAGCCGCCCGGCAGAGGCGGCACCGGCTCCACAGGTGGCCGGGAGCCCTCGCAGCGTCCCCGAGCCGCCTCCGCACCTGCGGGGCTCACCTGTCCCTGGGTCACCTGAGCGGCGGAGGGGCCGGGGAAGCTGCCCTGCCTCTGCCTCGGGGCTTTTATGTCCCGCCGGGGGGGCGGCGGGCGGAGCGCCCGGGCGGGGACTCCGCGCCTCGGCCAACGGCGGCGGCCGCGCCGGGCAGCTGCGGCAGCATTACATCATGGGACCGCCCGCCTTCAGTGTAAGAGTCTCTCCGGCGGCTCGGCAGCGGGGACGCACGGCAACAGGTCTGTCCGGGCAGCAGCGAGCCCCGCAGAGCGGGCAGCGCCGCGGGAACGGGCTGCGAGCTGTCCCCGGGAGGGACAGGGGCTGGCGGGGACAGCCCGCCGGGAGAGCCCGCCGGGTTCGCTCAGCGTGAGCACGGATGCTTTGCTTTGTGAGGGTCACTTGCTCCGGATTTCCCAGGACCAAAAGCCACCAGCCTGTCCTTTCCATCCTGCGGCAATGTCCGTCGGCCTGGGGGGCTCATACGCTCTGGTTTCCCGGTCCAATGGACAAGCCAATCTTCACGCTAAATTCTCAGCCTTTATCATCCTTTTTTCGGGGCTTGCACAAACCCCAACCCTCCATTTCTTCCCAGAGACATTGAGCTGAAAGACAGCCCAGATCTGAGTACCTGGAATCCGTTTGGACCTCTCCTGTTTCCAGAGCAAGGAGCTCAGATAGCTATTCCCTCAAGTGTGCCAAGGAGCACTGCATTCTCCACTGAGAATAATTTTCTTTCCCAGCCCTCATCTCCAGAATCACTCCTATTCCTGGGTTTGGCTGGGGTGTCAGCAGGGATGGGTTTGAGTTGCACCTCTAGGATGGAAAATACACAGGTTGCAGACATCAATTTTTCCAGACTGCCCGAAGTTACCCTAGATGGTCAGTCCATTTGGGTAAAGCTTTGTCTTCTGGTATATCCTGTGCATGAGATGTGTTATCACATGGTACCAAAGGGAAAATAATACTTGGTCACAACATTAATTAGATAGAAATCAAAATGGTCCAGAGTTGAAGGCTTGGTCTGGGTAATACGTGAGATCTCTGGGTAATATGTGAGACCCCCATTCAGGTCTGATTTGGGAAATTTCTGCTACGAATGGTCTCCTGCAGGTAAATATGGAGCTCTTAAGACCCGTGAGTAAGAGCAGATGACGTGAAGGAGCCCATTTTCGAGTGGCATTGGATGCTATTCAGATTACAGCAGGATTACAATTAAAGCCAGATGCTCTGTTTCCAGCTCTTTTTGTTTGTTTGTTTGTTTGTTTTCCCCCACTACCATGGATCATGGGCCAAATCCTTTTCCTGGCTTACGCCAGCCCAGGCCCTGCCCAGCCTTGTTGTTTTGCTTGAGATAAAAGCTGGTTTGGGGCAGAGTGTACCTGTGTGTGACACAAATCAGAGAATAGCCTGGGACACTCAAACCCTGCAGCAGGGGATGAGCCTGGCAGGACCTGATGACCTTGCCATTAATTAGTCACAGCACAAAGAATTGTAGATTGGTGTTAGGGTAAGAGAAGATGTCACAGCCTTGCTAGTGCCTGACCTTGGACATGTGTCTGCAAGAGATTTTCCTCCAGGAGCCAAATCTGGAAGACGTTGCTCTAGCTTTGTCCAGGCAAAGCAGAAATTTGGGGGAAATGTGAAAAGGATGGTAGCTGAAGCTGTAAACAACATCTTATGGAAAATTCTGAGGGATGCCCAAGTCCTGCTGCAACACACCTCAAAGGATGGTGAGCGTTGGGTACCTAATTCCCCTAGAAGATCCTACTAGAAAGGAAACCCAGAGAAAGGGAATGCCCCCGATTCTCCCAGCCTGGCTCCAGTTCTCTGTATCTACCAAAAACAGACAATTTGTAGCAGTTCAAAAGGGATGAGATGTGCACAGGCACTGCCCGTTTTCCTGAGAGGTGCAGCTTCTTCTTTTAGGGCTGTTGGGCAGGACTTTGGACCCAAGCCCTTTCCCTGCCATCTAACTGGTGATACTGGCCAGAAAAATCAGTTGAGGCTTCATTTTGGTTTTCAAAGGAATCCAAGTGGTGAACACGAGCTGTACCTGTTCAGCCCAAAGTGTCTCAAGCCTGATCTACTTATCCAAAAGATTCATTTGAAATGTTTGGCTTATTGTGAGTAGAGAGGTGCAAACTCTCTGTGTCCATGGCACATCCATTCTCTCTGCTTCTTCCACCTTGGGAGACTCCTCTGCCTCACTCATTTGCATTCAAGATTTGTCTCAGGGGACGAAGGGATCGGACAGATTTTTTTTTCATGGAGAAAATCTGGGGTGAACTTAGAATCCACGACAAGAAAGGTCACTGTTTGATTTAATTATTTCGAGTTGTTTTCCACCCCGTACTCGGAGCAGCCCTTGCGGCTCAGTAATTAGCAGGGGAGAGAAGGGGGAGCGCGCTGGACTTTGGCCCCATCTGACCTGATTCATACAACATTTCTGATTAATGCACCTGGTCACATGGCAGCTGTCAGCGACTTGTTGCTGGGCATCCAGAGGTTTCCAAGGGAACCGCTCCCTCTCCTGCCGATGCTCAACAAGTGCGGGAGAGCCGCGCTTCGGTCCTGAGGGCCTGACGCCAGCCGGGCAGCAGACGGGAGCAAAGGTGTGTGGAGAAGCACCCAAAATAGAAAGCACTCGTGTGGAATTGGGTGATGTTCCCGGCAGAGTGGCTCGGGCAGAGCCCTGCGGTGCGTGCTCGGCTCCCTGAGCCATGAGCCGCCTTTGGCTCAGCCCTCGCGGCCGTCGCTGCCCGCCCATCCACGCATCCCACACACGCCCCATCCGAGGAAAACCTCATCACAAACCCAGCAACAGCTCCAGAGCACAGACGCTCCCTGGCAGCTCTCCACAGAGAAGCTCGAGCACAGCTTTGAGACCCCTTTACTGAGGTGTGTTTAGAAAGTCTTACAGTCACAGAGACCTCGATGGAAGCTTTCCATCGCTGCACACACAGATCAGCCTAGCTGGATGCAGTGCGGGCTGGCACAGAGCTCCCACACAGACCAATCTCCTCTGCCTCCCCAAACCCCTCTCCCTGCACGAGCAGCTGGAGTTCTGCCCACACACAGGCATGGCAGCTCCTCACACCTCCCTCCACGTTCCCTCCCCATGTGTGCTACCTGCAGGCATCTCCCTCTGAGCACGGCACACTCACAGCCCTGCCTGTGCTCCCTGCTTGTTCACCATACAATCAGAGGTGTGTTTAAGTTGGAAAAAAACCTCTGATATCCTGATTACAACTGTTAACCCAGTACGGCCAAATCTACCCATAAATCTTTCAGTGCAAAGGGAAACTGAGGCACGGGCAGTCTCTGCAAAGCTCTCTGAAGTGCAGACACTCGGAAGCACAGCTTTGAGCGCAGCAGGAGGAGGCTGCAGGACAGAGAATCACAGAATGGTTTGGGTTGGAAGGGACCTTTAAAATCACCCAGTTCCATCCCCTAACATGGGCAGGGACACCTTGCACTGAACCATTTACATGATGGGAAGGGAAAGATTCACAGTCTGGTTCCTCTGCCTGTTAACTTCGGTTTACATGGGAACGTTTGATGCAGGAAGTGTACCCAACTGAGGAGAAATGTTATTTGGACTAAGCTCAAAGGATTAAGCCAGAGGAGTGTCCTGATTTTGGTTTGGATAATGTTAATTTTCATTCTAGTAGCTGGAGGCACGATCAAAACTGCCAGTGAGACAGTGTAGTTAAGGATGCACCAGGAAAGTACAACTCCAGGAAGGGCAGAAAAGGCTACAAATGAACAGCAACTCGTTAGAGTCAAGGTCTGGACAGCCTCAGACACGCTGGTGTGGGGCTGAGCTCTCCCTCCATGCTCAGATTACGCCTGTGAAAGGACGAGGGGATGTTTGTGTGCAATAACCCATTTTTAATGAGGTGTCTGCCAAAGGCACAATCAAGGAGCGGCAGAGTCGCTCCTGCCTCGAGGGAGTGGGGCTGGCTCTCGTGCCTTTATCTCGGTGTTGTGTTGAACCCCCTGTGCCTGTGCTTGAACTGGTGACATTGAGACCATCGCAAACATAATGAGCAGGAAGAGGTCACTCCGAGGAATGTGCCTGTCCTTGGTGGGGCTTGTGCTCACAGCTCCCACAAGAGACTCCCAGCTGCTGCAGCACTTAAAAGGAGAATATTGTAAAAAAATAAAGCCCATGCAAACAGAGTAAACAAGGAGCTCGAGAACTGGATCTGTCAGGGACTAGGGCAGCTTGTAAAGAGAGGTTAAGGGAAAAAAATAAAATAAATAAAAACAAGCCGAAGAGTAAACAAGAGCACCGGAGGCAATATTTTCATAAGTATTAAAAGTAGAACCTATGCTCCATTTTCAGAAGTGCTTTTAACACCTAGAAATCATAATCACATGCCCTTCCAATAAAATCCGAGATTCTACTTCCCTCAGGTATTTTAGATGCTGTTTCTCACAACATGAGGAGTCAGTGCCCCAGTGAAATTACCAGGCCAGTTTAAAACAAACAAAAAGAATTGCTTTTCACACAGCACATAATTAAATTTTGGAGCTTGTTTGCCACAGGATATCTTGTTGCCTGAAAATATAAATAGGTTCAAAAGGTTTTAGACAAGATTATGGAGGTTTGGTCTATCAGTGACGATTAAACTTAATAGTTTAGATGCAACATCCAAACAGACCCCACAGATTGCTGGAAGCTACAAAACTACAGGTGAGAGAAGCCTTATTTTTTGTACACCCTTATGACCTGTCCCGAGTATCTTCGTCTGGTTATATCCAGGGTCAGTCCACTGGGATATGAACGTGTCTCCTGTGGATCAGTCAGACCGTGTTTACAGTCCTCCCTGCACCCCACTCCAACTCAAACACCCAGGGCTTGTTTTGGATGAAAATGACGAAAAATAAAGCCTTTGTGAGGAGCTGCAGTGCATGCTCTGCTAGAGAGCAGTCTTATTCATTAAGGGAATGGTCTTGTATGCATTTGGGCCTGTTATCAGTAACACTCCAAAGGGAAATGGACTACTTAAACCTATTATATCACTGCTTTATTCACCATGTGCTGCCATTTACCTCCTACATGACGCTGGCCTCTAATAGCACCAGTTCTGAGAAACCCTGCACATTAGCCACAAGCAGCTCATTAATCCACTGTTTTCATTCTTGCAAAAAAACGGGCTCCAACCACATGAGAGCTCAGATGCCAAGTGCTCAGCCAGAACCAAAACAGCTGTTGTGCCAGCAGTTCTGAAGTAGCCCCAAACAGAACAGCACTTCCAGCTGATGGGCCACAAAGAGGGATCCTTGGGCTTGGGGGGACAAGGGCTGAGCCCCAGGGAATGGGACAAAGCTGTCAGCGGGCAGCTGCTGCAGGGATACTTGGAGAATCCAATTCCTGGAGGCTCCCAGTCAGGCCCATGTGGTCTTCACCAGGATCAGGTCATGGCTGTTGATGCAGCTCCATCCCAGGATATCAATTGTCCCAGAAAGAAGGAAAAAAATGAAAGGCATGTCTTGAACTCCAGCACAGGGAGTCCATGAGCAGGCTGGGGACTGGCAGAATTAATTCTGAGCAGGTACAATGAGCTCTTCCTCGAGAGCCCTTGAGGAAAATGAAAGGCCCCGTGTGCCAGCCCGAGGCACAGCCCGGGGAGTCCTTTGGCCGCTCCGCAAACACGCGGCGGTTGTGGCACAAAGCAGCTGCCACATCTGTTCCATCAGGGACAAGAGCCCTGTAAGGGCCCGGCCTTTCTCTCCCGAGCCTGCTGCCTGTTCCACGCTGAGGAGCCAAGCTGCTCCATCTCCTGGCTGCTGCATTCCCTGTCCCAGCTCCTCTCCATCCCAGGGCAGAGCTCGCTGCAGAGCTGTGTGGGTGTCTCCAAACAGGATTATTGCTGCTGAAATCTCCAAGGCTAACAAACGAATCCTTTAACTGGAAGATGGACAGGAGCTCACATGAAAACAACTGCTCATCCACGTGGGAATAATAGAACATCTGTGTTCACAAATGAGGCACAGACCAGGAACAAGAGGCAATACTTTTTCATGAATGAGACCTCAGGAATCTGAGATCTGGTGTTCTGGTCACTTTTTCCTGTCTTATTTATCCTGCCTGCTCTGTACCTCTCCCAAAGTTCTCCCAATGTCATCAGGGTGCACAGAATGCCGAATATATTGAGTTGGAAGAGACCCACATGGATCATCAAGTCAAATTCCTGCATGTGTTGCTTTATTTGAGCTGGTTTAATGAAAAATGTAAGCACGGAAATCAGGCTTAGAGGTGAGCAGTTACGTTTATTTCTTCTCTTGGGTGAGGACATGAATCAAATGGCAGCCAAGGGGTAGAGGGCTGCTGCTGGTGGCAGAATTCCTGCCTGGCTGGGCTATTAGTCCTGCTCAGGAGAACCAACAGCCCCACAGTGCACACTGCCCAGGGAGGCTGAGGTAGATAAAATCCCTCTTGCCAAAAGGAAATGTGATTCCAGACCGGATCCCGTGCCCTGCCTGCTCCAGTGTCTGTGCAGAGCAGCTCTCGATGAGCAGGGAGCTGAGAGGCACTTACAGAGGCATTTAGTCTCACACAAAACATTCTCCTGGGGCACGAGGGGGTTGGAGCAAGGCCGGGCAGACTCCTCTCATTGAGCTCAGCTCCAGTGAAATCAATATGTGATTAAGCAGCAACTCCAGCTCTTAATATTCCACCTCTGAACAATATCATGTTTGTGTTGAACAAGGAAGATTTAGGCTAGACATGGGGGAAATTCTTTGCAGTGATAGGGACAATATACCCTGCAACAATCACTTCACCCAGCTGCACGATCTCCAGAGCCCTGACCCGTGTGGGTGACAGGCCCCAGCTCCAGGTTCTCTCTGCCCATCTTTGCTCTCCAGCTGAAGCTGCCATTCCAAGTGCCACGAAAACCAGGCTGCAAGCCCCTCTCCCCCACCTCCTGCATCTCCCTGCCCCACCTGAGGCCCCGTTTTCTCTTGTGATGCTTCTAATGAAACTAACTGGCTGCAAGCAGAAAGTTTCCACTTCCTGCCTCGGGGCTGATTACCGCGGAGCTGCCACCGGCAGCATCCCGGCCGGAGCCTCTGCGGATGGGAACCCTCGGGGGAGGGATAAAGTGGTGCTCCGTGCCCTCTGCTCAGCGAGCACCATTAGAGCACTGACTGCCTAACCCGGCAGCCTGAGAGAGCAGGACCTCGCTGCTCTGGCTGCTGGGGCCGAGGTCTCTGGAAAACATGGGCTGGTGCACGGATGGATGATATCCTCCAGTCGTTGATACAGAGTTCCAGCAGCAGAACCCACAAAAGAAGTAAAGTTCTTTTATCAGCTGTGCTGCAGCAATCTTGGCTGGTGCTGCTCAAGGGGAGCTGGTCCCTCCTGCTATTTTTGTGTGTGCTTAATGCTGTCAGAAGACACTTCCCTGCATCCCTGGTGGATGGAGACTGTGTCCCGAGGGGGGGAAAGGGGCAGCTGCCAGGTGCTGCTCCATCTCTGCAACCACCCCTGCCTCACCAGACTTGTCCTGGGAAGCTGAGGGGGAAGAGTCCAGACACGGGCCAGATCAGACCCTGGCTTACTGCTGACAAGAGATTTCCAAGCATTAAGGCAGGACTTCTCCAGAGCAGCCACCAGCATTCTGCCTAGACAGAAACACTGAGGCTGATGAGTTCACCAGGGTTTCCAGAGGACCCAGACACCCCAAAGACCTGACTGGAGTTGGTTCCAGGGAAGGGCAGTGCCAAACATCTCCACCAAACACACCATCTATTTCTCACCAGTCTGGGCACTAATTGATTCATCGTGGATAAGGCTCACATACCCATTGCTCCTGGCACCTCTGCTGCAGCCTGGCCCTGGAGAAACTTCCCTCTGGATCTTCGCTTTCACTTATGTGCTTTCTTCCAAACAAAGAGCTCCCAAACCGTTCTGACCTCCTGCAACCACAGCCCTCTTGTCAGGCTGAACAGTGACAGAGATCAGGGCTGGCTGATGCCACGTGCCCTCTCTTGCTCTTGGGTTACACTCCTGCACCTTGGAGTTCCTGGCTGTTCCTGGAAATCTGGGCTGTAACAGCAAGCCTGGGTTGCCCCGCGATCACCTTGGGGATGGGAGGGGAAAGTAAACAAGATTCTGTTCAGCACTGCAGAGACCAACTGCTCCAGCGTTGCCTGGCAGATGGGGCCCAAGAGGGAGACCATCTGTTTCCGAGTGAGGCCCTAAACTTCTCCCTGTGAGATCCAACGGAGTTCAGTGGGCGCAGAGGCACAGCGGAGCAGCCGTGACCCGGAGTGCTCCTTCAGTCCTTGGGGGGCAACTTGCAGAGCTGAGCCGGGGCTTGGACCTTGAGTCCGTGGGCTCTTGGATCCCTGAATGTTCCTATTTCCTACATTCTTTTTTTTCTCTCTCTCTCCACATCTCCACCCTCTTCTCCTCTTGGCAGTCCTTCCCACGTGCGTGCAGTGCTTTGGAAAATTCTGTGTTCCCTGTTGCAGAGCTGGGCAGGGGCTGTGCGGCTCAGAGTTGCCACAGCTCTGCCCTCTGCCCATCCCACTCTCCTTGTCCCACAGAGCCCACCTGGATGTGCCAAGGCCACCTGCCCAGTCCCTGGCTGTTGACACTTCACGTGGGTCCTGCAGCACATCCCAGAGACACTAGCAGGGGTTAAAAAGAGGCACACTGGGGAGGTTTGAGAAATGCTGTTAGACCTCAGGGCAGGGACTGGCATCTCTGAGAAGGGGATGACATCCAGGGAAAGCTGGAGAAGGAAAGAGCAATTTGCTGACAGTCAGCATGTCTGGGAAGCTGGGAACATATTGCATTAAACTGATAATAACACCTTGAACAGCAGGGTGGTCGTTTCCATCTGGCCTCGTGCTGGGCTTGGGCTCTCTCATTTCTTCCCCCCTGCAGCCAGGGAATCCAAGGCACTGGGATGGCACAGGTCACCCAGACAGGCTGCAGCTGGAAGGAGAAGCCTTCCAGGCAGAGCTGCCACAGCCTCTTGGCTCTCCTTTTGCCCCAAGTCTATCCTCCTCAGACTGGGGAGTGGGAAGGCACTGGAGCTCTCAGCCTAATTAGAAGTAAGAGCTGAAGCACTTGAGAAACAAAAGCTCTTCTCTTTCTCTGCCCCACTTTTACTGGGGAGCCAGGGGTGGGGAGCAAATTGCTTGGAAGCCAGAAAGCGCCCTGGATCTTGTCACCATGGCTGCACAGGCACAGCCTCCTGTTATCTCCAGAGGAACAAAACCCTCCTCCCACCCTCTCCTGTCTCAGCTGGAGCTGATAAAAGGAGAAGAAATAAACAAAACAAATAATAGTAATAATAATAATAGAAAAATACCCCAGCCCAAACCAGCAAAGAAATTATCAGGGTACGAACCAATCTTCTGCAGAACATATTTGTTTCTGCAGTGGATTTTGGGTTATTGGAGAGCTGAAGGACTCCAATGAGCAGTTCAGGTTATAGAGTCCCTCTCAGGAACACTGGGATTTGTACAATCACAACTCAGGAGCATCCCAGACGATGCCATTTGCTGGAAAATAATGACCTCTACCTATAGCCACATAATTGTTATTTATATATATGAATGTGTGCACTAATAACACGATTAGGTATAACATTTATGTCTTCTTGTTTGGGACACATGATGGTCATACCCCTAAGCTGTCAACAAGAGCTGTACTCCTGCCTCTTCTGCCTCGGGGTCACCCCATGTGCAAGGACAGGCACCAGAGGGAGCAGCCAGCGAGCAGAATCACAGAACAAATCAAAGAATTGTAGAAACATCCTGAGTCGGGAGGGACCCACAGGATCATCCAGTCCAACTCCTGGCCCTGCACAGACATCCCAACAACCCCACTCTGTGCATCCCTGAGAGCATTGTCCAAATGCTCCTGGAGATCCAGCAGCCTTGGGAATGTGACCGTTCCCTGGGGAGCCTGCTCAGTGCCTCACCACCCTCTGGGGAAGAACCTTTTCCTGATATTCCACCTAAACCCTCCCTGGCAGACAACACAGATTTTTGTGCTACCACTGTTAAACTGCTTTTGGTACCTGAGCACCTCCAGTCTCCACTGCAGTGAGGGCTTTAAAAAATAGAACAAAATGCAAACCTAAGTGGGCTGTTTCCAATTTTGTTGTGTTCTCACAACTATCTGGCTAAAATACACCAAATAGTATAGCTGTAAAGCAGTGAAAACTAGCAACCATATATTTGTATTTTGAGAGAAATTAGGGCTATTATGGTTGCTCCAGACGGGCTTCCTACAGGAACTGGGTGGATAATTTCACTGGGTGCTTCATGCATCAGAGCTCTGACCATCTGCTGAAGGGAACATACCTTTTAACAACATGTCTCGTGTTGGCTCCGTGCCTTCGGGGCCACCTCCCTGCAACAGGCACTATTTCAGTGCCTAATTACACTTACTGTTAAAAAGGGACAACTTATTTTTAGTGCCTGTCTTTCCAATATCAGCTGGTGGCCACCAAATATTCCACTGCCTGTGTGTGCCCATGGGAAGCTGTGTGTTTAAATCAGCCTGGGAATTATGTAGGCCATTGTAGCTGATGGCCCAGAGTGGCTCTAAGCTGTCTTGGGTTTTAAAAAAAAAATTATTCATGTGTGAACAAACAAATGAAGGGGAATAGGAACAACTGATACTTCAGCTTAACCTAGTTTTCTCCTTTTGGCACTGGCTGGCACACTCAGTGCTTTGGCTCACCTACTTTTTTACTATCAGTAGTAGAAACGATAACACTTGCAATTATAGCATGCAAATTATGACTTTGTAATACAATAAACATTTTGCTTAAGTATCATTTTTGTTTACAGCTTTTTATTGCAACTGCAAAAGAATATAAAGCTGTCCTTCCAAAAAGGCTGAACAAAGTGGCTGATTATGTGTTTCCACTTCTCCACACTCACATTTTCCCCCACTGGTTTTTGGCCCAGCTGTAGCAAAGTGGTACCTGTAAAAGTCCAGTCTGGGGCACAGAAGACCATCCAGTGTGAGAGATTTATTCCTAAGAGACTTGAAGGGTGGACTCTTATTTTTAAACTTACCTGCCCTTCCTTTGAATATGGATTTAGCTGGATGAATTCATTTAGACCATGAACAGCTTGCCGAAAAGATCAGGCTCTTGTTGATAGCTCTCGTGTCCTCCCATGGCCAGATAAACATGGACATCTGCATTGCCACTGTAAAAACAGCAATAAGGATATTAATGAAACGGGAGGGAGAACTGGGACGAGGCTCCAGTGCTCACATCCTCCTGAAAAACTCTCCCCAGGACCTCTCTCTGAAGGCAGACACTCGGATGGCTTTGAGAATCTGAGTTAAGAGACCATTTTGAAGGAGTTGCTGATTGTTCCCCAAACACAGCCATCCCTAAAGAAGCCAGTGTAGGATTGCACAACACACGAGGTGTTCAGGCCACGCATGGACTTTTGGGGAACTTATGAGGGGAAAGAAATTGAGCAACGCTGGGGATTGCAACTCAGGTCATGGAATCATGGAATACCCTGGGTTGGAAGGGTCCCACAAGGATCATCAGTCCAACCTCAGGCCCTGCACAGGACACCCCAACTATCGGGAAGGTCCCTCTGATCCTCCTTTTCTCCTGGCTGAGCCCTCTCAGCTCTCTCAGCTGCTCCTGGTGCTCCAGACCCTTCCCCAGCTCTGTTCCCTTCTCTGGACATGCTCCAGCCCCTCAATATCCTTCTTGTCACGAGGGGCCCAACACTTGCCACCCCTTTGTCCATAACCAGTTCTGTTTAAAGACCAGTTTCCCAGGGCACATGGCTGTGGTGTGGCAGAGCCTGTTTCTGCACAGGCAGTGTGTGACCTCTCTGTCCCCTGCTGACCACGCTTCCCCTTTTATGCCTCAGCATCACGTGCTGGTTGAGTGTCTGCCCCTCCACTATCCCCTCATGTCCCAGCACCCCCCAACTCCCAGCATCTGTGCTACTTGCTTGGCCTCTTTTCCTTTATGCTGCTCCCCTCCACTGTCGTGTGACAGCTATTGTGTGGTCCCTGCCACACAAAAGCCAGCCTGACCTAATTTAAATCAGTGCTATTGAAGCCGTTCTTGTTTTATCTCCCAGCACAAGGGCTGCGCTCCCCATTTCAGAGGGAGAAGAAATGAATGGCTAATTGGGGGGGTATTGTGCACGGCAGCGTTGTCTCCTGGCCCTGATTGTCAGCTCTCCTGCTCCACGGTGCTTCCAGCTCCCCTCTTGGAACAGCCATGCAGGCTTTGGGAGTGGAGGGAGGAGAAGGGGAGAATGGGACTGTGCAGCCAGCGCAGCGTGTCAGGGAAACAAAGCCAAGTATGGCCGCTGGTGAGAGCTGGGGGAGGGCTCCTCGCTCAGAAAGGGCAGATGCTGGTGATAATAGAAGAGAATATCCAGCCTTCTCCTCCAAATGAGCCCCCGGGTCCTTTTTTCCCCTGGGTATCTATGTGACAGTCCTTTCTCGTGCTCTGGGGACTGTCCGTGGGGAGGATGTGAGGCAGAGGGGCTCCCACACCCAGCAGTGCCACACGGGTGGGAAGTGCTGGGAGAGGAGGAAGTGGGATAGGTCAGGGGCTGGGGGGGAGACCAAAATGTTGCAGGATCTTTGTCCTGCCGGCAAAGTTTGAGCTGTCCCTGACAATGGATCTTTGTCAGAAAAGCCAGACCACCCCCGGGAGCCATTCCAGAAAGCGGGAACCATCAGGGCTTTGTCTAGGCCCCCAAAGCCAGGGCTGCCCACGCGAGGAGCATCCAGAGCCCACGACTCGGTGTGTCCCAGGGCTCCCAGAGCCCAGCACTGCCAGAACCAGGGACCATCACGGGATCCATGTGGGTTCAGGAGTTCACACTGATAACACGATGTCTTTCATGGAATTCCTGCCTCTGCCTCCCACAGATACCTTCCAAGAGCTTCCTCCCTGGCACTGTCTGCTCTGCAGCTCCTTTCTCCACCCGTCGCCAGGCTGAAAGAGGGCTGTGGAAGAAAACAAAACCCAAAGCATTTGAATTTTTCCGTGGATGGTCTTAGGTCACTCACAGATCCACTTCACCCTGCTCGAGGGAGGGGACCTTGCCCCCAGCTATTGATCAGCTTTGCCTCAACACACTCAGCTGATGCTCAGTGCAAAGGTTGGTACCAGTCTTCTCTGCAACTCTGCCAGTGGCAGGCAAAAAGAATTTCATTCCAGGATGTTTAACAACAACATGAAGCAAACAAGTGCCAAGACATCAGGTTTGTCACGGACTTGGATGTAACGTTATAATCCTTATCATAAATCAGATCAGAATAAAGCGCTGGCAAGCACTGTAGTTAAAGGGCATGTGACCTCTATCCCTTTTTGGCCCCAAATCAAAAGATCAGGTACAAAATTGTAAAATAAGATTGAAAAATTAAAAGTAGATTTTATTAAGAGCAGGTGTTATGAAAAGTGAGGTTCTTTTTTTTTTCATCTGGGTTTATGATTCATTTCTCCCTTCTAAGCTTTTCTCTGCAGTCAGCAGAGCATAAAACAGACTTTAAGGAAGAAAATAAAACAGGAAAAAAATAATTCTCATGTTACCACCTGATTCCAAGGGCTGAGGTTTTACCAGAAAGACAAGGATCACCATTAAGTAAATTGTTAACATTGCGGTAGGGTAAGAGGAACTAACTTAGAACTATCTGGGATTGTCACCTCTTGACTGAGGGTGTTGAGGCCCTGGAATGGAATTCCCAAAGAAGCTGCCCCTGGATCCCTGGAAGTGTCCAAGGCCAGGCTGGACAGGGCTTGGAGCAGCCTGGGACACTGGACTACCATGGCAGGGGTGGTATGAGATGAGCTTTAAAGTCCTTCCGATCCAAACCTGTCTGGCATCCTGTGTATCTGTGACTGTCAAGAGGTCTGTCCTTGGAGGCCATTCCTCCGCCAACCCCTGTCCCCTGGGCCAGGCAGGTCCTGTCCCTCCCGGGAGGCTCTCCAGGGAGCTCCACTCCCTGTCGCCACTATTCTACCGACATCTGGTGGCAGCTGCCTTAGGGAAAAGACATTTCTACAGCAGCGCCCTGCGCCCCCTCAGCGGGAACTTCCCTGTGGGGCTCTGTCGCCTCTGAGGGGACCCCGAAACACCGCCTGGAGCACGCACCTCAGCAGGCTCCTGAGACCAGCAGGTCTCTGGGAACTCGAATTAGTCCTTAGTAATAATCGTGGGAGTCCCGCGTGGTGCTTCTCGGTGTTTGCGGGAGGGTTTTTTTGAGGTTGCCGTGAGGGAGACGCGCGTCCCGCCCTCACCCCTCAGCGGCCAAGGCGGGAACATGGGCCACCGCCTGGAACGTTCTCCCACGGCGGGTTTCCGTAGTGTAGCGGTTATCACGTTCGCCTCACACGCGAAAGGTCCCCGGTTCGATCCCGGGCGGAAACACCTGCTTTTTTTCCCCTTCACCTTGGTGTAGGCTTTTTTGGCCGTTTATTTCCTTTTTGCTTTGGTGTGGCTTTGTTTGTTGGTTTGTTGGTTTCTTTTTGTGGTTTTTGTTTGTTCTGGTTATTTCTTGGTTTTTTCGTTTGTTTTTTGTTTGGAGGGGCTTTTTAAAGTTTGGACTTTTAAAATTCAGATTTATTTACTTCCCCGGCGTCTCCTGACAACTCGAGGCTTCCTCTGAGAGCTGGGAAATAACCAGCGCCATGTGCCCCATCACTGACTCCCGCCGGGGCTCAAGTGGGCAAAACGCAGCCGGGCGGGCGCTCCGCGTGCCGGAACATCTCAATTTGGTTCGGATCGGTGAAAAACGGGGAGGAAAAAAAAAATTGAGGAAAAAGGAGTTGCGTTGGCCGGGAATCGAACCCGGGTCAACTGCTTGGAAGGCAGCTATGCTAACCACTATACCACCAACGCTCGCTGACAGTGCTCTTCCCGGCTTCCCTCAGCAACATCACCCCGCGAGACCCAACCATTCTCCTGGAGCACGGGGAAAGCACAACGAGACAGGAGAATGGCTCCACAACCGCCCACGACGGCAATAAATGCTGAAGTAGTGGCCCATCTCTGAGGGTGACGAGGGGACGAATTTTCTCTCCGTGCTTTCTTACCCTGTATCAGGCTCAATTCTCTCTGTGCCCCCCTCAACCTAAAGACATTGCAACGGTGAGGCGGCGGACTCACCGTCCCCGGAGGTGTTTAAGGACAGACTTAGCGCAATGGTCTGGTTGACAAGGTGGCGATCGGTCACAGGTTGGACTCGATCACCTCAGAGATCTCTTCCAACCTAATCTATTCTGCGCGATTCTGTAACAGCGCCGTCCTCCCGCGGGCATCTCCCCTCCCCTGCTCCAGTGGTTCCTCCCGCGCCACCCGCGCGCTCCCGCCGCGCGCTCCCCGCCACTTCCGCCGCCGGGTGAGAGGTCGCGCCGTGGCCGCCACCGCCCCCGCGCCCCCGTTTCCGGGGCTGCCCCGCGCCCGGGACATGGAGCGGCACTGACGGAGCCGCCGCCGCCCCCTCCCTCCCCCGCCCTCCCTCCCGCGCAGGAGCCGCCCCCACCCCCGCCCGGCACGGGGAGGTCGCCGCGCCCCGCGGTGAGTGAGGAGGGACGGGGGGGGTGGCGGGGACGGGGGTCCCGCCCCGGTACGGGCAGGGCAGGGTGGGGCCCACGCCTGTGAGGGGCGGCTGAGCCGGGCGAGGCAGCGTTTGGCCGCTCCGTGGGCCGCAGCCCCGCTGCCCCGGGCTGGGGGTGTCCGAGGGGCCGGGGGAGCGCTGATCCTTCCCCTCCGTGGCTGATCCCCCACCGGGGGAGGGGGCGGCCTCCCCTTCCCCGGGGGGCGTTTGCTGGCCCGGGTTCGCCCCCAGGCCTGGCCCTCGGGGGTTCGTTTGTAGCTGACTCCCCCCATATGCTGCCCATGGATGGGGTGGTGGGAGGGACCCCTGCCCTTGGTCGGGAGTCCCGCGTTCCCCCCGCAGCCCCTGCTCTGCCCGGGGGGTGAGGGGCTGCTCGCTTCCCTTCCTCCGCGGGAAAGAGCCATCTGCAGCAGTGAGGGGCCCAGGATGCTCCATCCCCGGGATTCCCTCTCTGCTGCCAGCCCAAATCCTGGCCTTTCCTCTGCACCAAGGGCAGAGCTCCCGGGGAGAGCTGCAGAGGGACTCGGGCTGCTGGCAGCCTTTGCCAGAGCTCATGCCTCTCTGGAGAAATCCCCACCGCTTTATCCCACCCTCAGTTGCTTTAATTTTTGGAGATCTTGAAGCTCCCGGCCATGACAGGGATACGTTGTAAGGGCTCCTGTAGGTGACTGTGTTCCGTTGGCTCTTCCCGAATGATTCACTCTGGTTCCTGATCTCTTTTGTCTATTTTGCTCAGTTTATTTTTCTTTTCAAGTTCAAGAACAGTTCAAGATTTTACTGTTCCTTCGCTCCATGAAATGTGTGATCTGGGCTGGGTGCAATGAGGGTTAAGATGTTCCTCAGAATCATTAAAATCACAGAATAGCTGAGCCTGACAGGACCTCGGGAAGTCTCTGGTCCAGCCCCTGCTCAAGGCAGGGTCAGCTGGGAGATCAGACCAGGTTACTCAGCATTCCTGAGCATCGCTCTCTGCCCTTCATGCCTGCATCAAAAACTGCCCTTAAATTACTGGATGCTGCTGCTTCCTCCCTCTCTGCTCTCCTCTCCTCTGCAGCTGAGGAGTTTCTTTGTGATGCTTTGTCTCTCCTGGTCCCCTGTGAGTGCGTTTTTGTGGAGAAATGGCTGTTTGGGGAGAGCAGGAGCCTTGACAAAAGGCAGTGGCAGGTCTTGAGTGTGGCTGTGATTCAGAGCTGAAGACCTTTGTACTTGGGGAGAGAGGACGGCAGTGAAGCACCTTCCTCTGCTCCTGGAGAACAGATTGGTGTGGGGAGCCGGGGCTCCTCACGGCAGCAGACTGAGGCACAGGGCAGCAGCAGTCAAGCTTGGAAGATAAATGTGTTTTTTATGTCCCAGGTGGGACTGTGACCCTCTGGCTGGCTCCTTATGGTGTGTCCTTTGTTTGACTCTTCCCTCTATGTGTATGGACCAGACCTCTGTTCTATCAGTTTTTAGTACCTGATACTTGGAAGAATTTCAGGATTTTGGGAAGGGGATGACAGAAAGGCTCAGTACTGAAGATTCTCAGATTCTAAGAATTTTCTGAGGAAGAAAGAGGCAGACCACAGAGTTCAGTGAGCCCCATTGTTCAGGGGAAGAAGTCTCTCACATTTATCAGGGCTGTTTATATCCAGCCTGTGCTGACAGAACAGATTTGGACCAAGGAATGAAACCCAAGGATTTATTTGTGCCTCCCAGCTCAGCTGGCAATGTGACCTGTGGAAGATGCTTTTATCCAGCAGTTGTATGAAATCTCCTTTCTCCCCTCTTCCTCCCCAGTTTCCTGTCCTGCCCAGCTCTCTGAGTAGTTAATGCAGAAGATAAAGAGGGTTCGTCTGGAAAACGAGACTGCAGGAAGTTGGAGAAGGTACGTCCAGGTCCCTGCCGGGGCCTCTGTGTGCTGTGGGACAGAGCAGCAATCCCTGCTGGAGTGAGTGAGGGTTCTGAGAAATCCCAGCTCTACAGTCCTGCCCAGGGAGCTCTGTGTCAGGATCTGTGAGTCAGGAAGTGACTCAGGACAATAACTTGTTTCACTCACTTCCAGTTTGGAGCTTTACGGTCTTTTCCTGGTGCTGATTTCCCACCTGTGCTGTTTGTCCCCTCCAGACTAACACCTTCCCCAAAGGAGGCTTGGTGGCTCACCCACCTCACCTGACAGGGCACAAAGAGCATTAAAAGACCTCCAAGGGGCAGCTCCGTGATTTTGGGAGTGGAGGGAGCAGTGTTCTGCAACAGCTCTGAGTCACCTCAATCCCTGCCTCAGTGTGGGGCGGAAGGGACAGGGCTTCTCCAGCAAGGTGTAAATCTTGGATGTGCTATTGCTGCCTCTCTTGACATGGTTGATAACTGCTGTCCTGATCCAACTCACGTTTGAGTAATGTAATCCCAAAATCTACTCCAAGATTGTCCTTGTTTACCTACATGAATGGTCTTGCCAAATTCTGGCTACGTCTTTTTCCAGAGGTGGCTGTAGTGACAGAGGGAGAAATCTGAGTTTCTTTTTACTCTGTATCATGTCAGGACCTAAGTTTTAGGGCCTTTTTTCCCTTCTAGTGGAAGGTATCCCTGCCTGTGGCGGGGGTTTGGAATTAGGTGATCTTTAAGGTTGCTTCCAGTTCAAACTGTGATTTTGTGAGACTCCACCAGGCTCCAGTGGTGCCAGTGGTAATTGCCAACACTTCACCTCACTCTGTATGGTGGCTGATTTGCTTTTCCCACTTCTGCACTCTGTTCCAGTGTCCAAATCGCCAGGATGAGAACAGTACCAAGCTCAGAGCTGTTCTGTTCACATGATAAAATCGTGGCAGTATAGTTTGGAAGGGGCTCCAGGCTCCAGTTCAGGTGGGGACAGGTACCAGTACCACGTTTGTGGACTGGTTTAAAAGGTGAAACTTTCCCTTGTGAGGAGCCAGCCTGGCTGAGATGGATTCATCAGCTGGGTGAGAGTAACCCAAAGGCCAGGCTTTGTGAGCCAGAGCCAAAATATTTAATTGGCTGAGTTGGCCTGCAGTGGGATTGGGTTGGGAGAATTGCACTCATTTCATGGATTTTCATGGTCTTCCTGTCATGTGTTTCTGACAGGCAACTTCTGCATTCAGATGTGATTTTAGCTGCTGCAGTGGAGCATGGAATACAGGCAGAGGCCACAGACACACTCACAGTCTTAGAACATCCCATCATGTTCTCTTTTGTGGTTTTACTTGGGCTTCCTGCCTGTCTTTGATTGGAAAATATTCCTCTTTTCCATTTTCAAGCTGCAGATTTACTGCTGGGCAGTAGGTACCAGGAGTACCTACAGAATTATTTTGGGAGCTTGTTCTTGTGTTACTATTGGCACATTTTGTACAATTTAGGGACTTAGGAGTCTGAGGAAATGTTACATTTTCAGTCTGTACAAGGCTGATTCTGTCTCTGCAGAGCGAAATTCTCCAGGCTAATTTTGTTCAGTAAACTGAAGTTCTTCTGAAATTCTTTGTAAGATTCTTTCAGGTGCCTCCAAAACCACTCAAATGTCCTCCTGGAGGGACATCCTGCTTCCCAAGTGGGGTGTCGGAAACTGGTTTCCCTGGTCCTGAGCTCATTCCTGCTTTGCAGTGGATGACATCACTGACCTTGGGCAAGTCTCTGGGTCCACCTCACCTCAAATTAACATTTGTGTTAATGTGGAGGCGGTTCTTGTCCTCTCCTTCCACACCTGCTCGCTTGGAAATCTCTGAGGAATGTGTGCCACGTTTCTCAGGATACAATCAGGGTCTGGTCCTGCTGCTCCCTGTCTCTTTGCAAAGCAATTGCACTTTTTCTTCCTATTTTCCCATCCCTCCCGTTTCAGTCCTGGCCTCAGTATCTCCTCAGGTAAGTGAGTTGCTGTGCTTGGCGTTAAACCTCTCTCCCCAAGCCATGGGCAGGATTTCCTTTGGGGTAGGAAGGGGACTTCACTTCTGTGCTCTCACAGGGCAGGAGTTGATGTGCCGTTATGATAGGTCATAGCTTTGATGACATATCCATCCGAATTCCTGGAGTGGTTTTCCTTTGAGACAAGCTGCTTGTTGGCTGCACCAGAATCTGCTGCTCCCTTTAACAGCTCATTCCTAGAGGCAGTCCTGGGAGAGGGACTTTTATCTTCATTTATTGTGGGATGGGAGATGGAGTTTTCCTTTCAATATGTTTAAAATGTAATCCCTGAGTGTAGAGAATCCTAGGATCTGTAGTTTTAAGGAGCCTCTGCTCGATCTTAAGGTTTAATTCTCTCCCTCCACTCCTCCCTCAGTTTTTTGCCCAGTTCTGAAGGGGAAGCGAGGATGACTGCAGTGGACACGCTCTCAGACAGCTCCGAAGTGGTCGAGATGGAGGATGTGCCTTCCCAATTCCAGGTGCAAAAGCATTCTTGGGATGGGCTGCGTGACATTATTCACAGCAGCAGGAAGTACTCGGGCATGATAGTGAACAAAGCTCCCCATGATTTCCAGTTTGTCCGGAAAACAGAGGAGTCCAGCCCGCACTCTCACCGCCTCTATTACCTGGGTAAGCCTCGTGCCAGCGTCTGGGGACAACGTGGGGCTGTTCCACACTCAGCAGGCAAGGGAAGGGATGGGGATCTCCCTTGATGGGGTGGGGGAACTGAGGTTGGGTAACGTGGCTCAAGGCTGGCAGGATCTTCTGCAAAGCCTGGGGCTGAGCAGGGACTCCCCAGCCCCAGACAAGCTTCAAACACAGGGATTTGTGACAAGGGGAAGTGTTGGCCAGCCAGCACTTCTGTGTCCTTTGTCACACACGGGATGGGGCAGGACAAGGGGTGTTCCTCACGCTCAGGACTGTCTCGTGCCTCTGTAGCTTGGGAGAAATGGGATTTACTTGCTTCATTAACCAGACTGACTTTCCAAGAAATTTGCTGTCAGTAATGACTAATTATATGTTGCAACATATTAATGGCAGGGTGGTGGTGTCTCCTGCTTTATTAAGTGTCGTGAAGGTAGGATGCTTTCAGAGCAGGGAAAAAGTTGAGGTGGGAATGAGCTGTTCCTGGTATTTGGAGGGAAATTTCCCTTTCCTTGCAGTGGGACTGAAAGCAGAATTCCGTGTTGTACAGGTCCCTTGTTACAGCTGGAGCCACAACGTAATTAGTGACAGAGTTGTTGGATTTTAGTAACTGGATAATTTTGTGGCTGGTAACATGGGAAGCTTTATAGACTATAAAGAGTTTGTTGTGCTTTGGGGCATGAGCTGATCATTACTGGACTGGTAAAAAAATTGCCTGATATGCAACTCTGCAGTGACTGCTGCCCTGAAGTGACCCTGCTGTTCTTCCTTCTTTTTCTGGATTTTGAGTGTAGGTCACTGTAGGATGCTGGATTTGAGGGACTGATTTGTTTTGTCATTAAGCAGCTCCTGTGTGCCAGTGACTTGATTTGTGTAGTTCTCATAAATTCCTGGGACACAAGTGCTGCTCTGAAGGACACTATCCAGAGCTGGCATATTTTTCTTGTCAAGTCTGAGCAGTGAGGCTTGATTTAAAGCTGAATGTATTTCAAGTTCACTTTGATACCGGTTTTGATCTAGAGGACTAAAGAACTAAGTGGCTAATTTTAAATTTTTTTCATGTTCTGTTGTATGAAATGGCAACCAAACCAGCTACTGGGTGGTTGGTGTTCTGCCAGGGTGTGACTGTTCCAGGAGCCAGAACCAGGAATGAGGATACACGAGTGCCTTTTCAGTGTTTCCTTCCTTAAGGAATTGTACAGGGTTTAGAGCAGATTAATCCCTCAGTTAAGATCAGTATCAGCCAGGTAATCCCAGGGTACCTCTTCTCAGATGTCCTTAATAAAGGGTAAATGCTGATTTAAATGCTGATTCTTTTGCCATAAGAATGGACACTCCCAGGGATGGGGCAGCCACAGCTTCTCTGGGCAGCCTGTAAGTTCCTAAGTGTTTAACTCAGTGTGCTCTTACTGCCCCAGCGTTAAATAACATTTTAAAGTGTTTAAAGGAAGCTGAGGAGTAGATGGAGACTCCTGGTGAACTTTGCTGTAGGATTGAATACTTCTCTTGGAAGCAAAGTAAACTCTCTTTTGGAGAGGAAGGCAGTGCTTTCCTTGTAAATGCCAATTGATTGTAGTCAGCCTGAGGTCATTGGAGAAAGTTCTAACATGAGGGGAAGGGAAGTCCAGGTCACAGTTGCCTGAGTGTCAGATACGTGTGTCCAGAGTCATTTGTTCTCTCCGCAGTTTTTCCTGCTTGGCCATCTTCAGTCATTCCTGGGCCATCCCCACAGAGTTTTATGTTGTATCGTGGCAGATGCTGCTTATGTTAAACACCACATGCTCAGCACTTTGGTGTTCCTGTATCTCTGAGGATTAGATCCTCACATATTGCTCTGCTTCCCGAGCACTTATTAATATTTCAGTTTTAATTTGAAGTAACTGTACTGCTGGGTCAGCCAGCTCAGAAATCTCTCTGTTCTGCCCAGAACATGTGCAGAGTAGGCAGTATCAGGGCACATAGCCCTGTGTGAATTTCTGATCCAGGGAGTCCCTGCAGCATAAGTAGAGGGCAAGTTCATGGTCTCTGTTTTTGTGGAAACTGTTGAAATCGTGTGTCAGGATATTTGATGGTTGTTTTGGAAGTTGGATGAAGGCCAGGAGCTCATTTGATAACCACAGTCAAAGGCTTATGTAAAATGACAAGGTCTTTTGACTCTGTAGGATACTGTTTCACATTTGAATGGGCTCTCTGGAGCTTCCAAGCTTTTCCTTCCCCCCTTGCAAGCTGCTGCCTTGGCCTGAATGAGGTCCCTGTAGCAAATCTCAGGATGAGAAACGTGGAGAGTAATGTTGAGTCACCCATTCAGGGAGTGGTGCTCTTGGAGTGGATCTGGGGCACGGGCTGGACAGGCACGGAGGGGAAAGTTGGACCCAATGCGTGCTGGAGAGGTTGGTTAGTGTTAAATCTTGCTTAGGGAAAATTCCAAACAAATGAGTATCTCCATGGTTTAAATGTTATTCTGGGATTGATCTGGGAGGTGCTTGGGAAGGAATGTGGGGAAAGGCCTCTGGGCAGCCCCAGCCTCTTGGTACCTGACTTGTGTTTGAATTTGCTCATGGGCCTCTTTGTCCTGCCTAACTCATCTGAAGTAGGATGATGCTTTTGTCCTCCTAATAGGAATGCCATATGGTAGCAGAGAGAATTCCCTTCTTTACTCAGAGATTCCCAAAAAGGTACGGAAGGAGGCCTTGCTGCTCTTGTCCTGGAAACAGATGCTGGATCACTTTCAGGTGAGCCAGAGTGGGAAGAGCCTGGGCTGTCAGGGCTTGGAAATGGGGTGATGCTGTGGGGCTGCCGCACTGGGGACATCTGTGTGGTGTCTGGTGTCTTTCCTAGTTGGAGAAAGTTGGAAAAGTTGAGTTTAAATTGCTACCTGTGCCTTACACTTGTGAATGAACCAGAAAGGGAGGGAATTTTCCCCTCCCTGGTTTCAGTATCTTCATGTCCTTTGTCACTGACAGCATTGGAGGGCGTTGGTCTTTCTGACCTACTGAAAAAGTTCCTGGTGGAACAGAATTTATCTGTCTTGACCCCATTTGGGCTGTGAGTTCTCGCCAGGGTAATTCAAGATCCCGGAAGAACTTTTGTTTGCAGTGTCTGACATGGAAACTGTTTGTGAAGGCTGCAGATAACGTCATTAAGTTAATTGGTTACATCTGATTTGCATAAGCAGAGCAAGCGCAGCTGTTCTCAGCTCATGCCGAAGTGCCAACTGCAGACCTGGGAGATGCACAGCTCATCCCTCCTGTAGAGGGAAATTTTGGTGGGGGTGTGGTGGGTTTAGGGCTCCTGGACCCCACACCTGCAGCCCGGAGTACAGGAATTAGGGACCTGTGCCCTGACTGTTGGTGTTGTAACAGGCTCAGAGCACTCCTGTGAAAGCTTCTCTCCTTGCAGATTCTTTCAGATATTCCTTTCCTTCAATTCCAGGCAACCCCTCACCATGGGATGTATTCCAGAGAGGAGGAGCTCTTGAGGGAACGCAAGCGACTCGGGGTCTTTGGGATAACATCTTATGATTTCCACAGTGAGAGTGGCCTGTTCCTCTTCCAGGCCAGCAACAGCCTCTTCCATTGTCGAGATGGGGGCAAAAACGGTTTCATGGTGAGTCTGCCAGAGATTTTGTGGATATCACCTCAAAGGGACTTGATGGTTTGGATTGGAGATGGCTGCACATGGAATCACAGACTGGACTGGGTTGGAAGAGACCTTAAAGCCCATCCAGTGCCACCCCTGCCATGGCAGGGACACCTTCCACTGTCCCAGGTTGCTCCAAGCCCTGTCCAGCCTGGCCTTGGACACTTCTTGGGATCCAGGGGCAGCCACGTCTGCTCTGGGCACCTGTGCCAGGGCCTCCACACCTTCACAGGAGGTTCTCCTGGAGCCCCTTTAGGCACTGGAAGAAGCTCTGAGCTCTCCCTGGAGCCTTCTCTTGTCCAGGTGAACACCCTCAGCTCTCCCAGCCTGGCTCCAGAGGGGCTCCAGCCCTTGGAGCATCTCTGTGGCTCCTCTGGACCTGCTCTAGCAGGGCCACATCTTCATCTCTTTGGTTATGGTGGTTTCTCTTGTGTCCTGTCAGGGCCACATTTGCCATCATCTCATGGGCTGTGCTGTACCTCTGATTTGGGATTTTTCTCTGCAGAGCTGGGAGCTGATGTGGTACCAAGCTCTGAGTGTGCCTCTTGCCCTAGGTGTCTCCAATGAAGCCTCTGGAGATCAAGACTCAGTGCACGGGGCCACGGATGGATCCCAAAATCTGCCCTGCTGACCCAGCCTTCTTCTCCTTCATTAACAACAACGACCTGTGGGTGGCAAACATCGAGACGGGCGAGGAGAGGCGGATGACATACTGCCATAAAGGTAATGGCGCTTCTCCCAGCTCCAAAAGGAAATTCCTGCTGAAGAATCTGGTCTGCAATACCCACATTTGGGGCTTATTTTTCATGGCTTATTTCTCACAAGTGCATTTGTCTTTTGGGTCAGCATTTTCCAAGGAGATGTAAATGCAAAATGCAAATGCTGTCTCGTCTTTGTTCCTCTCCAGGCTTATCCAATGTTCTGGATGACCCCAAGTCTGCTGGTGTAGCCACTTTTGTCATTCAGGAGGAGTTTGATCGGTTCACGGGCTATTGGTGGTGTCCCACAGCTTCCACAGAAGGTCAGTCACTGTTCTGCTCATCAAATGCTGGCGCTGTGACTGCTGCCTCCTGCTAGGAATGATATGCTGAGCATGATTTCCCTTTGGACTGGGCTTGGGCTGTTCCTGGGGAGATAACCTGAAGGAACAAAGCGCTGAGGGAATTATGGTTGTGCTCAGAGTGTTTGCAGGTGGCCACTGAGAGCTGGGGCTGTACAGGTGTTCCTCTGCACCAGTGCTCCAGGCAAGCCAGAAACAGCAGGAAAATGCTGCTGCAAACATTCCTGCTCTCTGTCCCAGGTTCAGAGGATTTGAAAACACTGCGGATCTTGTATGAGGAAGTGGATGAGTCAGAGGTGGAGATAATTCATGTTCCTTCACCTGCCTTGGAGGAGAGAAAAACAGATTCCTATCGGTACCCCAGGACAGGTGAGTGAAACGTGACTGCTGAGGCAGCTCTGGACTCCTGCTGGAATCAGCAGTGCAATTGGAGCTATAAACTTTGCATCATTAATCTCAGCACTTACTGGGATGTAGAAACTGGTGGTAAATGGTGAGACCTAATTGACTCTCCAATCCCAAAATCTGCTGCAAGAAAGGCTGAACTTTAAATCCCAGACCTAAATGAGAGGATTGCTGAGGAAGTGAAATATATCTGGTGGCATATTGTGGAATGCATTCTGAATCCCATCTTTCCTCTCCCTCCTGAGAACATCCACAGCCAACTAGGGAAGGCAAAGCAAACTGTTCCCATTCCCAGAATGACTCTGGTGTTTGCTCACATACATATTTGATATTTGTAAATTCACACAGAGCGATTTCAGCAGGACCAGGGGCAGTTCTCCTTCAGACGCTGTGTTTTGTGTAACCACAGAATGTTCAACTTGATCATCTTGGTGTTTTTTCACTTCTTCTCTGCAGGCAGCAAAAACCCCAAGATTACATTGAAACTGGCAGAATTTAAAACAGACAGCAAGGGTAAGGTAAGTGATAACTGAGAAGGGGACATTGCACAGGAGGGTTTCTGAAGTTCCCTAAAATTAAAACAAGGTCACGTAGATATCCTAAATAGTGTTAGTCTGCGTTTTTTATCCTCTTATAGCACCTGGTTCTCTAATGTGCTTTTCCAAGGAACAGATAGACTTGAAAATGCTGAAAAGAATCGTTCTGGTGGAGATTGAGCTGGGAACGTGGAGGGAAGGGGGAGTGGGGTTAGCCTGGTACACCATGGCAGAGCAGGAGGGCTGGAGCCAGGTCTGATCCTGGGCTTCAGTCCCTGCCTGTGTCCTTTCCCGTGGCTGTGTGCCAAAATCATTTTGCTTTGAAGCCTGTTTTTCCCTTCTCTTCCTGCTCTTTGTAGCGAGGCTTGCTTCTCCTGGCCTGACCCTTGCTGATGCCAATAACTAAAATTCTTTGTTCTCCCATCTCCCTGAGCTTCCTTGGGAGGAGGTGAGGAGCTCTGGTGCTCTGGTTTGATGTTGGACCTTGGTTTTGCTGCAGATTGTGTGTGCTCAGGACAAAGAGCTGGTGCAGCCCTTTTCTGCCTTGTTTCCCACTGTGGAGTACATTGCCCGTGCTGGATGGACCCGGGATGGCAAATAGTAAGTCCATTTTCCTCCCAAAATAACTTTCCCAAGAGCTCTTCTGGTTGCAGACCCTCAACATGCTTGTGTTGTGTTCGTGACCTGGTTTTAAAGCCCTGAGTGCCAGAAATGGCACAGGAATATTTGGTTTCTTCAGTGCTGTAAGATCCTAAAAGTAGGAATGAAGCAGAGCAGAGTGACAGGCTGTGGGGTTTGTCACAACCACGGAGTTAAATGACATTGATACATTAAGTGGGCAGTCCTGGGGAATTCTTGGGAGCTGAAGGTGTTTAACACAGGTGCAACTGAAAATGGGGGTGTTCTGTAGGCAGTTTTATCTTTGTTCATTGGCACAGTTTGTGATCAAAGCCTGAATCACAGGGCAGGGGCAGGATCTGTGGTGCCACGTCCTTCATGCAGCGTGTCCAAGAAAAGGATTGCTCTGGGACTGCCTATTGCTCCAAATGGGATACACAGTCTTGCCTGAAGAGTTACAGAATTCACCCCAATCTGATTGAAATTTTAAAGTTCTTAATTTTTTGCCCTCCCAAGCTTGCTTGGCTGTTAAGTGGTGTGTGTGCAGATCAAGTAAAGGTGACTTGCCTGTCTTTGAAGGTGGCATTCCATAACTCGTCATTAATTTTCTGCTCTGGAAAGGAAATTTAGAGAGCTTTCCAGCAGGTAATCCCGGAGGTGATTGTGATGTTCTGCACCAGAGCTTATCTAAATGTGCTGAATATCTCAGTTCTGAAATCCTGCGGCGCTAGGGGAGAGCTGTCTCTTTTCAAATCTGTCTGTAATGCTGAAACTTCCCTGGCTGCACTCGCAGGCCTTGGGGTGGCCGTGCTTTGCCATCTGTCATGCTGAGCCTGCAGCACAGCACCATTTCAGGGGCTCTCCTCGGAGGGGAGCAGGGCTGGGGCTGAAGCAGCTCCTTCCCCTGGCAGTGTTGGGTCTGTGCCTCCCTGCCTGAGCACGAGGAGGAGGCTGCAGACAGAGCTCTCGGAGGAGGATGAGGAGAGCTGGAGGAGAGCTGGAGCACCAACGGTGCTTCCTGATGGAGAGGTGTCCAAGGAGGAGTTCCATTCTGGAGACAGGGCCCTGGTAGCAGTGCTCCCTTGGAACAGGCGCTGGCAAATCTGTCAGACATCTCGTCTGAGCGATACCCCTGTGAAATACCAGAGCTGTCTGGCAGTACGTGTGTGTTGGCACAGCTTTCAGGGGATTAGAAAGCAGCAGTGATGAGAAAAGCTTTGCATACAGATGCCCAAATCCCTTCTGCCAGCGGGGGGAAGAAAGAGATGCATGTTCTGAGTGCTGGAAAGGGACCTCTATTCTGTGGTACTGACATTCACCTCCAACTTCTTTCCCCAGTGCCTGGGCTATGTTCCTAGACAGACCTCAGCAGCGGCTCCAGCTAGTCCTTTTGCCTCCAGCACTCTTTATTCCAGTCCCAGAAAATGAGGAGCAACGTGCTGAATTTGCCAAAACTGTGCCAGAAAATGTCCAGCCATTTGTGATCTATGAAGAAACCACTGATGTGTGGATAAATGTAAGAGGCTCGGGGCTGGGGTGACTCGGTGTCCAATTTAGTCCTTGCTCCAGCAGCTTTGCTCAGTCCCAAATTTGGTGTTAATTCAGGAGTTTGATAAAGCAAATCACTGACAGATTTCTCATCTTGTGTGGCAGGTTCACGACATCTTCTATCCTTTCATCCAGCCAGAGGGGGAGGAGGAAGAGCTCTGCTTTATCCGAGCCAACGAGTGCAAAACGGGGTTCTGTCACCTGTACAGGGTGACAGTGACCCTAAAGCCAGGCAGCCATGACTGGGCACAGCCCTACGTCCACAGTGAGGGTAAGGGCTGCAGCCCTGGGAGCTCCCTCTCCCCTCGGCCTGCGTTGTCCTTTGGGGAGGGCAGTGATTTATTCTCATAATCTTTCCTGCAGATGATTTCAAATGTCCCATCAAGGAGGAGATTGCCCTGACTGGTGGGGAATGGGAGGTGCTGGCGAGGCACGGATCCAAGGTAGAGGTTATTTTTATTCTCTTCCAGTGTTTCAGCTCTGCATTGTCTGCCCCCAGTCCTGTCCTGAGTCCTCTGTTGCACCTGGGACCTGCTAGAACTGCTTAAGCTTCATTTTGTTGCTGTTTTTATTGCTGCCTCTGCTTTCCCCAGAAGTGCTGTAGGCCAGTGCACATGGATCTGATTGCCTTCTTAATCAGACTTCGGATTGCTCCTTAGGTGAATCCCAGGAGTGGGTCAGGCCATAAAAAAGGACACAAGTTTGAGTTTTAAGAGCAACAGAGAACCATTTTGTGGAGAAGCTGGGGATTGCTGCCTTTGCTGAGGCATTTTAACTCCAATGAGTTCTTGCGATGTGGAAATGTGTCCTGGCACTCGGAGTGAACTCTTGGTCTCCAGCTGATCCCTCAGCAGAGCCTTTAGGAAGAAGGCAGCTGGGGAATATAAAGCAATTTAGAATATGGAGAAACTGTATCTGTTGTCAGTTGCAGAACAGCCAGAAATGAATTTTTATTAATCTTGTAGAAACCTAGTTTCATTTTTGCTTCAGGAATTAACTCCAAGACTGATCTTTAACACTCCCAGGTGATTTCTGTCAAAATAAAGACCTTGTCTGTTCATTTCCAATTAATCTGGATTTTCACTTCTCGCTTTTTAAAAGACCAACAGCTCCAAGCTTTTGGTTTCTGCTGCTTTTCCTCAATCTGCAATTAACCTGCTGTCCCTCCCCATGTGGATTCTCACTGTACATGCTGTTGATTTTGGCCACAGCTCTTCCCTGCATGTGTTATGGCTAAAATTGTGTTAGCAGCAATTATTTTGATGCATTTGTTGCTCCACAGGGCTCTGCCTGGTTTTCCTGGCCAATTGAGTTGGATATGTTTTTCCCTATGCTGTTCACAGGGGTCTTCAAACTGTGGGTTAGCCAGAAATAGCATTTGGAAACTGTAAGGTGGAAAAACAGTTCAGTTACTGTTGCTGGATCAATGCAGGATTTAAAAGCTGTCTCCTCTGTTCCTGCCTGGCTGGGTGGTTTTTAGAAACAGCATTATCTGGACAGTAAAAACCTATTTTAATGTGTCTTAAAGTTTGGTGCTGAGAGCTGTTAGACTGATCTTCCCACAAAAGGGAACTCACTGCCTTGAAGGCTGGAAAAAAGGCAATTGTACCCTGATAAAGCAGCCATGCTTTGGCTGTGGCCAGGTGAGGGTCAGGCTCTTCTCCCAGGAGCAGAGGAAGCAGCCTCCCGTGGCACCAGGGGGGTTTAGGTTGGAGATGAGGGAAATTGGCTTCACTGGAGGGGTGGTCAGGCACTGGGACAGGCTGTCCAGAGCCGTGGGGAGTCACCACCCCTGGAGGTGTTCAAAAGGTGTGGATGTGGCACATGGGGACGTGGGTTAGTGGTGAACTGTGCTGCTGGGTTAAAGGTTGGACCTTTAGATCTTGGAGGGTTTTCCAACCTAAATGATTCCATGGTTCTCTAAGGTGTCATATAAACACAGAATCTTCCTCGTTTCATCCCTTGGGGATCAAAGTGCAATGTTTTATGCTCACTGAGAAGCAAATGCTTTGAGTCATTAAAAAAAAGGCTGAGGGACTGCTCTTTGTCACTGCACTGTGTTGTCTGCAGTTCCCCGAGTGCTGTGTGTGTTCTGTGGCCCTCAGTCCCCTGCCCTGAGCAGCCCTGTCATGGTCTGTGTGTGTTCTGACAGACACTTGGGGCTGGCAGAGGAGCAGAGCTTGTCCCTGGCTGTCCCTGAGCCCTCTCTCCTGGCACAGATCTGGGTCAATGAGGCCACCAAGCTGGTGTACTTCCAAGGCACGAAGGACACCCCACTGGAGCACCACCTCTACGTGGTCAGCTACGAGTCTCCCGGGGAGATCATGCGGCTCACCACTCCAGGCTTCTCCCACAGCTGCTCCATGAGCCAGGTTTGTTGTTTTTGGGATTCCCATCTCCTGACCGGCAGGGATCCTAACTGGGAACGGCAGGGAATCGTGGCCTGGAACGAGCCCTGAGTGCTGCTCGAGATGTAGGAAATGCAAGAGCTCATTCCCTAACTGTCCTCTCTGCCTTCCAGAACTTTGACATGTTCATCAGCCACTACAGCAGTGTGAGCACTCCTCCCTGCGTGCACATCTACAAGCTCAGCGGCTCCGACGATGACCCGCTCCACAAGCAGCCCAAGTTTTGGGCCAGCATGATGGAGGCAGCCAGTAAGTCCTGGAGAATGTGCCCATTTTCAGTGATAACTCCTGCAGCAGGAGCCAAGAGTGATGGGGAGGGAAGTGGCCTGAGGATCTTCACTCTGAGGGAGGATGAATCGTGTTATCTTGTGGGGCAGATACTTCTCACGGTCAGCTCGCCCAGGAAACGCTCTGTGGGCTTTTGGGGTGTTTCATACCTTGAGCAGAAAGAGAGCTCAGGGGTGTGCAGTTTACACACCCACAAGGATGTGGTTTTACTGTGGAGTCACTGATGGTTTAGGTGAGAAGGGACACTGAAGTTCATCCCGTTCCCATGCCCTGCCACGGGCAGGAACATCTTCACTAGACCAGGTTCCTCCAAGGACAGAGGAGCTGCTCCAGGGGCGGGAGGCAGACCCTGCTGCAGTCCCTCAGAGCTGTGTGTGACCCTCCTGCTGCAGGCTGTCCCCCAGACTACGTCCCCCCGGAGATCTTCCACTTCCGCACGCAGTCGGACGTGGAGCTCTACGGAATGGTCTACAAACCTCACGATGTCCAGCCTGGCAAGAAGCATCCCACGGTGCTCTTTGTGTACGGAGGCCCTCAGGTAATAGCCCAGCTGAACTGCTGGGGTCAGGGCTGGGGCTGCTGCCCAGGGCAGGGCTCTGGTGGTCATGGATCAAGAGTTCCCCTTTGGGTAGCAATGAGCACTATCATGGAATGGTTTGGGTTGGAGTGACCTGAAAGCTCATTCATTCCCACCCCTGCCATGGCAGGGACACCTCCCACTGTCCCAGGCTGCTCCAAGCCCTGTCCAGCCTGGCCTTGGACACTTCAGGGATGGGGCAGCCACAGCTGCTCTGGGCACCCTGTGCCAGGGCATTCCCACCATTACAGCAAAAAACTTCCTCCTAATACGAAATATAAATCTACTCTTTTAGTTTGTCCCTGTGTTTGACCTCTGCTTCAAACCTCAGATGGCTTTTCCAGGAGGTGGTTTGATTTCCATGGCTCTGATAGCTCAATGAGGGCTCCTGTCCAACTCAGGATCCTCCACTGACACAGGAAGGCAGCTGCTCAGCTCTGAAACTCTTCCTCCCTCCTTGTGCAGGTGCAGCTGGTGAACAACTCCTTCAAAGGCATCAAGTACCTGCGGCTGAACACGCTGGCATCCCTGGGCTATGCTGTGGTGGTGATTGATGGAAGGGGATCGTGCCAGCGAGGCCTCAAATTTGAAGGGGCCCTGAAAAACCAAATGGTAATGTCCTCCTTGTGCTGGGGAACCTCTGCTCATTTGTCCTTCCTAAGGGTGGTGGCTGCTCCTTTCCTGTGTGAGCGTTGCTCATTCCTGTCTCACGTTTCTAAATTTATCAAGTCCACTAACATGAGCCTCCTTGTTGCCTTTCAGGGTCAGGTGGAGATAGAGGACCAGGTGGAAGGTTTACATTATGTAGCAGAAAAATACGGGTTCATCGACCTGAGCCGGGTCGCCATCCACGGCTGGTCCTACGGGGGCTTCCTGTCCCTCATGGGGCTCATCTGTAAACCCAACGTCTTCAAGGTGAGCCTGCACCTGGGGCTGGCACCTTTGGGACGCTTGGTTCTCGCAGCTTCTGTCCCTCTTGGTGGCTGGAGTTGTCCTCTTGGCTTGTTTGTGGTGGGCAGGTGGAAATGTCCCCCTGTCCCACCTGCCTGGAGCTCCTGGCTCCAGTCCTGTGTCCTGCTGCAGCTCATCCCTGAGTTGGGCTGGAGGATGATGGCTCTGGGATGAGCTTCTTCCCCAGTGGAGGGCTTGCTCTGCCATACAGTGATCGATTCCCCATGCCAAGACCCCAGCACAGTTTCATTAACAAGTCCTCCTTGCCATGGGGAGGCCTTTAGTGCTGATGTGCAGGAATTTGCCCTGCTGTGACCCTAAGAGGAGCAGCAGGAGGAGCAATTTGAGTTGTGTGTGGGATTGCTGAAGGAGAATCCCGATCTGAGTGCCAGAACAGCCCCGAGCCTGCTTTTTGCTGCCTCTCCAGGAAAACAGGGCCCCCTTGGGCTGCTGAGCAGGTGCTAACAGAGGCTATGTGCTGCCACCTCTCTGTTTGACAGATTGCTATAGCAGGTGCCCCTGTCACCGTGTGGATGGCCTACGACACCGGCTACACCGAGCGCTACATGGACGTCCCCGAGAACAACCAGCAGGGCTACGAGGCTGGCTCGGTGGCACTGCACGTGGAAAAGCTTCCCAACGAGTGAGTACCTGCCCCAAACCTGCCCCTGGGGCGTGCTCCTTGCCACCTCTGCTCAGTCCCAAAGGAATGGAGGGGTTCTGACAGGGTTTAACTTGTGTTGCTGGTCACTGCCTTTGGCTGCAGCTGGGCCATGGCACCCCCAGCCCCTCTGCCAGGGAGGGCTTGAGGCCCAGGGCCATGGCCTGGCACTGCTCTTGCTTGGGTTTGGCTTGTCCAGCTGGCAGCTCTTTGCTCAGACTCTCTGCAGAGCTTTTATCTGGTATCTCATCATGTTTTCCATCTGGTTTCTCATCCTGTTTCTCTTCTTACCTCTCACCCCACATCCAGGCCAAATCGTTTGCTGATCCTCCATGGCTTTTTGGATGAAAATGTGCACTTTTTTCACACCAATTTCCTGGTATCGCAGCTAATCCGGGCTGGAAAACCTTACCAGCTGCAGGTAGGAGGGATGGGAGCAGGGTGGGAAGGTGCCATAAATCTGGAGAAAGTTCCCTGCTGTGTGTCCTGGGGACAAGAGGAGATGGAGGCAAATCTCCACATCCTGATGTGATGTTGGTGACAGTGAGCACCCTGCTGGACTGGAGAGGAGGCCGGGAGGTGGCACTGTGGCTGTTCCATGGCTGGCAGATGTGGCATGTGCAGGCAGGGCTGCTGCCCTGGGGCCTGGAACTTTCCTTCTCCATGAGCTGCTCTGTCCCACTTGGCAGAGGTGGCTGCAGTGAGGGAGGGTTGTGCTCCAGACCTTCCCTGGCACCTCTTTGTCCCGATGGATGGAGGGAACAGAGCTGAGGGGAGGGAGTTCTGTCCCTGCCGAGTGACCAACTGTCCCCTGTCTGCCCCCGCACAGATCTACCCCAACGAGAGACACAGTATTCGGTGCCCTGAGTCAGGAGAGCACTACGAAATCACGCTGCTGCACTTTCTACAAGAATACCTCTGAGAGCACGAGCCTCTGCAAACTGGACACTGACAGCTCACCTGCCCCGTGCCCTCCTGCTCCCCAGCAGCATCCAACCCAGAGCACAAGGGGCTGAGTGCCCACGTCGGGCTGGGGTCCCCCCGGGCCAGGGGGAAAAGCTGGAGGGCACCTTCCCTTTGGACAGTGC
Organism: Acanthiza pusilla; assembly: GCA_036630365.1. Lineage (NCBI taxonomy): Eukaryota > Metazoa > Chordata > Aves > Passeriformes > Acanthizidae > Acanthiza > Acanthiza pusilla. The sequence continues at coordinate 5,942,058 of JAXCHO010000105.1, read as the reverse complement.
CACCTTCTCTCACTTTCCAAGCTGGAGGTCTGCCCCTGCTCGGCTGCTCGTCCTCCTCCTCTCCTCCAGCCTGGCTGTTCAATGCTTTTTTTGCTGCTACTCCCTCTCTCCTGGGAATCAATGGACAGTGGTCTGTGTCCCGAGGCTGAGGTTTGTGTCCATCTCTCTCTCCCCGACCCTTTTCCCCTTCCACTGCACCTGTGCAGTTCCCAAACTCTTACCTGCAAGAACTCAGTGCCTGTGTTGGAAACGGAAGAGCCGAATCAGAAGCTGCCTTAAGCCAGGAGTGGGAGGGAAGAGAGAACTACCTACTGCTCACCTGGGGATGTGGTCTGTGTCCTGGCCCTGCTGCCACACTGGAGCCTGGGACATGAAGAGAGCTCTACAGAAGCATGCAACACTAGTCTTTTTTTTTATATATATATATTTTCCAGTTTAAATTTGCAGAGCAGATGGAGGAAGTGGCCGGGGCCGGTAACGGCGTCCTCTGATCCTTCCTCTCATGGCCGCTCTCACTCAGAGTTGTGCCAACAGGTAGCACTGGCAGCTGGCTACAGCCAGAGCCTCTCTCCCAGAGCTCACAGCAGCATTTGGGTTTTTGCAACACAAGATGGATGATATTTATGCAAATCCTCCCTCCCTCTGTTCTCTGTGCCGCCTCCCGACCCCCCTTGTCCCTCCCCGAGCTTTCCGATGTGCACTGAAATTGGCTGTGCTTCAGTTCTCTGCGGGTCAGTGACTGGTCCCCTTGCCCGTCTATCAGCAATGCTCTCTCCTGGTTTTTATTTACCTGAGCAACAGGAACTGCAGTTCTGGGGAGGGGGGATTGAGCAATCACACCTCAGGGGAGCACATCCCCCCCTCAAGCCAAGGGTTCTGCCAGGGGCAAAACGAAAACACAAACAAAAAACCCACCCAAATGAACCACGTTGACTTGCCCTGGAGTATTTTAAGTGCGTATTATGAAAAGAAAATATTTTTATGGATTCTTATTCTTTTATAATTATGAGTGTAAGATGTAGCGACTCATTAAAATATTGGAAAGAGACGTGGTGGCTGCTTTGGGGGGCGGGAGGAAGCGGCAGCTGCTGCCACAGCCCGAGCAGCTCTGCTGAAAGCCAAGTGCTCTGTTCTTTCTGTGCCGAGCAGTGGAGAGAATATTAAATCCCTGATGTTCCTCGGGGGAAGCATGATCCAAGCAGTTGAGGGTTGGGAATCCTGGGCTGTGTTCTTGGCTCGGCGTGACCTTGAGCGAGTCAGCACCAGCCTGGGGTGGGCACCTCCCTCCCTCGGCTGGGATTTGGGGTGCAGCTGCTCTGATCCTGCGCGGGGACACACGGAGCTCTTTGGCAGAGCTGGGCCTGCCTCTGCTCGCCCTCCCAGCTCAAAGCCTCCCAAACCCGGCCTTGCTTTGCCTCCTCCGTGGGAGCTGCTGTTAATTAACCCGCTGCTAATGCCCTGAGGGTGCTGCTGGAGGCTTGTTCTAAATGCACAGCTCCTTCCAGCTGGAGCATTTGGGTTCCTGGGGATGGCTGGGAGCATCTTTCCCCCCCTCTCCTTGTCCCTGTGCCTAAATAATTGTCCCAATTATTGCAGTTGTGGTTTAGCTGCTACAGAGCACCCCGGGTGTGAGTTTTGAGGTCGGAGGGGCGGAAGGAGGGACCCCAGGGTGGAGGAAGTTGCACCTCAGATGTGTCTGTAAGAGCACCCTGCAGCCAGCAAAGCTTCTCCTCTGTCCCTGCTCCCCTCTCAGCTGGGGGGGTGCTGCTGCACGGTAAGAAGCTTTATTTTTGCAGGGTCTGTTTCTTTTCAGGCTTAATTTAAACTGCTTTTTCCTGTCCCCAAAAAGCCGAGTGTTTCTTAAAATGTCTTAAAATGCTCTTGTCTAGAAGAGTTTGCAGATCTGTCGGCTCCTCTGATCCCCCAGCTTGCTGCAGGATTGTTTGGCACCCTGAAAAGGGCTCGGTTGTCTTCTTTTGGGGATTGAGAATCCCGAGAGGAATTAGCTGGGAAATCGCCTCCCGCGAGCCGGAGCTGTTCCATATGGAACAGGCTCTGTCGGGGATTGAAACACAAATGTGGTGGGAGGTCCCCACGCCACTGTCCCGCGGGAAAGGTGATGGGAACGGAGCAGGAGGAGGGCGTGCAGCTGGAGGATGAGCTCAGCTAATTTCCTGAGTGATAATGACAGAGGAAGCAGCAGGTGCTGGGGAAACCAGGCAAAAACCACTCTTCCTCAAGAATTTGGGATGTGAGAGTGGCTCGTGAGGCATTTCTCTCCCAAAAACCCACCCTGTGGGGCTTTATTTTTAGGTGGATGGTGTGGAGGGAGAACAGATGTTCTTGAGGGCTTATTTATGAAACAAAATCACTCCTCAAGCTACAAAATTAGCTCAGAAAAGTCACTCCTTGCCCTGAATGATGCTCGGATGGAAAACTTCCCAGCATCTCCATTCCCAAAGTGGGTGGGATAAAGGTGCGACGGCAGCTCTGGCTCTGGGAGAGCCACGTCAGTGGAAACTCTGGGTGCTTGGGGGGCTCAGGCATTTGATTTCTGTCCTGGGCTCTGCAGGCAGCACCCCCAGAATAACTGGAGGGGCTCAGAAATCCCAGACCCCCAGAGGAGGAGCAGGGTGTCCGAGGAAGGCACGGGGCTGGGCTGGGCTCTGTGTGTCTGATGGCCAAAAGGGTGAAAATTGATCTTGGAGAGTCCTCAGGAGGGATTTTGGTGAAACCACAGCAATCCCAGCTCCGTGCTGGGACAGAGAGAAGGCTTCAGCATGGCCTCTGCTGAGAAAACCTCCTACCCCTGGGTCCCCCTCCTGGAGCTGGAGCAGATTTCTGTGCCTCCCCCTCCTCTGATCCAGGTTTTTCCTGCTCCCAGCCCCTGGCCCCAGCCCTGCTCTCACTGTCCCCAGCCAGGAGCCATGGCCCTGACCCTGGGGCTGCTGCTGGCCCTGCTGGGCTGTGCCGTGGCGCCAGATCCTGCCCTGGAGGAGGCCTGGGAAGGGTGGAAGAGTCTCTATGCCAAGGAATATCCAGGGGTAGGTCCAGCCCCCCAAAACCCTCCCAGCATAGGCTGGGTCTTGCTCCAGGGGGTCTTGTGCCCCCTTGCCCCAGGGGCCATTGCTGACCCTGCTGATGCTCTGGCAGGAGGCCGAGGCCATCCGCAGGGAAATCTGGGAGCAGAACCTGCGCCACATCCAGCAGCACAACCACGAGGAGTCGCAGGGCAAGCACAGCTACCGCCTGGCCATGAACCACTTCGGGGACCTGGTACCTCCTGCCACCTTCCTTGGGGACCCTCAGAGCACCCAGAGCTCGATCCAGGGGATCAGGGACACCTTGAAGCTCACAGGGCTTGATCCAGGGAGTGCCAGCTCCCAGGGCTGGGCTGCTTCCCTGAGCTTGGGGACACCTTTGGCATCACACATTTCCCCTTGGTCACCTGCAGACGAACGAGGAGTTCAATGAGCTCATGAACGGCTACATCCCGGAGCAGAGGGAGCAGCCAGCGCCTCCATTCCGAGCCTCAGCAGCCCCAAAGCCCCCGGCGAAGGTGGACTGGAGGGCCAAGGGCTACGTGACACCCATAAAGTTCCAGGTGGGCACAGGGTGGAGCCCGGCCAGGGCTGTGGCGTCTGGGCAGCAGAACCGAGCAGCAGCAGAGCTGAGCTCCTCCCAAGCACCAAAAATCCTCTGGGCAACACGGAGGAGCAGCTCCCAGAGCCCTGGCCACTGATTTTGTAGCTGAGAGCAGCACCGGGGGGTCAGAGCATCCCTCTGGCGGGCTTGGGGACAATGCTGTGACCCCCCTGCTGTCCCCACCTCCCCCAGGGGGACTGCGGATCCTGCTGGGCGTTCAGTGCCACCGGGGCCCTGGAGGGGCTCACGTTCAGGCGCACGGGGAAGCTGGTGGTGCTGAGCGAGCAGAACCTCATCGACTGCACCCAACCCCTGGGCAACAAGGGCTGCAGGGGCGGCCGCATGGAGCGCGCCTTCCAGTACGTGCGGGACAACGGCGGCCTCGACTCGGAGCGTGCCTACCCCTACCAGGGCACGGTAAGGGACAGCAGGGCACCCCGGGATGTGGCAGAGCACTGCTGGTGTCCCAACCCCAGTGACACTGTCTCTCTCTCAGGACAACTCCAGCTGCCAGTACAACCGCTGGGGCAAGGCTGCCACGTGCTCTGGCTTCAGGCTGGTGCCCCAGGGCAATGAGATGGCCCTGCAGCAGGCGGTGGCAGATGTGGGCCCCGTGTCGGTGGCAGTGGACTCCAGCAGCCAGAATTTCCGATTCTACAGCTCAGGTACTGCCTTCTCTCTGTGGGTAAACTGAGGCAGGGCTGCCTCGCTGCAGGCCTGGGCTGCTGAGCCCTTGTGGAGTCCCTTCCCCAGGGCCCCCAGCCCCGGGGAATCGGCACCACCACCTGGAAATGGGACCAGGCCCCCGAATCAGCCCAGCTCTGCTCCCCCCAGGCATCTTCACTTGCCCACCTGGCCAGCAGAAGCTGACCCACGCCATGCTGCTCGTGGGCTACGACACAGCCCAAATGGGCAAGTGCAACGTGAGCTACTGGATCCTAAAGAACAGGTGAGGGCTGAGGGTCCCCCCGAACCTGCTGCCCCCCGGTCCCCATCCTCACGGATGTGGCCGTGGATGTGCTGCTCCTGTCTCTGCCTGCAGCTGGTCGCAGTGCTGGGGTGACAAGGGCTACATGTTCCTGCGGAAGGACGCCGGCAACCAGTGCGGGGTGGCCAGCGAAGGCAGCTACCCCCTGCCCTGAGCCACCACAGCCACCACAGCCACGACAGCTCTCCCTCCCTGTCAACCACAGCCATTGCCTTCTGGAAACGCGCTTTTGTTCCTTTTGGGGCATCGCTGTGCAGCAAGAAGCAATTAGAAGTGCCGTGGTTAAGTGGCTGGTGTGGTTGCACTGTTTTAGAACTCTTTCTGTTCCTTCTCACGGGGAACATAGATAAGTTGCATTCTTTTACTTTCTTAATCTCTGCATTTGGTAGTAGGTGTCATTTAGTTATGACCAATGGTTTTGGGAGGTGGATTCTTTGCTGACCAATAGTTGCTAGAATATGAATGGATATAAAAAACCTTTCTTGTAAGTAAACTGCCCCTTTTTCGCCATTTTTGGTTCGTCTGCCTGGTTTCTCTCAGCCAGCCTCTGCACCCTTGAAGAAGCCACAGGCTGGCACAAGCAGGTCCTTATCAATGGCGAAATCACAGAAGGGTTGTGTTGGATGTGACCTTAAAGCCCATCTCGTTCCCGGACACCTTCCAAGCCCCATCCAGCCTGGATGCTCCCTCTCACGATGCTCATTTTCCAGGCCTTCCAGCTCGGCCATCCTGCTGTCCTTTGTCCCCTTGTCCCCATGGACACCTCTCCCAATGGCACCTTATCCTCGTGGTCCCTTTGTCCCCTCACCACGGGGCCTCTTGTCCCCCATGCTCCCTGTGCCCTTGTCTCTCTGTCCCGACAGCCCCTTGTCCCTGTTGTCCCTCGTCCCTGATGTCCCCACGTCCCCCTCGGTCCCCGCAGGCCTGGCCCGCCCGGGCTGCTGCCCACACCCAACATGGCCGCGGTGCAGCCACCGCCGCGCTGACCCCTCCCGGCCGCCATAGCCCGCGCTTCCTCGGCAAGATGGCGGCGCCCAGCGGGAGGAGCAGCCGGCACGCGTGGGCCGCGCTGGTGCCCGCCGCCCTGCTGTGCCTGGCGGCCCGGGCGGCCGCGGAACCGGGCACGGCCCCGAGCACGGCCGAGTTCGACGTGCGGCCCGGCGGGGAGGTTCACTCCTTCTCCCGGAGCCTGGTGAGCGGCCCGGAGGGAGGGAGCGGGTGCGGAGAGGGTACGCGCCCCGCGCTGATTGGCTGCGTGCCTTGTCACTCACGTCTCCTGCCGCGGGGATTGGCTGGGCGCGAGGGAGGGCGGGGCGAGCGGGTGGGGGGGTCCCCAGGGAGCGAGGGGTCCCCAAAGGGGGCGACAAAGCCGGGGGGATCCGGGGAGAACGGGGGTCCCATGGAAAAAGGGGTCCCATGGGAAAAGGGGTCCCCAAAGGGGGCGGCAAGGCCGGGGGATCCCACAGAGAACGGGGTCCCGGAGAGAACGGGGGTCCCATGGGAAAAGGGGTCCCCATGGGAAAAGGGGTCCCCAAACGGCGTTGTAAAGCCGGGGGGATCTGAGAGAACGGGGGTCCCCAAGGGCCGGGGGGTTCCCATGGAAAAAGGGGTCCCCATGGAAAAAGGGGTCCCCAAAGGGGGTGACAAAGCGGGGGGGATCTAAGAGAACGGGGGTCCCCAATGGACGGGGGGTTCCCATGGAAAAAGGGGTCCCCAAGGGGGCTCTAAAGGCAGCGGGATCCTAGGGAGAAGGGAGGTACCCAAGGAGGGAGGGAGTCTCCACGGAGTAGGGGATCTCGATGGGAAGGAGTCCCCAGGTGGGGTTCTCCAGCAGAAGGGGGTCCCCAAGGAAAGCAGATCCCCAAGGTGGGACCGTGTCTGTAGCGAGGAGGACCCCAAGGATGGGGTGGACAATGCCCCCAAGGAGAAAGGGGGTTCCCAAAGGGATGAGGTACCCCAAGGGCAGGGAGAGGGGAAGGGGCTCTTAAAGAAAGAGGGTCCCCATGGGAAGGTGGCTCAGGAAGGGAAGGGCCCCAGTGGAGAAGGGGCTGGGGGTTCCTTGGCCCCCCAGAACACAAATCCTCACCCCAGCACCCCGGGCAGGAGGAAATGGCCTCAGGTGGTGCCAAGGGAGGTTTAGGTTGGATATTGGGAAAAATCCTTCATGGAAAGGGCAGTCAGGCACTGGCACAGCTGCCCAGGGCAGCGCAGGAGTCCCCATCCCTAGAGGGGTTTAAAAGCCATGTGGATGTGGCACTTGGGGACATGGGTCAGTGGTGGCCTTGGCGGTGCTGGGGAACAGTTGGACTCGGTGAGCTTAGAGGCTCTCCCACCCTCAACAATTCCTCGATTCTGTGGAAGCAAAGCTCGTGCTGAAGCTCCCGTTCCTCTCTCTTGGCAGGGGGACTACAGCTGCACCTTCACCTACTCGGCCCAGGGCGGCACAAACGAGGTGAGATTGGCAAACCCCGGGCACAGCCTGCTGGAATCAGCTCCTTCTTTTCATCAGCTCCTTCTTCTCAGCCTGAAAGGCAATGAGCCTGTGCCTGTTGTGTGTAAGAGCAGAGCTGTGCTGTGCTGAGGAGGGATCAGAAGGAGCCACCAGGAGGGCTGGGTGCTTTGTTGGGTTTTTTGGGAGCTCCTGCTGCAGCTGGAGGGGAGGGCTTGGCCTCGGAGGCTTTTCCCCACGCTGACTGTGGATCTTCCCCGTGCAGCAATGGCAGATGAACGTCGCAGTCGGCGAGGACAACGGGCTCTTCTCCTGCTCCATCTGGAGGTGTGTCCCGAGCAAAGCCACCGCGGCCCGGGGGATGTGGGGCAGGGATGAGGACCCTGCTCCCCAGCGGGATTTGCCTCCCTACAGAGAGGGTTTTCCTCTCCGAGGGATGCTGTGGCTCTGGGGGCTTTTCGTGCAGCCGTTGGTTTATAAATTCTCTGTTCCCATCTTCCCCGCTCTGCACAAAAGCTACAAGAGATACAGAGGTGGCTGTGGGGGGAGGGAGGGAGCCAGGAATCCTTCACTCCTCTGCACCTCCACCCTCTGCGCCGCTGACAAAGGCTCCGCTTTCTTCTTCCAGGCCCCAAGGGAAGTCTTATCTCTTCTTTACCCAGTTTAAAGCTGAAGTGAAAGGAGCCAAGATAGAGTATGCCATGGCTTATGTAAGTCCCAGCTGATCCCGGGGAAGCAGGAGTGTGGGAGGCTGCTATAAAACATGAATTAGACATGGAAAACATTTATTAGACATCTGTGCCATAAAATGTGCTCCATTGTGTCCCTAATTAGAGACTGGTGGCAGGCAGGAGAGGGCTGCAGGTGGGCAGCCTGCTCCATTGTGTTCCTGCTCTCAGTCCCAGGGATTTGCTGGGAGGGGGCTCCAGAGGCAGCAGGGCACAGAGAGAGTCTTGGATTGCCTCAACAAACTGCATGTGACAAAGCAAATCAAACCTCTGCTGGTGTGTTTTTGTCTGGCTCATTCTTCCATTTCCCGGTTTTTGGGGGTGAGGCTTTCACTTACCCCAAGGACACAAGTCCGTGGTTTAATAGGAAATGGAAAAACAGCCAGAGATTTTCCTCCAGATTTCCTTTGTGCACCGAATTCTTCACTGCTCATAAATCACAAATCCGTTCTTTTTTCGAAACGTGCTGTTGTTTGGGTGTTTTAAACGCGGAGACTTCTTGGATTGCCTCAGCCTCACACCTCCTTCCTTCCTGTTTCAGTCTCAAGCTGCTGTGGGTGCCCAGAGCGACATCCCCTTGAAACAGGAAGAGTTTGAAATCACTGAAACAACAGGTCTGTGCCAGAGAGGGGCTGGGGTGGGAGACGGGCCGGGGGGGGTTTAACCCCTGCAGGTACAGGGGACAGTGCCAGGGGCACAGGACTCTCAGTCCACCTCTGGCAGCCGGATTTTGGGGGTCCCCCCCTCCGAGGGGAGAGGAGGGGTTTGTCCCCCAGCCTGGCGTGTGCAGGAGTGGGAAGAGCAGTACCCACACTCTGCAAAGAGCCCAGCAGGGCTGTTTTGTTCAGCTTTTCCAGCTGCTGATCCTGAGCTTTTCTCTCTCTCTCCAGTGTCTCACAGGGAAGGCAAGTTCCGTTTCGAGCTGTCCAAGCTCACGATTGTAGCAAAAACCCCCCGTGATGAGCTGTGACCCCCGGGTGGGGGCTTTGGCCAGACCAGCGTGGCAGTGAAGAGATTTCCTGCTCACCTGCGGGGTTTTTCTTTTGGTTGGCCAAACCTTTTATGTTTTCCGTACTGAAATGTGCTGAGCACCGATGCAAGTGGGGCTTGGAGGTGTGAGGACAGATTTGTTCTGTCTTGTGTCAGAGTAACACCGTGCTTTGCAGCTGGAAACCTCCCGGGAGGCTCCCGATCCTCCTGGGCTCGCTTCCTGCTCGGCTGAGCTGCTGAGCACGGCAAAGCTCCGAGCAAAGGGAGCTCTTATCTGCCTCGCTGGGAAGAGCAATGCAGGGAGATAAGTGGCTGGGTTTAAGCAGGGCTCGCTGAAGGGAAGTTGTTAACTCTGTAGTCTCTGGAGGGGAGTTGGGATTTCTCTCTCCACCGGCGTGACAGGAGGAAATAATTAATTTAGGGGGAGGAAGGGAGGGAGTTGGCCGAAGCTCTGATTCCATGTGGAGTGTGTGGCTGGGATGGTTTGGGGGGGGGAAGGCAGAGCAGCTTATTCTGACACAACCAGGAATCAATCCAAGCAACACTTCCACGTCTCAGCACGACCACAGGACTATTTTATACCTACAGAAAAGTGATTTTTTTTCTTATCCGGAGTAATAACAGGGAATGTGCAATTCCTTTCCTGTGTAAATACAGCACAAATAAAGAAATAAAGCATTGTGCCCTGGCCTGAGGTTGATCTGCTTTGCCTGTCCTCCCCTCTCCAGCTGGGTGGACCTTTGCTGCTGCTTGGCCAGGAGGAGCTGAGGTGTCCCACGGGAATTTGGGGGCTGCAGAGGGTTTGGGGGGTGGTCTTGCAGCTGACACAGACACACACCTTGGGAGCACAAAGAATTTCTGGCTGCACATCCCTCAGCCCCATCCCACCACAGGATTCCCAGCTCTGGCTCCTGTCCAGCACACTCCTGGTGGGGACACGCCAGCCGGGGGGGACAGGAGCTGTCCCCAAAGGCCACTGTCCCCCACCCTACCCAAGGAACAGCACCTCACGGGCTCCAGGCCGTGTCTTCTCCACACTCCTGGGAATGGGCTTTGCCCCCACCCCGAGCTGTGTCACAGTTATCTGTGACAGCTGCAGCCAGGCCTGTGAAATGGCAGAGATAGAGCCTTTGTGCCTTTTATTTAATCTTCTCCGGCTGAGAGTTATCAGTGCCGCGGAGCAAAGGGAGCGGCGAGCGGGAGCCGCGCTCTGCCCACGAGCTCCGCGCCCGGAGACAGCCACGGAACAGGAGGCACAAGGAGGTCACGGAGATAAGGCCAGCTGAGATTCTGTGGTGTCTTGGAGGCTAAAAGGGCAATTTTCGGTGCTCGGAGCTGAGCTCGGCGTGCTGGGAGCAGCTGGAGCATCCCTGCTCTGAGAGCCAACGCTGTCCCAGGGCCGTGTCCCACTGTGGAGTCACCCTCTGCTTCCTGCGGCCAGCGCTGGGCTCTGGGGCTCCTCCTGGGCAGGGAGGGCATGTGGGGGTGCAGAGGAGCACGTGTGGTGTCTGCTGGGAGCAGGATCTCACAAAATCACGGAATGGTTGGGGTTTGGAGAGACCTTAAAGCTCATCCAGTCCCACCTGCTGTGGGCAGGGACACCTTCCACCCTCCCAGGGTGCTCCGAGCCCTGTCCAGCCTGGCCTTGGACCCTTCCAGGGATCCAGGGACAGCCTCTGCCAGGCTCTCCTCACCCTCACAGGGAGGAATTCCTTCCCAATATCCCATCTATCCCTGTCCTCTGGCAGTGGAAGCCATTTCCCCATGTCCATGCAAACCCAGGAGCTGCAGCAGCACCTGGGGACAAACCCAGCTGTCCCCAGGGCTCATTCCATCACTGTCACCACCCCTGGAACAACTGCACAGAGCTCCCCGGCCACACAGGTGAGTTTATTTAAACAACTCATCAGGGCTACAGAGTTTGCTAAAAACGAACAGCCATCACTCAGTCGAGGGCATGGAGAAGGGATGGAGTCCCAGGGGAGCTCTGGATAACCACCGAGGACAGCACCGGAGCTGTCAGGTGGCACTGCCGCGGGAGCAGGGAAGGAGCAGCTCCCCCCAGTTCCCTCCCTGCCCTCACCGGGGCGAGAAGGGATCCTCCAGCTCTCAGGGACTTGTTTTGGAGGACACCAAAGCCCATGCAGAGGCATCTCCCTGCCTTGGGCAGCACAAGTCTGGACTGTGGTTTGCTCCCACCACATCATGGAGCTGCTGGAAGAAAACCACGGAGTTCCACAAGCCTCCAGTCATGGGGTCTCACATGTGTTCACCCCAACAACGTCCCACCTGCTCAGAGACACCTCCGAGGTGCTTCACACTGCGAGTCTTTGGTTTGGTTCCTCCCCAGAGGGTTAGGACAGAGTTCAAGGCAAAGAGTCCAAATCCTTGGACTCTGAGCTAAAGGCACTTGGTGGGCAAAGGAAATCAAACTGTACAGCAGGGGCCCAAAATCCCAGGATCCCCTGGAGACGGCTCAGCCCAGCGCAGGGGGGGTTTGCAGATCCTGGGCGAGGCGCAGACAAAGTCAACCAAGAGGCTGACAAAGTCAAAGTTTTGTAGAAATGAGGAGAACACAAATGAGCAGTGCAGAGGAGGAGGAGGAGGGGACGGCCAGCCCGGTGAAGGTCAAAGCAGACGTCGCATCTTCGGCCTCACGGGAGGCACAGTCCGACCGCCAGAGCCCACCTGGGCCACCCTCAGATGCTGTCCTCCTCCAGCATCTTGTTGACCCCCTCGCAGATCCTCTTGAGGTGGGTGCGGTAGGGCTCGGCCGGGCCGTACAGAGCCGACAGGAACTCGTAGTCCGCAAAGTGGTTGAAGACGTGGTTGATGCGCGAGTGGGACTTGGCCGTCAGGTGCCCGTTGACCGCCTGGTGCAGCAGGTCCCGGCACTCGGTGAGGACGCTGGACATGACCCTGCGGTCGAAGGTGAAGTCTATCTGGTGGAAGCTGACGGCCGTCATGGCCAAGGTGTGAACCTTCTTGCGGAACCGCTCCATGACCAGCAGCTCCTCGGAGCTGAACTGCCCGTTGCGGTAGAGAACCCCCAGCTTCATCACGATCTTGATGAGGTTTTTGATGATCTTCTGGGCCTCCTTGCGGTTGTGGGTGTACTCCTTGGTGGCCCGGTACAGCTCATCCAGGATCTCGCTGCTGGTGTCATCGATGAAGACGTTGGCGATGGTCTTGGTGGCCATTTTGCTCAGGAGCTTCTTCTGGGCCTGCAGGGCCAAGTTCTTGGTGCTGAAGGTGTCCATCTCTGCGGGGGAAGAGGCACACACAGGTCAGCCCTGCTCCACACCTGTTCCCATCTCACCTGGGGCGGTGGAAGGTGTCCCTGTCCGTGGCAGGGGGTGGAGCTGGATGAGCTTCAAGGTCCCTTCCCACCCAAAGCATTCCATGATTCCTCACCTCCCCACGCAGCCTTTTGGCAGGAGAAAGAGCATCTCCAGGCCATGGCGAGACCGGGGGAGCTCCTGGGTGTCAGGGCAGGTGCAAGCTGAGCTCACCCCCCAGGTCTGGCCGGTGGGATCGGTTACAGGTTCCCACCTTCCCTTCCCCAGACTGGAGAGGTGACAGCGAGCAGAGCGAGGTGTCCCTACCTGAGCACCGCCCGGGACCCTCCATGGCGGTGTCCCTCCTGCGACCGACGCCTCCCTCCTCCCGCTGCAGCAAGGACTCTTGCCCCATCATTTTAACATTTTTCCCTTCCTTAAAACCTGACTCATTTCCTGCAGGGTGAGCTGGGGACAGCCCAGGTGGCAGCTGAGTCACCCCCGATGCCATGTGCCGCATCCACCCCGGTGCTCGCCGAGGCCAGAGCGGCACAGCCGGTTTGCAGCACCCAGCAATTGGAGTGGGAGCTCTTTTCCCTGGCACTGCTCACCCTGGAACACCCACACGAGCTCGGACTTGTTCTGCTGCTGCCTCGGCCTCCTCTGGAGCCGGCGTGGCACGGAGGTGAATAATTCACCCAGACAGGAACCTCACCTCCAGCCCAACTCCCACATCCCGGCGGGACCAAATCCATCACCTCGGGCAGAGCACGGCTTTAAAATCTGCTGTGAACGATTAAAATGCCGCCGACCCTGGAGATGCATCTTGGCCTGGGAAACCGCAGAGCTACAAATCACAGGGAGGGGAGAACAGCGGGAAAACAACCGGGATGGATGGGCAGGGCTGGGAGCTGCTCGTGTGAGAGCCTGCACATGGCAGGGACAGCCCGGCAGAGCGGGAGGGGATGGGATCAGCCTATAAATACATCCCCGGGGAGGGGAGAGGAGATATCTCAGCTAAAGGATGCTGCTGCTGTGAGGATGGATGGGATGAATTGCTCATGGATAGGAAGCAGGTTTAGGTTGGACGTTAGGAAGGAATTCTTCCCTGTGAGGGAAGTGAGGCCCTGGCACAGGTGCCCAGAGAAGCTGTGGCTGCCCCTGGATCCCTGGGAGTGTCCAAGGCCAGGCTGGACAGGGCTTGGAGCAGCCTGGCACAGTGGGAGGTGTCCCTGCCCATGGCAGGGGTGGCACTGGATGGGCTTTTGGTCTTTTTCCAACCCAAACCAATCCACGACTCAGGGATTCCATCACAGAGCTGAGTCTGTCCCCATCACACACAGCTCTGTCACTGCCCCCAGCCAAGCTGCACCGGTCCCAGACCCCTCTGGGGACCCCAGTCCTGCTCCTGCCACTCTGGAGCACACCCCAGACTCTGGGGAGCAAATCCCAGCTCTTCACGATCCCCTGCTGTGGCTAAGGCTCCGGCACACCCAGCCAGTGGTGCCAGGACGATGGTGCCGAGCCCAGGCTCCCTGAGCATCTCCCAGCCCCCAGGAGATCCCAAACCTGAGGGCCACCAAGGCTCCGTGGGGACCTGAATTCCGGGAGCAGTAACGGAGCTGCTGTCCCCGGCGCTGCGGGAGCCACCGCCTGCAGCGTTATTTACAGCCCTCAGGAAAAACACGGAGCTTTGGAAGCGTTTCCTTCGCTGGGAAAACATTGATTTTTGCCAGCCTGAGCTTCGAGCTGAGGCTCTCGCACTTAATAAGACAAAAATGACAATGCGGAGCCTGGCGACGGCAGCTCCCGGGCGGGTCGGGCTCAGGGAACGCCGATTCTGCACCCACGAGATGCTGCCGGAGCCGAGCCGGAGCCAGGATGGGCAGGAGGGGCAGGGGCAGCTCCATCTCCTCTTCCTCGGCTGTGAGGGGGTTTGCCTGTGCCAGGCATCCTGTCCGGAAGGAGCAGGGCTTTGCCGAGCTGCTGGAAGTGCCCTCCCTCGCGGTTGTGGGGTGCCCGGGGAATGGTGCCTGGATAAACAGAAATTCCCGCACCCGAGCTCTCCCTTGGGCAGCCGCGGCCATAAAGCCATAAAGTGCAAACTCCACCTCCAGAGCGCATGAAAAATAGGAAGTGCCAAGTCCTGCGAGCTGCCCACGGCACCCAAATGCCAGCTGGAATAATGGAATAACCCTCTGCTCCCTGCCCAAATAACACCCGGCTGCTCACAGCCCGCTCCTGCTCCGGGATGAGGAGCAGCGCTCCAGGAGGGAAACTGAGCCACAAAGCACTACGGGGAGGTCTAGAGACCCCAAAAGTGGTATAGAGATCCCAAAAATGCAACCAGCTCCCTCTCCAGTGCCCAGGGATGGTTTTACAGGTCGTTCCCTGCAAACCCCAAGGAAACCCAGGCTCACCTCCCGCCGGCTCCCCCGGCACCGAGATGGTTCCCCGGCACCGAGATGGTTCCCCCGGCACCGAGATGGTTCTCCCGGCACCGAGATGGTTCCCCCGGCACCGTCCGCACCACACTCGGCCCAGCAGGTCCTGCTGACTCAGCACCAGCAGGAGATTTCACCGGAACGAGCCGTTTTCCTGCCGGGAAGGGCCCCGCGACCCCATTGTTCACGAGGGGCTGCTGTCGGTGCGCGGAGGAGTCGAGCCTTGCCCCGAGCAGCCAACGGGAGCCCGAAATAACCCACTTTGCTTCCTTCCTGTCGCTGAAGTTTCCAGCCCGGCTCAGGGCTTGGGCTCCCCCCCACCCCCTTCTTCTTTTTAATGAAAACGCCCTAAAAAACAGCTTCTTCTCCTTCCGAAACGGAGCAGCTCGGTGCTGCTGTCACCGAGTTCCTCCCTGCTCCGGAAGAGCGCGGCAGGGCTGTGGTCCCTACGGTGGCTTTGGGGACAGGTACAGCCCTTTTTTGGTGGGGTTTCCACCTATTTTGGAGGTTTCTGGGGAGTATCGCAGCCCTGAGCGGTGGTGTGAGGGTTGGGGTGTCCTGGGGGAGGACACAGAGGGTGTCCCTGCCACGCGACGGACATGTCCCCCCGGGGACAGACACGTGCCGTGCCCATCTCCGGTTTGGTGCTCACCGCGCCGGGCTGGCACCTCAGCCAACAGCCAGATGTGACCTAATTCCCCCGGGATCCCCAAAAAACATCTCCCACACCACGGAGGGCACAAGCATCAATGAAAGCTCCCGCTTGAGGGGGGAACACGAGACCCTGTCACCCTGTGGGCACCTGGCACCGGTGGCACCACGGCAGAGCTGCCAAGTGAGCACTCTCCAGAGCTCTGTTATGGAGAGGGGCCAAATCCAGCAGTGACATTTATCATTTCTACCTGCCCCAAAGATCCCTCTCCCTGCCTGTCCATTCCACCAGTGGCTCCACGGGCTTGGCCCCCAAACCCCTCCAGTTCTCTTGGCAGCGGTGAATATTTCATGCAGGAGAGGAAAAGCACTTTAATAATTCATGGAGCAGCGCAGAGGGGGAGGCTCGGCAAGCTCCAGCTCAGAGCAGAGGCTCCTCTGCCTCCTCTTCCTCCTCCTCTCCCTCCTCCACCTCCTCCTCACTGGCCATAGTAACTCGTAGTGTTTTGCTACAAGTTTCCCCCAACATGGAAACATCTTTTCCCAACAGGATAAACATTTAACACTGCCGATCTCCCTGGTTTTCCTTCCATCCCACACGCTGCTCCCTCCCACTGCTTTGGAAAGCACCCCTGCTCTGCACCTCAGCATTCCCGGTCCCCCCGAATCCTCGGCTGAATGCCAAGGGGGTGGATGGGATCCCGCCGCTCTGCTCTCCATCCCCCAGCATCGCTTTCCCCCGTGCTCCAACCCCTATTAATTAATTACACCTTCCTGGATTACAGGAGCCGGGTCGGAGCGCCGAGAAGTAACCGGAGAGCCCCACGAGCATCACCAGCTTGTGTCCCACCATCCGTGACCCCCGCAGCTCCCGGAGCCCGCGTTACCGGCGCTGGGACAGCCGAGGAAGAGGAGCGGGAGGAGGAAGGACGCGTGCCGGGCCTCGCTCGTTGCCATGGGCGCAAAGAGCCGCGGAGACGCCGCGCTCGGGCGCGTGTGTGCCCAGCGGGGTGAGGCCGGGGAGGAAGCCGCTGAGTAAACACCGCGCCCGAGGAAAAACTCACTTCTTGACAAGGCCGGGATGGATCCGCGGCTGGAGCAGGGGCTGGGAATGATGCGGGGCACTGCCAGGGCCGGGTGGTTATACCTCGCCCCGCACACTCCCGGTGCCCACGCCAGCTAGGGTGCCAAGCTCTTGGCGTGTCCCCATCATTGCCCTCGCCACCTGTGGCGCCGAGATCTGAGCTCCTCCATCCCAAAATCTCCTTCCCGCGGGTTGCCCTCGCTGGGGCTGCAAATGCACCCCTGGGAAGGAGCAGAGGGTTTTTGGTTTTGCCTGGGAACGCTGATCCGCCCCGGCAGCTCGGACGTGTCTGTGCAAGGAGCGGAGCGGCCCCTCCGAGGGGCTCCGTGGGCGGTGGATCCCGCCGGGGCTTCCCGTGGGAATGGGATCTGGGATCCACACGGAGGGCACAGGGCAGAGGGCGATGCTGGGGGGCTGATTTGACAAGGATCTGGTGTGGGATCAAGGAATTCCCCTGGGATTACTGTGCCCCAGGGGGAGGCGGCTGCCAAATTGGAGAGGAGGAGGAGGAGGAGGAATGGAGGTTATTTTAAGGAGAGAAGGGGGAGGAGGAGGAGGGTGAGGGGTTATTTTATGGAGAGAAGTAGGAGGAAGAGGAGGAGGAAGGGGGGTTATTTTATGGAGAGGAGGAGAAGGAGGAAGGGGGGGTTATTTTGGAGCATCTGTCTCGCCTTCCATTTCCTCCTTTTCTTTCTCCAGCTGCCATCAAGCTGCTCTCTCTGGCAGCAACTTCCTTTCTCCTTCACTCAGAGCAGACGGAGACTTATGGGGAAGTAGAAAACAGAAGCTGGGAGGGGGGAAACTGAGGCCAAACCACCATCCGTCCGTCTGTCCGGCCTGCGGCAGGGGCCAGGGAGCATCACATGCTTCCTGCCCCGCGATCAGGAGGACAAAGTCGCTCTGGGAGGGAGGAAAACTCCATGGGACAATTCGGATCTGATGCCGGGCTTGGGGTTCTCAAAGAATGGCCCCAAACAGCCCAAATCCGTCCCTGCTCCGGGGGAAGATTAGTCGGAGCTGGGAAGTTTTACACCCGACTCTTGCCCCGGGTGGGATCTGGCCTCTCCAAAGGGATTAGTCTTTCCAGGAATGGAGGAATTTCATCCTCTGGAGCGCAGGGGTGGGAGGAGGGATGGGCGATGCTCGAAGCCAAATGCTGCCATGGGGCACCCGGCCCTGCCCTGGCACGTGGGTCCGTGACAGCCCCACGGGGGTGGCCCCGGTGCCTTCTCCCAGCTCCCGTTATCCAGCACCCACCGGACCCGGCGCTGTTCCCAGCCCCCTCGGATTTCCCTTGGATTTGGGGAGAAATCGCCCTTTCCCCGTGTTTTATCCACCTGGGAAAGCTGAGGCACATCCAGGGGCTGCCGGGAACGGCTCCGGGCTCTGCCCACCCCGCAGCTCCCGCCCGCGCGGCTTTCCCCCCGGGGCTCCCGAGGGCCGGGGGCTGGGCGGGCACCGGGAGGGGACACACGCGGACGATTCCCGGGGTGGGGGACGAGAGGCTTCACCCCGCAGTGGAAGCACGAAACGGACCGGTACCGAGCGCCCCCGCCCCCACGGACCGGGGAAGATGGGAGGAACGGGGGAAACCGGGAGGTACCGGGAGGTACCGGGAGGTACCGGGGAAGGGGTTCTGACCTCGGCGGGCAGCAGCGGCCGGCCCTTACCTGCAGCCTGCCTCGGGGAGCGCGGCGCCGGGACCGGGGCTGCTCCGGTGTCCCCGGCGGGACGGGACGGGGCGGGACGGGGCTGGACGGGGCGGGGCCGGGCGGAGGGTCCCTCTTCCCCCGGCGCCTCTCCCTGCCCGGCGGGGCCCCGCAGCCGCTACCCGTGCCTGCTCCCCAGGGCCGCTGCCGGTGCCCGGTGAGGATGTCCGTACCCTGTGCTGGTGTCCGGTGCTCCGTCTTCGATGCTCACTGCTAGTCCCGGTGTCCGGTTCCCGGTTCGTGGTGCCGGCGCCGGTTCCCGGTTACCGATGTCCGGTGTGCCGATGTCCGGTGCCCTGTTCCCGGTGCCACTGCCCAGTTCCCGATTCCCTCTTGTCGGTGCTGGTTCCAGGTATCTGGTTCCCGGTGCCCGGTATCCGGTGCCGGTTCCCGGTTCCCGGTTCCGGTATCTGGTTCCCGGTGCACGGTTCCCGGTGCCCGGTGCCGGTATCCGGTATTCGGTATCCGGTATCCGGTATCCGGTTCCCGGTTCCCGGTGCCGGTTCCCGGTTCCCGGTTCCCGGTTCCCGGTTCCCGGTTCCCGGTGCCGGTATCCGGTTCCCGGTGCCCGGTGCCGGTATCCGGTATCCGGTTCCCGGTGCCGTTTCCCGGT
Organism: Acanthiza pusilla; assembly: GCA_036630365.1. Lineage (NCBI taxonomy): Eukaryota > Metazoa > Chordata > Aves > Passeriformes > Acanthizidae > Acanthiza > Acanthiza pusilla. The sequence continues at coordinate 5,923,479 of JAXCHO010000105.1, read as the reverse complement.
TCCCGGTTCCCGGTATCCGGTTCCCGGTATCCGGTTCCCGGTTCCCGGTTCCCGGTGCCGGTATCCGGTTCCCGGTTCCCGGTTCCCGGTATCCGGTTCCCGGTATCCGGTGCCGGTATCCGGTTCCCGGTGCCCGGTTCCCGGTTCCCGGTGCCGGTATCCGGTATCCGGTGCCCGGTGCCCGGTGCCCGGTGCCCGGTTCCCGGTGCCGGTATCCGGTATCCGGTATCCGGTGCCCGGTGCCCGGTGCCCGGTGCCCGGTGCCGGTATCCGGTATCCGTTATCCGGTGCCCGGTATCCGGTGCCCGGTGCCCGGTGCCGGTGCCCGGTTCCCGGTTCCCGGTTCCCGGTTCCCGGTATCCGGTGCCCGGTATCCGGTGCCCGGGGCCGGTTCCCGGTGCCCGGTGCCGGTATCCGGTGCCCGGTGCCACTTCCCGGTTCCCGGTGCCCGGTGCCGGTGCCCGGTTCCCGGTTCCCGGTTCCCGGTGCCCGGTGCCGGTGCCCGGTTCCCGGTTTCCGGCGGGTCGGGGACTCCCGCCCGCGGCCTCTGCCAAGTCCCGCGCGGGGCAGGGTCGGCGGGGGCGTGGCCAGGGGGTGGTCCCTCGGGCGGTGCCAGCCAATGGCTGCGCGGAGCTTGCTACGAAGCAGCCAATGAACTCTCGCGGACGGGGTGTGGGCGGGGCCGGGGCGGGCGCGTTCCCGCGGGTCCCGCGCGCGTGGGCCGGTCCCGGTAACGCGCGTAGGGCGGGCACAGGCCCCCCCGAGCCTGCAGAGGGATGATGGGGACACGGGCGGGGAACGGGGACACGGGAGGGTGACGGGGACAGCCGTGGGCGGCGGGGACACGGTGGGTGAGAGGATCACGCGTGTAAGCGGCGTGGGACGGCGGGCGGGCGCCGCGGGCCTGATGAGCAGGAGCTTGGGAGGGCGCTGCTGGACCGGGCTGAGCGTGGGCAGCACCGCGGGGTCTGCAAAGCCCCCCTGCTCTGCACACAGGGCCCCCCGTGCGGATGTGACACTCGTGGGAAGGGGGAGGCGCGGGGACCGCCGTGCTGCGGCCGAGAGCAGCGTGCGGGAGAGTGCTCAGGCCCGGGCGTGGTGGCTGTCGGTTCATCCCGGTGCTGGGGACCCCCCCGATGTCCCACAGAGATTCTGAGCTCCCCAGCACCGGAGTGTCGGAGCATCCTTCCTCTTCCTCCTCCCGGCTCAGTGGGTAGGAGCCGCGGCACGGGATCCTAATTCCCGAAGGTGGCATTAACCAGATTAAAGGTGGGATTTAGAGCGGATTAAAGTCTGGATTAATGGGAGCCTTGACTTGAGCCTTGGTCTCACGCAGCGGCTGGGAAGCGAACCCCGGATCCTCGCCAGCTCCCCAGCAGTGCCGACACCCCCGGGGCAGAGCCCCCACTCCCAATATCGCCGAGGATTTGCTCTGCTCCCATGTCGTGCGGGAACAGCTGCTGCTGCTCTTCTGAACTGTTGTGACATCGACCTGACGGACATAAATCACCCTCCGGCTTCGTCCGGTCCCAGTGGCCACCAGGAGCCCGGTCCTGTGTCCCCATCACTGCCCCGTTCTGCATCCCCACCGCTGTCCTGCCCCATGTCCCCATTGCTATCCTGTCCTGTGTCGGCATCACTTCCCCATCCCATGTCCCCATTGCTGCCCCATCCCATGTCCCCATTGCTGCCCCATCCCATGTCCCCATTGCTGCCCCATCCCATGTCCCCATTGCTGCCCCATCCCGTGTCCCCATCCCTGCCCCATCCCATGTCCCCATCCCTGCCCCATCCCGTGTCCCCATTCCTGCCCTGTCCTGCACCCCCATCACTGTCCCATCCCACATCCCCATCACTGTCCCATCCCTGCAGCTTTTTCTCCTCGTTCAGGCTGTTGCTGAAGCTGTTCTAGAGGGTGACGGGATGGGGTGGGCATGTGGGGGGCACCCCGCGCCCCCCAGTGCCCTCCCGTGTGCCCAAAATCCCCCTCCCCCAATTCCCATCTCCAGAAGAACCTCAGGGATGTCCCCATGTCTTGCAGAGCTCCGCACCTCACTCCAGCCGTGGAGTGGGACCCCAGTCCCTCCTGAGGTCCCAGCAGAGGCTCAGGGGGTGCTTGGCTGGGGTCACACGGGGGGAGCCCCCACAAATCCACGTTCCTGCTGGACGGGTGCTGCCGGGTGGATGGAGCAGCCTGCGCCGATCAGCGCGGGTGGGAGCTGGCGCCGCATGAAAACAGGGAATAAAAAAGAGAAGCAGCAGGATCTGGGCCAGCTCCGAGCGGCCTCTCCCCCCGTCCCTCCTCTCCTTTCAGGGAAATGAAATGGGGCTTTGCAGCGGCTCCTCTCCCGCCCGCTGAGCATCGCCCGTCCTCGGGGAGGCTGCCCGGCTCCCCCCGCTCCCTCCCAGCGGCACACCCCCCCCGGACACCCACCGCAGCTCCAGTAACACCAGTCCCGCTGCTCCCCTCCGGCCGGCGCGGGGGCTCCGCTGCGGCCCGGGGGGAGCATCCCCAGGGAGGCAACGCTTGAATAATTCAGGAGAGCTCAGCGAGCGAAACAGGATCCGCTGCCCGCCGGGTCGCGGAGGGGTGCTGGCAAGGGCACGGAGCCGCTCTCTGTCCTCCCCTCAGTCCCCAGTGTCACTTTGCCAGGGCCCTGTCCCATCAGCCTCGAGAGCAGGCTGCTGCTGGCACATCCCGGCTCCGCGTTTGGCTGATCCTGCGGCCCTGCAGGGGGACAGGACGGGGACAGGTGGGTGTTGGGGGCACCCTGTCCCCCTGATGGCACATGCCAGACCCCGGCAGCTCCTGGGCTAGGGGATGGTGTCACTGCCCATAAAGCCGCTATTGTCACCGGGGCACGTGCGGGGTGGGGAAACCCCCGTCGCGGGGCGGTGGATCCCGCAAGCCCTTCCCTCTCCAGCATTTTGCATTCCCACCGCTCCCTTCCCGCGCCGCACAGCTGTGCCTGGCCACAATGGCCCCTTCTTGCCGCGTCACCGGCGCCGGCTGCGCTCCCTCGGCCCCTTCCCCGGTGCCGAGCCACCCCGCTGGCAGCCGAGGCGGAAAAATTAATCCCAGTTAAAAAAAAAAAAAAAAAAAAAATCCATCCTGGCAGGCCCCAGCTCCGGAGGAGACCCGCGAGCAGGGCACACTCTCCTGACCAGTTATCCCAGTGATGCTCCAGGGCTTTTAGCTGGCGTTGGATGGAAGGAAAGGGACGATGGAAATGTCAGGGGTGCTGGGGTACCCAAAGGTGGCTGGCGAGACCATGGGACTGTCCTCGAGCTGTGGCTCCTCAATCCCTGGGTTGTGTCCCCGATCAAGTGTGCTCCTGGTTCTTCCTCAGGGCCAAGGGGTCGCACGGGTCCCCAGGGCCACATTCCCGAGCAGAGCTGTCCCCTGCCACTCCCACCCTCCCCACTGCACATCTGGCCTCGTGTCACCGCTGGAGTGAGCCCCTTCTGCCTCTGCGCGTTTGCTCACAGGGCCGCGCTGAACGCCGAGCCTCGTTAGTTAATTAAAGCTCGATCGAAGCTGTCAGGCACTGCCTCTCCTCGAGAGGCCGCGAGCGCTGCCGTCCTCCCGGGAAGGGATGGAGGGGGATGCTCCAGGGGAGAGACGCAGCCTGGGGAAGAGGTTTCTGTGATTGCCTCCCCGGGAGGACACAAAACTCCATCCCTGTCTTGAAGACACTGTTGTGTGGCCCGACTGTCGCTGCCTGAATGTGACCCACTTACCCAGGCTCAGCTGAGCCCTGGCCGCTTCATTTGGGGCTGGGGGCTGCTGAGAGGGACCCTGGCATCGGAGCCGAGCCCAGCTCAGAGCCCCGGGCGCGCTCCGGCTGCGCCGGCCGGGACAAAAGGGAATGTAGGTTAAGCACAAAGTGCTGTGGCTGCGGCTCACGGAGCCCACTCGGCCGTACCGGGGGGGTCGGGGCAGGCGCCCACCACTGCAATTAGCTAATTGCTCCTGCTCCCTCGCAGGGGACGGGGAGATGCAGTTATTGCTCCCTGCTTCACTCTCCATCTGATAAAACTGCCCTGGGGGACACCGTGTCCCCCGCCTGCCCCCCGTGCTCTGCTCAGCACTGAGGGGTTCGGGCTGGAGGGAGAGAGAGCCTCCCCGAACCTGCTGTTCGCAGCCCAGCTGGATGTGACATCCCTGATGTCACCTGCTGGGGACAGTGGGGACGATGCTCTTAACCTCAGGGGTGGGTCTGGCTTTGGCCATGTTTTGGGAGTGTCCTGCTGCACCCCAAGGCCTCAGAATCTCTCACGGCTGAATTGGGAGCCTGTGACATCACCAGGAGCCTCAATGATAAATGACATCGTCAGAGGCGGTCCTTGTGTCGCCTTGTGGGACAAAGGGACCCCCAGCCTGTGGGGTGGTGGCAGCACGGATTGGCGGGGGGGGGAGGGGGCAAAGAGGATGCTGATGACATCGTCAGGATGATCCATGACGTCAGCAGGTGCCAATTAAGAGGGGACAGCGGGGTCCGAACTGTGCTGGGATGGGGAGGAAGAGGAGCAGGAGAAGGCCCCCATGGAGAGATGTCCCCGGCTCATGGTCACTGAGCCTGTCCTTGTGCCAGTGACATATTGACTGACAATTCTTAATCAAGTGGATTGTTAATTAGCAGCAGAGCTGGCTGGTTAATCCTCGGCCGGGCTGGGAGCTGGTGGCTTGTGCTGACACAGCTCGGTATGGTGACAGCCGTGTGCCACCATGCTGCATGCCCGCTGTGCCAGGACCCCCACGCTGGCCCAGGGCATCCCACTGCCACTGGGAAGGAACGGATGCCACCCCCACTGGGGCTCGGGTGGTGACTTCGCCCACTGTGCACACTGGTGACCCAAATCCTGCAAGCTTTCACCCCAAAACTGGTGGGTGGCCCCACAGGAATCGCCCTGGCACAGCAGGACAGGCGGCTGGTGGGTGGGTGCCCGTCTGTGACGTGCCTCCGTGCCATCTGGGCCACGCGGGAGGAGGTGACATGCGTGTCGCTGGTGCCACACGTGTCCCCAGCCGTCGCCGTGGTGGTCCTGTCGTGGAGGGCGCAGGGTGCTGGGGACAGCCCTGCATGGCACGTCTCCTGTCCCTGCCGTGGGGACGGTACCCCCCGGGAGAGCCCGTCAGGCCACACGAGTGACCTTGTCCCCACTGTCCCCACCAGTCCGGGGGTCCCAGCGGGCCCTGCCGGCTGGGGACAGGCGGAGGGGGCTGGGAGCAGCTCCTCCATCCCCATCTGAGCTGACTCCAGAGCTGTTCTCGCCGCAGCTGCTGCCGTCGCCGGCTCCATCCCTCGCTTCCCTGCCTGTCTCCGCCATCTGCCGAGATCCCCGCGGGCAGGGGGGTGCAGGGCTGCTCCCCACATCCCCACCGCACCGCCGGGAGCTGGGCTCGGAGCCTTTTGCTCCCGTTTCGGTGCAGACCATTTAATTCTGGTCCCAACCCGTGCCCGGTTCGCTTCCCCGCGCGGCTGTCGGCGGCGATTTCCCAGCCCTAATTAAAGCTCGGAGCGTGTGACGGCGCTTCCCTGGGGATGCTTCCCAGGTTCCCGTCAAGATCAAGGGGATAAACCAATGTTGCCGGCGAAGCTAACGGCGGCGGCAGCTCGGGGAAGCGGTGACAGCCCGGAGCTGGCGACAGCCGCGGATCCGGAGGCGAATCCCAGCACGGAGCGCTGCCTCGGGCTCTGCGGATGGCAGGAGGGCTCGGGGCTGCTGCCATGAGCTGGGCAGGTCTCAGCCCAGCCTTGAGCCCATCTGTGGCAGCTCTCTGTGGCCTCGCTGGGTGCGTGGTGACACCAGACAGCCGGAGAGCCTGGCCGAGCGTCCCCAGGTCTGGCGGGAGGGGAGGTTTTGGGGTGGCACTGCCACCCGTCAGTGGGTCACTGCCGCTGCCCCCTCCCTGCACCCCGCAGTGACCCCTCGTGGCCCAGAGCGTCCTCCTGTCCCCTGGGGAGGGACAGCTGGGCTGCCACCCGCCCTGGCAAGCCGGGAGCGCCGGGAGAGCAGAGCTGCCTCCTCCCGGCACCTGCCACGCCACCGGAGCCAGGACATCTGTGCCCGCTCCCAGCTGCCACCCAGCTGCCCTGGGCACCCGAAAACCCACCCGCAGCCCCCCGGGGCGCGTTCCCAGGCCTGGCAGGGGGACGGCTGCTGCAGGCAGGGATGCTCCTGCTGCCTGGCACGGCTGCTGCCTGCTTAATTGCGCTGAAAGCACAACAGATGGCAGAAGGGCTTCAAGATGTTCTTTTCCAACATTTTGGGCTCCTTTGCTCGCCTTCTTCCAAAACAGCTCCGAGGAGGGAGGCTGGGAAGAGCCCTGTGTGCATGGGGAGGGTTGGTGACCCCGGGGACGCGTCCAGGGCCGGGGTGCAGCCGGGGAATTAAAGGGAATTAAAACATTTGCTGGGCTCACACTGCGCCGCTTTCTTCCTTCTGTAATCCCTGGGCCTGCTGCCCTTCCTGGCTGCACCTCCAGCACCTGCCTGCTGCTCCCGGGGCACAAAAGCTGCTTTGCCACGTCCCCGGGGCAGCTGGTGGCAGCAGCTGGGTGCTGGGGGTCACCTCTGGGCCGTGGGGGCTGCTGAAGGACCTCGTGGCTTCTTCCAGGGGATCGGTGCCTTGCCACACTCCAGTCCCAGCCCTGGCTGTGCCACCGCGGCCTGGGAGTGTCACCGGGGCCCAGCACCCAGCCAGCACCCACCCAGTGCCCATCCAGCGCCCACCCAACACCCACCCAACACCCACCCAGCACCCACCCAGCCCCCCGGGACGCTGTGCCATCCCCACCCTGAGCCTCGCTGGGGATGGGCACCGTCCTGTCCCCTGTGCAAGGCTAGCACCTGGCATGGCTGAGCTGACCAGCCCCAGCACCCACCCCTGTCCCCAGCACCCATCCCAGCCCCCAGCACCCATCCGTGTCCCCAGCACCCACCCCTGTCCCCAGCACCCACCCCTGTCCCCAGGACCCACCCCTGTCCCCAGCACCCATCCGTGTCCCCAGCACCGATCCCAGTCCCCAGCACCCATCCCTGTCCCCAGCACCCACCCCTGTCCCCAGCACCCACCCCTGTCCCCAGCACCCATCCCTGTCCCCAGCACCCACCCCTGTCCCCAGCACCCATCCCGGCCGTGCCGCTCCCCCACCTGCCCCCGCGGCTCTCGGGGCCGAGGTGTGTTACCACGAGCCTTTGATGAATTATTTATGAGGCAGGTGACCTCATTCATTCAGATTGATTTTCCTCCGTGCCACTCCAATTCCATCATGCTCCTGGAACCGGCGGGCGGGCGGCACGTCAGGTGCTGTGCTGTGGGGACAGACGGGGGCACAAGACAAAAGCCCTTTGCCAGCTCAGGAATTATTACCGTTAATAATAATAATATTGATAATATTCGTCTTTTCAGTGTCAGCATTGTTACTATTAAAGTTAAGATTTAAAAGTAATTTTTTGATTATTATTATTGCTATTATCATTATTACTATCATTATTATTGACACTATTGGTATTATTGTAGCTGTTACCACCCTCCCGTCCCCCCCAGGACTCCGGGCTGTGCCCACTTTGCCTTGCCCAGTGCAGACACAGCAACATCTGCCAGCGGGTGGGTGGTCCAGGGCCACCAAGGGCCATGCTGTCACCTCTGCCGGGTGTCCCCAAGCAGGAGGGTGGGAGGTGGAGGCCTCGGTGCTCTCCTAGTGCCTTAAGGATGTGGTTACAAACACTCATTGGGTTAAAACTGGAGATATCTGAGGCTATATTTAATTTTAAGTGTTCTTCTCTGTGTTCAACCAGTTGCTCGTGTTTATTAAAAAGACATATTAATTTTTTTTTTTTTTTTTTTTTTTTTTTTTGTGTACACATACATCTGCAGCTCCTGCGGCCCCATCCCAGCCACTCGCTGCCTGTCTGAGCTCTTCGTGCCTCAGTTTCCCTCCCGGCTGGGCAGGAGGAGCATCCCCGGGGCTGCAGGAGGAAGGCTCAGGGAGAGCTCACTGCCCCTGGGGAGCTGATGGTGGGGAAAGGCTGAGCCCAGGGATGTGACAGATCCGCACGGGAGGGGACAGAGCTGGGCTGGCCGTGCCCGCGGTGCTGCTGGCCTTGTGACACGGCGGCACTGTGGGGCAGCTCCAGCGCAGCGAACTTTGCCCTCCCAACACCCCCTGGATCTCCCAGCCGAGGGTCCCCTGCTGGAGCATTCCCTGGATAAACGACGCCCTGGACAAGCATCTCTCAGCCAGAGCATCCCTGCGGCCAAGCATCCCTCAAATGGGCATCCCTCAGACAGAGCATCCCTCAAATGAACACCGTTCTGGCCGAGCATCCCTCTGGCCGAGCAACCCTCTGGCCGAGCATCCCTCTGGCCGAGCAACCCTCTGGCCAAGCATCCCTCCGGCCGAGGGTCCCTCCAGCCGAGCATCCCTCAAATGAACATCGCCCTGGCTCAGCATCCCTCAAATGAGCATCTCTCCGGCCGAGCATCCCTCTGGCCGAGCACCCAGCCCTCGCCGATGGCCAATTCCCATAAGGAACTGCCGCCAGCCCAAATTCCCCCCACGCCGCGCCTGAGAGCAGCTCGGTGGCAGCTGCCTGTCCCTATTGTCACCCGACAATGGGAAGCGCCCAGTCCTGCTCCCCGGGAGTGCTATTAGCCCAAATATTTGCTTCCCGTCTCCAGGGTGACAGGGTTGCCAGCGCTCACCCACATCCCTCCTTTGATCATTTTCCTCTTGATCTTCCACGCGCCGGCTCCCAGCGCTCCTCCCCGGCGCCCTCGCCTCGTGGGGCTGCGGGAGCTGGTGGCATCCGCAGGGCCCGGGAGCAGCGATGGAGGAGCTGGGGGTGATGGAGGCAAGGCCTGGCGGAGATGAAAGCAGCACCAGGAGTGATGGAGATGAAGAGTGGAGGATGGAGGGAGGGTTGAGTGATGGAGTTGAGGAATAAGGGAGATGTTGTCTTGGGGAGATGGTGGCTGTGGCCTTGGGGTTTGTATCAGGTGCTTGAATCTGCAACCACCACCCCCCCCCCATGGCCATCACCATCCCCCCATGGCCATCACCATCCCCCCATGGCCACCACCATCCCCCCATGGCCTCAACCATCCCCCCATGGCCACATCCATCCCCCCATGGCCATCACCATCCCCCCATGGCCAGCACCATCTCCCCATGGCCACCACCATCCCCCCATGGCCACATCCATCTCCCCATGGCCACTGCCATCTTCCCATGGCCACTGCCATCCCCCCACGGCCACCACCATCCTCCCATGGCCAGCCCCATCTCCCCATGGCCAGCACCATCCCCCCATGGCCAGCACCATCTCCCCATGGCCACCACCATCCCCCCACTGCCACCACCATCCCCCCATGGCCATCGCCATCCCCCCATGGCCACTGTCATCCCCCCATGGCCACTGTCATCCCCCCATGGCCACCACCATCCCCCCATGGCCACTGCCATCCCCCCATGGCCAGCACCATCCTCCCATGGCCACATCCATCCCCCATGGCCACTGCCATCTCCCCATGGCCACTGCCATCTCCCCATGGCCACTGCCGTCCCCCCACGGCCACCACCATCTCCCCTCGGTCAAGCAGGGCAGTCCAATGACCAGGGATGGGCGAACAGACCCTCTTTGGTGGGACCACGCTCCCTCTGCCGTGCTGGGACAGCAGGACCTGGTTCAGCACCACAGCAGAAGCTCCGGGCAGGATTGATGCAGCTTCTCCCACTCCTTCCCCCTGCTCCTACACACTCTTCCTGGAACAAGTTTTTCCCAGCCCAGGGAGCCAGGCAGAGCCACCAGCAGCCCAAGCTTGTTTCTATCTTTCCCAAAGCTCACCCAGGTCCAACACTGGTTCTTAGGGCGGGGGATGGAGCTGGGAAATTTCTCCCAGAATAAGGGGAATTTTGGAGCCAGGTGGGATCAGCTCCAAAATCTCAGGAATTTGGCGGTGTCAGGAGAGGGACTGACAGCAACGAGCCATTTCTAAGCAGTGTTTTAAAAAAACAAAGCGAAATCTTCGCCAGAAAATGTTATTTCGATCCCTTTGGCAACCACGAGTCGTTTCGAAGCGACGCTTTGTGTTCGGAATGGGACCCAAATCTAAAGGAGCTGGGAATGGAGCCTCTGGGAAAGCTGCTGGGAGCTGGGATGGAGCCACAGCAAGAGGAGTTGGGCTCCAGTGGGGCTGGATCCACACCCCCACATTATCCCCGCTCTGTGGGACCTCAGGGGGTGCTCAGGGGGTGCCACCACCCCTGGTGACAGGCTGGTCCCAGCATCCCTGGGCCTGGGTAGGTGGTCTGAGGGACTGTGACCTTTCCCTTGCAGACCCAAAGCCCTTCACTTTGCACCATCCCAGCCCCACACTCCAAATCCCCTGGGAAGAGGGCAGGATTTGGCCTTCCTTCCAGGGGGGATGCCATCAGGGGTCAGGAGGGACCAGAAGACACCAGGAGGGATGTCACTGTGGGACCAGGAGGGAAGAGAGGGGACACCAGACAGGCCATCATTGCTTGGGGCCAGGAGGAACATGTCTGGAGAACCTGGAGGTTTGGAGGCACCAGGAGAACCTGGAGGGACCATTAGCGACAAGGCTTGGGGCCCAGGGGCCATGCTGTCACACGGAGCCAGCAGAGACACCATCAGAGGACCGGAGGACACCAGGACGGACACTGTCACCTGCGGGAGCACCCGAGGACACCGCAGCCACCGGGAAGCAGCGGCGCGGGGGGTGGGAATGGCCGGGGGAGACGTGCTCGCCCGCACTTTGCTGCATGACGGTGATTAAGTTGCTTCCCTTCGTTATGGTCCCTCGGGGAGGTCTTAACCAGCTGCTAATAAAGACGGATGGTTCTGAAGTGGCGTCTCCGGAGCCTTTGCATCCGTGGGATTTCGGGAGAAGCCGCCGGGGTGCCCGGAGCCACCGGGCGGACCCGCGGCACCCTCGCGGGTGGCACCGCCACCAGCACCCGGCCCTGGTGGGGACAAATCGCCTCTGCGGGGGTGGTGAGAGGGACACCGGGGAGGATTTTGGGCCCTCGGAGGATGCCGTGAGCCGAAGCAGCCCGGGGGAGGAAAAGGGCGACCCGAAGGGCTGCGGGGGGCGGGAAAGCAGCGGGAAGAGGAGAAATCCAGCAGCAACTGCCCATTAAAATTCATGAAAGCTGTTAAAAAGCAGAGCGCAGCGCGAGCTCCCGGCTGCTGCTGACAAAGCCGGGGAGGGAGGCGGCGGTGCCAGCTCCGTGCAGTGGCAAATTTGGGGTTCAGCCCCCCTTTCCCAAGCCGGTTTCCGGCCGGGTGACACCACAACGGACCCGGAGTCCTCAGCACCCACCCGCCGCCGGGCAGAGGGGATGGATGGAGGTGCCAAACCTCATCGCCCACCATGGCCACCCCTCCCCTCACAGGGGACCCCCAAACTCCCTCCGCTGCACGGAGGGTGATTTGCATCTCAGAGCTCATTTATTTTCCTTTTTCCCATATATTTTTAGCCCCCCCCCCCCACTCACAACCCCCCTCCCAGCTGCCTGCGAACAAGCCCCGGCGCGATTCCCTCGCCGTAATTAGCAACGTTTCTGCAGGCAAATGGCAGTCGGGAGTGGAGGTGGCATTTCCTTAATTAAAACAATTAATTAGGGTGGGGTGAGAGGGAAGATAAAACATCTTCCCCATAGAAAAGGCTCCTGGAGCAGCCGGTCCCTCGCGGTGGTGCCAGGGATGTGGCTTCCCCAGGGTGATGGTGTCGCACGTGTCCCTGTGGGTGCCCACCCTTGGGTGCTGTCCCACCACTGAGCACCCCGGGGTGGCCTTCGGACCCTGATCCCAGCTCCTTGGCTTGCGAGGGCGGGCCCTTGTCCCAAAATGTCCCCGTGGAGGCGATGGCCGGCCCCAGCCCGAGCATCCCGGCGATGGCGATGCCAGCATCGCGCCGGCCCCGGTTCTGTGCCGGGGTATAAATATCCGCGTGTTACTTAGCGACTAATTGCACGAAGCGCAACGGCGGGGGGTGCCAGCCCCTAATGAGGATCTGGAATCAAAGCTGCTAATTACCCCTGTGCCGAGCTGCTGCATCGCTCCTGCTGGGCTCTGTCTGTCCGGCCACGCCGCACAGCGCCCACCCAGATCCCCACTGCATCCCTGGCACCGAGGGCCCCAGCCCCCGTGCCGAGGGGTTTGGGGCAGGTGAGAGGCCAAATCCGAGGCCTTTCCCATTTGAATGGCCTCTCTGAGGCAGGCGCCATCCCGTGCCCTGGTGACATCCCTTTGGGTGACCTGGCACAGCCACACGGGTGTCACGGACCGAGCGCTGCCGTGGGTGGGTGTGTGAATACCCGGGCGTGTGCAGCGCTGTCTTGTGTGTCCTCGGGGGATCTGCAATGCCAGCTCGGGACAGGGATGTTTGAAATCCAAACCTTTCCTTGTGCTGCGGGAACAGCCCCAGCCAGGCCGGCAGAACCCCCAGCAACACCAGCCCTTGGTGGCGTTGGCCCCCCGTGTTGAGCTCATCCACCCCCTGGGACTTTCACTTCCTCCCAGAAGCTCCAACGCCCCACAGGACGAGGCTCTGGCATTCCCGGCACAGACGATTGCAGCACCGGGATAGCTCCGGCTGAGCCGCAGCAGCACCCTGGTCCCCAGTGCAGCCCCGGTGCTGGGCTTGCCCTTCCCCAGAGCACACAATTTGGGGTACCCAGGAATATCCCTCCGGGCTCATCATCTTCCCGTGGCGGGGGGATTTTTTCCTCGGCTCTGCGCACCACGTGGATGGTGGGAAGCAGGTCCCGGGTAAATATCTCCCGACGGGTGCGTGCGGGGATGCTGCCTTCACAGGATTTACAGCTTCAAAGCCTCGGCCTCAAAGCCTGCAGATATCTTTTCATCATTTCAGCCGCGGTCTAATTACCCCGCTGGCCGCCGGCGCTGCCCGGCGCTCCCAGGTACAGCCTCTCTTAATAGCTGGGATTTATTATTTAAATGTCGTTTTTCAGCTCCTCGCTCCCGTTCCGGCTCCGAGGGTGCCTGTGCCCCCCTGCACCCCAAACCGGGGCGCCCCGATCCGCCAGCACCCGCCGTTCATGCTCTCCGCCTGCTCTGAGCCGTGACGAGTTATTAATTAACGGCGAGGTATCGTTCCCTGCTTCATCTTCGGTGTAATTAGATCGCGGGGATGCCGGGAAGCTGAGCTGGTTAGCGCTCGCCGGAGGGGGATGAAGGGAACAGGAGTCATCCCGACCCGAACGGCGCATCCCGGAGCTGCCGAAAGCGGGGGGGCTGTGCCCCACGGAGGGCCACTCCCGCCGGCCGGGAGCCCTGGCGCAGAGCCCCGGTGCCGCTGATTTACGGCGGGCACCAACCCCGCCGGCGGCGGGGCCGTGATGGATGCGGGGCCGCGTGCCGTGATGGATGCGGGGGGCAGCCCCGGCCGCGGCGCCTGTTAATTAGTCGCTTTGGACTGATGAGAAATTGCAGCTCCCGCTAACGATGGCAGCGGCTCACCCCGGCTCAGCCGCGGCGGCAGGGCCGGGGTCGATGCCGGCGGTGCCGCTTCCCCGGCGCTCCGAGGGGCTGCGCGTCCCCGCAGCCGGCACAGCCGGGAGGATAATTTATGGTTTCGTATCAGTGCCGCTGATCTTGGAGCTTTTCCAGCCTCCTCTTCCCTCTCCCCACATTGCTTTTCCTCGAAAGCCGATTCCCCAGGATGGGATCCAGCTCCTCGCTGGGATATCGCTGTCCCCAGCATCCCTGGCCGTGTCACCCTTCGGGGACCCCGATCCCCCCTGCGATGAGCTCATGCGTGTGCTGAGCTGTGACAGGGCTCTGCAGGGCTCTGCCACCGCCTGGGCTGGTTCCTTCTCGCGCTGAAGGATGCTCCGCTGCTCCAGCCGCACGGACAGGGCGGAATAAATCATTCCCACAGCCTGGGAGCCCTCTGAGGACACGCACCCACCCGGAAGCCCGCGGGAGCGTGGGCAGCCCAGCACCCTTTTGCAGAGTGTGATTTTAAGGTGTCAAATTGCCTTTTAGTGATTAAATTGCTCTGTGGAAGTGGAGCGTGGGGATCTGGCAGGGCATCTGGGAGCGGATCTGGGAAGGGATCTGGCAGGGCATCTGGGAGGGGATCTGGCAGGGGATCTGGGCAGGGATCTGGCAGTGAAAGCTCAGCACCGGGCAGTGGTGCCCCCCACTCAGGGAAATGACCCCACTGCCACCAGCGGGTCCAGTTTTGGGGAGATTTTGGTGGATTTTGATGTTTTCTCAGTGGCTGTGGGAGCACTTTGCAGCTGGAGGAGGGGCAGACACAGACAGGCAGAGCCCTGGGGACGGTGGTGACCGAGGCCCCGGTGATGGGCACCGGGCGGGTGGCACTGCCCGGTGACCAGCACGGCACGGGCAGGGTTAAGGTGAGGGCTGCAGGCACGGCCCTGCCAGGGGATTGTCCGCGTCCCTCGGTGCAGGCAATTCCCTGCCTTGTCCATCGATCTCTGCGAGGTGTTAAGAGAGGCTGGAGCATCGATTGGAGCAAAGCCCAGGCTCGGCGAGGCCCAAGGCTTCCCCAGGAAGAGCTGCAGGATCCGGCCTTGGGGTCCGGCGGCCAGCGGAGGCACAGAAACCTCCTTGGGGACAAAGGATGGTGCGGTGGGGACGTGCTGGGCCATGGGAAACGGCGATGAACCCTCGCCGCGCCTGCCAGGCGCCCGCGGCGTGCCGGCTTGGCACTTCACCGCCACCAACCGCTCTCTGGATCGTGTCCCGGGCGCTCGCGGTGACAGACGGGGACGTTCAACAAGCCACGGGCGGATGCCCAAAGCACCCTGCCCCGCCGCTCCCGTGGCACCTGGAGCGGCTGTGCCCGGCCCGGGATGCGGCAGGAGCATCACCAGCTCATGGCACCGGGCAGCGGTGTATAAATAAGGCCGACAAAAAAATGGGATTCCATTTTCCTGAGGAGAAAGGAAGGGCTAAAGACAAAAGAGGCCGTTTACCAACCGGCTGGCAGCCCAGGGAAAATTGCTATCCAGATAAAAAATCACAGATTAAGGAAGGAAAGAGCTGACCTTAACTCCAGTCCTTAGGCAGGGAGGAAGGGCAGGATTTTCACCATTTAATTGGGGGTTTTTAACCATTTCGGGCGGTTTGTTTGCTCTACTTCAAAGCCAGGAGCACATCATTTTTACTCTCTGGCTGTAATAATGGCATAAATAAAGAGATTTTTTTAAAGCAGCTTTTTCGACTGATTGTCCTTGAATTAATGATTTTTTTTTTTTTTTTTTTTTTTTTTTTTTTTTTTTTTTTTTTTTTGAGGAACAGAATCCCAGCTCCTGGGCGTTTATCCTCTTGGAGAAACGACATCAGAACTCCAGGTCTGGGCTGGAAGCTGGAAAATAACTGATGGAGGGGGCAAAAAAAATCCCAATAAATGGGAGGATGGGCAGCCTGCTCCCAGTTTGTGCCGTTATCTGGGGGGAAATCCTTTGCTGGCCGTGGGAGGGGATCCCCCGTCCCCAGGTTTGTCTCTGCAGTGGGTGTTGCCGGAGCTACCCCGGGGGGGTGGAAATGCTTTGGCTTGGGCTGCGGGGCCGGCGTTAGCCACGCTTGAGGGGAAAATCACAATCGCTGCCGGGGCCCCAAGCCAGGAGCCGGCCCCGGATTTTCCCCGGGAAGAGCCGCTCTGCCAGGGGAGATCCACATGGGGGGCCCTGGGACCTGGCAGGGTCACTTTGGGGGGCCTGGGGCTGGGGGTTGGGTTGGGGGGGTCTGCTGGTGCCTGGGGAAACTGAGGCACGGGGAGAGAGCGAGGGAGCTCAGGGGAAGAGTCAGTGGGGGGACGTGGGGTTGGGGGGCCATGAGGCATCCCCCCACCGCCACACCATGACCCCAGGGGGAAAAAATCCCTGCCCACCCAAAAGCTGTTACTTCGCTCCTCCCCCTCAGCAGGAAATCTTAAGGATTTTATCCTCGTGAGGAGAAAGCAGGAAAGCTGAGGAGGGGATAAGGATGGGGGCAGCTCTTCCGTGTGGCAAAGTCCCTCATGTGGGATTTGGGGGGGACAGGCTCCTCTGTGGACCTCCCCCCGGCGTTGGTTCATTGCCAGAGGGAGGGAGAACTGAAAGTCTGGGCTTGGAATAAAGGAGGTTGTGAAAGTCACTGACTCCGGATGGAACCGGAGCAGGAGAGAGCTGAAAGGAGGATAAAAATAGCCCCGGCTCGGTGGGGGACTGGGGGGGCTGGGGGGACATGGGGATGCCATGGGGTGTGGGGGGGACTGGCCGTGGTCTGGGGGGGAACAGCTGGGCTGGGACAGACCGGGCTGCTGGGAGCACATCTGGATGGGGCAGCAGTGGGAACAGCTGCTTTGGGAGCAGGGGGACAACAGCTGGATGGATGGCCCCGGGGTGACAGCAGGAACAGCTGGAATGGGGTCACGGGGGGCACATCTGGATGGCAGAGCGGTGAGATGCGGCCCGAGGGGCTGTGCAGGGTTGGAAACAGCTGGATTTGGCCTTGGGGCACATATGGACGGGAGAGGCTGGTGAAGGTGACGGCCATGGCTGGGTGACACCGGTGGGGACAAAGGGCTGTCCCAGCCGGCGCCGGGCCAAGCTGCATCCCCGTGGGGCTCGGGGAGCTCAGCTCCTTCCCAACCACCCCCGGAGCAGCCACGGAGGGTCCTTCTCTCTGCGGATGAACTCGGTGAAGTCACCAGTCACCTCCCGGAGCAGAGAGATGGCAGCGGGGTGGCGGGAACAAGGTCATTAAAGCAGAAAGAAAAATACATTAGAAATGTTCAACTGCTCAGTCTTGCCTGAAATGTGCTTAAATCAGCCCCGAGTAAACAATGAGACGGGATTAATGGCAATTAGTTTTCATTAGAAAGGTGGCATCACCCTCCCCTGCTCCCCAAGGGCTGCTCCCTGCCTTGCTGGGGGCTGGGAGAGCTCCCGGCCGGATCCAGCCCCGGCAAGGAGGGTGACCACGTCCTCCCGAGCTCCGGGCTGCGGGGAACCGCGTTATCTCCGCCGAGGCAGAGGCGCGGGGCCGGCGGCAGCAGGAGCTTCAAAGGGAACCCACAAATCCGGCACATGCAAAGCCCCAGCTGGTCCTGCAGATAAACAGGGACCGGGCTGGAGTGGCCTCAGCCAGCCCTGGCGGCTGTGTCACGGCCGCTGCTTGTTCTGGGGGATGATGGCTTTGGGGGGGTTGGCTTTGGGGTGATGTTTGGCCCTGGGGTGTTGCTCAGCCTTGGGGTGATGCTCGGCTTGGAGGTGATGCTCAGCTTTGGGGTGGTGCTCATCCTTAGGGCAGCATTTGGCCCTGTGGGGATGCTCGATCTCGGGGTGATGCTCAGCCCCGGAGCGATGCGCAGCCCCGGGGGTGATGCTCAGCCTCAGGGCGGTATTTGGGGTGATGCTCGGCCTCAGGGCGGTATTTGGGGTGATGCTCGGCCTCAGGGCGGTATTTGGGGTGATGCTCAGCCTCAGGGCGGTATTTGGGGTGATGCTCAGCCTCAGGGCAGTATTTGGGCGATGCTCAGCTTGGGCACAGCCCCAGTTTTTGCAGCTCCTCTCCGTTCTGGGGCAGGACCTTGGGGTCGGGGATGAGGCGGCAGAGCTCACAGGGACACGTCGGGAATGGGGAGAGGACCCCGTGTCCCTGTCTCCTGCGCTTTGGGGTGCAGATGGCTGCTGCTGGGTGCTGTCACCACTGCCATCGGTGACCCCGCCGAGTGGGGACGCTCCGGTGGCCACCACATCCCTCTTAGCTGACACGAGCCGCCAGGTCTCGGCTCACCACCGCCATCAAAAACACCTCCTGGATTTCGGGCAGGAGGGGTAGAAAAGCCTCGCCACCTCCAGAATGGGATGAATTCAGTCCTTTTTGGGGCTGGCCCAGGCGGACACCGGCCTCACCAGGCCGGGTGAGCCCATTCCCGGTGGCAGCTGATCCCGGGTGCCTCACCAGCATCTGCACAGCCGGGGGGGGGTCCCTGTCCCCCACCCCGGGGCACGGCCCCTGTCATTAGCACCCAGAAAATGTTGGGTTTCTGCCTGGGAAAACACAGCAGATATGTACATTAAACATCAAATTATAAAATTAACAGATTCCAACTGCGGATGATTTGCATGTGCAAATTAACTTAATTACCACTCTTCCTCCCCGAGCGCCCGCGTGCCGGGAAGGGCCAGCCCCGCCACGGCCGGCGGCAGGTGCCGGGGACCGGCGGGGACCGGGGGGGCTGCGGCAGCTGCGGGGGCTCCCGGGAGCGCGGGGACACCGTGTGCGAGCACACGCGTGTGCACGGGAGGGTGGGGACACAGGGGGACTCTGTGGTGGCTGCAGCTGGGAGAGGGGCGGACATGGATGGACACATGGATGGACACACACATGGATGGACACATGGATGGACACACACATGGATGGACACATGGATGGACACACACATGGATGGACACATGGATGGACACACACATGGATGGACACATGGATGGACACACACATGGATGGACACGTGGATGGACATGCACATGGGTGGACACACACAGGGATGGACACACACAGGGATTGACACACACATGAGTGGACACATGGATGGACACATGGATGGACACACACATGGATGGACAGACACATGGATGGACACATGGATGGACATGCACATGGGTGGACACACACATGGATGGACACACACATGGATGGACACATGGATGGACATGCACATGGGTGGACACACACAGGGATGGACACACACATGGATGGACACATGGATGGACATGCACATGGGTGGACACACACAGGGATGGACACACACAGGGATTGACACACATGGGTGGACACACAGAGGGATTGACACACGGGTATGGACACACGTGTATGGGCACACACATGGATGGACACACATATGTGGACACACGCATGGATTGACACCCACATGGATAGACACACACATGGATGGAGGACACGCACAGGGATTGACACATGTGTATGGCCATACGTGTATGGACACACACACAGATGGACACACGTGTATGGACACGCATATGTGGACACACACATGAATTGACACTCCCGTGGATTGATACACGTGTATGGACATACATGTATGGCCACATCCATGGGTGGACACACGCATGTGTGAGGGTGCAAAAGCATGGACACACGTATGTGCACAGCCACACACACAGGGAGAGGGACCCCCAGGGGTCCTGATCCAGGGGGTCTGCCAGGGAGGACGGGGATGCTGTGCCAGGACCCCCCAGGAGTGGGGCCCCTCCTGCCCCCACGTACCCTCCCCAGGGGGTGGAGGGGCCCAGGGCGCTGCCGGGGCTCCACGGCCGGTGGGTGGGGATCCGCCAGTGCAGATGGGGCGCTGTGAAGGCACCGCTCCCCCAAACCCCTGCCTGGGCCCCAGCAGGGCGCGGGGGGAGGCCGGGGGGTGGCATTGGGATCTCGTGCCGTGCCGAGGCGTGCCGGGACAGGCCGGGGGTCGAGGCTCCCACCCCGCGTGCTCGGGATGCACGAGGCCGGCGGGGCACACGCGGGAGGGGCCGACACACCCCCGAGTCCCCCCCATCCCACCTCACCCCGCGGCTGAGACCGGCCCCGCTCACGGCACGGGTGGCTGCGGGACTCACTCGAGCCCATCGACTCCTCCGCGGCGCGCGCTAGTCCCTTAAAGGTCACATAAATCCCCAAATCCGGGAATAAATCCCGATCTGGAGGCTGCGGATGGGAAGAGCCCTCCCAGGGCCGCTGTTTTCCAAACTGCCAGCCAAAATTCCTGCACGGGAGGAGTCGTGGGACCGCCACGGCCGTGGGATGTCGGGGTGACGTGGGATATTAGGGTGCCACAGGATATTAGGGTGCCGTGGGGTGCTGCAGGGTGTCATGGGATGTGTGGGATGGTGGGGTCCCATGGGAAATGAGGGTGCCATGGGGTGTTGGGATGCAGTGGGATGGCGGTACAGGGGACATTGGGGTGCCATGGGGTGCTGGGGTGCAGTGATGGCTGTACAGGGGACATTGGGGTGCCATGGGGTGTTGGGGTGCAGTGGGATGGCGGTACAGGGGACATTGGGATGCCATGGGGTGCTGGGGTGCAGTGATGGCGGCACAGGGGACATTGGGGTGCCATGGGGTGCTGGGGTGCAGTGGGATGGCGGTACAGGGGACATTGGGGTGCCATGGGGTGTTGGGGTGTCCCAGGATGGTGCTGATGTTCAGCAAAAAGCGTCTGGACGGTGCTTGCAGGAAGTGTGGAGGAATTAATTCCCAGGAGCGTTGATTAATTAGCCGCAGTGAGCCCGAGCCGGAGGAGCGGAGGGTCGGGGCTGTGCGAACAGGTCAAGGGGCTCGCGGTGTCCCCTCGCTGTCCCCCTGGGGACGCTGATTCAGGCGCTGAGTCATGGCCGTGGTTTCCTTCCCGTGGGACCCTCCTTCCGCCAGTGTCCCCCCCGGGGGTGGCCGTCCCCTTCCTTGCGCTGGGAACCGGGAGGGACCGGAGGGATGCAGGAAGAGGTGAATCACCTTCCGACCCTCCTGCTGGCCGGGGCGGGCTGAGCCCTGGCACATCGCGGTGCGCCCACGGCACCCGCACAGGGTTTGACCCCGATTTGGGGTTTTTCAGGCCAAAACAAAGCAACAAAGCGGCCAAAGCAATGCCGTGCTGGGCCCCCACCCTGTGTGTCACCCCCAGACCCCCGTGTGCCGCCGCTGGTGCCCATCCTGGCGTCCCCTGCACCCCGGGGTGGGCAGGATGGGGTGGGCAGCACCCGTGGGGCGCAGAGCAGCTCTTGGCTGCGCGGGGAAACTGAGGCAGGGGTTGGGGGGCTCACACCGAGGGAGGGGGCTCGGTTTGGGGACAGGGACGTGTTCGGCAGCAATGGAGGGGAATCACCTTGGAGGCTGTGGCGGGGCGGAGAATGGGGTCCCAGCTCGTCACCGGGATGGGAAATTTGGGAAACTGAGGGAAGAGGTGGAAGGGGACGGTCTGAGCCCCTCTTGGTGCCAGGGGTGGGGGAAATGGAGGCGGGGGGGGGGGCTCGGTCTGAACCCCTCTTCGTGCCAAGGATGCGGGGAAACGCGGGCAGGGCATGGGGGATCAATCCCTGCCCCTCCCGTGCCCGGTATGGGGGACACTGCTAGAGGGGACGAGGGGGGCCTGTCCCAGCCCTGCCGGTGCCCGGGAACGCGGGGGGAGCGCTGTCCCTTCTCGGGGGGCCGAGGCAGGCGGGGCCGGCTCCCCCCGCGCTCCCCCCTCCCCGCCGGGGGCGGGGGGCCCGGGGCCGGGCCGGGCCGAGCCGAGCCACCTCCCCGGGGCGGGGGCAGGGCGGGGGGCGCAGCCGCTCCGGGAGCGCCGGCGGCGGCGGCTCCTCCATCGCCGCTGCTGCCGGAGCGGCCCCGGTGCCGCCGCAGCCACCGGGCGGGCCCGGCCCCGGCCCCCCGCCCCCCCTGCGGCCCCGCCCCGCCCGGCCCCGGTACCGGCGCTCCCGCCGCGGCGGAGCGGAGCCGAGCGGGGCCGGGCCGAGCCGCTGCCGGTGGGCGCAGGTGCGCGGTGCCCGAGCCCCCCCGGACCCCCCCGGGACGGCGAGGTAAGAGCGCGGCCGGTGCCCCCCCGCCCGCCCCCCTCCCGATGCGGTCCCGTCCGCTTTATCCCCCTCCCTCTCCATCCGTTGCCCCCTCCTGGGGTGGGGGGGATGGGAGAAAAGGGGGTGCCCCCCCCAGCCCTCCCCCCTCCCGCCGCCGCCGCTGCTGCATTGGGAAGCGGCGCTTTTGTTAGCGGAGCGGGCGGAACCTTGAAGGGTCACAGGCTGGAGGGGCCCCCCCACGCCCCCCAACCCGCACCCCTCTGTCCCCCCTCTGAGCACACTGAGCCCCCCTGCACCGCCCCCCCCAGCACCTCCATCCCGCATCGCCATCCCCACCTCGGCACTCCTGGGGGTCCCACCCGCACCCCAATTCTCCCTCCCGGCCCCCTCCCGCACCCCCCGCACCTCCAGCCCGCACCCCCTGCCCACCCCGGCACCCCGCGAGCCTCCCGGCACCCTCATCCTGCACCCCCAGCCCACCCCAGCACCCCGGAGACCCTCCCCGCACCCTGATCCCGCAACCTCATGCCCCCACCCCAGCACCCCTGTCCCCCCCAGCACCCTGATCTGTCCCCCCAGCCCTCCGGTGCTCCCCTCATCCCGCACCCCTCTCCCCAGCCCAGCACCCCGACAGCCCCCCCGCACCCTTGAGCCCCCCCATCCCCTCCACCCTCCACCCAGCACCCAGTCCCACCCCCCACCCCCTCCCACGCCCCCATCCCACCCATCAGCCCCCCGGGCCAGCACCCCGACCCTCCCCCAGCCCCGGGACACGGCGACGGGCGCGGGATACGGAGCCCCCCCGCCCCGAGCCGGGAGGATGGAGATGGGGATGGGGGGGGTGTCTCTGCTTCGTCGGGCTCCGTTTTGCCTCCGCTGCTTCTTTGGGAAGCAGCCAGGGCTTGTTGTTTTTTTTTTGTGGGGGGGGGTGAGAAAAGGAGGGGTGGTCTGTGCCCCCCGCCCCCTGCAGCCTCTGCTGGGCTGGGGGGGTGCAGAGGCTGAAATGGGGGGGTCCAGCCAATGCAGACCCCAAAAGGGTGTCGGGGAGCAGAGAGGGCTCAGCTTGGGGGGGTTTGGTGGTTGTGCCCCCCCTCAAACAACCCCGGGGGGCTGGGGGGGGCAGAGCCCCCACAAACCCGGGGGGTGCCCGGCTCTGTCTTGGGGCTGTAACTTGGTGGGAACAAGGGGTGGGGGGCACTCGGCAGAAGTGGGGGACCCGCCGTGCATGGTGGGGGGATGACACCCCCCGACGTCAGGGCAGGGCCGGGGGGCGCCGTGCAGGCAGTGTCTGCCAGGCTGGGGGGGCCCTGTCCCTCTTTTTGGGGCTCAGCACCATCGCGCCGTCGGCAGATTTGGCTCGGGGGTCCCTGAAATCACATTGGTGGGGGTGTTTTGCCTGACCCGAATCCTCCCTTGGCACCCTCACCGCGGGGTGCCCCCAACACCCCCAGACCTCACCAGACTCCCCTGCCCCCCCCAGAGCGACCTCCACCGTGCCACAGCACCCAGAGGTGTCGGGCGGCCAGGGAACCCCAAGCCCCCCCAGCCCCTCCCATGGGGCAGAGGGGAGTGGGGAGCCCCATCCCTGTTTAGGGGCTTTGGGGGGGGGCCCAGCGCCCCCCATTAGAGTGGGGGGGGGCGATGCCCACGGGGCTGTGCCATCGGCACGGGGTGACCTTGGGTGAGCTCTGCTTCCTGCCGTGCCTCAGTTTCCCTCTGCCAAAGCAGGTCGTGGGCTGCGGAGGGGTGCAGAGGGGACCCCCAAATCCATCCCCCCACCCTGGGGCGCGGGGGGGGTCAGACACCTGCCACGAGTGACCCCCCTGGGGCTCGGTTTGCCTGGGAGGGGTGGGGGTGGTGACGGCACAGTGGCACCACCGCGTCCCCTTCATGTCCCCCCTCGGTCTCTTTGGGTCCAGCAGGGCCGGATCCTGCTCCAGGGGGGCACTGGGAGGGGGGACAGGGGGACGGCTGTGTCCCCTGTCCCACAGAGACAGCCGAGGGGAACGGGCTGCATTGGGTCGGGGGTCCCTCTGTGTGCCCCCCTCGGCAGTGGGACCCACAAAATGACTCTGAGGGCAGCTCTGGCCGGCTCGGGGTCCATCGTGGGGGCCAGGTCGCGGCAGGGTGATGTGTCCCCCCGTCCCACCCCGCGGGTGACGTTGGTGTCCCCGCGGGGTGCTGGGGTCACATCCCGGCGGGTCCCGGGGTGCTGAGCACAGCCAGCACGGCCCCAAAGCCCCTCTTGCAGCGTCCCCGGGGTGACACGGGAATTGGGTCACCGCTGTCACCGGGGCACGTGGCTGCGCTGGGGAGGTTTTGTGCATGGGGGTGCAGGAGGTGGCCCCGGGGCTTGGGTTCAGCTCTGAGGGTCCGGGGGTGGCTCGGCCTCCACCAGAAGTGCCAGTGCCACTAGGGTGTCACTGTCGGGGGACAGAGCTCGTCGTCCCCCCCCCCCCCCCAGGAGCCCCCTAGTTGTTTATGGTGCCATCCCCATGAACAAAGGGAAATCGCCCGGTCCAGCCTGGTGACCCCACACACGAGAACATGTGTGAACACACGTGTGCTCCCCACGGCAGAGCTGTCCCCTCTGGGGGGAGGGGGGGCTGCAGGGACCCCCCCGTGCTCCCCCAGACCAGGGTTCTGCTGGCTCTGTGTCCCTTCCAGCCCCACCAGGAGCCCCAAGGCATGGGACAGGGTGGTGACACCGGCCTGGGTGTCCCTGTCCCCTCGGCCCTGGCAGCCGGCTGCACACGCCAGGCGCTGGTTTGTCTCCCAGTTAAACCAGTGGCTCCTGCGCTTCCCCCAGCGCTTCCAGAGCGGTGCTGAGGCACAGCCCGGCCATGAGGCCCTGCTCGTCAGGCACTGGAGCTGGATGCAGATCCCTGCTGCAGTGCCGGATGCGGTTTGTATCCCTAGACAAGCTGGAATATTTTTAATTAAACCTGCCAGTTTGGATGCGATTTAATTTTTCAGTGGGCTGAGCTGCGCCGGGCCCTTGGAGCATCTCCCGCGCCGGGGCCGGATCCCAGATCGTGTCGGAGGGCTTGTCCCACCAGGCACGGACTCGGTGCTGTCCAGGGTGGCTTTTCCATGCCGGCATCTCCCGCTGTGCCAGGCCGGTGTGTCGCCACCGGCCCGGCCGGGATGGTTTCCCTGCGGTGCCGCTGTGGTGACATCCGATGCGTTTCGGCAACATAAACAGTAGTAAAGAAAAGCAGGAGCGATCCCGGCTCCATGTGAGAGCTGTGCCTGCATAACCTGTTGGCACCGTCACCGCCGGCATCGCCGGATCGGCACCAGCGCCTCGGGGGCTGCATCCCGGGGTGTCCGTGGCCTCTCTTCCCGTGCCCAGGATGGTGCTGGAGGTGGCACCAGAGCATGGCACCCTCAGGATGCTGCTCCATCCATGGCAGTGCCCGGCCCCGCGGCAAATGGGACACGATGGCTTTGGGGACCCTCCAGGGACCTCCAGGCTTTGGTGGCATCCTCCGAAAGGGGAGATGAGGGGTTGGATTCCCTGAGAGAAGAGGGAGGGAGAGGAAGAGCAGTGGGCTGGCACAGAGGAGATCCCAGAGGGGCTGCCGTGTGCTAACGGGATTTTACTCCCTATTTAATTACAATTTTGTCAAATTACAAAAAAAAAAAAAAAAAAAAAAAAAGGGGGGGATAAAGACATCCCTCTTGTCTCTTTGTGCCCGTTCCCAGCAGCCTGTTAATTAAACAGCGGCTGGTGATGCCACCGCTCCCGGGGGACCCAGCGCTGGGGTTTGGCGTCACACCTGGGCTCCAGTTGCTCCCAGTTCAGCCCAGTTCGGGCGCTGGCGACGCGGCCGGCGTGGCTGTGGCTGTGGCAGTGTCGTGCCGATGCGCCGTGGCTAATCCTCACTCTTGCCCGTGTAATCCCGCCCGCCGGGATAATCCCATCAAACCCGGCAGCGCCGCGGCCGAGCTCAGCGCCGGGTTTGGCGCAGGGGGGATCTGGGGGGGACATGGGGGGGACACGGTGGCCCTGGGGGAGCGGCGGCTGCGGGAGGGACCGTGGGGGCTGCGGGGGCTCGGGTGGGGAAACTGAGGCACGGAGCAGGGACCAGGACGGGATGGTGGCAGTGCCAGGAGCAAGCCCAGGGTGGTGGAAGAGGGTGGCATGGGACAAGGAAGAGGCGGGAGCCCCCGCGGGTCACCCCGAGAGACGGATCCCGGCTCGGATGGTGGGAACATCGCGGCTTTCCTCACCCCCCATCCATCATCTCCCGCCAGGAACGCGCAGATAAAAAGCCGGGAAATGAGGAAGTGTCAAGGTGGAGGTTTGGGAGGTGGGAGCTGGGATCCATCCTTGCCGTGTGCCCGAAATAACCCAACCCGCTGTGCTCCGTCCCTCGTGCCAGTCCTGTGGGCACAGCCTGTCACGCGTGTGCCAGCACATGCCTCACACGTGTGACACCCCATGCACACCTGCACACGTGTGTCATACACCATTCACACCTGCACATGTGACACCCCATTCACACCTGCACACACGTGTGTCATACCCCATTCACACCTGCACATGTGTGACACCCCATGTACAGACACACAGGTGACACCCCATTCACACCTGTGCACATGTGACACCCCATTCACACCTGCACACGTGTGTCATACACCATTCACACCTGCACACGTGTGTGACATCCCATGCACACCTGCACACGTGTGTGATATCCCATGCACACCTGTACATGTGTGACACCCCATGCACACCTGCACACGTGTGTCATACACCATTCACACCTGCACACGTGTGTGATATCCCATGCACACCTGCACACATGTGTGATATCCCATGCACACCTGCACATGTGTGACACCCCATGCACAGACACGCAGGTGACACCCAGTGCCCACACGCCGTCACACACAGGTGCCAGCTGGTGCCCACATTCCTGCACATGTGTGTCACTCGCTGCCTTCTGCCAGCCCCTGCACACGCACACGACAGCTGGTGCACACACGCTGACACACAGAGTGACATGTGACACTCGAGACACCTGCTGTGCACACCAACACCCGCACACACACATGACACATGGTGCACACACCCTGACACACACAGGCACACACAGTGACACGTGTGACAGCTGCTGTGCACACCGACACCTGCACACGCACACACATGACACACGGTGACACCCCCCGCACACACGTGACACCCTGTGCACACCCCCCCACGCACAGATGGCACCCGGCACACCTGGCAGGGCCACACGGGACAGGGACACCATCCTGACCTGGGGGTTTTGGCGCTGGTGCCTGAGAAGCCGCGGTGGCGGTGGCGGTGGCGGTGGCGGTGGCGGTGGCGGTGGCGGTGGCGGTGACAGTGGCGGTGGCAGCGGTGGCCTGGTGGGTGCCGCGGGCTGTGCCGGGAGAACAAGGAGCAGCTCCGAGGGCGGTGAGGCCGCTCGGACCTTCCGGCGCGGCGGCAGCGCGGAGGCGGCGCTGGGAACAATGGCCCTTTGTTCCGCGCGCCGCTGGCATCCCAGAGCCCGGCCTGCATCCCATCCTGCATCCCATCCAGCATCCCAGCCTGCATCCCATCCTGCATCCCAGAGCCCGGCCTGCATCCCATCCTGCATCCCATCCTGCATCCCATATCCCATCTTGCATCCCACAGCCTGGCCTGCATCCCATCCTGCATCCCAGCCTGCGTCCCAGCCTGCAACCCACAGCCTGGCCTGCATCCCAGCCTGCATCCCTCAGCCCATCCTGTATCCCATCCTGCATCCCATCCTGCATCCCATCCTGCATCCCACAGCCCGGCCTGCATCCCATCTTGCATCCCATATCCCAGCCTGCATCCCACAGCCTGGCCTGCATCCCAGCCTGCATCCCTCAGCCCATCCTGTATCCCATCCTGCATCCCATCCTGCATCCCATCCTGCATCCCATCCTGCATCCCACAGCCCGGCCTGCATCCCATCTTGCATCCCATATCCCAGCCTGCATCCCACAGCCTGGCCTGCATCCCAGCCTGCATCCCTCAGCCCATCCTGTATCCCATCCTGCATCCCATCCTGCATCCCATCCTGCATCCCATCCTGCATCCCATCCTGCATCCCACAGCCCGGCCTGCATCCCATCTTGCATCCCATATCCCAGCCTGCATCCCAGCCTGCATCCCAGCCTGCATCCCATCCTGCATGCCATATCCCATCCTGCACCCTGCATCCCATCCTGCATCCCATCCCATATCCCATCCTGCATCCTATATCCCATCCTGCATTGTGGCCTGCATCCCATCCTGAATCCTGTATCCCATCCCACATCCCATCCCATACCCTGTTCTCTATTCCATATCCCAGCCTGCATCCCGTACTCCACTCCTCATCCCACCCTGTGTCCCACGTCCCACCCTGTGTCCCATATCCCCCACGTCCCACCCTATGTCCCACATCCCACCCTGTGTCCCGCACCCCAGCCTGCATCCCACACCCCACCCTGTGTCCCACATCCCACCCTGTGTCCCACGCCCCACCCTGCACCCCAGGCTGCATCCTGTATCCCATCCCCCATCCCATCCCCCACCCTGCATCCCAGCCCACATCCCACTCCACATCCCACATCCCATACTCCATCTGCACATCCCCCTGCACATCCTGCATCCCACTGCTCATCCCACATCCCACGCTGTCCCCCGGCAGTCCCAGCACCCATCCCAGCTCTGTGCATCCCACAGCTCCCCAGGGGCTCCGTGCCGGGTGCTGGTGGCTCACGGAGGTGGGGGGGGGAGGGGTGTTGGGTGTCACCCCACACAGATCCCACCTGTCCCCAGCCGTGACAGGGGACACTTCCAAAACGGAGAGCAGGATGGAGCAGAATGGCGCTGGGGAGGAGGAGGATGAGGATGGGGAGGAGGCCGCAGGGCAAAGGCTCACGTGCTGTCACCCACACCTTGGCACCGGAAGCCACTTGTCACACTTGTCACCCTCTGTGCACACCGGCGGTGGTGGGAGCAGATTGGCTGGGGGTGGCAGTGGCTCCTGTCCCCTCTGGTGTCCCCATGCCCTGGTGTTCCCGGGAGGTGGGCGGCTCCAGAGGGAAGGTGGGCACCCTAGGTGCCACCTACAGGGCCACCATCCCCTTGGAGACAGAGAGATGCTGGCGATGGTGACATTGCGGTGACACTGTGGTGACACTGAGGTGACACTGAGGTGACCTGCCACCCCCAGCCACTCTCCGCCCCATTGAACCCAGAAGATTTTTATTCTTATTTATCTACAAATAAGTTCTTGAGGCACTGGGATCTGAACAGGAGGTGCTGGCTCTGGGCTTGGGGAGTGGAAGAGCTCCATTGTCCCGACTGGAGCAGTGGCTGACACGGGGAGAGGGGACCTGAATGTCGACAAACCCCCAAAACCAACAACCCCAATTTATTATGGCTTAGGAACTGAGCTGGCTACAGGGCTAACCCTTGATCTCGAGCTCCCAGAGCCTCCTCCAGCTCCCCTGGCTCTGGGATCAGTGGGATGTTACTGTAGGGCTGCCTTCTGAGGATTGGGGTGTTTTTGGGGTGGATTTGGGGTGTCTGTGGGTGATGTGGGTGTGTTCGGCAGCCTCCCATGCTGGGAATGACAGGGCTCTGTGTCCTGGGATGTAATTGCAGGGTTCCCGCCTGGCGCCGGTTGTAAACACTCCAGGTTGTTATTGTAGGGTCTCCCGTGGGACTGAACCAGGAGCTGGTGTCCCTCTGCCTGCTCGGGGGCAGGGATCCCATGGGGACACGGATCCACGGGAACAGGACACCCTGGGGACATGGGCTGCATAAGGATGAGGGCACCACGGTGACAGGAATCCCTGGGGACAAGGATCCCTGGGGAGGGGACACCCCGGGGCGCACGAGGGAGGTGGCCGTGGGTGGGAGCTCCCAGGGCGGTTCCAGGCTCAGGGCAGGAACAGGGGCTTCCCTCTGCCCACGCCCAAGGGAAACTGAGGCACGAGGCCAGGGGAGGTGACTTGGAGCAGCCGATGTGCTCCTGTCACGGCCCTGGGGCCATGCGGGTGCCAAAGAGGGGTGACAGGGTGACATCGAGGGGACCCCGCCAGGGCACAGAGCCCCGCGGGGGGCACAGGACAACGGGGGTGAGTGTCTTTGGGGATACATATGTGGCTTTGCGGGCAAAGGGGATGAGGGGAATGGCTGTTTTGGAGGGACAGGAAGGGCAGGGATGTGCCCCTTTGGGGACAAGGGGGGTGGCAGTTTTTGGGGGGACAGGAGGACAAGGGGGGATGTGTGTCAGTAGGGACGAGTGGCTTGGGGAGACCAGCAGGACAGGAGGATCCTGTCCCCCAGAACCACAGGGGACAAGGGGACAAAAGCTGTGAACTGGGGGAGAACAGGGGACAAGAGCTGGGAACGGGGGGGGGGGGGGGTACAGGGCAGCCACACCTTTGGGGACAGGGGACGAGGGCTGTGAATTGGGGTGACACAACACCCCGTCTGCCACCCCCCCCCCCCCCGGGGTTTATTTCGGAGTGACGCGTGATCCTCCTCGCTAGGAAACCGTCCTTAATATGCAGATGAGCCTGTATTTAATATGCAAATCACCATGCGGCTCTGGCCGGCCACCAGCACCGCCGGCGTGCTGGAAGGGACGTGTCGGGGCACCCATGGGTGTCACCCGGGGGGTGTCGAGGGGTCACCCAGCCACCGGGGCCACCCCTGCGCACCCACGGCGGGTGACAAAGCCAGCCAAGGTGACCGCGGGGTCCCCATCGTCCCCGGTGCTCGTGTCGGGGGTCGGACGCCCTTGGTGCTTGCGGTGTCCTGGGGGGCTCGGGCGCCCGTGTCCCCACCCGGGGGGCGGTGGGCGATGGGGAGGGGACAGGGACAAGGGACAGGACCGGGGCTATAAACGGCAGCTGTAAGCGGAGCCGGTAACCGGAGCGGGAGGCCCGGGGGGACATTTGAGCCGCCGGCGGGGCCGTGGAAGCGCCAAGGTAAATGGTGGGTGCTGTGTCCCCCCCGCCACGCCGGTGACCCCCCCATCCCTGTCACCCACGTGGGGACCCCACCGGTGCTGGTGCTCCCCCGTCCTCTTGGCACCTCCGCAGCTCTGGGGGCGCTGCCCGCGGCCCCCCCGGGAGGAGCCACTGGGACAGGGGGGGACCCACGGCAGGAGATAGGGACAGGGACAGGGGCAAGGCCAGCGCGCGGTGCCAGGTGGCCGGGGTGACATTTGCTCCGTCCCCGCCGTGGGGACAGCTGCTTCCTGGCTCTGCCATCTGAACCGGCCCCGGAACGGAAACCCGGGGGGGCTCAGGCCCCCGGCCCCGGCGGCAGCAGCAGCTGGGGTTGGGGGGGTCCCCATGGCAGCTGGGGGGGGCACTGATGGTGACCCCAAACCCCTCTGCGGCAATGGGGGTGGCACTGTGTGACCCCCCCGAGCAAGGGATTCTCTGGGCATCGGGAGCCACATTTTGGGGCGCTGGGGCATGTGGGGGTGTGTAAAGGTCTCATTAGCATATCTAATCACTGGTTGTTTCTTGGTGTTGGGCGCCTTCTGAAGGAAATGACCCCAAAATCCGAAATGAGACCCATAGAATGGGAAGGGATGTGGATATCGAAATAATACCCGGGAGGTTATTCCCAAAAAGTTGTATTTTAAGGGATTTCAGGGTTGGTGTCCCCCGCCTTTCCCGGTGTGTCCCCCATTCCCAGAATCTCCCGTTCCCACTTTCCCCCCTTTCCTCAGCGTGTCCACCCCCCCCAGTGTCCCCTCTTTCCCACTGTCCCCCGTATCTCCCAGTGCCTGTCCCCCTTCCCTGGTGTCCCTCCCTTCTCGGTGTCACCTCCATTCCCAGCGTGTCCCCCCCTCTCCCGGTGTTCCCTCTTTCCCATTGCCTTTCTAACGGCTTCGTGAGGATGGGGGACCCGCTGAGGCTGGGGGGACGCCGCTGTCCCTCTGTCCCCACTGCGTGTCCGGGGGTCTCACCGGTGGCTCCGCGCCGGTGCTTTCCCGTGGAGACGCCGCGGTGCCGCTGGGGGGTCCCATGGGTGCCCCCCCGGTCCCCGGCTGCGGTGACAGCTGCCGGGGTGGGGGGGGTTGGTGGCTCCGGTTACGGTGACATCAGCCCTACCTTCCCACCTGGCGCGGGCGGGGGGCACGGGTCCCCCTCCCCTGGGGGTCGCGGGGGGGTGACGTGACAGCTGAGCCGCTTTGGGGACGCCGGAGCCCCCAGCGCCGCCGGGGCGTCCTGCAGCGGGGGGGACCCACCCCCCGCTATGGGACCCGCGCGCCCGGGACCCCCCCTGCGAGCGGAGGGGACAGTGGTGACATAGGGCCAGCGGCGGAGGCGGCCGGAGCAGCTCAGGTGGGCAGAGCGCGGCGCTGGGGGGGACAGATGCCGCGGGGAAGGGCTCCCAGCCCCGGGAAGGGACGGGAAGGGGACACGGTGGCCCCCCAGCAGGGACACCTCCCCCCGGTGGGGTCGGAGAGATTCCGCTGTGCTCGGAGCCCCTGGGAATTGCAGCGAGAGGGAAAAACTGGGGCGCGGCCCCCCTTCCTGCCCCATGCCCCCAGTGCCGGGGGGGAGGTGGGACAGGCCAGGGAACTCCCCCCGCCCCCCAAAACTTTGTGGGCGCAGGGTGAGGGCTGAGCGTGCTGCGGGATGGGGACACTGAGGAGCGGAGCAGGGACAGGGACAGGGACAGGGACAGGGACAGGGACAGGGACGTGCCCGAGGCTGTTCACCCTCCGTGCCGGAGATCCAAGCCGGAGACCCCCCCCATTCCCGGCACAGCCCCTGTCCCCACCCGCTGCCTCAGTTTCCCCACAGCCGCTCTGGGGACAGGCACGGTGACAGTCCCCTCTGCTCCGCCACCGCCGTGAATGGGTCCCTGTTTGTCACCCCCTGCCGCCGTGTCCCCCTCCCCGCCGCGCCCCCTCCTCCCCGAGCCCCCCTCTTCCCGCTGCCTTTTCTTTTCCCACACAATCGCTGGCATTTATGGCGCCGGAGGCTCCGGTTACCCCGCGCCCGCTCGCTGTCACCGCGCAGGCTGGGGGACAGTGACACGGTGACACCGGACCCCCCGCCCCAGGCGCCCGAGCCCCCCCGGCCCCCAAACCCCACCCGGCGCGGGGGGTCTCAGGTGGCCCATAGACACTGAGCCCTTCCCTCGGGTGGCTCTTTGGGGTCCCCCCTCCTCCCTCCGGCGCTTGGGGACGTTACATTTGGTGGCTTTCGGGTGCTGCTGTGTGACAGACCGGCTAGAAACAGCTCATTTCCTGCTTGTTGGGGACACCATGGGGACAAAGTTGGGTGTCACCGGGAGCTGTGGCACTGTGGGGACAGATTTGGATGTCCCCGAGATTGTGGGGACATGGTGGGGTGTCCCAGAGGTTGTGACACCCCGGGGATAGGGTCAGCTGTCCCCAGGGGCTGTGACACCAGGGTCGGGTCCCACTGGGGTCACCTCCTGCCCAGGGGCTGTGACACTGCGGGGTCGGGGCCAGATGTCCCCGGGGGCTGTGGCACCGCAGAGGGGACCGGGGTGGGGGCAGCGCCGGGTCTCACCCGGGGCTGGTGACACCACAGAGGGGCTGGGGACGAGTCCCCGCGCTGGCACCGCCCGGCTCCGTGACCCCCACACAATGTCACCCGTCCTCGGTCCCCGCGGGGAGGAGGGCGCCGCTTCGATCGCTCCCGCTCCCTGCTCCTGTGGAATTAATGATCAATTAATTCCCTGCCCTGCTGCTAATTACCCAGCCCGGCCGCAGCCCCTCGGGGACGGGGGACAGGATGGGGTGGCGGTCCGGCGTGGCAGGAGGACAGTGGCACTGGGGCTGTCTGGAGGGGGGGCTGTGGCGCTCGGATGTGTCCCCGGGGATTTTCCAGCCATCGTGGTGGCATTTTGGGATGGGAAGAGCCTCTCTGGTTTCGTGTCCCCATGTCCCTGTATCCCCACGTCCCCCTGTCCTTGCGTCCCTCTGTCCAGGTGTCCTCATCTCCATGTCCCCATGTCCCCGTGTCCCCGTGTCCCCAGCCCTGCCATGCCACCAGCAGTGGCTTCCCCGCGTGCTGCTGGTGACAAACCCCTGCCGGGGCCCGGTCACATCCCCATGGTCCCCTCAGCCACATCCTGTGCTGTCCCCTCGCCCCCGGCACCGTCACCCAGAGCCCCTCAGAGACCCCTGAGGGCTTTGGGGTGCTCCGGGCTGGGGGGGCCCCAGCGCCCAGGTGGGTGCCGCCCCTCCCAGCCCGGCCCGTGCCCGCAGGTGCGGTGGGTGCCCACCCAGGGCGGGGGCCACCATGGGACCCCCACCCCGCGTGCCCCTGGTGCTGCTGCTGCTGCTGGCGGCCGAGAGGACGGCGAGGGGCACCTTCCCCGAGGAGCCCGGGCCCATCGCCGTGGCAGCCCCGGACTGTGAGTGCCCACCCGGGCTGGGGGGTCGCGGTGCTGCGCTGGGGCACGGCGGGGGGCACGGCTTGGCACGGAGAGAGGTTTTGGGGTGATTTGGCGTGAAGGCAGGAGGGGGACACCCACGGGAGGGCTTTTGGAAGGAAGATGGGACAGGACCAGCCACGGGCAGGGCTGGGTTTTGGGTCACTTTGGGGGGCAGCCATGGAAGGGATTTAGGGGTTTTGGGGTTAAGGCAGATGGGGGGAACCCATGGGAGGGGATTTTTGGGGTGACGACAGGAGGGAGGTGCCTCCGCGGGGGCTGCCTGGGCTGTGTGGGGGTGCCCGACCCCTGTGACCCCCGTGCCCCCCCAGATGTGAAGCACTACCCCGTGTTCGTGGGCCACGGCAGCGCCCGCCCGGGGGGCCCCGAGGGGGGCGGCACCCAGCGCCTCAACATCCAGCGCATCCTCAAGGTCAACCGCACCCTCTTCATCGGGGACAGGTGAACCGCGCACCCCAAAGCCTCCCCTCCGCGCGGGGGGCACCCCACACCCACCCCACCCCACCCCAATACCTGCTGGGGGCGCCCCAAATCTGCCACGGGATGTTTGGGGGTTTCAGTGGCACTGTCCCTGCCCTGGGGATGTTCTTTGTCCATCCCAGCACCCCAAACCTTCCCGGGGAGGGTGAGGGTGAATCCTGCACCCCCAGCACACCTCGCTGGGGGGTCACACCCCAGCTGGGATGGGGTGACACCCCTGTCCCCCTCCCCAGGGACAACGTCTATCGGGTCAGCCTGGAGCCCAGCGGGGCTGCTGAGATGCGCTACCACCGGGTAAGTGCTGGGGGGCTCGGGGAGCTCTGGGGGGGCTCAGAGGGGTCTTGGGGAGGCTCAGAGGGGTCTCAGGGGGGCTCAGAGGGGTCTTGGGTGGTCTCAGAGGGGTCTCAGGGGGGCTCAGGGAGATCTGGGGGGGCTCAGGGAACTCTGGGGGGTCTCAGAGGAGTCTCAGGGGGGTCTCAGAGGGGTCTCGGGGGGTCTCAGAGGGGTCTCAGGGGGGTCTCAGAGGGGTCTTGGGGGGGCTCGGGGAGCTCTGGGGGGTCTCAGAGGGGTCTCAGGGGGTGCTGTTGGTTTCTCCCCCCCACACACTGGTTTTCCCCCCCCCAGAAGCTGACGTGGCGCTCGAACCAGCACGACATCAGCATCTGCCGGATGAAGGGGAAGCACGAGGTACAGGCTGGGGGTCTGCACCCCATGGGGACCCCCAGCTGGGGACTGGGCACCCTCTGTGACCGTGCCACACCAACAAGGCCACTCTGTCCCCTCTCTGCTGTCACCCCCCCACTCCCTGCCAGCGGTTCTATCTCTGATTTATTGGCTTCTTGGCTAATTGGGTTGGTAATTAATTGTTTGGGGGCCAGAAATTCCATTCCCAGCTCCATCGATGCCCCCCGCCCCCAAGCCATCCCCCCGCAGTGCTGGGGCCTGGGTGGGGCAGGATGAGGTGAGGGGGTTTCGGGGTGCTGAGGGTGACGTTCCCTCCTCCCGGTGCAGGCAGAGTGCCGAAATTTCGTCAAGGTGCTGCTGGTGCGGAACGAGAGCCTCCTCTTCGTCTGCGGCACCAACGCCTTCAACCCCATCTGCGCCAACTACAGCGTGAGCCCCCGGGAGGGGGCCCCGCGTGGGAGGGGCTCGGGGCACCCACGGGAGGGGTTTGGGGTGAAGGCAGGAGGGGTCCCCGCGTGGGAGGACACCCACGGGAGGGGTTTTGGGGTGAAGGCAGGAGGGGTCCCCGCGTGGGAGGGGGCTTGGGGCACCCACAGGAGGGGTTTTGGGGTGAAGGCAGGAGGGGTCCCCGCGTGGGAGGGGGCTTGGGGCACCCACGGGAGGGGTTTTGGGGTGAAGGCAGGAGGGGTCCCCGCGTGGGAGGGGCTTGGGGCACCCACGGGAGGGGTTTTGGGGTGAAGGCAGGAAGGGTCTGCAGCATCAACACCTTCAGCCCTGTCCGGGCCAACTGCAGCCTGACCCGCAGGATGGGGACCCCACGGGTCCCCCACGTGTCCAGCTGTGTCCTCACGTCCCCTCTTGCCCGCTCTAGATGGACACACTGGAGCCCGTCGGGGACAACATCAGCGGCATGGCCCGGTGTCCCTACGACCCCAAGCACGCCAACGTGGCCCTGTTCACAGGTGAGTGGTGGCACCGGCGGTGTCACAGCAGGCACCGTGTCTCCCGGCCCCGCTGACAGCCCTGTCCCGCAGGGGGGATGCTCTTCACCGCCACGGTGACAGATTTCCTGGCCATCGACGCCGTCATCTACCGCAGCCTCGGGGACAGCCCGACCCTGCGCACCGTCAAACACGACTCCAAGTGGTTCAAAGGTGCGTCCCCACCTGGGCCGTGCCAGGAGGTGGCACACATCCCCTGTCACCGCACCCTGGGCCATCCCTGACCCTGCTGTCCCCGCAGAGCCCTACTTCGTGCACGCCGTGGAATGGAGGAGCCACGTCTACTTCTTCTTCCGGGAGATTGCCATGGAGTTCAACTACCTGGAGAAGGTGGGGCACATCCCACCGGGAGGCAGATGATCCTTGAGGTCCCTTCCAACCCAAACCATTCTGCGATGCCCACAGGGACACCAGAGGGACATGGGGACAGCCATCAGGGATGAGCACAGGGTGGTGACAGGTGTCCTCCCCGCAGGTGGTGGTGTCACGGGTGGCCCGGGTGTGCAAGAACGACATGGGGGGCTCCCAGCGGGTGCTGGAGAAGCAGTGGACGTCCTTCCTCAAGGCCCGGCTCAACTGCTCCGTGCCGGGCGATTCCCACTTCTACTTCAATGTCATCCAAGCCGTCACGGACATCCTGGAGCTGGACGGGCGCCCTGTGGTCCTGGCCGTGTTCTCCACGCCTGCCAACAGGTCAGAGCCTCTTGTGCCCTGCCGGATCCCCAGGGCTGGGATGGGGCTCCAAAATGTGCCTTGGTGCCTGTGGGGACATGGAGTTGGGCTGGGGATGTGGGTCTGGGGACAGTGGGGATGTGACCGACCCGGGAGGAGCTGGGCTGGGTCCTTAGTGGGGTCTGAGCTGGATCCCAGCTGGCGGAACCCAGGCTGGATCCAGAGTGGAGTCTGGGATGAGTGGTGGGTGAGGTCTGGGGTGGGTCCAGCTGGGTCTTGGATGGGATCTGGACTCGTTTCCATTTGGGATCTGTAGGGCTCCTCACACTCCCTGGGGCCTCCCTGAGCTCACCCCACATCCATGTCCCCACAGCATTCCCGGCTCCGCTGTCTGCGCCTTCGACATGACCCAAGTGGCTGCCGTCTTCGAGGGACGCTTCCGGGAGCAGAAGTCACCCGAGTCCATCTGGACGCCCGTGCCCGAGGACATGGTGCCAAAGCCACGGTGAGGGACAGGGGTGGGGACAGCGGTGAGCAGGTCTGGTGCCTGCAGGAGGGGTGGTGGAGCTGGGGATGGGGTGGTGGCACAGACAGGGACAGGGCTGGTGAGGATTGGTGCCGGCAGGGACAGCGGTGGGGTTGGGGAATGGAGCAGGGCTGGGGACAGGGACAGTGGCAGCCATGGGCAGTCGCAGCAGCGCTGGGGACAGGCTGGGGACAGCGCCGCTGAGCCGTGCCGTGGCCGCAGGCCCGGGAGCTGCGCGTCCCCGGGGATGCGCTACAACTCCTCCAGCGCCTTCCCCGACGAGATCCTCAACTTCGTCAAGACGCACCCGCTGATGGACGAGGCGGTGCCGGCCCTGGGCAACGCTCCCTGGATCCTCCGCACCATGACCCGGTGGGTGCCCGGGGGCCTCTGGGGACACTGGGAGGCACTGGGAGGGCTGGAAGGCGCTGGGAGGGGCTGGGAGGGGCTGGGAGGTGCTGGAGGTGCTGGAGGTGCTGGCCAGAGACTCCTGTGCTGCCTTTCCATGAGTGTGCCAGCGCTGGGAGCGCCGGGAGAGCTGATAAGTCTCATACACTTCGCAGTCAAGATTGTCTCGTCCTAATTAAATCTGCCTTAATTGCTGCTTGATGGGGAATTAATCAAGCGGCGCTCTCGGGCCGCAGTCTCCCGCAGGCAGGGCAGCCGGGCCGTGAGCGGGGATGGGGACAGGGACACGGAATGGGAGCAGGGACGTGGGGATGGGGGTGTGGGGATGGGGACAGGGATTTGGGGCTGGAGCTGGGGACATGGGGATGGGCACACGGAGATGAGGCTGTGGGGCTGGGTCCCAGCCCCTCACCTGCCCCAGTTCCCCCCTCCCGGGGGACACCTGGAACCCCCCACACCCCAACACTGCTCCCTCCCCACCACGCAGGTACCAACTCCGCAAGATCACGGTGGACAATGCGGCGGGGCCGTGGGGCAACCACACCGTGGTGTTCCTGGGCTCCAGCACCGGCACCGTGCTCAAGTTCCTCATCCTGCCCAACGCCAGCAGCAGCCCCGCGCCCACCGCCCCCGGCAGCCAGAGCGTCTTCCTGGAGGAGTTTGAGACCTACCAGCCCGGGAGGTGAGGGCTGGGTGCCCGAGGGGGCAGAGGGGGTGATAGAAAGGGTGGGTGGGATGCTCAGATTAGTGGGGGGTTGGATGATGGATGGATGGATGGATGGATGGATGGATGGATGGATGGATGGATGGACGGATGGATGGAGAGGATGGGTCAAGGGTGGGGGGAATGGGTGAGAAGATCCCCTCTGTACTGGGATGGGCCCCGTGGAGGGCCACGCTGAGCTCTGCCCTGTCCCCAGGTGCGGCCGGGACACGGAGGACGAGCGGCGGCTGCTGGGGCTGGAGCTGGACAAGGCCGCGGGGTCGCTGCTGCTGGCCTTCCCCCCGTGCGTGGCCAGGGTGCCCGTGGCGCGCTGCCAGCAGCACTCGGGCTGCATGAAGTGAGTGCCGCGGGGCGGGCAGGGCTCACTGCGGGGCTGTGCGAGGAGGGGGGGTGGTCCCCAGCACCTTCACATCCCAGGAATTCACCCTGAGCTGGCACCAGCTGTGAAAGGCTCACTGGGAGCATGTCTGGGGAAACTGAGGCACAGCACGGTGTGGGGTCAGAGTCCCTCGTGGGGGTCGGGGTGTTGTGCCCCCCATCAGGGCTGATCCTGACATCGCTGCTCCCTGCCAGGAACTGCCTCGGGAGTCGAGATCCCTACTGCGGCTGGACATCCGAGGGCTCCTGCATCTTCCTGGAGCCCAGCCCCAGGTAACACTGCCAGGCCCGGGGGATGAGCAGGGGGGACAGGGGGGTCCCCAGAGAGCATAGGGTCCTCCAATCCCCAATCGCTGAGCCCCAACAACCTCATGGCTCACTGAAGGGACCTGGGAGACTCTGCCAGGGCATTTGGGACACACTGACCCCCCAGTTTGCACCCCCAGGGTGGCCTTCGAGCAGGACATCGCCGGCGGCAGCACGTCCCACCTGGGAGAGTGCGTGGGTGAGTGCGGGACCGGGCCGGGGCTCGGGGACGTGGCGGTGGCACCCGCAGGTCCCCTGACGTGTCCCCAACCCCAGGTCTGGTGACGGAGAGCTTCGTGGACGAGCCGGACGGGCTGGTGTCGGTGAACCTCCTGGTGATCTCCTCCGTCGCCGCCTTCGTCATCGGCGCCGTGATCTCCGGCTTCAGCGTGTGCTGGTTCATCGGGCACCGGGACCGCAAGGAGCTGGCGCGGCGCAAGGACAAGGAGACCATCCTGGCGCACAGTGAGTCGGTGGTGAGCGTCAGTCGCCTGGGCGAGCGGCGGGCGCGCGGCGCCTTGCTGGCCCCGCTCATGCCCAACGGGTGGCCCAAGGAGCTGGGCAAGGTCACCCAACACGACCTGGACTCGGGGGTGCTGCCCACGCCGGAGCAGACCCCACTGCAGCAGAAACGCTGCCCCGGCGCCCTCCAAAACTGCACGTGGGAGCAGAGTCACAACATCATCAACGCGGCTTTGCGGGACCCTGGCGGCTCCGGCCCCGCGGGCGCCGGGCGGGGGCACGGCGGCTCCGGCCGCGCGGCGCGGGGCATCCCCCTCTCGTGCCAAGCCATCCTGGTGGACCAGGAGCTGGAGGCCGAACTCAGCGACTCCTCAGGTGACGGGCATTGGGGTCGGGACCCCCAGGAGGGTCCCCGCACCCGGCAGCACCCAGCCGCCGGCGCCCGCCGCCCGCCCCGCAGCTCCTACGGCGACTTCGGCGGGACGCC
This sequence comes from Acanthiza pusilla, assembly GCA_036630365.1. Lineage (NCBI taxonomy): Eukaryota > Metazoa > Chordata > Aves > Passeriformes > Acanthizidae > Acanthiza > Acanthiza pusilla. Next base: position 5,883,308 of record JAXCHO010000105.1, on the reverse strand, counting down.
GCACCCCAGCCCCGAGCGCCGGCGGGTGGTCTCGGCACCCAGCGGGGAGGGGGGAGACTTTACCGAGGGGCCGCCCTGGCACCCCGAGCAGCTGAACTTCAACGCCAACAACGGCACGGGCCGCCCCGGCGCCCACCTCAAGAGGAACCACACGTTCAACAGCGGCGAGGCGGCGGCGGGCGGCTACGGGCGGCACGGGACGGCAGCCCGGGCAGCCCGGGCACCGGGCACCCCGCGGCCGCTGACGGACCTGCACCACCTCCTGCGCTACGGCGTGGAGCGGACTCCCTCGGGAAAATAGGGCCCCGCCCTGTGCGCGTCCCCCTCGCCAGGACACTGATGGGGGCCCCCGGTCCCTGGGGACAGGGAGGGGTGGCCGGGCAGGAGCTGCGGGCATGGGCTGAGGTGCTGTATGGGTGAGGGGGGGGACAGGCACCCCCTGGGTGCCCCCGGATAGGGTTTGGGGGTGTCCCCGGCTGGCGTGGGGCAGTGCCCTGCGCTCCGGCTGCTTTGTCCCATATGCCGGAGGGGGGGGGGGCCGTCCATCGTGTCCCCTCCCCAGGCTGGACCCAGGGCCCGCAGCACCCTGGGAGGGGGATCCCTGGGAGGCAGCAGGATGGACACACGGGCACGGGCACCGGGCTGTGCCCCCCAGCCCGCAGCCCCTCGGGCCGTCAGTGGCACCCGGGGGGAGCTGGGTGCTGCCAGCCCCCTGGGGACACCCGGCAGGAGGTGCCACAGGGACGCATCGGTTGTGGTGATGGAACCTGGTGAACATTTTGGGTGTAGGGGGTTGGGGACCCCACGAATGTGGCGTTATCTGGGCATGGGGCACATTCCCACCCCCAGCCTGGGGTCAACCCCTCCCAGTGCCAGCCTGGGGGTTGCCCATCCATCCCCCCGGTAGCCCCTCCTGGAAAGCACAGCCGGGGCGGGGGGGCACCCCTGGGGGGTCCCACCGAACCCACTCTCTGCTGGCAAAGGGTGCCCTTTCGGTGCCACCCCCGCCCGGCACCCACCCGGGGTGGCGTGTGGCGGGGGGGTGGCAGGTCCCCGGGGGGTGGCAGGCTGTAAATAGGGCAGGGGGCGGCGGGAGCCCCCCCCAGCGGCCATGCATGCGGCCGCCCGCGGGCTGTACCCCGCGGCCCCAATAAACACCCGGTTACCGGAGGCGACTCCCCCGCCGCCGCCTCGGCACCTTCTTAACCCTCCCGGGGAGGCGGGACCGGCCGGGGGGCACCGGGCTGGGGGGCACAGGGTCACAGCCCCTCCGCGGGCACACGCACAGCCCACTGCGCACACCCACCCGTGCTCCCCCCTCCCCACACCCCCTCGGGCTCCCTCACGCCCCTCCCCGCACCCCCAGCCCCTCTCCCGACCCCACGCGAGTCCCCATCACGCTTTCCCCACGGATTCCCCTGGAATAAGGCAGTGCCTGTCCCGTGTCCCCGTGGCACGTGCCACCCCACACCCGCCGTGTCCTCTGCCTGTCCCCTTTCCCGGCCATCCTGTGCCCCACGGGCCACCCACGGGGGTCACCCACCGCCCTTTGCCCCCCTCAGGCACTGCTGTCCCCTGGCCTGAGCACCCGCAGGGGCTGAGGTACCCCTGGCACCCTGAGGGGCTGCGGTGGCACGGGAACGCCTGGAGTGGGGACAGCTGGCAAAGGGACATTTGGTGTGGCCATATTTGCCGTGGGGACACCTGGCGTGGGGTTCCTTGGGGCTGGGGACACCTGGGGTGGGGACACCTGGGGTGGGGACACCTGAGGCTGGGGACACCTGGGGCTGGGGCACCTGGGCTGGGGACACCTGGGGCTGGGGACACCTGGGGTGGGGACACCTGGGCTGGCGGCCATCGGGTCTTGTGGCATTGGTTCACCTGGGATGGGGACACTTGGAGAGGGTGGGGACAGCGGCCATGGAGTCCAACGTGGCAAGGGGACACCTGGGCTGGGCACACCTGGGCTGGGGACACCGGGGCTGGGGACACCCGGGGGTCGCGATCACCTGGGCTGGGAACACCTGGGGGTCGCGATCACCTGGAGCGGGGGTGGAACACCGCCACGGGGTCCCTCGGAGTGGGGACACGTGGCGAGGTGACCGAGGGCTCCTGCCCGCCGGGCTGGCCCTGCCACTGTCCCCGGACCCCGGGACAGTCCACCCCCGCCCCGCCCCGGCCACGCCCTTCCCTCCTCATTGGTGGATTCCCGGCCCCGCCCCTTCGCTGATTGGCTCCCGCCGCGCTCCGCGGGTCCGGCCTGGGCGGGGCCTGGGGGTCGCGATCACGGCCGGGGGTCGCGACAGAACCCCACCCCCACCCCGTGAGTACCGTGCCTGGGGCTTGGGGGGCCGGAGGGTGGGACATGGGGCCGGGGGCGTCCCGGGGGCCTCCCGAAGAGCTCCGCGGGGGCTCCAGGTGGTCCCGGGGGCAGTCCGGGGGTCCCGGGGGGGCTCCGGGAGGTCCGGGGGTGGTCGGGGGTCCCGAGGTTCCCGGAACACCCCAGGGACACCAGAGGGACACCTCTAGAAACTCAGGGGGACACCGCAGCGTCCCAAGCGGACCTGTCCCCCCCAGTGACCTGCCGGAAGCCCCCGGAGTCCCCCGCAGAGCACAGGGCCAGGCCGGGGGTGCCACGGGAGACCCCAAAGGGCAGAGGGGCTCCGGGGGGAAGGTGGGGCTGCCGGGGGCCGGGAGGGGCTGCCGCGGCTCGGTCCCTGGGGGGCACCGGGGGCTGCCCCGGCCGAGGCGGTGGTGACAGGCGGCACGTCCCCAGCGCAGGATTGCGACAGACAGATCCAGTCTGGCTTCCGCTGAATCACCCGAAAACCCCTCCCTGGCCCCAAAAGGGGTGTGGGGACACAGGAGAGCATGGGGGGACCCTAGAGGGGTTGAGGGGACACAGTCCCACCACATTCTGGTAGCGGGGGTGGGACCCAAACCCCATCCCAAACCCCTTTCAGATTCCCCATGACACCCCCGGGAGCCTCTCGGGACCTGCTGGCCGCTCCCACTCATGGCATGACTTGGTGGCTCTCAGGGGTCAGGGGCTGGGGGTGTTGGGGGTCTCAGCCCCCGGGGGTCCCCACTGGTCTCACCCACCCGTGGCACCCCAAAATCTCCCTCTTCCCGCTGCAGCCGCCGCTGCCATGTCGGCCGAAAACGCGGCAGTGCCGGCAGAGGCCAGGCCGGAGGTGAAGGTAGGGGCACACAGAGGGTTTAGGGGGGCTGGGGATGGCTCTGGGGACCCCATCTTACTGTCCCCCCACCCCCAGAGCGTGCTGAGCCGCGTGGCCAGCCTGGCCCTGGTGAGCTCTGCCTACGACATGGTGTCCTCGGCCTACTCGTGCACCAAGGAGAGCCACCCGTACGTGCGCTCCGTCTGCGACGCCGCCGAGAAGGGTGTGAGGACACTGACAGCGGCGGCCGTGAGCGGGGCCCAGCCCCTCCTCACCCGGCTGGAGCCCCAGAGTGAGTGTGGGGGGTGGGCAGCACCCCGGGGGGCTGGAGGACCCCAAAACTGCCTCTGACAGAGCTCTCGTGGGGCAGCAGGAGAGGGAGGTTTCACATCTCCAGTTTATATCACCAATGGATAAAGGGCTGGAGAAGCTGGAGGATCACAGGGGAATCACCCCACGAGTTTTGTCCCAAAACCTGTCCTCAGCAGAGCTCCTGAGTGCTAAACCCAGAGTGCTAAACCCACCTCTTCTCACATCTCCAGTTTCCACTGCCAACAAATTGGCCTGCAAAGGGCTGGACAAGCTGGAGGAGAAGCTGCCCATCCTGCAGCAGCCCCCCGAGAGGGTAACGTCACCCTGGGGACACGGGGAGGGCTCCAGTGCTGAGCGAGGAGCTGGGACAAGCCATCCCTGCGCTGTCCCCTCCCAGGTGGTGGCCGGGACCAGGGAGCTGGTGGCGTGCACGGTGAGCGGGGCAGTGGCGAGGCTGCGCTCGGCGCTCGGGGCCGTGGTGGGCACTCGCGTGGGGTGGCTGCTGGCCACGAGCATGGACACTGTGCTGGGCACATCGGGGGAGCTGCTGGATCGGTACCTCCCTGGCACGGACAAGGAGCAGGGTGAGTGCCCCCCATGTCCCAAATCTCAGAGTGCCAGGCCCTCCTGGGACCCTCAGCCCATCGCTCAGTGCTGCCTTGGCATCGCCTGCACACAGTGGCTCTGTGGCAGCACCAGGGCACCGAGGCCACCATGTCCCCATGCAGACAGTCCCTGTCTGGGGGACACAGGACAGCACGGGGTGAACTCTCACCTGGAAACTCAAAAGCAGATCCATTCCTGTGCTGCCCGCCCGGGTATTTATAGCTTGGCACTGGGTGACTTCAGGCAGAGCTGCCCCTGTCACGGCCGAGGTGACCGCAAAGGCCACCTGGCTTAGGGTGGCACCTCCACATGACCTGGTGGCCAAGAGTCCCATGTGTGCCCACGTTGGGCTCCAATGCCTGGCGTGGGGTGGCCCAGCCAGGCTGCCCTCGCCCCTGGTCCCACAGTGACAGCAGCGGGCACGGAGGTGACCACAGGCAGGGAGGTGACCACAGGCATGGAGATGACCACGGGCACGGAGGTGACCACAGGCACGGAGGTGACCACGGGCACAGAGGTGACCATGGGCACAGAGGTGACCATGGGCACAGAGGTGGCCACGCCGGAGCGGCAGAGGCGGTGGCAGAGCTACTTCGTCCGTGTGGGCTCCCTGTCGGCCAAGCTGCGGCAGCAGGCCCTGCGGCGCTCGCTGGGTGACCTGCAGCGGGCACGGCTCCGCGCCCAGCGCCTCCTGGCCCAGCTGCACCACGTCATCCGGCTGGTAAGGATGGGGCAGGGACCGTGCCAGCCCCGTGCAAGCTCCGGGCACCCCCAGGTGTGCTCCCACCTGGCTGAACCTCCCCCCAGATCGAGGAGGGGCAGCGCGGCACGGACGGGCCCCGGCACAGCACTCGGGAGCATCTGCACCGCCTGTGGCTGGAGTGGAGCCAGCGGGAAGCTGTGCCCATGGAGGACAGCGAGGTACAGGGCAGGGGGACATGGGGGACCCCCAGGTGTGGCTCCATCTGGAGAGGGTGGGGACACCAGCCAGTGAATCCCTGGAGGTGGCACATGTGGCAAGGGGACACCTGGGGTGGTGATGCCTGGAGCAGGGGTGGAACAGTGGCCATGGGGTGCGGGTGTGGATCCATCCGGGTGGGTTTGGGGTCCGTCACCCCCAGCCCCCACTGCCCACCCCGCAGGTGGAGGCTCGGACGTTGGCCATGCTCCACGGGCTCCTGCACCAGCTCCACGCCACCTGCTCCCACCTGGCCGCAGGTGCCCGCGCGTTCCCCAGCAGCGTGCAGGAGACGGCAGGACACATCCGGCACGGCGTGGAGGGCGTCCAGGCTTCCCTGGCCAGCGCCCGCTCCTTCCAGGAGCTGCCGGGCCTGGTGCTGGCGCAGAGCCGGGACACGGTGGCGCGGGCGCAGCTGAGCCTCGAGGGGCTGCTGGAGCACGTGGGGCAGCACACGCCCCTGCCCTGGCTCGTGGGACCCTTCGCCCCCGCGCTCGTCGAGTACCCGGAGGATGTCCCAGTGGAGATGTCCAAGTGGGAGGGCTGTGTCACGGTGGGGAGGACGCACCAGGTGCCCACAGCCCCTCAGATCTGCAGCCAGAACTGAGCCACCGAGCTGGGGGAGCAGCCACCCACGGCTGTGAACCCCAATCCCACCGGGAATGAGGGCACCATGGACTTGGTGACCCAGCGTGGGACCCCAGTGCCGCAGTCAGGGACTTGTGTGAGGACACAGCATGTGTCTGTCTGGGATCCAGGGCTGCCCTAAGCCCCAGAAGCATTGGGATTTCATGTTTTAACAGCTTCAAACCAGTTTAAAGTGGAAGAAAACAACTTTTTTGGCCTTAAAATGACTCAGAGACTGTAGTGCTGTGGCAGAGCCACCGTGCCAGGCTCACGGGGGGGCTCTGCACGGGCGGCAGAGCTGGGGGCACCCCCGGGGGGGTTCGGTGGGGGGTGTCAGGGTGGGACAGTGGGATCGGGGTCCGTGGGGTGCTGGGATGGAGGGTGCCACAAAGTACCAGGACATTTGGACTGTGACCGCAGCCGTGTGGCACTGAACTTTGTCCCGGTTGTCACCACGGCGGGGCTGGGCTCGTCCCGGGGTATCCCCGACGTCACAAACACCGCGTGGTGACAGCAGCCGGGGGTGGCACGGAGCTCCCCAGGACTGTCCATCCTCCTGCCGCCGGAACCCACCGGGACCGCTCTGACCCACCCCACCGGGCCAGGTGCGGGGGAGCACCGGGATCCCGAGCCGGGGGACCCGCTCGAGGGGAGGGGAAGCTTGGGGGGGCAGGGCAGGGGCTGTTCTGGGGGTCGGTGCAAGGGAAGGTCGGGGGGGGGATCCGGTGCCGGCGGGGGGATGGAAGGCGAGGTCTCTGGCTCCGGGCTCGGAGAGTCAGTGGGGTCGGATCCCGGAACCGGCTCGGTGCAGACCGGTCCCGGTGGTGTCCGGTCCTCAGGGGGTGCCCGTGCAGTCCCGGGGGACCCGGTACCGGGGAGGGGGACTCGGTGCAGACGGTTCCCGGGGGTTGAGGATCCCGGTCACGGGGGATCCCAGTCCCGGTCCCGGGGCTCGCTGCCGCCCCGGCCCCGCGCTCCCCGCCGGTCGCTGCTCCCGGTCCGCCCCGGGCCGGCCCCGCTGGGCGGCTCCGGTCACATGCGCTCGGGGCGGGCTCCGGGGTATAAAGGGCGGCGGGGAGGAGCGGGGCGAGCCCGGAGCAGAACCGAGCCCAGCCGAACCGAGCCCAGCCGAGCCGAGCCGAGCCGAGCCGAGCCGCCAGCGGTGAGCACGATCCGGGTCCGGACCGCGATCCCGGTTTCGGTTCCGATCCCGATTGCGATCCGGGTTTCGATTGCGACCCGGGTTTCGATCGCGATCCCGGTCTTGGTCCCGATCGCAATCCCAGTCCCGGTCCTGGTCCCGGTCCCGGTCGCAACCCTGGTCTCGATCGCGGTCCCGATCCCGCCTGTGGTCCCTGTTGTGTCCCCGGGACCCCCCTGTCCCGGGTTTTTCTACAACTGCGTGGGAGTGCCCCGTCCCAGGGAGGGCTAACTTGGGGTCCTCCCTCCCGGGGCAGGAGGGGGGTGCTGGGGGGGTCTGACCCCACTCACAGTCGTGTCCTGTTCCCCCCAGCCCCACCATGGCCACCAGCGAGCCCACGCCGGCGCAGCCCAAGGCAGAGGAGCAGCAGGTCGGTGCGGGCGAGGGGGAGGCAATTTGGGGAGGATCCAGGGGCTCCCTGCTTGGAGGCAGGGATCGGGCTTATCCCACCCTCCGACGGGCTTGGAGAACCGCGGGAGGTGGGAAACCATCCCTGGGGATGCACGCAGCGCACCCCATTCCCTGTGAGATTTGGGGGTCCTTGAGCCCCACGCTCACGCTGAGCCCTTGTGGCCCCCAGAGCATCGGCACACGCGTGGCCAACCTGCCCCTGGTGAGCTCTGCCTACGACATGGTGTCCTCGGCCTACTCGTGCACCAAGGAGAGCCACCCGTACGTGCGCTCCGTCTGCGACGCCGCCGAGAAGGGTGTGAGGACACTGACAGCGGCGGCCGTGAGCGGGGCCCAGCCCCTCCTCACCCGGCTGGAGCCCCAGAGTGAGTGTGGGGGGTGGGCAGCACTCCAGGGGGCTGGGGGACCCCAAAACTGCCTCTGACAGAGCTCTCGTGGGGCAGCAGGAGAGGGAGGATTTGGGTTTGTGTCTCTGGTTTGTATGGCCAAGGAATGAAGGGCTGGAGAAGCTGGAGGAAAAGATGTGGGGGCAGCACCCCGTGAGTTTTGGGGTGATGGAAAGCTTGGCCCTAGCAGAGCTCCTTGCAAGGCAGCAGGAGAGGGAAAAGCTGTTCCCTTATTTCCGTTTCCTTATTTGTTCCCCAAAAAAATACACCTGCAAAGGGCTGGGGAAGGAGGAGGCAGCAGCACCCCCTGAGGGTTGGGGTACCCCAAAACCTCTCCTCAGCAGAGCTCCTGCGAGGCAGCAGAGTGCTAAACCCACCTCTTCTCACATCTCCAGTTTCCACCGCCAATGAATTTGCCTGCAAAGGGCTGGACAAGCTGGAGGAGAAGCTGCCCATCCTGCAGCAGCCCCCCGAGAAGGTACCGGCGTGGGGTGGGCTGGGGTGGGCAACACAGCCCGGGCCCCCCAGTGCTTAACAGAGCATCGTGTGTCCCTCCAGCTCATCTCGGACACCAAACTGCTGGTGACCTCCACGGTCACCGGGGCCAAGGATGTGCTGACCAGCACTGTGGCCGGAGCTAAGGACGCAGTGACCAACACCGTGGTCGGGGCTAAAGATGCCGTGACCAACACCGTGGTCGGGGCTAAGGACGCAGTGACCAACACCGTGGTCGGGGCTAAAGATGCCGTGAGCAGCACCGTGGCTGGGGCTAAGGACGCCGTGAGCAGCACCGTGGCTGGGGCTAAGGACGCCATGAGCAGCACCGTGGCCGGGGCCAAGGATGCAGTGACCAGCACTGTGGCCGGGGCCAAGGATGCAGTGACCAGCACTGTGGCCGGGGCCAAGGATGCAGTGACCAGCCGGGTGTCCGGTGTGATGGACATGACCAAAGGAGCCGTGCAGGGCAGCGTGGAGCGCACCAGGTCCGCGGTCAGCACTGGCGTCAGCACCGTCATGGGCTCCACCGTGGGCCAGATGGTGGCCAGCGGCGTGGGCTCCGTGCTGGGCAAGTCGGAGGAGCTGGTGGACCATTACCTGCCCATGACGGATGAGGAGCTGGGTGAGCAGCTGATCCGGGGGTGGGCAGAGCCTGGGCAGGGCGGGGAGGCTCTGCAGGGTGGTGGTGGTGGTTCCAGGACCCCCTGAGCCCCTCCTGTCCCACAGCCAAGCTGGCCACGGCTGTGGAGGGCTTCGAGCCGGAGCAGCAGAGGCAGCAGCAGAGCTACTTCGTGCGCCTGGGCTCCCTCTCCACCAAGCTGCGGCACCGAGCGCTCCAGCACTCGCTGGGCAAACTGCAGAGCGCCCGCCACAGCAGCCAGGAGCTGCTGGCCCAGCTCCAGCGCACCCTGGACCTGGTAGGAGCCAGCCCCGAGCCCCCTGTGCCAGCCCTGGCGGTGCCCCCAGCCAGCCGGGCTGAGCCCCTCTCTCTCGCAGGTGGAGCACCTGAAGCAGGGTGTGGACCAGAGGCTGCAGGGAGGGCAGGAGAAGCTGCAGCAGCTGTGGCTGGAGTGGAGCAAGAAGCAGCCGGGCGGTGGCAAGGAGCAGGCGTCACCAGAGGTAGGAGGAGGGCAGGGGGTGCCCGGGGTGAGCCGGGGTGTCCCCCAGCCCTCACCCCCCGTGTCCCCCCGCAGACAGTAGAGTCGGGCACGCTGACCATGCTGCAGGGATTGACCCAGCAGCTGCAGAGCTCCTGCCAGCCCTTGCTGTCCAGCCTGCAGGGCCTCCCCGCCGGCATCCAGGACACGGCGGGGCAGGTCCGGCACAACGTGGAGGAGCTGCGGGCAGCCCTGGCCTCTGTCAAGTCCCTGCAGGACGTGACGGGCCCCGTGCTGAGCCGAGCCCGAGCCCACGCCACCAAAGCCCGGCAGCTGATGGATGAGCTGGTGGAGCATGTGTCCTTCAACACGCCCCTGACGTGGCTGGTGGGACCCTTCGCCCCCTCGGGCCAGCGCGCGGTGGAGATGGAGTAGCAATTCTGGGCTGCTGCCCCCCAAAAGCCTCGTTAGGAGCCTTTGCTAACCCCCCCAGCCCCCCTGAGCCCCCCAACCTTGTGCCTGCCTCTGTGGGGACCCTCCTGCCTGCGCCAGCTCTGTCCCTTGTCCCCTTGCTGGGGACCTGCAGTGATGTGCCTTGGCTCCCCAAGTGCCTGTTGGGGGTCCCCCTTGTCCTCGGTGCCTTGTAGGGTCACAACAACGCAAGAACCAATAAACTCTGGTTAGTTTTGCACTGGACCGAGGCTTCTTTGGGGGCATGGGGGGGAAATGGGGCTCTGGAGGAACAATCCCACCCCAACACAAGCGAACTCCCATGGCCTGGGCCCCATTCAGGCCCCCCAACCCATCCCTGCCCCATGGGACCAGCGGTGGGAGGAGAGGAGCTGGCAGTGAGATCAGGAGTGGGGCAAGAGGCACTTGGGGGATTTTTTGGGCTTTATTTGGGTCTTGTTTGTGGAGCGAGTGTGAAATCGGTCCTGGAAAAAGAAAACCCAATGAGTCCCCAGGGCAGAGTTACTGCAGCCTCCGAGGGGGGGTCAGGGCACAAAGAGGAGGTGGCGCCGGGTGGAGCCGGGAATTCTTTATTGGACACGGACAAAAGCTCTGGAATGTTGCAAAAGAGCAGAGACCAACACTGAGCTGATGCCCAGCACGGGCAGGATGGTGCCAGGCTCAGTCCCTGGGGCGCTCAGGAGAGACTGTTTGTACCCCAAAATTTCGGTGCCCAGCCCTGCTGCCACCCCTGGGGCAGAGGGATCCAGCTCCAGCAGCTGCCTCCGGATGGAGGGAGGATGATGACGGCAGGGAAAGGAGCTGGGAGCAGCCCCTGAGTGCCTGATCCTGGTCCAGAGGGAATCTGGGGACCCATGGGGGTGCTCCCCAGCCCTGACCCTGGGCAGGGAGATGCTGCTGCCCTGCCCTCATCCCAGCCAGCCATGCCTCAAGGAAGAGACACTGGGGTTCCTTGTGTTTTTCATTAGAAAACCCTTTATATTCATTTCATGTCGGTTGAAATCACAAGAAATTAGGTAGGAGGGGAAAAAAAACAAAACGAAACAAAAAAAAAAAATTAAAAACAAGGAGGGGAACAAATACAGACACCAGCACAGCCCCCCCGCGGGTGGTGCCTCCGCAGGGACAGGACACGGGACAAGACCAAGGACATCGGCTACGGTGGGACTTAGTGAAGTGACTCAGGCAGGGGACGAGGCACAGGCTGCTCTCCCTTCACAGCCTCTCCTCCTCCTCCTCCTCCAGGTGGGAGCTGCTTCCTCAGCTCTCCTCCTCCTCCTCCTCCTCCTCATCCGCAGCCTCCGACTCCCCGCGAGCCCGCTCCCGCTCCGGCCCGGCCTTGGGATAGTCCTGGACGCTGCTGGGGGAGAGCAGGGCCAGGAGAGCTCAGCCCCGGCCCCCCTCCCACACCCCTGCTCCTTCCCGAGCTGGGAGAAGCCTTTCCCAACCCAGGGGACACCCCAAATCACCCGAGCTGCAGCCCCCAGGCCTGTCCCCCACACTCACTTGTTGTGGGGCTCCTCTGTGGGTGCCTCCAGCTCCCCAGCTCCTGGCCCTTGGCTTTTGTCCTTCTCCTCTGTGCCCTCTGATTTTTGGGACAGGGATTCACCATTCACAGGACCCGACAGGTCTGAAGGGAACAGAGAGAGAGGCTCAGGCTCTTGGTTCCCCTGTCCATCCCAACTCACGGGGGCTGAGGATCCACGGCCAGAGGTTGTCCCTGGACACACAGCCAAGCCTGAGGGGACCCCAGGCCTGGCCTGACCCCCACACCTGCAAGCAGGACCCCAAAGTCTCCATCCCCCCAGCCCCCAGGCTCCCTCAGGGTGGATTTTCCCTGTCAGGTCCTCTGGGAAGGCTCTTGCAGCATCACTGGATGGCCCCGCGCAGGGACCTGGCTCGGAGGGTGGAAGATCCCACTCACCACTCCCTGTGCCAGGGCCTGAGCCAGTGTCCAAGGACATCTCCACATTCCTTCGTGCCTGGAGCAGAGCTCAGGCTGGCAGGGAGGAGCCACCCTGGGCCAAAAACCAGCGTGGAGGCCCCCAGAGCTGGGGCGTGGGGCTTGAGGTTTGCCCTCTGCCCTCACTGCATTCCCCACTCCAGCTCTTTCCCACCCCTGGCACTCCAGCACAGCAGGGCCTGAGGTGCTGATCCCTCCAAGGCCAAGAGCCACCTCTCCATGTCCCTGTCCCCAGCAGGGCAGGCCATGTCCCAAGGAGGGCATTGTGGTGTGCATGGACAATGCCAGGAACGATCCCAGGATGTTCAGGAATGCTCAGGAATTACCAGCATTTGTCTCCTCTTCGCCCTTCTCATTCCGTGTCTCTGCTCCCGACAGCTTCTCCTGGCCCTTGTCTGCCTCCCCCTTGTCCTTCTCGGGCCCAGCTTTGTTGGTTTTCTGGATGGATTCCATCTTTGGTCCCAGCACACGCGACTTCAACCGGGTGTAGACCTCGGCAGCTTTTTCCATCACGTCCTTGTTGGCTTTGTAGCGACGGATCTGCCCCGGGAGGGGGAGGAGGGACCCCCTCAGAGCTGGGGGGCCAGGCAGGCTCCCCGCTCGCCCCAGGGAGGGCTCAGCCCTCTGCTTTACCTTCTTGAGCGTGGCCACCACGTCTGTGTGCTTCTGGAGGATGTGGGAGGTGACCTGCAGCGTGCCCAGCTCCTCGAGGGCGTTCAGACACCGCTTGATGTCCTGCACGGAGGGCACCGCGATCAGGAGCTGCCCTGGGGGCACCCAGCAGCCCCAGAGGGAGGAGGAGGAGCAGTCCTGGGACCCACAGCTGGGCAAGGACGAGCAGGGATGTCCCAGGCCAGGCCACACCATCGGCACTCACCGGATTATCCACCTTCAGCGCAAACTTGATCTCACTGTGAAGTTTCTGCAGCTTCTCTTCCACTGTGGGCTCTGGAGCAGAGACGCAGGCAGAGGTGTCAGGGCATCAGCTGAGCCCACAGCCCTGCCCAGAGCCCAGATCTGCCCTGGAACCAACCCTGGAGCCCTTCCCTCCCTCTCCTCCCCCCTGGGATGGGAAGCAGTGGCTCTCTCACCCTTTTTCTTCTCCATCCTCCTTTCAGGGGTTGGGTCAGATTTCTTCCGGCCTCGTTCCACTTTCAGAGGTCTGTGGGAAGGGAAGAGGGAAGATGGCTGTGGTGAACCCCCTGCTCACCACTGGCCTCACGGGGGGTGGCACTGGCTGGAGCACCCCAAGACCCTCCACCATGGTCCCCCCCAGGTAACAGCTCCCCTGTGCCCCAGGGATGCAGACAGGAAAAGCCCCCCGAGACAGAAAACACCACGGAATCTCATGCTGGGAACCCCCTGCAGCTCCTGCAGCCCCTTCAGCTCGGGAGGAGGGGAGGTGCAAGCCCAGCCCCTCTGCAGGTGCTGCAGCCCCACGAGCCCCATGCCCACCCCGGGGTGCCAGGGCTGGAGCCAGGAACAGCCCCATTCCAGCAGGGAAGGGGAGGGGAGATATGGAGATGCTGACTTGTTCCGTGGCTTCTCCTCTGCTCGGCCCCTCTTCTCCTTCTGATTTGGTTTCCTTGACAACTCCGAGGGCTGTTTCTTCGCTGGCTTCTTTACCTTGGAGGAGAGAACAATGCAGGGAGAGCGGCAGAGCCCTCCCCGCTGCGGTGCAGACGGAGCCACGGCCACAACGGCACCCACGGCCACCCCACGGCCAGCCCTGTCACCCTCACACCAGAGCACATGGTCACCCCACGGGACACGGTCACCGCACGGGACATGGTCACCCCCTGGGACACGGTCACCCCATGGGACACGGTCACCCTATGGTACATGGTGAACCCCTGGGACATGGTCACCCCCTGGGACACGGTCACCCCACGGGACATGGTCACCGCACAGGACACGGTCACCCCATGGGACACGGTCACCCTATGGTACATGGTGACCCCCTGGGACATGGTCACCCCATGGCACATGGTCACCCCATGGCACATGGTCACCCCACAGGACATGGTCACCCCATGGCACATGGTCACCCCACTGGACACGGTCAGCCCATGGCACATGGTGACCCCAAGGGACACGGTCACCCCACAGGACACGGTGACCCTGCATGCTCCCACAGGCTCCAGGGGGACAGCAGAGCAATCCCCATGACTGTGGAGGGAAGAAGAGCATCCTGGAGATGATGGAATGAGTTGGGTTCAGTTGGAAAGGAACATAAACCCCATCCAGTGCCACCCCAGCCATGGACAGGGACACCTCCCACTGCCCCAGGTTGCTCCAAGCTCCGACCATGGATGCTTCCAGGGATCCAGGGACAGCCACAGCTGCTCTGCGCACCCCGTGCCAGATGTGAGGCCCACAGCTGGATGAGCCATCCTGGGACAGGGGAAGAACTCCCACCCCAAGGCACAGATGTGCTATGGACACAGCCCTTCCCAACATCATGTGGGCAACCGCAGGGTAACCCCAAACCACGAGAGCAGGTCCCTGCCACTCCTGCAGGTCCCTGCTGGCCTGACAGGGAGGTGACAGGTAGTCCATCCATCCCCAGCTCCCCACAGCTCCACACTCACCTCCTTCTCTGGCTCCAGCTCAGAGTCCGAGGAGGACGGAGCCTTGACCCGACCTCTCCGGCCCTTTTTGGCCATTTCATCCTCGGCGCTGCTCTCCGAATCTGAGTGCACCTCCTCACCCTTCTCTGCCTTCTCCTTCCTCTTCTCCTTCTCCTCCTTCTCCTGCTCCCGGAGCCGACGGATCTCCTCCTCCTGCTCCCTCTTCCTCTTCTCCTCCAGCTCCCGCCGCCGCTCCTCGTCCCTCCTCTTCCACTCGCTGATGCGATCCACGTCGCTGTCACTGTCACTGCAAGGACAGGGCAGGCTCGGACCCCTGGGTGACCCCAGCCCAGCCCAAGGGTGACAATGTCCCAGCCGACTCACCTGTCACTGCTGGAGCTGCTGGGGACACGCTCTGGCTTCGGTTTCCTGCCCCGCGGCTTGGGAGGAGGTTTCTCAGCTGCAAGACAACGGGGACATGTTCAGCAGGAGATCCCTCTGCTCAAACAGCCCCGAGGTGTGGTGGCAGAGGGGTTCTGGAATGTGCCCAAATTCAGGATGGGACCCCAGGGCCTTGGGAACACCCAAGCTCCCACACTGCCATCCCCAGGAGCAGGAGCAGGAGCAGGAGCAGGAGCAGGAGCAGGAGCAGGAGCAGGAGCAGGAGCAGGAGCAGGAGCAGGAGCAGGAGCAGGAGCAGGAGCAGGAGAAGGAACAGGAATAGGAGCAGGAGCAGGAGCAGGAGCAGGGAATAGGAACAGGAGCAGGAGCAGGGAATAGGAACAGGAGCAGGAGCAGGAACAGGAGTAGGGAATAGGAGCAGGAGCAGGAGCAGGAGCAGGAGCAGGAATAGGAGCAGGAGCAGGGGCAGGAGCAGGAGCAGGAGCAGCCCTGGGGGTACCTGGCTTGCGGCCCCGTGGTGCCTTCTTCACCGACACGTCCGAGTCTGAATCCGAGTCTGACTTGGTCATGTCCACGGTGGCGTTTCCCATCTCCAGATCCGAGTCCACTCTGGAGTCGGAGTCAGAGCCAGACTCCATTTTCTGCAGGCAGAGAGCGGGGCTGGGATGGAGGGTGGCACTGGGGTGGCACTGCCCCAACCCCAGCAGCACCCAAATCCCAGCACCTGAACCCCAGCAGGTCACCAAGGGACCAGCAAGGTCCCTCCAGGCACTCCAGCCCAGGGCACAGCCCTGTCACCCCCTGCTCCCGCCTCCCCACAGCGCAGACCCCGACCCCTCTCCAGCCTCCCTCAGACCAGGGGTCCTTTACCTTCTTCTTCCTGCCCGCTGCTGGCATCCTCCGAGGAGCCCGGGCCACCGGCTTCTTTTCAGGAGTGAAATCCTGGAGGAACACAGAAATATGAGGAAATGTGGGCAATGTCACCACAGCATCAAACCAGTCAGGTCCCCTCCAGCCCTCACCGCCCTGTCAATGTATCCCAAAATCCTCTCACCTGGTCACTGTTTTTTTCTGACTCGGAAGACGTTTCTGAGTTCTCCTCTTCCGTCACGGAGGGGCTGCCCTGATCCAGGTCGCTGGAAGATTTCCGAGGCCGTTTTGTCACCGGCACCTGGCAAGGGAGAGGTGACAAGATGAGAGAAGCCCACTCTCTCAAATGCTTCCCAGGAAGGGCTTTTTCCAACTCTTCCCAAAGGGCCCTGCAAGAGCTGCAGATCTCCGGATTCTCCTCCCGGATCTGCAGGATCTGGATTCGCCTCTCCTCTCTAGATCTCCCCAGGATCTCCATCTCTGGATCCTCCTCCAGGCTTCAAACCCCACCAGGACTTGCCATCCCACCACCCCACAGGCATCATGAGACCCCCAAAACCACGCTGAGCCCCATTTCCCACCAGAGAATCCAGAGGGAGTTGGTTTCTCCACCACCTCCTGCCGCAGTGCGTTCAAGGACAGCTCTGTGGTGGAGCCACAGTGTCCCCTGCCCAGGCCACCCTCCTGTCCCCAACCCACACTCACTTTCATGGCCAAGGATTTCCTCTTGAGCCCGCTGTGGTCACTGCCTCGATCTGAGTCCTCATCACTGTCCACCTTCTCCGTGGGGACCGTGGCCATGGCAGAGTCGTCCTCGTCGTCCCCAGCGTCGCTCCCCGCCATGGGGTCGTTCTCGGGGACATCGCTGTCGGAGGAGCTCGCGGGCTAAAGGCAGCGGAGGACAGTGGGGTTAGGGGGACCTGTGGGGCATTTGGGGGGGCAGGAAAGGAGGGAGAGGGGGCACCAAGGGTGGGGAGCAAAGGAGGGCAGAGCTGGGCGTGAAGAGCACTGAGGGCAGCCTCCCCTCCCAGCACGGATCCCTCTGGAGCACCTCCGGACAACGCCATCGCCCCTTCCTTGGGAACGCTGCACCCCTTCCCACAGCCCCTCACACACCACCCCAAGAGCGCCACTGACACATTCCCAGGATGCTGCTGCCTCGCTGCCCTCTTCCCCCCATCCTCACACTCTGCCAAAATCCCTGGAGCAGCCTGGAGCCAGGAGCAGAGCCCTAACGGCGCCAGACAAGCTGGGGTGGCTGGGGTCAGCTTCTCCTTCTCCCTCCGCTTGCATTGGGCCTCCTCCTTCCCTCTGCACACACTTTCCCCACGGGAAAGGTCCACACAAGAAGTCCAAGTGCTCTTCCCAGGTGGGATCTCCTGTGTCCTGCTCTCTGGAGCTCTCCTTGTTTCTCCAGCTCATCGGGAGGTTCCTCACGCAGGGACATCACACCCCAACTTCATCTTCTGGGCTGCTCCTCTGTGTGGCAGGACTGACACTCCTGGAGCCTGGCCTCTTCCAGCTGCTGAAAGCCTCTCCTCCCCTTGGCTGTTCCTGGCTCCTCGCTTCACTGAGGTCTCAAAGCCAAGGGAACTTCAGTGTCTTCTTCTGCTCCTTTCGCCCACAGGACAGAGCTGGTGTTGGTGACCCTCAGCCTCGCTGGGTCACTCATCCCTGATGGGAGCTCCCAGAGGATTCCTGGCCATGGCAGGTGCTTCCCTCACCACCAACAACCTCCAGGTTTGCAAGCACCTCCACAGACTCACCTTACCCTACATCCACAGTTTTGGGGAGACCATTTCCCACAGCCCCTCAAACCAGATCTTCACTCCTGCACCAGCCATGGCAGAGCCTGTGGGGCTCATTCCCTGGGCCTGCTGACCTCCAGGGACCACCTCGACCTCCAGGGACCACCTCGACCTCGTTGTTCACCTTACAAACCTTCCTCTGCCTCTTCAGCCCCACTACCTACAAAGTCAACGCCTCCTGGGATGATCTTTACACAATAAATTGGATCCCAATGATGATCACGAGAAGCCCCTGCGAGCAGCTGACAAAGAGCCATCCCCTGGCCCGGCCTGCTCTAAATTCTACTGGAGGGCTCAGGACCTCGGGAATGGATGGAGAAGGGGACTGCCCAACAGTCCACGAGCAGACCCAGGAGCTAGGGATGAGCAAACCTCAAGTTCTTGCTCTGATAACAAAACCTCCGTGATTTTGGGCAAGCAGCACAAAGCACAGCCCCGGTTCAAGCGCAACAGCAGGGCAGAAGCACCTTCCTCCCACAGCAACTGGGAATTCCAGCGCTCCTGGAAGCCCGAGGGAAACTCCTCCATGGAGGAAGATAAGGAGAGTGCCCTCCCTGAGGAAGGGACAGGGCAGGGAAGGAGAGGGGAGCTAATTCCACCCTGAGAAAGCCAAGCTGGAAGCTGGAAGCAATCAGCACGGCAGCGAGGAGAAGCAGAGACAGGAGGAGTGACTCAGGGGACAGAGGGGCCACAGCCCTGTCCCCTGCCCAGCCCACACTCACCGCAGGGGCACTGTAACTGGCGTGGGGGTTGTTCTGGATTTCCCACAAGCCCTCGTTGAAGCCTTTTCTCTTGTTTGGTTTCCCGTATTTCTCTTTATATTTTTCGTAAGGGAACAGATCTTTAGGGCCCAAGAAGGCGCTGGAGAGAGACAAAGCAGAGGTGAGGCCGGAGCAGAGGCAGAGCCCGGCGGGGGGAGCGAGGCAGCGCTTACGTCTCGTGGGTGCCGAAGAAGAAGATGGGGTACTTGTTCGGGGGGGGTTTCACGGCGCCGTCCGCGATGTCATCGATCTGAAAGGAAACCCAAAGCACGAGGTGGTCAGAGACAGCGGTGACGCGTCCTCAGCCCTGGCAAGCGGCGTCGGGTCCGGCACCCGCTTGGAGCCAAGCGCGGCAGGAAAGCACCGGGACGGGGCCCTGGCTACGGATCCGAGTCCCTGCGGGATCTCTACCAGAGTAACGGGAAGGATCCGGCACCGAGGTCTTGTGGGCAACGTGGGCCTTGTGCTACTCCCCCGGGATCCGTGGCACCGGGACCCCCAGCAGCGCGGGCGGGGGGCGATTGCTGAGCGGCGCAGGGTCCGTCCTGGCTGGAGCCCGGCCGCAGGAAAAGCCCCGCTGCCAGTGGGACACGTGGGACACCCCATCTTCTGTGCTCCGGGCGGGCTGGGCCACGGGCAGGGGGAGCCTCGGGGTGTGCAGGGGGTGCTGGGGAGATCTTCGGGGCAGGGGGACCCTTCTCCAGAAAGCAAGCGAGCTAAAGCAGAGGGGCTGTCCCGGCAGGAGCGGCAATCCCGGATCTCACGGCGAGGTGCGGCCAAGCGGCGTCGACTCTGGCGCCCTGAGCTCCCTGGGCCCACACAGTTCCACCTGCCAGTCTCTTGCCATCCACGGGCAGCCGATGAACCTGCCACGCCCTGGGCTGCTCCCGGACCCCGCAGAGCCCCCAGGCACCCCCAGCTCAGCACATCCCAAAGCAGCACCGCGGCACAACGCTGTCACCCAGCCGGTGGCACCAGCTGTCCCCCTCCCCACACGCTCCAGCATCCCAAATAAGCCCCCCAAAGTGCAGCAGCACCCACTGATCCTGCACTGTGAGCACTCACAGCAGCCCCCCACCTGTGTCACACCCGGAGTGTCACCTCGCTGTCCCCAACAAGGGACAGAGCCCCAGACCCCCCCAGTGCAGGACCCCACCCCAATTCAGGACCCGATCTCGGTACTGAGTTCCCATCTCGACATGGGCTCCCATACGGGATCTCTGTGCCAGAACTGGACCCTCATCCCAGCACATGTGCTGATATGGGGTCCCCCATTCTGGTACAGGACACCCCATTCCATACTGGGCCCCATCCCAGTATAGGTGTGGAATGGGACCTCCCATCCCAGAATGGGACACCCCACACTGGTACGGGGCCCCATCCCAGTACAGCACATCCCAACCCAGTATGAGTGCCAGGATGTGACCCCACATCCCACTCGGGGTGCTGGGACGGGTCCCTCATGCCAGCACCGACCCATATTCCATGGCAGACACCGATATGGGGCCCCCATCCTGAATGGGACACCCATCCCGGTACCGGGCCCCATCCCGGTACAGATCCTCCTGTCCCGGTACCGATCCTCCTATCCCGGTACAGGTACCGTTACAGCATCTCCACCCTGGTACCAGCCCCCCATCCCCGTACGGGGCGTCCCATGCCGGTACGGGTCCCATTATGGCATCTCCATCCCGGTACATGTTCCCACCCTCGTACCGTGCCCCGATCCCGGTATGGGATCCCCATCCCGGTACGGGATCCCCATCCCGGTACAGGTACCGTTATGGCATCTCCATCCCGGCAGGGGCCTCCGGTCCGGAGACAGGAGTCGGTACGTGTTCCCATCCCGTCTCCAGTCTCCCCTCCCGATCCCGCCCCTATCCCGGTCCGGGACCCCCGCCCCCCTCCCGTTCCGTCCCCCCGCGGCGCGGCCCCGCGGTCTCACCCGGGCCGGCCAGTGGGGGTAGCCCTTCATCTTGGCGAAGACGAGGTCCCCGGGTTTGAAGCTGTGTGGCATGGCGACACCGGGGGGCGCGGCGGGCGCGGGGGGCACCGGGCGCGGGCAGGCCCAGCCCAGGCCGCGGCAGCACCGGGCAGGCGGCGGGGGCGGCCCGCACCGCACGGCACGCAGGATGTCCCGCCCCCGGCCGCGGCCGCGCGGCCCATTGGCTCTGCCGCACGTCGCTCCGCGGCCCCGACCAATAGGAACGCGGCTGTGGCGCGGCGGGATAACGGGATTGGGCCGCGCCGCCGGAGGCGCCGAAGCGGGGGGCGCTGGGGGGCGGGGCCTGAGGGGCGGGGGGGACGGGATGGGGACAAGGACTGGGGGTGCGATGTGAGGGGGACAGGATGGGGACAAGGACTGGGGGCTGCGATGTGAGGGGGACAGGATGGGGACAAGGACTGGGGGCTGCGATGTGAGTGGGACAGGATGGGGACAAGGACTGGGGGCTGCGATGTGAGGGGGACAGGCTATGGGGGACTGGGATTCAGTGAGGGGGTCAGGACTACGGGGGTGTCAGGACTGTGGGGGGACAAGGGTATGGGGACAGGAACGGGACTGTGGCGAGAGGATCGGGGCTATGGGTGGGAAAATAGGGGCTGGCGGGGGTGCTCTGGGGTGGGACAAACTCCGATCCTGTCCCCATCCACTGCCCCCAGCTCAGCCCCCCAGCCTGGGGATGCGGCTCCGGGCTAAATTCCTTCCCTGCACCTTTGGGCCATCCCCGGGGTCCAAACCCCTTCTGGACTGGGGAGGCTGGTGGGTGGTCCTGTCCCTGACCCGGGACGGGGCCACCGGGAGAGACACTGGGGCCACATGGGGGGAATCTGACCCACCGGGTTCCAAACTTGGGCTCAGCCCAGCTGAGCCGGAGCAAATGCTATGAGGAGCTGGCCTGGGAGCTGAATTGGGGTTTAACCCAGTTTTAACCCAAACTGGTTTCTCTGGAAGGTCATGGAAAGGGAAACAGTCCTTGCCCACACCAGGCTGCTCCCAGTGAGGGCCAGGCAGGAGCAAAACCCAAAGCACAGCCCACATTTTGGGGAGAAATTATTCCCAGGGTGATGGGGGGAGGCGAGTGGGGAGGTGTGTGAGGAGAGGAAATCCCGCTGGAGGGAATTCGTGAAGTGAAGGGTGTCAGGGAGCACGTGGGTCGGGGGTGTTGGGAGTGCCCCCCGTCACACTGTGAGTGAGGCCTTGCTCCTGCCAGGCTGTGCCGCATCCCTGCTGTGCCAAATCCCGGCCTTCCACATCCCATCTGTGCTGAATCCCGGCTGTGCCATATCCCAGGCTGTGCCACATCGTGACCATGACATATCCAGTCTGCGCCACATCCTGACCATGCCATATCCAGTCTGTGCCACATCCTGACCATGCCATATCCAGTCTGTGCCACATCCTGACCATGCCATATCCAGTCTGTGCCATATCCTGACCATGCCATATCCAGTCTGTGCCATATTCTGGCCGTGCCATATTCTGGCCATGCCATATCCCAGGCTTTGCCATATCCCAGCCGTGCAATATTTCAGGTTATGCCACATCCTGGCCATGCTGAATCCCAGCTCTGCCACATCGCAGCAGTTTCGGGGCTCTGTGTATTCTCCACGGCCTGTCCCGTGCCATGGCGGTGTCAGTGGATGGCAGATCCATGTCTCAGTCCATGATTCCCACTGGCGCTGGTGTGGATCCAGCCTTCATCCTGGTGCTTCTGGCTCTCGGTGCCACCGCCGTGTCGCCGGTGCCGATGCCACTGGAGGGACAGTGCCAGGTGCTGTTCCACAGGTGAACACACAGCCCCTGGTCTGGGTGGGGTCCGCCCGATGCCGAGAATCGCAGCCCCTTCCTCCCATGTCCCACGAGAAGGAGGAGGAGGAGGAGCTGTGTCGTGGAAACAAACCCCGTGAAAGCACAGGACATTCAGGGGCTGCGTTCGTGGTGTCCATCCTCAGGTCTGGAGCCCCTCGGCCGCTCTCCCACGGTGGCACGGACACGAGGCCCCTTGTCCATGTGCTTTAGCCCCCCCGAGCCCCGGCCGTGTCCCAGCTCCACGCGAGGCTCGCTCCGGAGCTGCCCGGGGCTCCTTTCGGGCTGCTTTGCTCCGACCGGAGCTGCTCCGGGGCACCGGGGCCGAGCCTGTTCCGTGGCGCGGCTTTGGGGGTGCTGTGGGGGCTCTGGGGGTGCAGCTCCGGGCTCCGTGAGGCTCCGTGAGGCTCCGTGAGGCTCCGTGAGGCTCCGTGGGTGCTGCCCGCGATCTGTGCAGGTCCGCAGGTCCCGCTCTGGGCTCCGTGGGTGCCGCTCGGGGGATCCGTAGGTGCCGCTCAGGGCTCCGTAGGTGCGGGTTTTGGGTCCGGGGGTGCCGCTCAGGGCTCCGTAGGTGCGGGTTTTGGGTCCGCGGGTGCCGGTCAGGGCTCCGTAGGTGCGGGTTTTGGGTCCGTAGGTGCCGCTCAGGGCTCCGTAGGTGCGGGTTTTGGGTCCGGGGGTGCCGGTCAGGGTTCCGCAGGTGGGGGTTTTGGGTCCGGGGGTGCCGGTCAGGGCTCCGTAGGTGCGGGTTTGGGGTCCGGGGGTGCCGCTCAGGGCTCCGCGGGTGCCGGTCAGGCTTCCGCGGGTGCCGGCAACCCCGGGGGTGCCGGTCCGGTGTCCCCCGTCCCCCGCCACCCCATCCCCGCCGGTCCCGCCCCGTTCCGGTGACGGCGCGGGCGGGCCGGAAGCGCGGGGGGGGCGCGGCCGCGCTCGCGTCCCGGTGCTCGCCGTCCCGACCCGGTCCCGGCCCGCTCCCAGCCCGGCCCCGCCATGCGCAAGTTCTTCCAGGAGATCAAGGCCGACCTGAAGTTCAAGACGGCGGGGCCCGGGCAGAAGCTGTCGGAGCCGTCCCGGTACGGGCTGGGGGGAGCCTCCGGTAACGCCACCGCCGGTAACGCCACCCCCGGGCACCACAGGCCCCTCCGCGGCCCGGACCCCCGGGCTGGGCCCGGTACCTCCCCGTGGTGACACCGGGCTGGGGTCAGCGACATCGCCGGGCCCGAGCGCCCTTCCCGCGGCCGCAGGGCTGTCACCGGCGGGTGGCTGCGCACGGGGGGCTCACCGGGCCCGTGTCCTCCGTCCCAGGGCCCCCAAGGAGAAGCCCAAGGCCGAGGTGGTCCCGAAGCCCCGCCAGGCCCCGACGGATGAGGCGCAGAGAGCGGCGGCCGCGGCGCTGGCCCGGCTGGAGCTGAAGCCCAAGGGAAAGGCATCGTCCTCGTCGCAGGAGGCCATCAAGAACCAGGGTAGGAGCGGCCGGGGGAGCTGCGGCTCCGGCGGAGCCCGGGGACAGCGGGCCCGGCTGGAAAACCACCCGGGCACGGCTCCCGAGGGTGTTGTGGGGCAGCTGTCATGGAAATGGGGTCATGCTCGGCCCTGGGCTGGGACACAACACCTGGGCAGGTGTTTGCCTCCCAGTGCTGAGCTGTCCAAAAGCCTCTGGAATGTGCTGAGCCTCCACTCGAACCGGGGTTTGTGTGTTGTAGTGAGAAAAGAGCTGATGGCCGAGGCAGCTGCCAGCGAGAAAGAGCTCTCCATGGAGGAGAAGGTGAGGGGGTGCTGCCATTCCCTTGGGGCTGCTGGGTGGATCTGATGGGGTATTTATAAACATAATCCCCCCAAAACCTCCCTGTGCTCACTCTGCTGCCTGCTTTTATCTCCTTCAGGAGCCGGAGGAGGAAGGGGCAGCTGCTCCCTCTGTCTCGGGGGTTTATTTCATCTGCCCCTTGACCGGTGATGTTGTGAGGAAAGACCAGAAGGAAAAGCACCTCCGAGAAGCCATACAGGCAGTGAGTGCTTGCCTTCTTCCTCATCGAGCTCCTTTTGTGCCAACCCTCCACCTCCTCCCTGTAAAATCTCCCCAGGACAGTTTTTAATTTTATCTGTTAAATGGTCTTTAGCCCAACAAATGGGGAACAAATGTGCTGAGTTGGGGTCAGCTCCTGCCTGAGCAGCTCCTCTCCCTCTCCCACAGTATTTCTCTGTGGATCCGGTGGCTGCTTCCATCATGGAGATTCACACCTTCAACAAGGATCGGGAGAAGGTCCGGCTGTGCGTGGAGACCATGGCCAAGTGAGTGGGACTGAGGGCATGGGCAGCTCATCCCTCATCCCAGGTGGATTTTCTTGCTGTGCTCCTGGCAGAGTCTTTTTTTTGAAGAAAACTGAACTCTTGAACCACTTGATTTGCCAGTTGACCTAATGTCAGCATCCTGGAAGAGCTGGTCCACTAATCCAAGAGGTCTGGGAGCTGTTGGTTGTTTGGTTTGGCCCCAGAACATTGATGTATTTTATTTTCCTGTGTTTCTCAGCTTTTTTCTCTGTGAGAAATACTGTGAGGTCTCTGTTTCCTCTCTGACCTTGGAGCAGCATGTCCTGCTTCAATCCAGGCAGTGCATTCCTCTTCCTGCAGGTACCTGGATAATATCTACCTCCATCCAGAGGAGGAGAAATACCGGAAAATCAAACTGCAGAACAAGGTGTTTCAGGTGAGCTCAGACTCCTGCAGCTGCCCAGCCTTGGAAGGGCCTTGCTTGGAGCAAACTCCATCTAATTCCTGTCCTTTTCTTCCAGGAAAGGATAAGTTGCTTGGAAGGGACACACAGATTCTTCCAGGCTGTCGGGTTTGAGACGCAAACGCTGCCTGTTCCAGGACAAGGCAAGAACTCAGGGTGTTAATGTGGAGTCAGGGCTTTGGGGGTGTTGGGGTGTTGTGGGAGGCAGCTCTAGTTGCTGAGAGCTCCACAGAGATTATTCCGAGGCCAAGACAAAACCAGCCTCTCAGCCTACACAGTCCTTGTCAGGACACGGCATTTTCCTGGAGATCCTTGTCCCCGTGTCACTGCTGTAAACACCACGAGCCTCACGCCCCACCCCTGTGGTTGCAGAAAGCACGGAGGAGTACTACGTGCTGAAGGAGGAGATGCTGAGCAGGCTGGAGGAGCTGAAGGACTGCAAGGAGCAGCTGCTGAGCGCCGAGCCCGTGCGGGCACAGCTGCACCGGCAGCTCACCGTGTTCCAGCCGTCCCCCGCGGCCGCGCGCTTCGATCTACCCCACGACTTCTTCAACCTCACTGCAGAGGAGCTCCGGAGGGAGCAGCGGCTCCGGTGAGAGGCTGCGGGGGCAGCGGGGCTGGGGGATGTCTGTGAGAGCCTGCACCTCTCCCTGGTGCCTACAAGGGTCTCTCCCCGCAGGACAGAGGCGGTGGAGAAGGCATCGATGCTGAGGACCAGGGCCATGCGCGAGAAGGAGGAGCAGAGGGAGATGAGGAAGTACAACTACACCCTGCTCCGGGTGCGCTTTCCCGATGGATACATCCTCCAAGGTAAAAGGGACTTCTCAGCCTGCCTTTGTGCACCTCCAGAAGCTCCTGAGGGTACTTGTAGTGTAAGGAACTGATAACAGAGTGGAATAAACCACCCCAAAACCACACTGGGGTGAAGTTTCTCCATGAACTCTTCCCATCTCCAAACCCTCCCCCTGCTCAGGGCTGGGATTTTAAGCCAGGATTGGACAAAGAGGGAAGAATCTCAAGGCATCATTAATTAAAGTCTGCTCTTCCCAGGAAACAAGCTGGACTCATTAGATCAGTGTGCGACAGCAGCCAGCGTGAGGCTGCCTGTGTGATGTCAGACTGTACAACAGCATAAATCCTCTGCAAATTTTCCAGTAGAACTCTGGACATCATTTCAGGCTTTCCCAGCTCTTTGTTACAGGCTGGCAGGGGCTCCCCAACAATTGACTATTTTTCTTTGGGGATTCTGCTTTTATAGTTTTCAGTTAAATCAGGCTGGCGGTGTGTCAGGGAAGTCGTTGATCAAGTCTGCATCAGTAGGTGAAGCCCCATGGAACCGACCACAAAAGGTTAGATTTTGGTAAATGCCGGACTCTCTCACCTTGTTTTCTCATGGCAGGGACTTTTTATGCCCGAGAATCAGTGTCTGTGCTCTACAACTTTGTGAGAGAAGCCCTCCGAGATGACTGGCTGCCCTTTGAGCTCTTGGGACCCGGAGGTCTCAAACTGACTGATGAGAACTTGGCCTTCAATGAATGTGGGTTGGTAAGTGAAAAAAAAGATTGTTGGTACCTTCCAGAGCATCTTGAGGTTGTCAGAGTCTTCTGCTGCTCAGAGCTGGGGAGAAGTTTGTGTCCTTTCAGAGCCCCAGGCCGTGCTCTGGCCCCTCATTTTAGGCACAAAGAAAGAAGTGAATTAACTGCGTGGGGGCTTCGAGGTCAGGAGAGAAGTGCAGAGCCCTCCCTCCTGGAGCAGAGAGCAGCTGTGAGGGGCTGAGCATCCACGCTGGGAAAGAGGGAAGGCAGCAATGGTGAGGGAGGGACTGACCAGAAAGCCCAAAGCAGCACCCCTGAAAGGAGCTTCATGCAGAAATCCACCCTTGTCCCTCTCAGCTGGAGTAGTTCCAGGCCTGTGAGCGCACACAGGGTGCTCTAAACCCGAGGGGAGCAGAGCAGCTGTGGCTGCTCCATCCCTGGCAGTGCCCAGGCCAGGTTGCAGCAACCTGGGCCAGTGGGAGGTGTCAGTGCCCCAGGCAGGGGTGGGACGGGCTGGGCTTTAGGATTCCTTGCATTCTGTGTCCATAACCTGCCTGTCCTGCCAGGTGCCCTCGGCCCTGCTGAGCCTGGCCTGGGACGCCGCGGTCATGGCCGACGTGGAGGCAGCGGCGGAGGAGCAGCGCAGCCCTCTCAGACCGGAGCTGCTCGCCAGCGTCCAGACTCTCTCCTGAAATAAAGGGCAGTGCTTTCCGTGCTGCTGGGTTTAGACTCTTCCCTCCTTTTCCCGAGACTGCTGGAGCTACGTGAGCGCAGAGGTGGCTGTGGTTTAGCTCTGCAGAGGGGCTGGGTGCTGCTGTCCCCTCCCAGCTCCAGACACAGGTGGCCTCTCCAGGGGCTCTGGGCTGCTCTGAGGAGCTTTAACACCAGGCTGGAGCAGGGGCTGCCGAGGCAGTGGTGGAGCCCTGCCCTGCTCCCTGGGAGCAGAGGGTAGGGAGTGTTAGGCTGGAGTACAACCCGAGCCTGGCTCTGGGGCTGGGTTTAGAACTCAGCTTCCCCTTTTGCTTCTGTGTGCACTGTACCTCCTATTGGAGAGACTATTTGGATAAAGTTACACTTAGTCTGATTAAATGGAATTATTTAAAGACTCGGTTCTGATCCCAGTTATTCGAGTTGCACTGCTGTAAGAGGTTGGAGGTGCCAAACCAGTCTGTGCTGGGGCTGGCACTGGTGGCACTGGGGCAGCACCAGCCCCTGTCCCTTCAGAGGCCACAGACTGACCACAGGTAACAGCTGCTGGTGGTGCCCACTGGGGAGATAATAAACCTCAAATTAAATTTAGTTCTCAATTAAATTCTTTTCAGTTCTCTTTAGTTCTCTTTTAGTTCTTTTAAAGAACTAACTCATAACTCACCAGTCATATAAAGTTAGAAGCCCCAGCAGGTTTGATCTGTTACCGAGTTTGATGCCAGTTCAGTCCTTTAATACCTCAGTTTTTCTGTGGGATGGAGCCCAGCTCTGATGTAGACAGACTGATAATCTACCCCTGACCTGTAACTCATTCCAGCCTGTCCCAAAGTGAGACAAACGATGCATTTTTTCCTTTTCCAAAGACAAAGCCCTGCTGCTGTTCTCTGGAGCAAGTAAGACCACAAACAGGATGGTACAAGAGCATAAATTCATATATAATTGTACATCATTTATACCCAAGGCCACGCTGTACAACATTATGAACAGTCATTCCCCAGTGGCATCACAATAAGCTTATTCCAAAATCCCTCAGCTACTTTTAGAGATAACTTAGATACCTTCCATTACAAAGAAGTATCAAAATTTCAATAATGCTTTATTAAGGACAGATTAATATGCAGTATTAAAAAAAAAAAAAAGCTAAAAAGCTAAAACTAAAAATTTAAGCTTCCATCTGGTCTGAAGCAGAACAAAGTGCTGTCTTCTCTTTACAAGAAATGTGGAATACTTTCAAGTATCTTGGTCAAAGATACACAAGGTTTAAAATTTCCTAGCTCATTCTACATACATACAGAGGAGTTAGTAGGCATTTTTAAGTCTCAAACTGTATTAGATGGGCTGACCATGCTGCTGTCCTGGTGAACAGCTCTTGTGCCACTGGATTCTGAAGCTGTAGAACCTGCAAAGGAGAAAATGTGTTGGGTTTGTTTTGTTTTTATAAATACCCTCATTAATCCAGTAGAATTTGGCTACTTTATGTTTTATCTGTCTTAGCTGCCTGCATCTGCTGTGAGCCTCCTTTTCAACGCTATTTAAAAACTGGTTTTAATACTGGCTTCATATTTAATATCACCAATCCAGAATAAAAATCACTTCAACCATAAAAAGGATTTTCATAATCTTTTCAGTGCTTTAGAATCAGGCAGAGCCAAACAAACAGAGCTGCATGTGTGTCAGCAGAGCCTGAGGGAGGGAAGCTGCTCAATGGAATTCTCGGAACAAGAGGTGACAAACCTGAGGAGGTTTTCATCTCAGAGCCTGGTAATAAGCAAAAGCAGCTTAAGATTACAGCCAGGCTTCTTGTCAAGCAGTTTTACTGTCTGTTTTGGGAGGTGAGAGGAGCTCGGAGAGAAGGGAGAGCCCCAATAATGTCTGGGATGGGTGA
Source organism: Acanthiza pusilla (assembly GCA_036630365.1). Lineage (NCBI taxonomy): Eukaryota > Metazoa > Chordata > Aves > Passeriformes > Acanthizidae > Acanthiza > Acanthiza pusilla. The sequence continues at coordinate 5,854,524 of JAXCHO010000105.1, read as the reverse complement.
AACACTCCAGAATTTCTGTGCATGAGTCCTTATCTACCAGAGGAGCTGCCCAACACAAACCCACTTCCCTTAGAGCAGGCTGGGAGAGCTCCATTGTGAGCAGAAGAAAGAGCTCAGAGCTTTGGAAAGCACAGCACGTGCTTGGTGTCAGCTCATTGATCTGTGTGATCACGTCCAAAACCTCTTGGAGATGAAAGGAGCTGCTCCACATCCTCATCCCACCGCGGCCTGAAAGGAGACACTGCAGCAGAGGGGCTTTGAAGCCAATTTTCCAAAGGATAACTGGGACACAAACACAAGCAACTGCTCGGATTGTGGAGCAGAGCAGCAGCTGGGCTGTTCCCTCATGTTCTTTCCTTCAGACTATTTGCACCTTTGAGGGGTGACAATCCAGACCTTGCCGGTCCTGGAACGGTTCTGCACGCCCCAGAGAGCAGCAATATTTATCAATAATTTACGAGTGGATCTGCTGGCACTGCCCTAACGTTCACTTTTGTTCCCAGAAATAACCAGGGAGCGCTGGCAGTGCTGCTCACAGGCACTTTGTGCTGCTGAGGCAATGGGAGGGAGGAAGCACAGGTTGGAGAAGGCCAGAAAGAGCAAAGAAGCATCTAAAAAAAAAAAAAGGTTAAAAAGCAGGAGTATCTAGAATAAAATATCTAGAGAGAAAAGCTCAAGGAATGGTGAAAAAGGGGCAGAAAAATGCCAAGTTTAGCTGCACAGTTCTTGCTCCCTTGGGGGAGTGTCAGCCCAGAGCCCTTCCCACCTTTTCCTGGCTGTACATCCACAATCATGCAGTCATCATCTTCCTCATCTTCCTCAGTGTCTGCCTGAAAGCCATCCATCTCTGCAGCCTGGAGGGACAGAACAGGCACACGTGTGAGGGAGGCAGCAGGGGGAGGGTGACACGTGTGGCACCGGGCACAGGCAGGGCTGGGCACTGCCCAGGCAGGTGGGCACATTCTAGGGAAGGCAAAGCAGCAATTCCAGCTCCAGGAGACACTGCCTTGTGACAAAAGGCCTCATCTGCAGTGGCACACAGTGGGAACAGGGCCAAGCTCCTGCTCTTCCCTCTTACACAACACACGGAGCAGCCCCCGCAGCACAGGCGGCTCAGCCTGCACGGGAACCTGACTCTCGCTGGAGTTTGGGAAGGGAAATCTCTCCCCCTCTGCTGATTGTTTTCATAGAACCACAGAATCATGAAGGTCATCGAGTCCCCAGCACTGCCAAGGTCACCAAGTGCCACATCCACACAGCTCTGAAATCCCTGCAGGGATGGGAGCTCCAGCACTGCCCTGGGCAGCTGTGCCAGGGGTGAAAAAATGTTCCCTGATCTACAATCGACAGTCTACACAAACTCAACTTGCCCAGCTGTGAGGGTCTGTTGGTTTTTTTTTTCTTCAGCTGGAACTGGAATGAAAATCCTGGTCCCCATTCCCTACAAACTGTTCCAAGCCAAGAAATTTCCAATTTACATTTTTCAATGAAGTCCCAGTTCTCAGATTCAATCCCTCCTACACGTGGGCAGGTACTGCCCACTTCAGCACCAAATTTTTCTCTCCACAGCTTATATAAGAGCACCTTTACTCACACAAGCCCTGGCGTGAGCTTCCCAGCACAGGAACACGTGCCAGGGTGGGAATGTGGCAGCTGTGCCCATTGCCAGGCTCTCCCCAGGCTCCAGCCTGGCTCGACAGGTACGGTGGGATCTCAATACCTGAGAAGGCTGATTGAGACATCAGGCATGAAAGGCTTTTGGGGCTGTGACACCTTTGCTCGGAGCTGCACCTCCCCAGCACAGCTTTAAGAAGCTTTGAAGCATTCAGGCTGGTGATGTAATTCTCAAAAAGCCTTTGTTTTGCTATTTCTGCTCCCTTATAAGCTGAATTTCCAGTGGGTGCCAAGCAGAGACTTTTATCTCTGCCTTTATTTAGTGTACAAGAAAAAACCCAAGCAGATGGAGTTTGGGGGCTGAACAGCTTCTCACAAGTCTCTGATCTCTATCAATACCTGAATGCTGAGCTTTTTCAGTAGAAAAGCCAAAAAAGCCAAGAATAAATTGGGAAGGCAAAGCATAAAAAGCATCAAAAGCCTCATCTGTGGTCCACAGGAGGGGGTGGAATGAGACAAGCTTTAAGGTCCCTCCCAACCCAACACATTCTGGGGTTCTTTCCTAAGCTGGTGCACAGGGTATGAGGAATAAATCCACTGACAGGGATTTCAAACCCTGCCCTGCCTGTGGGATTGGAAGCAAAAAGCTGATAACCCCAAGGTTCAGCACCCAAAGCCTCAACAGAGCATCCCAAGCTTCAGGGAGACCCAACTGAGGCCCTTCCAGTGCCTGAAGGGGCCAACAGGAAACATGGAGAGAGACTTTGGACAAGGGATGGAGGGACAGGACACAGGGAATGGCTTCCCACTGCCACAGGGCAGGGTTGGATGGGATATTGGGAAGGAATTCCTCCCTGGGAGGGTGGGGAGGCCCTGGCACAGGTGCCCAGAGAAGCTGTGGCTGCCCCTGGATCCCTGGCAGTGTCCAAGGCCAGGTTGGACAGGGCTTGGAGCAGCCTGGCACAGTGGGAGGTGTCCCTGCCCATGGCAGGGCTGGCACTGGATGGATTTAGGGTCCCTTCCAACCCAAAGCAGTCTGGAATTCCACAATCCCATTTTTCAATCATGATTAGGCTCCGGCACCACCTGTGGTTGCCCTGAAAAGCAGAAGCAACAACAAGAAAACCACAACAAAGCTCAAGAGCAGCAACCACTGCAATTCCATCTCATTTTGTCCCTATGAATTATTATATTTTTAAACCAGCTCTTGAAAGTCAGCTTTGTGTGTGTGTCAGGATGAGCTGGAGACTTTACAGACTATTCTGGGGTGAGTTGCAGCACTTGGGAACCACATTTAATCTGTTCACATGCAACTGCTGTAAGTCATCAGCTCGGGCTGTACATCTGGCAGCCACAGGCACACACAAAAACCTGCACACAAATTACACACAGCTGTAGAACCAGGGCCAAGCAGACACTCCAACTATTCACAGCTTGGATGCAATCACTGCCAAATAGCAGAGAATGGAAGAACAGCAGGAGAGCAACGTTTCCAATGGAACAGAGTCCAAGCTGCAGACACACAAAAGAAAGCCATCTCTTTGGTCACATCATTTCCCTCCTTTCCCCACAAAAGGGTTTTCTGGTGTGAAGGACAGATTCTGCAGGTAACGAGGTGAGCTGGGTGCAAACACCTCCAGCCCCAATCCCACCACTCCTTACGGGGGAAGAACACCCTCCAGGAACTCACCTGCTCAGCATCCCGAGGCCTCTTCATGAACTTGGTGATGGACATGCTGGCCATGGCCTTCCTCTTGGCTGCCAGGGGGGTGGGCTGCAGGACAGCCACGCCTGGCACGGTGCCCCCCTCATCCTTGCCGGCACAGGGCACCTGGGTGACGTAGTTCCACTGGCAGGGGACGGGGAGGTGCTCCTGGCCGAAGCTGCGCAGCACCTCGGCGTGCACGTACCAGCACATCCTGAACTCAGGCCTCTTCTCGTACACAGAGTTCTCGGAAATGATCCTCTTGAGCCTGGCCTTGGAGGGGACACTGCTGTCCTCGGCGCCTGGCGTCTGCGGCCGCGACGGGCTGCCGTCACTGCCCTCGCCCGCGGCCACGTCGCTGAGCAGTCCCTGGCGGCAGCACTCCTGGAACTCCTGGATGATCACCTTGCTCCCGTGCACGTTCCCGTGCAGCAGCGGCAGGAGGTGGCTGAGGACTGTGGGGAGTGAAGGGGCACAGAAGTGGTTAAAGGTTGGGAAAGCCTAAATCAGCACAGTCACTCCAGACAGGGAAAATGGGCTGGGATGGATTTTAGAGATGGGATTGCCCAGAGGAGCTGGGGCTACCCCAGGCCTGGAAGTGTCCAAGGCCAGGTTGGACAGGGCTTGGAGCACCCTGGGACAGTGGAAGGGGTCCCTGCCCACGGCAGGGTGGCACTGGATGGGCTTTAAGGTCCCTCCCAACCCAAACCACTCTGGGATTCCATAATTGTAACAGCAGCTAAATTTGATGCAGCAAATGTACCCCCAACAATAACAACACCCTGGAGTGAAACCCTCACCCCCTGTTTTTAGTCTTTATGTGAGTTATTCACATCCTTGGGTTAATCAGGTGCAGGAGAAGCTCAGGACTGGGACCCAACACACAAACCAAACCCTCTCCCCCAGACAATAAACAGGCTCAAGCCCATCCTAAATCTGAGCTTGCTCAAGTCTTGCTGGCTTTATTTCCTAGATTGCCCAGAGCAAGAGTTTTTGGAGAGGCACTGCCAGGAAACTCCTTTCCAAGAGCTCTCAGAGATTCCTTGGATTCCAGACTTGTCAGAAACAGATCATTCTGAATCCAGCACTCAATAATCCCCTGACTCCCTGCAAAGCAGAGCACAACAGTGTGGAAGCACTGTTCAGCCCTTCAGGTCTTACTTTGCTGATCTTTTGCTCTTTTTTTGCTACATTTCTGTGTCTGCTGCTCTTCCTCTGCCACAGGTGGATCCAGGACACAGGCTGTGAACTGCTGGAGAACCTTCAGGTCCGTGTTGGTGCTGCTGTCGTTTTCTGCACTTTCCCAGATGCAGCCAATCTTCACAGGCTGCAGGACGTGGAACCTCTTCCCCTTGGCTATCAGCTCATCCCACTCCTTTGCTTTCAGTTTCTGACGAACCTTCTGGTTCTCTGGATCACACTCCTGCAGCCACAGGGGAGAAAGGACTCCTTACATCCATGCCAGGAAAAAAAAGAGCTTTTCAACCTCAGCTTTGCCTCGTGTTCCCTGAGCCACACAGGGCTCCTGAACCATGCAGACCCGGGGGAGTCCAGCCCTGCCAGGACCAATATTGACACTACACAGTTCACTGGAGACAGAGATGGGAACTCAGGGACAATTCACTCACCTCTGTCACACCTTCATCTTCAGATAGGTACCCATGGGGTACAAAAAACCCATCATCCTCATCTTCATCCTCTCCCTCCTCTTCATCATCCTACAAACAAATGGATTAGAAATTGCCAAGGATAATGAGTTCCCAGGTCTGTTTTTCAGCCAGCAGGACCCTCACCTCTTCACTATGGGAGAGACTTTCTCCAGGCTCCTCCTCTTCCCACTCCTCATCACTGTCTACTTCATAGTCCAGCAGTTTCTGCAAGAAATGCCAACATGCCATTCCTGTCCATCATTCAGAGCACAACACCAAACCCAGGCTGGGGTCTCAGAGCTGAGGGAATGTGCAAAAAGCTCAGGAATCCCAGGGAATCAGAGGACTTGGCCAAAGCATGCTCACTTCTAGAGCATAAAGAGGGAAAGAATGGGAGCTGAGGTGCTTACAGTGTCCTTGGACCATGGATTCCTGGCACGGATCAGGGAGGTTCTCTTGTTCCAGGTGCCCCAGTAGGCAGGACGGTGATTCTCACTGAACTGCAGAAGCTTCATCCTGCCAAACTTCTCCCTCTCAGGAACAGCATCTGTCTGGCAGTTGTCCACCACCACCACATCACTGGGAACACAGGGGAAGTGCCTCAGGCCTCACAACAGCTCCAGCTTTCCCTCCTCTCCAATGCCAATCACTCCCTCAAAGCCCCTCTGCAGTTCATTTTATAAAAACACACACAAAGCAAGCCCCCAAACCCAGACTGACCTGTTCACACTGTCATTGCTGTTACTGACCAAAGTGGGCCCCATTTTTCGTGGTTTACGACACTTCAGTTCCCTCAAGAAAGAACCTTCCCCATTCTGGGCATGCAGGAGCTTATCCAGCTGTTCTAGGTAGTCTGGATCCAGGGAAACACGACTGAGGGGGGCTAAGACCATGTTCTCCTTAATTTCAAAAGGAGCAAACTTTCCACAGGAGCCAGCAAGGGTCTGAAACATCAAGTGTGGAATGTCAGGGTTTGGACACCTGAGAAGCTGCAGCACCAACACGTTCCAGGAGCACCTGCTGTTGAGGTGTTGTCTGAGGTGAAGATTTAGGTTAAGTGAAGATTTAGGTTAAGCCCTTCCTATCCAAGACTCCAGCAGATCTTCCAGGCAACTGGGGTCTTTACAGCCAATGCAGACAGAGCTGAGAGTTTTACTAAACCAACCACAAATGTCCTCTGTAGTCTCTGCTCTGGCCTTTTTCTTAAAATTCTTTTCACTTTTGAGATCAGGGAATTAAGAAAAACTAATGCTTTGTCCACCTAAGCAGCTGTAAGGGGCAGGTGAGAAGGAAATCAGGTATTTGTTAGAAACAACCACGAGGGACCAACACACCACAGGCACAGAAATCCCTCACCTTCGGGGCTTGTGGAGTCTTTGGTTTCTGGAAGAACCTGGTGATTTCTGCTTTCTGTGCATTGATGCGCTGAAACGAGAAGCCAAACACAAATTGTCAACACAGAGACAGGACAGAGCTCTGGAATTCAAGGTGAGCTCGTGCACAACTCAACTTCAACTGCAGCGAGGCACAAAGCAAAGTTCAGGCAGTCAGCAGCTCCTGTGACTCAACTGAAACACTCATTGTCTTCCCTGACACAACCAATGTCACTGCCAGGGGAGAGTTCACTTGTGAGCATTGAGAAACACACTCAGAAAATACCTGAGGGTGAAAGGCAAGACACCAAAAGGTGTGAAAGGAACAGGTAAAAATCTGGATAGAGCAGCCCAGCAGGTCAGGGGGACAGGCTGCACCCCAAAGGGTCCTGCTCCACCCTGAGTGGCACTGCCAACACCATTTCACCTCAGCAGAATTTATAGACAAGCCAGAGAAAGCACTTTTACCTTTTCTTCCTCCTTTAACCGTTTCTCCTCTTCCTTCTTTCTTTTCTCCTCAAGTTTTGCCCTTGGAAACAAAGATCATGTGAATTGTCACACAGCAGGAAGGGTTTATTTGCACTGAGGAAGAGGTGGGAAGCCCCAGACCCCAACCCAGACCCCACCAAGAGGACAATCTGTCAATCCAGCCAAGACCACACTTGGTTAAATGTAGAAAAAGCTTTGTTCATTCCTTCTAGAGCAAATATTGACCCATTCTGGACACAGAGTTAACAGGCTGCCTCAGGTTTCCCTCAGCACCAGGAAATGGATGGGATTAACCAAGTCACAGGTAACTTCCTCAACAAACAGGGCCCCAGTGCCAGCACAAGCTGCACAGACAGGGTCAGAAGGGGAGCTGAGAGCAGCAGGACAGCAGAAGGCACTGCTGGGATGGGGCACAGAGCCCCCCCAGCATTCCAAACCCACCCCAGGGCCCCAGACCCGTGCTGCTGGAGCAGGACAGCCTCAGGAGGGCTGGGAAAGGTGGGGATGGAAATCAGCACAGGCACCCCCAGGAGCTGCAAAACCACAGGCACTCACTCCAGAGCCTCCTGCCTCTCCTTGCGCTTCTCCTCCTTCACTCGCAGCTTCTCAGCTTTCTCCTTCTCTTCCTTTTCTTTCTTTTCCCTCCTTTCTTTCTCTTTCAACTCCTTCTCTTCCTCTTTCCTCTTCTTCGCCTCCTCCTTGGCTCGTTCCTTCGCAGCTTTTGCCTCTTCCTTCAGCCTCCCCTTCTCCTCCCTCTCTGCCTGCAGCTTCTGGAGCTTGTCCGCGCGCTCCTGGTCCTGGGGCACAAGGGGACACTGGGGCACAAGGGAACTGCCCTTTCATGGTACCAAACCCAGATTAAAATCAGCATTTCATTCCTTCAAACAGGAAATTGAACCCACGCAGTGCTTGACCTGCAGCATCACAAAATATCCCGAGTTGGGAAGGACCCACATCATTCCCAGAAAACAAGGTGGGAGCACATCCACAGCTCCCTGGTGCCTCAGGAACAAGCCAGCTGAGCTTCCCTGTACTGCCTCTCTGAAAGCTTTAATTATTCTTTTCCCTTGGCAAAAAAGGTGTTTCCATTTCTCTAAGCTTTGTATTGAGTCATCTTCATTACCACTGTAGCATTATGGAAAATTAGATGGGAATTAAAAAATTGTAATTATTCCCTTATTTAAGAGGAGATTTCAAATTGTTTCCAAAATATTTTCTCCTGAGCCAAGCTTTCATGCTTTGGTGCCATCATAGGGCCACAGTGATGTCACTTTTAAAAGTGAATTTAAGCTGACTTAACATCATAAATTCATAAAGATTTTCTGATGTTTTCATTATTACAGAGGTCAAACTGCAATGATTCTTGTGGGTCCCTCCCAGCGTGGGATATTCCATGATCTCAGGGAATAATGAGGCTCCAAACCCCAGAGCTCATCCCTTGTTTTATTCCATTTTAGATCACCAGACACCCCCAGTGCCCTGGGCTTGTTCAAGAGGCACTCTGGGAACAGTGGGGGGAAGATTTTATTGGCAGTGCTGCCTTTTATGGTGTTTCCTCCCAAAACAACTCCAATTCTCACCATGGCTCTGCTGCCACAAAGGAGGAAAATGTCAAATTAAAGAGGAAGAGCTTTTCTGTGCTGCAGGCATTGGTGATGTCACCAGGAAAGGAGGATCTGCCTGTGCCCAGACACTCAACTCCTCCCTGGGTATTTTCAGTTTTCTTTTATTGATTTCACATCTCTCCTTGTCAACATCAAGGCTTCCTGAGCAGTGTCACAACACAAATAACTGCAGAAAGCCACCAACAGCCAAATGGTGCCAATGGCAAGGAAACAACACTGTCAGCCTGAGTCATGGAATCTGCTGGGTGCTGGGAAGCTGGTGTGAAGCTGACAGCTCACTGGTGGCTCGAGTTCATTCTTAGCAGCATTTTTAGCTTCCATTCTCCTCTCTCCCTCACATCCCTGCTATTTTTAACACAGCGATAGCAGGGAGGAAAACAACAGATTGGAATTCTATATGGGGCACTGGGAAAAGCAAGAAGGTTTATAGCTACAACTTACATAAAACACACAAGTTTATAAACAAGGCACTGAGAGACACAGAATTCCTGAGCACAAACCTTCCCAAGAGCAGATAAAACAACCCCAAAAAGCCCATGAGCCATGTGATCCCTCAGCCTCCTCCATATCCAGCATTCCGTGACTGACAGCAGGAGGGGCAGCACAATTAGGGAGCTGCATCCAAGCAGACAGAGCCTGGAGCTCGAGCATTCCCAGTGGTGGTACCCAGCGGTGACATCCTCTAGAAGCCACAGACACAGTGCCCCACTTGCCTCATGTATTAATAAAAACAGATCCTACATTTTGGGGCTTAAACATTTCCAATCTCTTTCCAAAGTGCACCCACAGCTCCAGTCAGGAGCTTTGGGAAGAGCCAAGCACTTTAACTGCCTGCATTAAATGCTCTTCCACATTCCTCAGGGTGAGGAAAAACAGCAAAAATGTTCCAGGTGGGCTGAGATAAAAGGCAAAGGGCTTTGTTTGCTGCTCAGGTGAGGTTTGTGTGTCAGGGAAATGCCTTACTCTTTGCAATCTCAGCTTCTCCTTCTCTGCTGAACTCCTGTGGAATTTCTGAGGTACCTGGAATTACAAAATGCAAGTTTTAGAGGAGATCCACGTCCCTCCCTCCCCAGTCCCAATGACAGCAGCGCTGTTCCTGCAGATGACACGCAGCCACTTCAGAATTCCATCAGCGCAGGCAATGAGGACACACCTCAGGCATATCCAATCTCCCAATTTCCATTCCAGCCTGAACCCATCCCGGTGCTCCTGTTCCCATTAAATCCTCACGTTACCATGTTTGCATAAACAAACCCCTCTGGTCCCCTGGGCTCCAAAGGATCATTTGCAAGGGAACATCACGTGCACAACACCCAGGGGAGCTGCTCTGAACCACAGGGGACATTTAATTATGGCAAAGTCACTTCCTGCCAGTTACACTTGGGTTTGTTTGGGTTGGTTTTTTTTGCATCCACTTATCCTGCTGTGATATTTAGCTATAACCTTATGAACACAAGGGCTGTTTTCCATTTTTTAACACTGTTCTTGTCATCACAGTCCACCTGATCTTCGACAGTACCAGCTCACTGACCCTAAATTCCAAAGAGGGCTCACTTCTCATTTATCTTTTATTTATGAAGAAAAAAAAAAATATTTTCTGCTTAAGATCATTGTTCATAGAGTGGTTAAAGGCCTAATTTGTCAATATTTCAGCACACTGTGACTTGTTTTACTGGATCCCCCTCCTCCTCCTCCTGCCATTCACAGCAGCACATTTAAACTCTGTGATTAACAGCCTAACACAGCCCAACTGCCTTATTTTCTATATTTATCTGCTATAAAACAAGAGTTCTGTCACATGGGGGCTTCAGCTCCTCCGAGCTGTTTCCTCCCAGGAAAACAAACCTGCCAGGGCTCCCAGCTGCACAGCCTGGGGGGCAGCCCCTCGTTTTGGGGAGCAGCACACAAGGAAGTGTGTGCTCATGGCAATGCTGCATTACATCAGGAGTGCTTTTTGTTGTTCTGCTACACTGGAAATACTTCATGCCTGCTTGAGTGTGTCTATTTATTTTGGAGATGAGAGACGGAGTTTTCACAGAGGAGGAATTGATCATTTGAGTTGATAAACACAGCAAGAGGAACAGAAGCATCCCCATGATGCTTCAGCCACCTGAGCAGATGCTGCCATCCTTGGAAGCTTCTCTGTCAATACTGCCCCAAAAATCAGAGTGCTTGGGGTCTCCTGCTGAAGCAGAACTGCTAAACTGGAACTTAGGTGATAATAACCACCTCAGCCAGAGCTTTGTCATGGAATCTCAGAATGGCTTGGGTTAGGAGGGACCTTAAAGCCCATCCACTGCCACCCCTGCCATGGCAGGGACACCTCCCACTGTCCCAGGGTGCTCCAATCCCCATCCAGCCTGGCCTTGGACACTGCCAGGGATGAGGCAGCCACAGCTTTTCTGGGAAATCTGTGCCAGAGCTTTGCCATGCCAGCTGCAGAAACTCAGAGCTGGAAAAGCATCAGCACTGACTGTACTGGGGGAGCATCCACACAGGAATTGCAGCAGCTTTGTGGAGGATAAACAGAGCTTGGAAAACAGCACCTAAAGGACAAAACTCTTGGATCCTGTTACCAAAACACCACGTGCCAGAGTGGGCATTCCATTAAAGAAATGTAAATACAGCAGCAGCCAGAACCAGGGAGGATAAAATCCTTTAGCTGTAGGATTTAAAAATTCCAAAGGGCAATAATTCAGTTATTATTCAACACCCCATTCCCTACACCGCTCACTGTCCCACTCATGCCCTTCCCCACAAGCCCAGGAACCCAAACATTGCAGCACAGATCCCAAAGCGGAGCAGACCGACCTTCCTGGCAGGTGTGGAGGCAGCCAAAGGACTCGAGTTCCTCTTGGCCTCTGCCACGAGCTGCACCTCGGGCGAGCTCCCGGAGCTCAGCGAGGAGTTGGTCAGTCCTGAGTCTCCCTCGTGAGACGACTCCAGGGCCTCATTTTCCGACGTGGCGCTGCTGTCCAGAGAAATCACTGCGGGGGATTTCACAGTCATGATGTCCTCCAGCAGCACCACGGGCACCTTCCCCTCTAACAGCACATCCTTCAGTTCGCTCCGGCTCCCCTTCCTGCTTCCCACGTCCTTGCAGCCTGTGAGCCCAGAGCATGGCTGGATCCCACCTCCCAAATCCTCCTCTGCCTTGGCTGCAGCTCCACGGGGCCCAGCAGTCTCCGTGGGGTCACCTGTTGGGCTGCTCTGTGAGGAATTCGGGCAACTCAGCTGGTTCAGCTCTTTTCCTATCGTGCCATTGGTGACAGCCACAGATGCAGCAGCTCTAGAATCCAGATCCCCCCGCTCTGTGCCATCCCCAAGTCCGTGGCCAGAGCCCTTGGGCGGGTCAGGAACAACCCCAGGGTCATTTGTGTCACTTGCTGGGGTTTTCTGGATAAAATGGTCTAACGGACCCTTTCCGTTCACGAGTTTTGGAATTAAATTCCCATCGGAGACCAGCTGGCAGTCATTCTCCACATTGTCCAGAGAGGCACCGGAGGTGTCCAGGGAGGGATCCTTGCTCGGAACAAAAGCACTCGGAGAGCTCTTGACTTTTTTGACTTCTGAATCCACATCGAATTTTTCCTTTGGCACTGGATTGAGGCGCTTGAAGGGCAGCCGAGCTGCAACAACAACACCAGGTTATTTAGTCACAGGAAGGGGGGACCCAACATCAAAATATTTTATTAATTTGGATGCATAAGACTGAGATGAGCCATTTAGGGATGGTTTACTCACAGCCAAGCCAATGTATATCACAAAATCAAGTCTCAAATGTTCTTAGTATGTTAAAACTGTGCTGGATAAGAGACGTTCCTTACCTTGGACGAGCTTCCGTGGCGGAACAGCAGCTTTGTCTCTGCACTCCATGGCTACAGGAGAAAACAACAAATCAACACCCATGTTATGTTCCCAACGAGCTGCTGCTTCCCTGGGACGGCTGAGGCAGAGTCCAGCAGCTCTCCCAGGGCTAGTGAAGGAGGACAAAGGGGTCCCACTTGTCATCCCCAGGCTGAAGGAATCTGGACCCACCGTGCTCCAGCAGCCACAGTGTCCCCCTCGCAGGGTGGGCAGGAATGTCCCCAGGAGCCTGGGCTTGCACCCAACGAGATGTGAGGGGGAAATTCCTCCCTGTGAGGACCCTGAAGCCCTGGGACAGCTTGCCCAGAGAAGCTGTGGCTGCCCCTGGATCCCTGGCAGTGTCCAAGGCCAGGCTGGATGGGGTTCGGAGCAGCCTGGGACAGTGGAAGCTGTCCCTGCCCATGGCAGGGGTGGCACTGGATGGGCTTTAAGATGCCTCCCCACCCAAACCGATCTGTGACTCAATGAACGAGGCTGCAGGGCGGGCCCGGGCCCAGCCCCGGGGCGCGGCGGCAGCTCCGGCGCCTCCTTTGTTACCCCGGGCAGGCCCCGCGCACCCCGCGGCCCAACCGCCGCCGGAAACACCTCGCGCCCCGGCCGCACCGCACCCCCAGCTCGGCCCTACCTGGCCCGACGACCGGCGCGGCTCGCCGCGGTCCCGGGCGGCGGCGGCCGAACCTGAGGCGGCCCGGCCCGCGCAGCCCCCGCCGGTCCCGGTCCCGCCCGGCCCGTCCCGCTCGTACTTGGCGGGAGCCGGGGCGACCCCGCGTCCCGCGGCGCTGATTGGCGGAGCGCCCCCCACGTGACCCGCCCATCCGCGCTCCCCGCCCGCGTCTCGCCTCCGGATTGGCTGCAGCCGCGGGCGTCGCTGAGTGGCGGAGGTGGCTGTCAGTCAGTGGCGCCGCAGACGCTGACTGGATGGCTCTGGAGAGGGCCGGCGGGCGCTGCTGGGTCCTTGCGCCTGGGCCTGAGGCCTGCCCGCTCACCGGGCGGGAACGGGGCCGCGGCAGGCCACCCCCGGTACCGGTGCCGCGGGGGCCGGAGCGGTCTTTCCGCAGCACCGGGCGGAGGGGGCGGAGCTACGACTGCCGTGCGCCGCGACACTAAGGGCCCTGAGCCAACGCGCGAAATGGCGGCGGACCCAGCGGCCAATTAGCGCCCGCCGCTGCGACGTGCAGGCGCAGACGCTGTCGCGAGGGATGCTGGGAGTTGTGGTTTTCAATTTGGAGTGGCAGTCACCCCATTTCCCCCCCCAGGGCTATAGCGGGGTGTCCCGGCCTGGTTGTCCCCGTGTCGCACACCCTATCCGCTCCTTTCGGGGGCGCTGGCTCCCTCCGGGGAAAGACGTAGCTGCGGCACACTCGACCCCGACATTACCGCCCGTCCCGCCTATCGCGACAGAGCGACTCTCTCCCCCGCGGTTCCGCCCGGCCGGCAGGGGGCGCGCTGGCATCGCGCGGCGCTCCGGCCGGGCCGCTCGGTGGTGGCGGCCGGGGGCGGGGCCGGGCGGCGGCGGAAGCGGCGGCGGGGACGGGCCGGGCTGGGACGGGCGGAGCGTCCTGAGGCTCCCGAGGCTCCCGCCGCCCCCGCACCAGGTCCCGCCGCCCGCAGACCGGGCCCCCGCCGCCACCGGGCCAGGCACCGGCACCGGCACCATGTCGGTGGCGGGGCTGAAGAAGCAGTTCTACAAAGCGACCCAGGTGAGACACCGGCACCCCGCGCCCGTTCCCGCCGCCGTGGGGCTCCGGGGAGGCCGCTCTTCCCTTACTGCTTCGGAGAACTCGTCCCGGCTGCTGCTGCCCCGGCAGAGCCCGGTCCCCGCCGTTGTCCCCTCCCGACATCCCGGTGCGGGGCCCGCCGGCTGTCCCCCGGTGTCCCCCCGTCCAGCCCGGCACCTCCCGCTATCCCGGCCTCGCATCTCCCGGTTCTCTGTGTGCCCCCCTCCGCTCCCGGTGGCTCCCGGTGATTCCGGGGCTCGGTGCGGGCTTTGAGCCGAGCTGGGACCCCTCGGGGCAGCCCGGGATGGGGGTCCCGTTCTCCCGGTGGAAGGGATGCGCTCAGAGAAACTCCACCGGGGACCGGAGGGTGCCGGGACGGGTGACACCATGGGCATCATGGGGTGGGGGTCGCACTCGGGGGGTGCTTCCTTCGTCCCAAAATCCCACCGCGCAGCCGGGACGGACCCGGCCCCACAGCAGCCCTTGGAAAACCGGAGCGGGATTGCAGGAGAAATTCGGAAATTCGGAGCGGGTTTGCAGGAGAAATTCGGAAATCCGGAGCGGGATTGCAGGAGAAATTCGGAAATTCGGAGCGGGTTTGCAGGAGAAATTCGGAGCGGGATTGCAGGAGAAATTCGGAAAGGGATTGCAGGAGAAATTCGGAAATTCGGAGCGGGTTTGCAGGAGAAATTCGGAAATTCGGAGCGGGATTGCAGGAGAAATTCGGAAATTCGGAGCGGGATTGCAGGAGAAGGAAAGCCCTGGAAGCGAGGCCGGGCTCGGAAACGGCAGCCACCGGCCCCGGTAACCCCGGCGGCAGCTGCAGCCCAACCTCGGGAAGCTCTCGCTTCCTGCAGCACAGCTGGAGCGAGGCACCTTCGGGGGTCGGAGGGAGCCCCGAGCTCGGCCCGCCTGGGAAAGGGCTGGGGGATGTCGGAAAAAGCTCATCAGGTTCGGGAATTTCAGCCAGGATTGAGGCTGTGGTAAACAGGGAGTTTGTGTGGTGTCCTTGGAGCTCTTCCCCCTGAATTCCCCATCCCTGGAAGTGTCCAAGGCCAGCTCGGACGGAGCTCGGAGCAGCCTGGGACAGCAGAATGGGATCATCTTTAAGATCTCTCCCAACCTGAACCATTCTGTGTTTCCATGTGGGAATTGGCCTCAAACAGGGTTCATAAACACCTTTTCCCTTATCCTCAAATGAGGTGGCCGTTCCCAATTCCCCCCCGAGCAGAATTATCCTTCCCACCACTTCCTGTTAAGAGTTGGGATGTTTTTAATGCATTTTGGGACCGATTCAGGAATCACGAATCCCCCTCTGCTGCTGCTTTCCTGCCCCTGTTTTAAATTTCGGATAAATTTGGCACAGATCGTGTTTTCCATCACCGACTTTAAACCCTTTCAGCTCATCCCACCCCTGTGTGCGACGTGTGTCACCTCCTTCCTTGGCTCTATTTCCCCAAATCTATTTTATTTACCCAGCAAAGCAAAATAACAAATTCGTGAAGTCATCCCCCACCCCCTTTCCCACTAAACCCACCGTGGGTTTTTTTTTTTTACAACTTCCATGGGGAAAGGTCGTGCTGGGAACTGGGTGTGGGAGGATTTTGCCAGCCTGGATGTGCCGTGGTGGTGTCAGGAGGTAAAAACCCCTCAGTGACTCAGGACTAATGTGTTCCTAAACCCAAAAATATCATTTTAAACCCCTGATGAAACTGTTTTTTGGAGGAATTACAAATTCTTCCAGAGGTGCTGCCACCCCCTTGCAGTGCTCTGGGGACAGGGACAGAGGTGTCCATGATTTGGAGATGCTCTGAGTGGAAACTGGGAGTCACAATTTGGCTGATTTTTGTCTTCGCCTCCCCTTCCCTCCCTTTCTCCCCTTCCTTCCCTTTCCCCATTTTATTCCCTTCTCCCCTTCCCTTTCCCCCCTCTGGTCCCACTCAGCCCTTGGCTGAAGGAGGGGAGGATTAGTTATTTTTTGGCTGCCTTGAAACCATCAGACGCTGCCAAAACCAAACATGTGGAAGATCTTTCCTAAAATGTTACGTTTTGTTCCACGTCTGTCCTTAATTGAAGGAAAATGGAGCCAGGAGTGTGGGGTCTGCAGGGACCCCGAGGGTTTGGGATCCCCCTTGAGGATCCAGAGGGAGCAGGGCTTGGCTCGTGGGCCTCATCCATGTGATTCCGACAAGCCCACGTCTCCCCTGGGTGAGGCAGCCGGGCGCCCACACGCAGGAGAGAGCCTGGAGTATCCTGGAAAAAAAAAAAGAATCCAAGTCGTGCTGGCAAATGCTGCGGATGGGGAGCAGCTCCGAGTGTGTCCAGAACAGGTTCTGCCTGTTCATGGCAAAATGTTCTCTAAAAAAATAAAGAAAGCTGGAGAAAACATTCTGAGGAAGGGGGAGAAGCAGCGGCAGCTTGGAGCTGGGAACAGGGTGGGAAGTCCCTGCCTGTCTGGTCCAAGGTTTCCTCCAGTCGGGAATTTGCAGGGACCTTCTGGTGTAGAAACAGCTTCGTTTGCACCGTTTGGGTTTTGTACAAACTGATGTAAATCCTGAAATCCTACAAATCTTCCCAGGCAGTGGGCAGGGCAGGCTGCTGTTCCTGGGGGAATCCCGAGGGGATGCTGTGTTTGTCCCTAGGGATGGGGAGCAGCCCCGCCTGGCACCGTGGGATTGTCACCTGCCCAGGGTGGGGCAGCGATCCCGGGAATCCTGCCTGGGTCACACTCACCTGGCAGCTCAGGGGAGCAGCACAGCGATCCCGGGAATCCTGCCTGGGTCACGGGAGTGGCACAGCGATCCCGGGAATCCTGCCTGGGTCACGGGAGCAGCACAGGGATCCCGGGAATCCTGCCTGGGTCACGGGAGCAGCACAGGGATCCTGGGAATCCTGCCTGGGTCACGGGAGCAGCACAGGGATCCTGGGAATCCCGCGTGGGTCACACTCACCTGGCAGCTCAGGGGAGCAGCACAACGATCCCGGGAATCCTGTGTGGGTCACGGGAGCAGCACAGCGATCCCGGGAATCCTGCCTGGGTCAGGGGAGCAGCACAGGGATCCCGGGAATCCTGTGTGGGTCACGGGAGTGGCACAGGGATCCCGGGAATCCTGTGTGGGTCACGGGAGTGGCACAGGGATCCCGGGAATCCTGCCTGGGTCACAGGAGTGGCACAGCGATCCCGGGAATCCTGCCTGGGTCACACTCACCTGGCAGCTCACAGGAGCCCCACGGAGCTCTCCCGGCACTGGGGAATCCCGGGGTTGCTGTGGGGTGCTCTCTCCACAGCCCCAGGACTGTGGCACACTGCTGTGGGTGCTGCCCATGGATCATGGGAGGCTTTGGCTTGGAGGAGACCTTGGAGCTCATCTCCTCCCACCCCTGGCAGTGTCCAAGGCCAGGCTGGACAGGGCTTGGAGCACCCTGGGACAGTGGGAGGTGTCCCTGCCCCGGGCAGGGGTGGCACTGGATGGGATTTAGGGTCCCTTCCACCCCCAGCCAGTTGGGGTTCAGCCCTGGGCGCTGCTGTCATTCCAAACAGGATGAACGTGCTCCCAAAGCCTGGTGAGCTGAGCCTAAACCCTGCCAGGCCTGCCTGGGCTCAGGAGCTCGTGCTGGCGAGTCCTGGCCCAAGCCACAGCCCAGCCACCTCCTCCTCCTCCACATCCAGAGCCATTTTCCAGAAGGGGAAAAGGCAAGTGCTAATTAAAACTCAGCAGCCCTTGACACACACGCGTTTCCCTGAGTTTGATGACAGCTCTCAAGGCTTCCAGAGGTATTTTTGACCATAAATAGCCCCTTGCTCCCTGCCTGGCTCGGGATGTGCTCCAGAGCCTCCCACAGCACTCAGCCCAGCAGGACCTGCCATTCCCGAGCTCCGGAGGCCAGCAGGGAATGCTTCCCGTGCCCCAGGAGCTTCCTCTCCAGGTGCTGCCACAGCATCTGCTCCGAGGCTGAGGCACGGGAATGTGCCCCCGGAGTGCAGGTGGCACTGAGGGGACAGAGTGCAGCTGGCAGGGACGGCATTTCCCTTTTTTTTTTTTTTTGGCCTTTGTGGTCACTGCTCTTGGTGGCACTGAGCTGGGATTTCCTTCACTTCCCTCTGGGTTGGGATTTTCTTCTTCCCTCCTCTGCCGAGGTTCTCTCTGCGGTGACTTTGTTGCTCCTCTTTCAAATGTGGGGTTTTTCTTCCCTTTCCCAGATGAACCTGTTAAAAGCTTGATTTTTTGGTTGTTCATTTTGGGTTTTTTGATGTTAACTCCAGGCTTTCTCTTGGAGGCAGGAGGTGTTTTTGGAATGGTTTGGATTGGAAAGGACCTTAAAGCTCACAGAATTCTCCCTCATGCCATGGGCAGGAACACCTTCCACTGTCCCAGATTGCTCCAAGCCCCAGCCAGCCTTGGATACTTCCAGGGACGGGGCAGCCACAGCATCTTTGGGAACCCTCAGCACCCTCTGAGTGGAGAGGGGAGCAGCGAATTCCTGTGGGATGGATTTGGCAGAGTCAGGCTCTAAGCTCCTTATCTGTACACAGGAATTTGGACTGGGAAGTCAAGGGATTCTGCTGATTCCTGCCAGCCTGGAGCCTCCTGCCAACCTCTGTCCCACAGCACCTGATGTTTCTGTATTAACATTAACCTGGGCTGGATTCCCCTGCAGCTGCCGAGTTCATCTCTCCACGTTAATCTGCTCCCGACAAAGCTGGGGAAAGGCGGATTTGCTGCAGCGTGGGGTGACATCCTCCAGCTCTGCTTCCTCCCCTGGCTCCCTGCAGCTGTGCTGTCCCGGGGGATGGCTGTTCTGCTGATGTGTAGGGAAACGGAGGCTCGGGGGAGACCTCATTGCTCTCCACAGCTCCTGAAGGCGGCTGGAGCCGGGCAGGGGTCGGTCTCACAGGGAACGAGTGACAGGAATGGAGGAAGTGGCCTCAGGGAGGTTGAAATTAGATATTCGTGCCAATTTTTCCATGGAAAAGGTCGTCAGGCACTGGAACAGGAGTCCCCATCCCCGAAGTGTTCAGAAGGGTGTGGATGTGGCACTTGGGGACACAGTGGTGACCGTGGTGCTGCTGCTGGGCTGGACTCAATGGTCTCAGAGCTCACTCCAGCCTTACCCATTCCATGATTCCGCAGGTGGCAGTGGAAGGCAGAGGCTGTGTGTCCCCAAACCTCTTGGGGACAGGGATTTGGTGTCCATGCATCCCTTCAGGCCTGGCTGATGCTGCCTGGGCACTCACAGAGGTGCCTCTGCCACATCCAGAGGAAATCCTGCTGCCAGGATATTTTCCTCTGAGTTCCCTCTCCTTCTCCTGGGTGATGAGGCATCAAAACACCTGTCCCTGTGTTGGCTGGTTAATCATTGTCAGGGCTGAGCAGCCCCAGAACCAGGCAGGTTTCGTTTTTCCAGCATTGTTTCTCTCCATGATTTCCTATAAATTGCCTTTCCCCCCCTTTAAGGTTATTTTTGCAGCTGTGGGGCTCTGACAGTAACAGGAGCTCTGATTCCTGGAAGGCAGAGACACAAAACAGAGCTGGGAAACTCCAGCTCTCCATATCCTGCTCCGTTTGCTTCCCTTCCCTTCTGATGTCAGCAGGGAAAGTGTTATCCTGTGCGTGCAGCTGGGGGAATCTGGGAGGAGGGCAGGATCCGTGACTCAGGGCTGGGGGGATCATGTGGCTTTGGGACGCCGGTTCCACGTCATCTGCCTGAAATCATGGATTTATCCAGCTGATTTCACAGGGGATGGCTCCTGGATGCAGGCAAGGAAATCCTTCCTCCTCCTTTTCCCTGCCACTGCTTTCCTCCTGGGAAAGAGCAAAATGGGGATGAGATCAGGCAGCCTGGCTTGTAAAAGCTGATTCATTTCTTTAGCACCTTTTTTTTTTTCCTTCTTCCTCCTCTCCCCCATCCCTGCGTATGGCAGTGCCTTTTGCCAGGGCTGCCAGCCCCATCCGTGTGGGAATAGCAGAAATCCCAAAATCCAGCCTGTCTTCAGGGAGGGCACTGGTGTCCAGTGGGGTGTGAGGGGCTGATCCTCTGTGTCCCTCTGCTGTCCCTCCTCGAGCCTCCCAGAGCTGCTGAAAAGCCCAGAAATAAAATAAATCCCTAATCCAGACGGGTTTGGCTGTGTAATTCCAGCTGAACTCATTCACATGGAAACTCGGCGACGCACCCCGACCCCGGCGCTGTTTCATAAGACTCCGAGGTCGCTGTCCCTGCTCCTTGCCATCCTTAATTGCAGGGATTAATGCAGCCTGGGCTGTGATGCCTGAGTGGGAGCAGGCAGGAGGCTGATCCTGTCTTTTCCTGTGGATCTGCTCCCTCTGAGTGGTGCCATGGCCCTGTCCCAGTCTTGCTGCCCAGAGCAGGTGGGAAGGACCTGGGTCATGGACCTGGGAAAGCCCCACAGTGTCCCAGAGCTTCCCTTTTCCTAAGCTGCTCCATGACAGAGTTCAGTGCAGGATTTGGCCCATCTTGGCCTCTCCCTGGGATTATAAAAGCAATAATCAATATTTTTTAGATTTCCTTTTCCCCTCACCCCCATCCCTTTGGTCAGTGATCCCATGGCTTTCAGGACCAGGTTCCTCTGGCAGGAAAGGGCTGTGCTTGGTCCAGCTGGGGGATCCTCACCTGATTTTGGGGCTGGATGTTGCTGGGAGGGCCTGGAGGTGCCCGAGGTCCAGCTCCTCTCCCAGGGGATGGAGAATCCACCAGGAGAGCGTGCCTTGCTCCTGCTTCCCAGAAAACCCTTGGAGCCTCCCCTTCCAGCTCTGCCACCAATAGCTAATTAATAGAACCAGCCCTTCTAAAGCCACTGGGAATTTTAGGATCTCCTAATGCCTGGCTATTAATAAAGTTCATGGTACTGTCACTAATTAAATTGCTTTTCTGCTCCAAAGGAAAAAAAGATGAGTTAAACATCTCCATAATGAAATTCTGTCTTTGAGACAGAAGGTTAAATTTGCATGATTAAAGCTTTAAAGGGCTTTTCCTAATTGAGAAAATGCTTCATAATTCATCCTAGAGCCTGCAAACCCGGCTGCACCCCCTGGCTGGGCCAGACTTTATTCCTCAGTGATAATTTATTAACCACTTTCCTGACCAAATCTGGTTTGGCATTCCAGGATTAGCTGCATTTAAACTTGATTTTGCCACTTTCATGATGAAAAAGGCAGAAAAAGGATGAACAATTATCTACACCCGAAGCAAATCCACTGCGGGAGAAGGTGCTGGGGTTTTTTTTTCCCCTGATTTTCTTCCCTGGATTAGAAAACATCTTGTTTGCTGCTGACGTGTGTCCCTGGTTCCGAGGGGGCAGGGGCAGCACAAATCCGGAGTGCCAGATGTTGGAGGAGCTCTGGTCCCAGTAAAGCTCCTCCTGATTGTGCTGGGGCAGTTCTAAAGGGCACAGGGCCTGGGCTTTGGTGCCTGGCTGGGATAAAACATCACCCAAATGTCTCCCAGGATTTCTGGGACATCTCTGGCTCTGCCTGCAGGGCAGGAAGGCCACAGCCGTGCAAAGTGCTGGGGTGGATTTCATCCCATTTAAACCATTCCTAAAGGAGTGTGCAGTGGGGGAAAAAGGGATTCAGCAGCACCTTGGATGGGCTGCAAGCTGCCAGAGGCCCTGGCTGTGGGGAAGGGCTGGTGCAGGGGTTTGATCCTGTCCAACACCATCCCCGATTGCTCCTGGCAGCCCCAGGGCTGCTGCGATCGCTCCTTCCCGCTCTGCCTTTCCTTAGGATGCTGTGCTCTGCTCCGATAGCCACGGAGCTTTTCCTAGAATTCAAACTCCCAAGGAAAACGAGTGTTTACAGTGTCCTCAGCCACTTCTGTCCCCCTTTGATGTCTGTGTACCCACGAGGGCGCCGGGGCCCTCCGGAGCCGTGTGGAACGTGCTCTGCACGGGGCTCTGCTGCCCAGCCCGAGCCAGGAGCTGGAGTTTGCCTTCCTTTTGGGGCAGTGGATCTTTTTTGATCTCCCTGATGGCTGTAGAGCCACGGCCCAGCAGCTCTGCGTGTCCCAGCCTGGCTTGCTCCATCATCCTGCAGATCCAGAGGTTCTTCTGTCTCCTTCCCAGCTCCTTGGCAGTCTCTTTTCACTTCTGTTCAACACTTTGGGTGATTCCAGCACCTCAGGGAGGTGGTTTTGCCTCTCTCTTGGTTTTCACAGGGAGCAGAAATCCCTTGTGCTGCTTTTCTTGGTTTTCCCCAGGGATTTGCAGGTGGTTCACACCCTCCTTTCCCCCTTGATTTTTGGGAAACCCCTCAGAGCACTGTGTGGGCTGACCCTCTGCAGTACAAGGCTGCTGGGTGCTCCTCCTGAAGCTTTGCAGCTGGAAAAAACAAAGATGGCAAATCCTAGGAGGCACTGCACTTTTCCATCCCGTGGAAGGAGCAGCTCCTGAGCAGCTCCAAGTCTCCAGGGCGAGGAGCCTCTGCCTTTGCTCCCCCAGGCCCTCAGGCCGGGTGGAGCTGCCGAGGAATGATGGCTCAGCAGCTCTGGAAAAGCCAGGCTGTGATTCACTGGGATGGGACATGGGGAGGCTGGGCAGGAAGTGTGGATGCAAGGCCAGTATTCCACATTTCCCCTCGGTTTAGTGAACTTCCTCTTGATTGCTGAAGTCACTGGAAGTGTGTGAGGGGAAATCACGGCTGGGAGAGAGGAGCTGCTGCTGCTTCCTTACATGTTTGTGTTTTCCCTGGAACTTGACCCAATTCCATGATTTTTTTTCCCCAGCTGAATAGGAATTGTGTCTGGTTTGGTTCAGAGCGCGTGAGAAATAATAATAGGAGAAAATAAGATGCAAATGGCTGTTGGGAGGTGCCCCCATCCCTCCAGCAAGAGCATTCCAAGACTCCTGTGGAAACCTTCCTGCTCTGGGATGAGTCTGCTCTGGGGCAGGGTCGTCCCCTTCGGCCCTGTCTGTGTCCTGCTGGAAAATGAGGTGACCCAGATGGGCAGGGAGCCTGGGAACCAGGGCCACAGCCTGGGTTTGAGCACTGCCCTGCTGCAGCCAAGGCCAGCAGGAATTCCCAGCGCTGGGAGGGAGCAGAGCAGTGCGGAGCATCCTCCGGGTGCCCTTGGCCCCGTGCTGCTGCAGGAGCGCCCAGCTCTGCCCGAATTGCTGCTGCCCTCGTTCCTGCAGCCATCCACCGATGGAGATGAGACACCTGATCGCTGAGGAGCAGGAGGAGCTGGCAGGTTGCTCCTGGAGAGCTGCCCGTGCAGCTCTTCCCTGCGGTTTCCATAGGATAAGATTACCACCCGAGGTCACCGGGAAGCCTTTCCTCCTCGGCAGAGGGAAGGGAAGGAGCTGTTCATTGTTCTGGGCTGACCTTCCTGCTGCAGATCAAGGAATTCCTGTGGCGCTGTGGGGAGGGAGAGATCCCTGTCCCAGCTGCCGAGGGGGTGGGAGGCTCGGGGTGTTCCAGACACGTTCTCGTGGCGCACGTGTCTGGAGGCAGCCGAGCACCTCGAGTGCCTTGGCACGAGGCTGTGCCAACCCAGAGATTCCACGATTCCGTCGTGGAGCACAGCCCTGGCTCTGGGGTGCGAGGCTCAGCCAGGACTGGCCTCGTGTGAAAGATGGGAATGGGAAAAACACAGGGAAGGAGCAGCAGGAGAAGGCTGAGGGTTGGATAACAGAGTGGAAATGCTCCTGGGAGCTGTTTCTCAGGAAGATCGGACAACGGAGTGGCTGGTGGAGTGTCCAGGTGCCCCCAGCCAGGCTGGATCCGTAGGGATGAGGTTGGGAGTAGCAGCAGGGTGTGCTCGGAGGGGCTGGAGCCCCAGAGCTCCGGCTGCTGTTCCTCTGCTCTGGTTTGCCAGGAGGGGATGTGAGAAATCCCACATCACTGGGTGGTTTGGGTTGGAAGGGACCTTAAATCCCACCCAGTGCCACCCCTGCCGTGGCAGGGACACCTCCCACTGTCCCAGGGTGCTCCAAGCCCTGTCCAGCCTGGCCTTGGACACTTCCATCAGGGAATAGAGAATGTGCCTCCCTCTGCCAAGGCTGGAGGTAATTGTTCCCCCCCCTACTCTGCACAATAAACACTTGGATCTGTTTTCTTCTCCTCAAAGTAGGTCAGGAGTTGCTCAGATCAGTGTGTGCTGTGCTCTGGGTGTGCCCAGCTCACCCAGCCCGGCCTGGCTGCTGCCTCTGGAGGAGGCTGCACTTCCAGGATCCTATCAGAGCTGGGATCCGGGATGGCCTCAGCCCATCAGAGCTGGGATCCCCAAGTGGCCTCATCCCATCAGAGCTGGGATCCGGGGACAGCCTCATCCCATCAGAGCTGGGATCAGAGCTGAACCCCGGAATGGCCTCATCCCATCAGAGCTGGGATCGATCCCGGAATGGCCTGGATCCAGCCATCAGAGCTGGATCTGGGGATGGTCTCATCCCATCAGATCTGGATCCCCAAATGGCCTCATCCCATCAGAGCTGGGATCAGAGCTGGGATCTGGGATGGCCTCAGCCCATCAGAGCTGGGATCAGAGCTGGATCCTGGCATGGCCCAGGATGGACCCAGAACTCCATCCTCGCAGGGCCCAGCTGGTTCTGCAAGGAGCCTCCCTGGCAGCAGAGCAGTGTGGGCACTCCAGGAGAGCCCCCAGGCCTCTCCAGGTGCCGCAGCTGGGCTGGTGTGTCTTTCCAGGAGGCCTTGGGGACTTTCCAGCCCTGCCATTGCCAAGCCCCAGTGGCTCAGTGACTGAGGCTCTTTTCTCTTTTCCAAAGGCCAAACACACACACAGAGCTGGGAAGGGTCTGTTGGCTCCGCGGGGTGATGGGGATGACCCAAAATGAAGCTGAACGCCAGGGACTCACACCCTGCTGAGCTGGAGGGGATCTGGGACTCTATTTGGGTTTTACAGAGCGTCCCCCAAATCTGTGCCACTGGGCACAGCTGGAACTGGGCACCAGCAGTCCCAGTTAACCCTGATTTTCCTTAACTCCTCCCTGTCTGTGCTGGGGTTCAGAACGTTCCCAGCCCCTTTTCCCATGGGTTTGTGGCTGGCTTTCCCCCTGGGCTGGGATGAATGGAGCCAGGGCAGAGCCACTGCTCTGTTTGCTCATCTGTGGGTTTGGGTTTTTATTTGAGGGGAACTTGCCGTTGGGAGGGTGGAGGGGAGGAAGAGGAAGGCTTTGATACCCCAGAGTCTGCAGGAATAAGGTTTTCAGTCGACTGTAGGGAACTGTTTTGATTGCAAGGATGGCAAATGTTTGATGTGTTATAAATAGGGCTGACTGCGACGGAAAAAAGAAAGCGAGTTTAAAAAAAAAACCCTGATTTTTGGGTTTCTCTTGGTGTGTTTTGCTTGTTTGAGGCTGAGGGAATTAGGGATAATTTTCCATTTTAAAATATTTAAAGGCTGGAGAGCAAAATATTAAAATGAGGTCTGTGAAATCCCAGGGGGAAGCTGGTGATTAGCAGAAAATAACACAGACAGGCTCCCACATCCATGAGCTGGGCAGATGGGCCCTGCAGGGTGGCTGTGCTGGAATCTGCCCTTCTCCAGCTTTCCAGGAGCTCCTTGGCTGGGGAGGTTTGGCTGGTGGCACCTTCCCAAGGTTATCAGGGATTTACTGATGGGGCAGCCCAAAAATCATCTTTTATTTCTCCACATCTGTCCCACCTCTGCCTGTAGCAGGAATTCCCCAGCTGAGAATGCCCAGCTCTGCTCCCAAAACTCTCCTGATCTTCTGCTCTCCCGAATTTACCCACACACATTCCAGCCCAACTCTGGGAATGGCTGCACAGCATTCCCGAGTTCCTCCCATGTCCTTCCCCACTCCAGCTGCCAGGACAGTCCCTGGGCGTCCCTCCTTTCCCCTCTCACACTCACAAACCATTCCTGCCTCTCCCCACGGCGCTCCTTCCAACAAGGGCTCTTTCATTCCCAAGACCTTCCCCCACGGTGGGGCTGAGCACCAGGGGGGCTCGGCATTGTTCCCATCCCCACACCCTTGCCCAGGAATCCGAAGGAAGCCCCCGTGAGCCCCAAAGTGGAGCTGTGGAGTGTGGCTGGAGCAGCCCTGGGTGAGAGGGGCTGTGCTCAGTCCCTCTGGATGAGCTCTCCCATGGATGCATCCTGAGCTCTCGGGAATTCTGGCACCTCGGGAATGCAGGACACCTCCCTGCTCTCCCATCTCAGCTCGGAGCTCTCTGGGGCACACTGGAGCTCTGTCCTGTTCATTGAACTCGCTGGGAGTGAGGGATGCACTGCTGGCTCCTTGCGTGGAGCTGCCCCAGCCCTCATCCCCCTCCCATTGGGGTGGAATTCACTGCCAGGTGAGTGCAGGGCCCGTGTGGGTGGAATTCCAGGTGAGTGCCAGCAGAGCAGCCAGTCGGGAGCAGATTTTATCTGCCCAGGCCCAGCTGCAGCGCCCTGTGCCAATATTTGCTCTGCGGAGCGTTTGGCCCAAGGCTCCTCGCTGCTCCTGCCTCCCTCGCATGTGTCCCATGCAGAAACCAGAGAGGCTGGGCTTGGTCTGCTCTTTCACTCCCAGGGAATGTTTAGTTTGGTTTGGTTAGGTTTGGCTTGGTTTGGTTAGGTTTGGCTTGGTTTTGCTTGGTTTGGTTTGGTTTGGCTTGGTTTGGTTTGGTTTGGTTTTTAACCATTTCCACGTCTCCTCGCACCGTCCCTCCCCAGCCTCCACACCTTCAGGAGAGGCTCAATCCCAACCCAGGGAGCAGAGATGTATCCCAAGCCTTCCCTTGGCTGCTCAAGAAAGAAAAATGCAGAAAAATAGTCAGCACATCCTTGAGAAAACTCCATGGCTGCTTCCTGGGGGAAGGGCTGCTGGAATCTGCAGCGCCAGCATTCCACCAGCTGCCTTCCAGTTCCCTTCAGCCAGGCCATGGATGGAGAAATCCTTCCTTCCTTCTTTCCTGCAAGGAATGGATGGATGGATGGATGGATCTTCCCTCCCTCCCAGCAAAGGGTGAGACCCTGGTTAATGCTTCCCCGGGAAGGCAGCCACCCCTTCCCAGGCTTCCCAGGCCCTTTGGAGGCAGCAGGATGGGATGCACAGTGTGGCATTTGGAATTCTGGCTCCCGATGGCATCGTGAGGCTCCAGGTTAAACCAGGAGCTGATGACAGCTCCTCCTGGCCGTGTCTGGGGGATCTGCACCAGTTTGTGTCCCTTCCTGGTGGATTTGGGAGCGTGGGGATGTGGGGATGGAGTCCCTCCTCCTTTCCTCCCGTGCTGACGCCTCCCAGTTCAATTAGAGCCAGCAGGGAGGGAACCTCAATCTTATTATTCCCTCCCAGCAGGGCACCAGCAGCATTTCTTGGACGTCAAAAGGAGGATTAAATTAGTCTGGAAATGAGGGGGTTTTGCCTCCTTCGCTTCCCTGGGCTCTCCAGAGGGTGTGGAGCCTCCGGAATGGCTGTGGTGATGGATTCTGCTGGCCTGGCACGAGGGCCCCTCAGAGCAGAGGCCTGTCAGGAGTTATTTACAGCTTCCCAGGCCTCAGATCCCGGGAGAAAAGAGGGAATGGAAGTGCTTGGGATGAGTGCTTGCCCCTTTCCCAGGTGTGCTAGGGACCCGAGCAGGAGGGGATCCTGTTCTTGGTGTGAATTCTTGGCAGGGGCCGGGGGTGGCAGCTGGGGCAGAGCTGTGCCCTGCTGAGCTTGTCCTGGCAGGCCTGGCATCTGCTGCTGGGATTTATTCCAGGCTCCAGTGCGCCTGCCCAGCTCAGGGCCAGGGTGTGCTGGCACCCCAGGTGTGGAGCCAGGAAGGCAGGAAATCCCACCTGGATGGGCTCTCCATCTGCAGAGAATGTCCCTGGAGCTGCTTCCGAGGGCTGGCAGGGCCAGGGAATGGGAACAGCGATTGGCCAGCCTGGGTTAAAGCAGGAGAGTGAAATCCAGAGCTGGGGAAGCCAGGAGAGCTTTCTTTCCTTTCCTGTCTCTTTTTCCTTTCCTTTTGTATCCTTTCCCCTTCTCTTTCCCCTTCTCTTTCCCCTTCCCTTTCCCCTCCCCTCCCCTTCCCTTTCCCCTTCCCTTTCCCCTTCCCTTCCCTTCCCTTCCCTTCCCTTCCCTTCCCTTCCCTTCCCTTCCCTTCCCTTCCCTTCCCTTCCCTTCCCTTCCCTTCCCTTCCCTTCCCTTCCCTTCCCTTCCCTTCCCTTCCCTTCCCTTCCCTTCCCTTCCCTTCCCTTCCCTTCCCTTCCCTTCCCTTCCCTTCCCTTCCCTTCCCTTCCCTTCCCTTCCCTTCCCTTCCCTTCCCTTCCCTTCCCTTCCCTTCCCTTCCCTTCCCTTCCCTTCCCTTCCCTTCCCTTCCCTTCCCTTCCCTTCCCCTCCCTGTCTGAACGTGGATAATTCCCCAAAGGGATCCCTCCCCCTCCTCCTCCAAACACATCCAGCCCCATTTTGTATCCCCATGGGAGCAGGAGTGTTCCAGAGGAAGAAAGCCTCGATAAAATCAAATATTTGATGTCGGAGTAAACAAACCCCGATTGTTCCCTCAGATCTGGAGTTTTCAGTACAAACAGGAGGAATCCTGGCAATGCCCTGGGGCAGCCATGGAGCCCTGGGAGCCAGTGCCAGGTTTCCCAGACCACTTAGGATGTCTGGATGGGGAATTTGCTGTTGTTTGGGGCAAAGAATCACTGATTGCTCTCCACAAGTCCCTGACTGGAGGGTGGAGCCAGGTGGGGTTGGGCTCTGCTCCCAGGGAGCAACAGGACTAGGGGAAATGGCTTCAAGCTGCACCAGGGAAGGTTTGATTGGAAATCAGGGAGAATTTGTTCATGGAAAGGGTGGCCAGGCTTTGGCACAGCTGCCCAGGGCAGTGCTGGAGTCCCCATCCCTGGAGGTTCAAAAACCACGTGGGTGAATGGTGAACACGGGGGGTTCATGGTCAGGCTCGATGATCTTGGACATCTTTTCCAACCTCAACTATTCCCTGATTCCAATTTTGGCCAATTCCTGTGTTCTGCATCCCCAGACATTGCTGCTTCCCTCGGCACCCCAGGGCTGGGAAGGGAAGGGAACATTCCTGTCTGGGCAGCAGGGAAGGACACTCGGGGTGCATCAACGAGGCATTTATTGTCCTTGGGCAGGTGATGGTGTGGACTGGGGGGACCGAATGATCCCAGCAGGAAACTGCTGAGGCCTTCCCCCAGATGGCCCAAGGGAGCCCTGACTGCCCAGCTTGGCAAACATCTCTGGCAGAGAATTCCAGCCCCTCATCCCAGCAGCAGTTCCTCCTGGAGCGGTGGCTCTGTCTCCCCAGGCTGTTCTGTGCTGGCTGCTGGCAGCTGAGGCTGCTCATTCCGTGTTTACTTGGATTTGCCGTGTGTGAAACTGAATCCTTGGCTCCCAGGGAAGCTGAGAGACGCTGGTGCTGCTCATGTTTTGTGGCAGGCGTTGGAGTCGGAGCCGTGGGCTGGGAGTGAAGGAGCTGTGGAGCTCCCGGGGGTGAGGAACACCCTGAGTGAGCTGTGCTTTGGGGCTCAGAGATGGTTGGGGGTCCTTTGGAGGGGCTTTGGGCTGCTCCTGCACCTCCTTTCTTCTGCAGGTGCTGTGTGGACCATCCCTGTTCCCTTTCTCTCCCAGGGAATTATTCTGTGAGGTGGAAGGAATTAGATCAGTGCCTGACCCTCCTCCCTTTCCTTTCTCCACAGCTGGTCAGCGAGAAGGTTGGAGGGGCCGAAGGGACCAAGTTGGACGATGACTTCAAGGATATGGAAAAGGTGAGTGGGGAGCCAGGGAATCCCCAGAGTCACCCCGTGGCTCCTGTGGCATTGGCTGAAGCCCTGAGCTGATCCTCCCTGGGCTCTCATCTCTCCTGCAGAAAGTGGACCTGACCAGCAAGGCTGTCACAGAAGTCCTGACCAGAACCATAGAGTACCTCCAGCCCAACCCAGGTGAGGGCCTGGACCTGCCCCGATCCCTTTTGCCCCAGGTTTGGATCAGGAGGAGTTCCTGTCTTGTCCTGAATCCAGGCTGCCGAGCAGGGAAAGAACAGATGCATCCTTTCCCTCAGACTCAGAGATGCCCCAAGGGGACCTGTTTTTCTTGGAATGTCCAGGAAAAGTGCTGTTTCTAGGCTGGGAAGGGGAGGCTGGCTCTGTCAGTGCTGCATCCCTGCAGCCAGCTGCTCCAGAGAGCACTCCAGGGACCCTGGGAGGGCTGGGGAAACTCCTTTGGCCTTCCCTGGCCGAGCTGTGGGGAACTATTTTTGCTTTGCATCTTGGAAAAGAACCTTCTCCCATAGCGAGGGATATTCCTGGGGGATGGAGACGATGGAGCCTCTTGGCTTTGGGTGCAGCAGAGGGGAAAAAACCCCATTGGCATCAGCCGAGTGCTGCAGGGAATGCAGCAGGGCTGAGCTGAGGGCTGCAGGGAATGCAGCAGGGCTGAGCTGAGGGCTGCAGGGAATGCAGCAGGGCTGAGCCCAGGGCTGCAGGGAATGCAGCAGCGCTGAGCCCAGGGCTGCAGGGAATGCAGCAGGGCTGAGCTGAGGCCGTTTGTTGGCAGCTTCCCGAGCCAAGCTCACCATGCTCAACACCATGTCCAAGATCCGCGGGCAGGTGAAGAACCCTGGCTACCCCCAGTCCGAGGGGCTGCTGGGGGAGTGCATGATCCGCTACGGGAAGGAGCTGGGAGAGGATTCCAACTTCGGTGAGTGTCCATCCCCGGGAGCATGGGGGCCATGGGGGGAGGCTCCTGAGTCAGTTCTGAGTGTCACTCTCAATTCTGGAAGGGTTTGGGTGGCACTGAGTAGTCTGGGGGCTTCAGAGGGGTGCAGAGACTTCCAGGGTGAGCACATTCAAAGTGAAAGAGTGAAGATTTAGGGATATTGGAAAAGTGTCCCTTTTCCTGGCTCGAAGGGGGTGAGGCCCTGGCACAGGTGCCCAGAGAAGCTGTGGCTGCCCCTGGATCCCTGGAAGTGTCCCAGGCCAGGCTGGAGCAGCCTGAGACAGTGGAAGGTGTCCCTGCCTGTGGCAGGGTTGGAATTGCTGAGTTTTAAGGTCCTTCCATCCCAAACCATTCTATTACTCTGTGATCCCAGGCATCCTGGATCCCAATCCACAGCAAACCCACTTTGTTATCAAACACTGAGATAAATCTGCATGTAAAAGAAAAACTTCCCTCTAAACTGAACAGCGAAGCAGGAACGGGACGGAGCAAGACTGGGAGTTTTACACAGCTCTGAAGGATCCCTTCCAACCCAAACCTTGCTGTGATTCCACAGCGAAGCTGAAGCCAAGAAATCTTCTGGCGTGGCTGTTCCTCGTAGCCACGTGTGCCTGGCAGGGAGGAGGGGGTGAAACCTTTTGGTGACATCAGTTTTAATCCCCTGGAACCTCGGCCAGCGCACGTGAGGCCCCGGGGCAGCACAGCTGGCTCTGCCAGGGCTGGGAGGAGCTGCCTCGCCTCAGGAAAATTAAAAACCTCTGGCCACTTTTGGGACTGACAGAGGATTTTGGAGAGCGTCCCTGGCCAGCTCAGAGCTTTGCATCGATCCTGGCTCACAGGGACCGAGGAGAGCAAGGGAAGGAAGCTTTTAGGAGCACACACCAAACTATTTCCTTAATAGCCTCCTTAAAGCAGCACTGAGGACTCCATCCCTCCCTTGCAGGTTATTCAGAGTTACTACAATTGAAATAACACTTCTGGTGTATTGATTTTTCCAGGTGGGCAGTGCAGAGATGTTTTCTCTTGCCCCTCTCTTTCACTCCTGTATTTTCCCGTGCTCATGCCCTGCTGCAGTGCTTGTTTTGCCAAAGCTGCGCAGGAATAATTTCATCTGTGTTCCCTCAAAGGCAGTACTGACTATGCTTTACTGCAAGTCTGCCTGGCCCAGGTGTGACAGTGGCAGGAGCCTTAGGAAAGGATGGACCTGAGCAGGTTCCAGTGAGTGACTCTGAGCTCTGGCAGTGCCCAAGGCCAGGCTGGATGGGGCTTGGAGCAGCCTGGGAGAGCAGAAGGTGGGACCGGATGGGCTTTGAGGTCCTTCCAGCCCAAACCACTCCATGGTTCTGACACACAGTGGTTTCCTGCACCCCTGGGCCTCGGGCTCTGATTAATTCCCTTCTCCCTTTCCCTGCTCCTCTCCCCAAAGGGGATGCACTCCTCGACGCCGGCGAATCCATGAAACGCTTGGCTGAGGTGAAGGACTCGCTGGA
The DNA here is from genome assembly GCA_036630365.1 of Acanthiza pusilla. NCBI lineage: Eukaryota > Metazoa > Chordata > Aves > Passeriformes > Acanthizidae > Acanthiza > Acanthiza pusilla. The sequence continues at coordinate 5,822,343 of JAXCHO010000105.1, read as the reverse complement.
TATTGAAGTCAAACAAAACTTTATTGACCCCCTGCAGAACCTGTGTGATAAAGACCTGAAGGAGATCCAGGTAAACGCCGCCATGGCTTCCTCTCCTCCTCATCTCCCTGCTTTCTGGGCTCTTTGGCTGTTGGTGCACGGAGCTGCCTGCTCTGGAGTGGTGGGAGCCGGGGGCTGGCAGGAATTCCCTGCACTGTGTGTGTTTTCTCCCTCCAGACTCTCTGGTATTTCCTCCCTGCTCAGCGCTGCTCCTGCTGCTCCTGAGCAGCCCGAAAGGCTGGATGCAGGTTGGAATGGTTCTCCATTTGCCATGTTTGAGGGAGGATGCTGTGGGAATACATCCCAATGCCCCTTCTGGGCTTGCTGAATTGGGTTCTTTGTGCCCTGAGTTCCCAGATGGGATAATTTGGGCTCCAAGCTCTGAGCAGGCTCCCCTCAGGTCCCTTCCTCAGCATCCCAAGGAGCCCTTCAGGGTCTCACTGGGAGAACGGAGATCAGCAGCTCCTGCGTGCTACACACGGACGAGTCGAGGCCTTGGAATAGGAGCCATCCCAACCTCTCCGTGCGCAGTCCTGCTCCCATAAACCACCGCGCGCGATTCTTTGTCTTATTTGCATAACCGCGCCCAGCCGCTCCCACAAATCACCGCGCGCACCACTCTTCCTTATTTGCATAACCACGCCTGCTCTGTCCCACAAGTCGCCGCGCATCATGCCTCATTATTTGCATAACCGCGCCCACCCTTCCCACAAATCACCGCGCGCGCTCGCCGTATTTTGCATAACCACGCCTGCTCACTCCCACGCGTTACCGCGCCCGCCCGCTCCCACAAATCGCGGCGCGCCTGCCGTTTCTTTATTCGCAAAACCGCGGCCGCCGTTTCTTTATTCGCAAAGCCGCGGCCGCCGTTTCTTTTTTTGCAAAACCGCGCCCGTCCGCTCCCACAAATCACCGCGCGCCTGTTTGTTGTAATTTGCATAACCCCGCCCGCCCGCTCCCACAAATCATCGCGCGCAGTGCTCACTGTAATTTGCATAATCCCGCCCAGCCGCTCCCACAAATCACCGCGGTCTCCTCCCGGTGTAATTTGCATAACCGCGCCCAGCCGCTCCCACAGATCCCCGCGGCCGCCGCTCCGTTATTTGCATAATCATGGCCGCCGCCGGCTGTAGCCGAGCGCAGTTGGAGTTTCCTCCCAATTCCCTCCCAGTGCTCCCAGTGAGAGCGATACTGGGAGGGAGAGCGCTCCCAATTCCTTCCCGTACTCCCAGTATCGCTGCAGTGCCGCGCCGGGTGGGGCCGCTTTGGGCCCCCTGAGGGGCTTCTCCTGAGGGAGTTTTCACTGCCTGAGGTACCCTGGGTGAAATAACCGCGAAGTGCTGCCTCGGTTCCTGTCCGTGCCCCGATTCCGTTGGGCTGCTTTAAATATCCCGGCCCCGAGGTGCAGGAATGCAGTGCCCAGAGCCCACACTGAGATGTCCAGAGCTCCCTGCAGCTCCTGAGGAGCTGAAAGTAGCAGGACAGCTCCTCACCTTCCCAAAAGGCCTCTGTGGGGAGCAGAGTTGGGCTGTTTGCAGCATTTTCCTCGGTGGAAAGGGTCTGGAGTCATTCCCCATCACACCCTGGAGCCTCTTTCAGGTCAGGTTTCTGACACAAATGAACTCAGCTTGTCACTGGAGCTGCCTCCCCAAGCCTCTGGCTTTTCCCTCTTCCCTGCTCTCTCCATCCTCTCCCAGCACCATCTCAAGAAGCTGGAAGGGAGACGCCTGGACTTTGACTACAAGAAGAAGCGGCAGGGCAAGATCCCTGATGAGGAGCTCCGGCAGGCCATGGAGAAGTTTGAGGAATCCAAGGAAGTGGCAGAGACCAGCATGCACAACCTCCTGGAGACAGATGTGAGCGTGGGAGCCAGAGCTGGGGGTTCCGTGTCCCTGGGGTGGGATCTCCCGAGGGAGGCACTAATTACACACTGATTTCCACTCCTCTTGTCCCGAGTGGAACCCAAGTGTGGTTCTGCTCTGGGAAAACCCAGATCTGAGTGACTCTACAGCCTTTCCTTAGCCCCTGGTGCAGCTCTTGGCCAGAGCAGAGCCTGTGGCTGGCACCAGCCAGGCTCCTCTGGGGTGGTGGGGGCTGAGTTTGGGAAGGATTTGGGAAGTTTTCCCAGCTGGCAGACCCAGAGTGGCAGGAAGTGTGCTCCATCCTGCAGTCCCAGCCAATTCCTGCCCTGTGCTGTCCGAAATCCCAAAATGCTCCTGCTCTCCCCACTGCTCCCACAGCCCCAGGGGCAGTGAGGAGTGTCTGGCTGGGAGCAGGGGCTGATCCCAGCCCTGTGCCCCCGCAGATCGAGCAGGTGAGCCAGCTGTCGGCGCTGGTGGATGCACAGCTGGATTACCACCGGCAGGCCGTGCAGATCCTGGACGAGCTCGCCGAGAAGCTCAAGCGCAGGTGAGTCCTGAGTGCCACAGTGCTCCCAGCCAGCAGCTCACCTGTCTGGAAACACCTGAGTGCCCCTTGGAATCACGGAGCTGCAGAGTGGGTGGGGTTGGAAGGGACCTTGAAGCTCATGGGCAGGGACACCTTCCACTGTGCCGGGCTGCTCCAAGCCACATCAGCCTGGCCTTGAAAAAGCCAATTCCTTTGGCTGTTCCAGGTGGGGTTTGAGGTTAGTTGGGTGTCTGATCCAGCCCCAATCCTGGCTGAGGAAGGCTCGTCCCACCTCTCCTTCCTGGGGAGGATCTGGCAGTGCTGCCCTCCTGCTCCTCCCTCCTGGGAGAAGCTGCGGAGTGGATCCTGTGCCTGGTTTGAGTTGGGAGGAGCTGGGAGGATCCTGCCAAGCCTGAGCTTTCAGACTGCAGCACGAGTGTCCTCTGCTGGCCTGAATTCCTCAGCATTCCATAGCAAAACCTGGGAGGTGTGGCCCCTCGAAGGGCAAATCCCAAACCCTGGCAAGTCCCATCTCTCAAAGGCTCCAGCACAGGGAGCTGTGTCCCTTGTCCCCAAACCACTTCCTCGCCTGTGCGGCCCCCCAGGAGGATAAGCCCTGTGTTGATCCCCCCCAGTTCCACTCCTCACTGATCCCCATTCCTCTCCCTGCCCCAGGATGAGGGAGGCCTCCTCGCGTCCCAAGCGGGAATACAAACCCAAGCCCAGGGAGACGTATAACTTCGGGGACACCGACCAGTCCAACGGGGGCTTCTCCTGCAACCCCACCCCCAAAGTCTCAGGTAATGTTGTCCCAGGTGTTTGCTGGTGCCTCTGGAGGGCAGTGTCTCTGCCTGGACAGGACATTCCTGCTGTGCTGGATGCTCCTGCACGAGCCCGTGCCTCTGGAAAACATCAGGAACGCCTCCAGATCGGGCTGTTTTCTCCTGGAAGCCAGGAGCCATGGCTGTGTTGGCTTTGGGGATGTGCCAGAGGGGTCTCCAGCCTGGGCCTCTCACTGCCAGTGCCAGACAGGAAAACTGAAGCCTCTCCCTCCCTCCCTCCTTGTCTTCCATCACTGCATCCCTCCCTGATCCCAGGTTCCTAACGGCATGTGGGCCCTGCTGTTTCTCCTAACAGACCCCTCTGGGCCCTGCCTGTCCCTGTCTCCCTTCCCCGTGGGTTAAGCATGTCTCTCTTTTGTTTGGAAGCAGCTTCCGCCTCTTTCCGGTCGGACAAGCCGTCCCGGACCTCCGTCAGGAGTATCCGTGAGTTTCCTCCCTCTGCACTGCTCCGTGTGTGCCCTCCTGTCCCCGTCCCTCCTGGCTGCTCCTCCCTGCTGCTGCTGCCCCTTGGAGCTGCTCATCCCGCCGTGCTGAGCCTGAGCTGAGCCCTGAATTAACCCAGCCATGCTCCAGTGGGATTTTCCCCCCCAAAACTGGGGCCTGGCTCGCCCGGAGGAGCTGCAGCAGCTCCAGCACCCAGGCACGTCCTGATCCGCAGGGATCAGGTGCTTTCCCACGAGGGATCAGACTCCTCGAGGATTTCCCTGTTCTTTAACACCCAGCCTGGATCTCTCCCACTCCTGCCCCGGTTCCTGTGCAAGGCTGGAGGGAGGAGGCAGAGCCTCAGCTCATGGAGTGTGTGGGGTGTGGTCCCCGCTGGGCACGAGGAGCCTCAGAGGGGCTTTGGGGTGATGAGGGGTGTGTGGTTCCTCCTGCAGGGCCTTGGGCTGGGGCTGGGCTTGGAGCAGGGCTGTGGTGGTGGGGCCAGCCTGGTGCTCTGGGGAGTTCTCTCAAAGCCAGCGAAGGTTGGCTGCTGCTTGTGGTGATTTCTGAGTGCTCTTCCTGGCTGTGGATGGTGGAATCATGGAATGGTTTGGCTTGGGAGGAACCTTCAAGACCTTGTTCCACTCCTGCCATGGGCAGGGACACCTTCTGCTGTCCCAGGCTGCTCCAAACCCTGTCCAGCCTGGCCTGGGACACTCCAGGGATGTTCAGCCACTGGTTGAGCTGACTGCCACTGGTGCCATTCCCTTGTCCCACCTGGGAGAGCTCCAGCACGGTGGGGAGGGGCAGGGGGGTCCTGCAGGCTCTGGGGGTCTCTCTCAGCTCAGTCCCTTCCTGCTGGGGTCCTCAGAGCTGAGTCCCAAAATGTCTGTGCACAGTGTGAGCAGCAGGAATTCCCACAGAAAATCCCTTTGCAGCCAAAAGGTGATGCCTAAATCCTGGAGCTGAGCTGAGGGACCGAGACTTTGGGTTTCCCCCAGGTTTTGGGGGCTGCTCGTGGGTTTGAAGCCCTGTGCCTGGGGAGGCTCTCCTGACCCCTCCAGAGTCCTCATCCGTGTCCAGCCCCACCACTGAGCTCCAGCTCAGGGTTTCCCATCTCCAGAGGGGTAACGAGGCTTGTCAGTGGTCCCATTCGGGTTGGAATTTCAGAAATCCAGGCAGGAGCAGCTCATGGGGTGTTGGAGGCAGGATCTGGCCAGGGCTGGAGCAGGTAACAGAGGAGCTGCAGGGCCGAGTGAAGGGTCAGTGGAGCCAGCCCTGCCAGTCCAGGCAGTGCCCAGAGCCCGTGGCAGGATTTCGGTGCCAGGGCAGGGCCTGGGGGTCTCACTGACGTGGCCCTGCTGTCCCCACAGCCCCCCTGGACCAGCCCTGCTGCAAAGCCCTCTACGACTTCGAGCCCGAGAACGACGGCGAGCTGGGCTTCAAGGAGGGCGACATCATCACCCTGACGAACCAGATCGACGAGAACTGGTACGAGGGGATGATCCACGGCCAGTCCGGCTTCTTCCCGCTCAACTACGTGGAAGTGCTGGTCCCGCTACCTCAGTGAACGGCGCCGCTCCGCCCCGAGTGTCCCGAGCTCCATTCCAGCTCCAGCCCCGCCCTCCCCGCGTCACCTCGGGGCCAGGCGCCACCAGGGAACAAACCAGAAGGGTCCCACGGCCCCTTCCCCCCCGTGAATTTGGTTATTTTCTTTTTTTTTTTTTTTTTTTTTTTTGGTCCTTCTGGTGCTTGAACTTCGGTACTTTGCACCCCTCCCCAGCCCCGGCCGTCCCTCCCCATTCCTGCCTTTCCTGTGGGTCCAGCGCCCAGACGAGCCAGGTGGGAGAGCCGGGAGTGTCCCGGGGCCACCCCCGCCCCTGTCCCCACGGGTCCCCAGCATCCCGGCAGGATCCCGGCGGGATCGGGGCAGGGAAGCTGTGGCACAGCAACACTAAACGCCCCCAAACACTAAGACAGCCCTGCAGGGCAGGAGCTGAGCCCCGCCTGGGGCTCGGAGCCCATCGTGGAGGGACAGGAGCCATGTCCAGGGATGTCCCCTGACCCCCTTGGCCCCTCCCCACAGAGCACCCCGAGCGGGAGGCTGCTCCTCTGCCCACGGTTTGTCCTGCACCTCAGGCTTTTCCTGCCGCAGCCTCTCGCAGGTCGGTCCGGCTGAAGGGGACGAGCTGGGCACGGCCTGGGGCTCCTCTGCCCGAGGCTCCGCACGTTCCCCTCCTGCAGGGATCCCCCCCAGCCCTCGGGTGCCTTCCCTGCGCCCCCACCCTGCCCGCAGCCAACCCCCCCGGGGAAGGGACAGCTCATCTCGGTGTCCCCTCAGCTGTCCCTGTCCGGGTGGGGTCAGGACGGGGCCGCAGAGCAGCGCTCGCCCCCAGCTCTCGCTGCACTCTGTGGTTTTCCTTTCTGGAAAAGAGAGATTTTCCCCTCCTGAGCTCGGATGGGCTCAGCCCTGCGGGGCTGTGCCGCAGCGTCCCTGTCCCTGTCCCTGTCCCTGTCCCTGTCCCTGTCCCTGCTGCTCCCATGCCGTTCTCTGTAAGGGTTTGGTCCGTGCATGTCCTCGTCTGTCTGACCCCACACCCCGAGCGGTGACCCCGGCCCGGGGGGCCCAGGGCAGCCCCCCTTGCTCCCAGCAGGGCAGGGAGCCCGAGGGACCGGGGGCCCTTCCTGCTGTCCCCTCCCGGTGGGACCGGGGTCACGTCCCGGGGACACCGGCTCCCGCTCAGGTGGATTGAAACGTGTTCTGTCAGCTGGGACAACTCGCTAGGTCTTTTTTTTTTTTTTTTTTTTTTTTGTAATGGTTTCTCCTGGTTTTTAGGGGAAAAAAAAATGACGACCCACAGTTCTTGACTTGTATCTCTGAATGAAAGTATTAAATGTTTTCTTCTTTCTAATGGCTGTGTTGTGGAATCAGGGAATGGTTTGGGATGGATGGGACCTGGAAGATCACGGGCAGGGACACCTTCCACCATCCCAGGCTGCTCCAAGCCCTGTCCAGCCTGGCCTTGGGATCCAGGGGCAGCCACGGGAATCTCTGCCAGGGCCTCCCCACCCTCCCAGGGAGGAATTTCCCCTCAGTCCCGCTGGGCTGAGCTCTGCGGGGCCATGGCAGGTGTCCCCGAGCCAGCGTGTCCCCAAGCCAGCGGAGCCACACTCCTCAGAACTGCTCTTTAATCGAACTACCACTTCCACAAAGCACTGACCCAGAGACTCGGCACCACCGCGGCCGCCCTCGGGGCACGGCGGGGCCCTCGGGAGCTCCGGGAGCTGCCCCGGGCCGGCTCTGGACGAGCCCCGGGGCTGCCGAGCCCCGCCCGGGCTGCGGGAGGCACCTGGTCCGATGGAGGAGCCCTGGCCCTCAGCCGCTGAGCTTGAGGAGGCTGAAGATCTGCTCCAGGACGTGCGTGAAGCTCTGGTCCTTGGGGGTGCGGGAGGCCAGGGAGCCCTGGGGCAGTGATGGGGGTTAATTCCAGTTAATTCCAGTTAACTCCAGCCCAGGGAGCTGCTGCCCCTCCCCAGCCAGCCCTCCCCACCTTCAGCTTGTCCAGGTAGGTCTGATCCTGACTCCACAGCTCCTGGAACTTCACCAGGTCGGGGGCGCCCTTGTAGAACTCCACCAGCAGCGTCTGGGGGGACAGAGGGGCTGCAGGCCCTGGGGGTGCCCCGGGGCCTGGCAAGGGCACCCCAGACCTGCGGCACCAGCACCTCGGTGGCCCCTGGAGAAGGGACTGTCACCGTCACCAGGGCCAAGGGCAGGATAGGGATGAGTGCTGGGGGCCCAGCCTGCCCCCAATGGACTCGGGGGGTTTTTTTTAGGGCCCCACCCCACCCTCACCATCTCCTGCACGACGTCATTGGTGAGGAACCCATCCTGGATGTAGGTGACCTCCACGTCCATGGGGATGCCGTAGTCGTTGGGCCGTTGCTGGAGCCAGGGAGGGGTCACTGCACAGCTCTGGGGCCTGGCACCCACCCTGGGGACACCCGAGGGTGCTGGGTGGGGGCACCCCACCCCAAATTCTCCCCCACTCACCTCTGGCGGTGGCATCACCCAGAAGGGTGTGATTTTGGACTCCACGCCGGGGTTGCCAGGGTAGAAGGGCCCTGTGGGGACAGAGGGGCTGGCACAGGGGGTGGCAGCAGCCGCAGCCCCCCGGGTGCCCCGGGCACGGCACGTACCGCAGATGAGCCCCAGGCAGGGCTGGAAGCCATTGCCGCTGCCCTGCAGCTTGAGCTGATAGTCCATCTGCGCGTCGATGTCGTGCAGCGAGGGCAGCGCGGGCCCAAAGGGGTGGCTGTGGTACCACCCCACCAGCGACAGCCCCCGCAGGAACAGGCTCTGGCAGATCTGGGGGGGCACAAACCGTGGGGCCGGGCCCTCCAGAGCCCCCCGCCCGCTCCCCAGGCTGGGTCACCTCCTCACCTCCTCCTCCACGGCGCCCGCGGCTTCGGCATCGCCCAGGCGGGTCCGGCACGGGAAGGCTCGAAGCACCGTCAGCACTGCGGGGACACGGGGCTGGTGACCCCCCCAGCCCATGGCGGAGCCACCCCCCGCCCCCCAAACCCCACCTACACTGAGTGTTGGTGTCCCACCGCCCCCCCAGGTACCCCACCACTTCGCTCCGTGTCAGGTGGCTGTGGAAATCCTAAAGGAAAAGGTCAAAATCCACAGTTTAGCTCCGAAATGATGACACGAGGGACACCTCCATCACTGCAGGTGTCCCCAGTGCCACCAGCGGTGGCCCAGCCCGGGAAGGGGACACACCAGGAGCAGGAGGACGTTGCTGGAGATGGCCACGTTGAAGGGCTGGAATTTGTTGATGGCAGCAAAGGATGTCACCTCCACCAGGGTCTGGGGGTTCCTGGAACAGCCACAGCCGCGCTGCCACCGCTGCCCCCGCCCCACCACGCCCCGCGGTCCCCGTGTCCCTACCTGGCCGAGTCGCGGGTGCCCAGGGTGCAGTAGCGGACGGGCACCCGGGGTTTGATCTCCAGCCTTTTCCCTGCGGCGCCCACATCTGCCAAGGACGAGGTCCTGTCACCGCAGCCGGGCTGCCCGGGGCCCCCGGGACCCCCACACGGCTCACCTTACCTGTCCCCGCCGGCTCCACCACGCTCTTGCCCTGCTGCTTCTTGCTCCTCTCCTCCGGCTTTTTGGGAGCCGCAGGCTCCGGCACGGGCACCCGCCCGTCCCTCGCCGCCTCCTCCTCCTCATCCTCGGGCAGCTCCTCCTCCTCGCCCTCGCTGGCCAAGCCCTGCGGGCACACGGCACTGGCACCCACTCGCCCCCAGCCCGGGGGTGCCGGGGGGAGGTGGCCGCGGTCGCACCTCCTCGGGGGGTGGCACGTTGGGCTGGTGCTTGCGCAGCCACGCGGCCTTGTACTGGTCCAGCTTCTGGCCCTTGTAGCGCACGGAGGCCCAGCCGCAGCCTGACTTCTTGGCCGGGTTCACCAGGCGCTTGCAGTGCGTGGCCCACGCGCTCGGCGAGTTGAACACCTGCCCTGTCTCCTGCCACGCGATCGTCCCGTCCGAGCCCAGGTCCCCCACGAACTTCTTGCCCTGGGGACGATGGCAGGAGTCACATCCCCCTGTCCCCATCCCCTACTGCCCTGTCCCCATCCCTTCTCCGCCATCCCCATTGCCTCTCCCCTGTCCCCATCCCCTCTCCCCCGTCCCCAGCCCCTCTCCCCTATCCCCAATCCCCATCTCCTCTCCCCTGTCCCCATCCCCTCTCCCCCGTCCCCAGCCCCTCTCCCCTATCCCCAATCCCCATCTCCTCTCCCCTGTCCCCATCCCCTCTCCCCCGTCCCCAGCCCCTCTCCCCTATCCCCAGTCCCCATCTCCTCTCCCCTGTCCCCATCCCCTGCCCCCTGTCCCCAGCCGCTGTCCCCAAGCTCACCAGGTAGTAGATGGACAGCACGCCCCTGCCCGGCTCCAGCAGCCCGTCTCGGAGCAGGACCCGCAGGGTGATGCCTCTGCGGGTGAGAACGGCGCCCCGGGCCGCCCCCGCCGCCTTCGCCCCGCTCCCGACCTCCGGCTCGGCCTCCGCCTCGTCCAGCCCCGGCTCCAGCTCATCCTCGTCCTCCTCCAGGCACTCGTCCCCGCCGGGGGAGGCGGCCGCCAGCGCTGCGGGGGGGACACCGTGTGGCAGCAGCCCTGGGTGACCCCCAGAGCACCCCTGGGTCCCCACCACGGTTTGTGCCTACGGATGGGGACAGCGCGACAGGGATGCACCAGGACGTGGGGACGGGAAGGGGACATGAGCACGGAGGGACACAAGGACGCGGAGGGGGTGGACACAGGGACAGGAGGAGTCGGGGATGGGACGTGGGGCGAGCTGAAGGGCGGCGAGGACAGGAGCAGGACAATGAAGGAGTGCAGACACGGGGACACGGCCGGTGGGGACAGGAACGAGCTGAGGGACACGGGGACGTGGGGGCACGGCTGGGACATGGCTGGGGTACACGAGCACATGGGGACACGGCTGGGGGACACGGGACATGGCCGGGGGACACGGGGCTGAGTCTCCCCGGGCCCAGCAGGTCCCCAGAGCCCGCTCTGAGCACAGAGTGCTGCGGGGGGCGGGGGTGACACACGACAGGTCCCCGGGGGGAGGGGTGGCCCCGCCCCGCCCCGCCCCCGCTCCGCTCCTGCCCCAGGGGTGTCCCGGGATGTCCCGGGATGTCCCCACCGCGGCCCCGCGGGTGCGGGTTCGGGCAGGTGCACGCTCGTGCCCCGGGGTGTGTGCGGGGGGGGGCGTGTGACCGGTGCGTGTCCCCGGCCGGGCGCGTGTCCGTGAGCGCGTGTCCGGTTCCCGGTGCGCGCCCGGTGCGTGCCCAGTACCGGGTGCCCGGTGCGTGCCCGGTGTGCGTGTGCCCGGTGCGTGTGCCCGGTGCGTGTGCCCGGTGCGTGTGCCGGGTGCGTGTTCGGTGCCCGGTGCGCGCGGTCCCGGTGCGTGCCCGGTGCCCGGTGCGTGCCCGATTCCCGATTCCCAGTTCCCGATTCCCAGTTCCCAATTCCCGATTCCCAGTTCCCGGTTCCCGGTGCCCGGTGCGCCCCCGCCCCCCGGTACCTGCCATGCTCCGCTCCCGCCGCTCCCGCCGCTCCCGCCTCCCCCCGGTGCGCGCGGCGGCGGCGGCGGCGACACGTGATGGGGCGGCCCCGGGCGCCCCGCCCCGCCCGGGGGGGTGAGGGGACACCGGCACCGGGGGGGGGACGGGGACAGCCCCGCACCTGCCGCACCGGGCGGGGGGAAGGGGGACACGGGGACTCAGCCCCGCACCGGGACACGGTGCCCCCCGACCCTGCCGGGACCCCCGCCCGCCGCCCTTCGCACCGGCCCCGGGAATGGGGGGACACCGGCCCGGGAATGGGGACGGGAACCTGCTGGGGGGGAGCCCCGCACCTGCCCCGTGGGGAGGAGCGCACACGGGGGCTCAGCCCCGCACCGGAGACCCCCCGGCCCGGCCGGGACAGCCGCCCGCCGCCCTTCGCCCCGGCCCGGGCGGGGCCGGTGCCGGTGCCGGTGCCGTGACTGCGGCGGCTCCTGCGCGGCGGGCGGGGATGGAGCGGCCGGAGCCGGTGCCGCGGGGGATCCGGCCCCGGTCCGGAACTGCTACGAGGGCTTCGTGGACAAGCGGGGGCCGCGGGATCGGGTGGGCGGCACTCCCGGCACCGGCACCGGCACCCCCGGGACCGGCACCGGCACCGCCGGGACTGATCATCGGCACCCCCGGGACCGGCACCGGCACCGCCGGGACTGATCACCGGCACCCCCGGGACCGACACCTGGGACCGGGACCGAGCCCCAGGAGCCAAACCCGGGTACCCAGGACCGATTCCCGGGACCGCTCCCGGTATCCCCGGGCACTGTCCCACTTCAGGACCGACTCCCCGTGTTCCCTCCGCCGCCCGGTGCCAGCGGCTGCGTTCCCCGCACAGCTCGGTGCCGGTTCCCTGTCCCCGGTGCCGGTGCCCGCTTCCCAACTCCAAGTTTCTGGTGTTGTTGGCATTTCCCTGTCCCCGGTGCCTTGTTCCCGGTTCCCGGTGCCGTTTCCCGGTTCCGTTTCCCGGTGCCGGTGCCGGTGCGGAGCTGAGCCCGTCCGTCCCCGCAGGGCTACCGGAGGGTCTGGGCTGGCCTGCGGGGGCTCACACTCGCCTTCCGTAGGGGGCCCCAGGACTTCGAGGTACGGGGGGTCCTCCGGGCGGGACCCCCGGGACTGGGACCCCTCAGGGTGGGACCCCGAGGACAGCTCTCGCCTGGGTGGGCACCGCGCTTGGGGGCTCAGCGGGGGGCTGGGGGGGGATGTCCTGGGGTGGTGGGGGCGGCTGGGGGTGCTCGGGGGCGTCTGGGGGTCAGAGGTGCTGGAGGGGCTCAGCCCAGCACTGGAGGGGTCTGGGGGGGGGGTTCAGAGGGGTCTGGGGGGGCTCAGAGGGGTCTGGGGGGCTCAGAGGGGTCTGGGGGGTCTCGGTGCAGTCTGGGGTGTCTCAGAGCAGTCTGGGGGTGTCGGCTGCAGGCAGAGGGTCCGTGACCCCCTCACTCTGCTCCAGAGTTCGTGCAGGTGCAGGGGGACCCCCCCGGCTGCCCCCACACCCGGGCAGCCCCGAGGAAGGGCAGAGCCCCCCCAGGCCGGGGGCCGCTCCCGAGGAGCAGATCCACATGGACGCCCCCGGTGAGGCCACTCGGGCTGGGGGAATGGGGCGGGGGGGGCACCCCACACTGACCCCAGCCCCAGTGCCACCCCCGGGCACGGTGAGGGGGGCAGGGGAGGGGGCACCCCACACTGACCCCAGCCCCAGTGCCACCCCCGGGCACGGGGAGGGGGGCACTGTGGGGGGACACCGGGGGGTGCCAGGATGGGGACACGGGGTCCTGTCGCCAGCTCGGGGGGCACTGGGGAGGAGGGGGGCATTCCTGGGGGGAAGAGGGGGGGATTCTCTCCCTGGCAGTCACACCCCCCCTGCCCCCCCGGCACAGGGAGGCTGCAGGAGCTGCTCAGGAAGCTGCGGCTGTGCCAGGCTCACCCCAAGGACTGATGGGGACACTCTGGGGGGGCCCTGTTGTCCCCACGTTGTGCCAGGGGCCAGCGGGGCCCCCCCACCCTCAGGGCAAAGCCACCCCCAGTGTCCCCCAGCCCGCGGTGACACTGGGGAGGGAGGAACCTCCTCACATTTGGGGGACATCAATAAAGGACCTCATCCCACCCAGCCCCTCCCTGCTCCTGCTCCCGGGGGGGCATCACGGGGACCCCAACCCCCCAGGCCCCAACCACGGCCACGTCACACCTACATCCCAATTTATTCTCCAGGCCAGAAGCAGCTCTCGGTGCTGGGGGGCACGGAGTGGGGGCCGTGGGCAGCCCGGGGGTGCAGAGCCCTGCCCGGGGGGGCAGCGCTGGGGGTGCCGGGGGGCTGGGGGTACATTCAGTGCGGAGCCCCTGCTCAGGGCAGGCTGGAGCTGCTGGCGGTGCTGTTGCGCTTCTGGAGGCAGCGCACGGCGCTGGGCACCTGCAGGCCTGACGTCACCTGGAAGCTGCCACACCACACCTGGGGACACGGGGGGGCTCAGGGGGGCTGCACCCACCGCCGGCAGCCCCCCAGGAGCCCCCAGCCCTGCGCCCCCTTACCATGAAGGCTGGCAGCACCGGCTGCGAGAACTTGGCCTTGAAGGTGTGCAGCAGCTGCTTGGTCCGGGCGTTGTAGAAGGACAGGAAACCTGGGGAAGGGGGGCACGGTGGGCACGGGTGGGCACGGGGCAGGCACAGGTGGGCACGGGGTGGGCACAGGGTGGGCACACCCCCAGCACAGTGCCCGCGGTGGTGACCACGGCCGTGGGGATGCCCATGGTGGTGGCCATGCCCGCGGTGGTGGCAATGCCCATGGTGGTGGCCGTGCCCGCGGTGGTGGCAATGCCCATGGTGGTGGCCATGCCCGCGGTGGTGGCAATGCCCATGGTGGTGGCAATGCCCACGGTGGACATGGTGGTGTCCAGACTGGAGTAAGGACACGCTGGTGCCCATGGTGTTTGCAATGGGGTGGCAATGCCCACAGTGGTGCCCACGGAGGTGACCATTCCCATGGAGGTGACAATGGCCATGGAGATGACAATGGCCACACTGGTGCCCATGGAGGTGACAATACCTATGGCAGTGACAATGGCCATGGAGGTGACAATGGCCATGGAGGTGACAATGCCCATGGAGGTGACCATGCCCATAGAGGTGACAATGGCCATGGAGATGACAATGGCCATGGAGGTGACAATGGCCATGGAGATGACAATGCCCACGCTGGTCCCCACAGAGGTGACAATGCCCATGGAGGTGACCATGCCCACAGAGGTGACAATGCCCACAGAGGTGACCATGCCCATGGCGGTGCCAGTCCCAGCCCCAGCCCCAGGGCAGGCGCACCTTCGTGGAAGTTGCAGTGCACGCCGATGCAGTCGGGCACGGGCACGTCGAGCGCCTTGGCCTTGTTGTTGTGCTTGGCGCTGAAGCTGACCTGCAGCCAGTTGTTGAGGTGCAGGCACCATGACGCCGAGGTCTTGCCCAGCTGGTCGAACTTGCCCAGGCTGCGGTAGGCCACGCCCACGCCGAACGCTTTGCTGTCGCGGTCGTACCGCACCTCCCAGTAGTGCTCGTCCCCATCGATCAGAGTGTCCCCTGCCAGGGATGGCCGCAGCTCTGCTCGGGTGCCCTGTCCTGTCCCCACCCCGCCAGGTCCCCTCGGGGTGCCCACAGCCACCCGCAGACCCCCTGTACCCTCCGTGTCCCCTCCTCAGCCCCACCCCTGGGTGCCCCGGGCCCCCCACACCCACGGGTGCCCCTCTCACCCAGCACCGTGTAGGACTCGGCGGTGAATCGGTCTCTGCCACCACGGCCCAGGGACATCCTCTTGGGCGACTGCACCACCCTGGCACACAGGGACAGGGGCAGGGTTGGCATCGCCAGGGCCATGGGCCATGCTGGGGGACACGGGGGTGGCATTACCTGGCAGGGGAGTTGGCAGGGGACGCCGTCCTGCCCTTGCCGTCCTTCTCGCGGGCCTTGACGTCCTGCACCTTCCCGCCCATGGCGTCCCACTCCACGCTCAGCTCCTCCACCCGCAGGTTCTGGTGGCACGTGCTGGTGTCCAGCCGGAACATGAACGCTGGGGACAGCCCCGGTCAGCACCTTGGCCCCCTGGCCTGGCCACGGGCACCTGCCACCCCCAGCACCCACCTCTGGTCTCCAACGTGACCGGCTCCGAGAACTCGCCCGCCACCGCCTTGTTGCACGCCCGCACCCGGAAATTCATGTACTTCATGTCAAACTTCAGCCCTGTGGGCACAGAGGGGTCACAGGTGGGGCACGAGGAGGGCACCGCCACCCCCATGTCCCCAGCGCCCACCCGGGGCCGGTTTTGTCCCCGTGCCCTCACCCGTGAGGGTGTACTCGGTGCCCTTGATGCCCTCGATGACCATCCAGGGCTGGTCCTCCTTGGCACGGGGCGGCCCCTCGAAGTTGGTCCTGCGGTACTCCAGCACGTAGTGGTCGATCTTGCTGTCCTCGTCGGGCATCCTCCAGGCCAGGGTCACACAGTTATCGGCCACCAGCGACTCGGCCAGGTCGATCTCGGGGGCGCTGGGCACTGCCCGCAGGAGCAGCCGTGCCAGTGTCCCCCCTCCCTGCCACACAGGGGGTCCCCAGCACTGCCCAGCACCCCCAGGGCTCTCACAGACCCAACAGGCTCGGCAAGTCACAGACCCCCGCGGGACCCCCAGGGACCCCACATGTGGCACCCAGAGACCCCCAGCATGGCCCCACTGCCCCCCTGGGCACAGCATCCCAATCCCACATCCCCCCATCCCTGGCACCTTCCCACCCCTCTGGACAGGCACCCCAGGGCACCCCAGGGCACCCCAGGCCTGGCACTGCCACAGCTCCTCGCCCCTCCCCTGGCACCCCCGCCCGGTGCCAGGCTGGCCCTGCCCTGTCCCCGTGTCCCCCTGCCCTGGCAGTACCTGGCAGGAAGGCGAGGGCCTGCAGCAGGCGCCGCTCCTGGGCGAAATCCACCATCAGGTGGCTCATGTTGTCGCTCACCTTGGCCTTGAGCGACAGGCGGAAGGCTGGAGCCATCGTCACACTGGGGACAGGGGACAGGGGACAGGGCTCAGCGGAGCCAGGTACCCACCCTGCCCTGCAGGGCCCTGGGGAGGGTGGGCACAGCCACCCCAGCACCCACAGGGCCACCCCAGCACCTTGGGGCCACCCCAGCACCCTCGGGACCACCCCCTGTGGGGCCCTGGTTGGGAGGAGGAGGAGGAGGAGGAAGAGGAGGATGGGGGTTAGTGGGGTGGGGGTCTCGGGGGGCCGTACCTATCCTTGATCTGTTTGGCCGCCTTGTGAGCGCAGAGGGAAAGAGAAGGACAAAAGCAGCAGTGAGGCAGCAGAGCCGGGCACAGGGGGCACATGCGGGACCCCCGCGCCGGAGCGTGACCTGTACCAGCTGTGGTACCCAGCAGGACAGCATCCCTCCATCCCAGAGCATCCCACAGCACCCCACAGCATCCCTGCATCCCAGAGCATCCCACAGCATCCCAGGGCATCCCAGGGCATCCCACAGCATCCTGCACCCCACAGCATCCCCACACCTGTGTATCCCACAGCTTCCCTGAATCCCCCAGGGGTACCCGGTGGAATGGCATCGCTGCACCCCACAGCAACACCCCACAGCAACACCCCACAGCACAGCAGCCCTGGATCCCAAAGTGGTACCCATGGCAGAGCCTCCGTGCATCCCCACAGCATCCCTGGATCCCACAGCAGCCCTGGATCCCACAGCAGCCCTGGATCCCACAGCATCCCTGGATCCCAGGTGGTACCCATGGCAAAGACTCCCTGTATCCACAGCACCCCTGGATCCCACAGCAAAAGGGGCACTGGGGTCACCCAGGGGTCCATGCTCCCACCCAGCCCCACAGCAGGCACAGCCAGCCCCGCATGGCCCCAGCAGAGAGAAAAGGGAGTGCCCAGCCCGGAGTGGCAAGAGGGGATCAGGACACCCCCGGCACGGGGACAGCCAGGCAGGGCCACCCCGGCACTGCAGGGACCCACCTGGGAGAAGTCGTGGTGGTTGGCCGTGCCCAGGGCCTGGTTGGCTGCCTCCAGCAGCTCCTCCGAGCTCTCCAGGGCCTTGGAGCACGCCACGAGCTGGGCCTGGCGAGGGAGGGCAGAGGGCAGCGCTGGGCAGGGCCTGGGCGCGGGGCCGGGGCGCAGGGCCGGGCACTCACCTGCAGCTCGTAGGTGCGGCTGGCGCGCTCCTGCTTGATCTTCATCACCATGTCCTCCTTGAGCTCGTCCAGCAGCGTGTACAGCGACTGGAACTCGGCCTCCAGGTCCTCCTGCGCCCGCGCCGAGTTGGCCTGGGCACAAGGCCGGGGCCTCAGCGGGGGCCAGCCCAGCGGGGACCCCGGGGGAGGGCGGGGGGCTCGCTACCTCCACGTTCTGGATCATCTGCTTGAGGGAGTAGATGAAGTTCTGGATCTCCTCATTCTTCACGGCGAGGGTGGTGATGATCTTGCGCAGAGACTCCTGCCCGGCGCCCTGCACCGGCCGTCAGCGCCCGCAGCCGCCGGGCCCCCCCGGGCCCCCCGACTCCCCCCCGGGCCCGGCCCCGCTGCCAGGCCGTGCCAGGCGCCGCGGGGACCCGCCAGGCTGCCCGGCATGGCGGGAGCCGATGACTTGGCAAGTGTGAGTGTGAGTGTGAGTGTGAGTGTGCCAGTCCCGAGCCCCCACACCCCTCCCGTGCCATCCCCAATCCCTGCATCCCTCCAGCATCCACACCTGCGCCCTTCATCCCTTCTTCTCCATCCCTCTGCTCCTGCTTCCTCCATCCCTTCTTCCTCCATCCCTCCTTCTTCATCCCTTCCTCCTTCCTTCCTTTCTCCCTCTTCCTTCCTTCCTCCCTCCTTCCCATCCCTCCATCCCCACTTCCTCCATCCCTCCTGCTTCTGTCCCTCTTCCATCCACCCCCACTTCCTCCATCACTCCTTCCTCCATCCCTCCGGCCCTTCTTCCTTCATCCCTCCTTCTCCATCCCTCCCTCCTCCCTCCCTGCACCCGTCCATCCCCTCTCTCTCCCTCCATCCCTCCCTCTCCATCCCTCCCTCCCTCTCCCCTCCTCACTCCATCCTCCATCCCTCCCGCCCCCACGGCTCCATCGCCTCTCCCTCCATGCCCCCGTTGCTCCCCCCGCCGCTCGGTGCCCTCCCCGCTCCCGGGGCTGCGGGCCCTACCTGGTCGCCCATTCCGGGCCGGCCCCGCCACCGCTCGGCCCCGCGACAGCAACAAAGGGGGAGCGGCGCCCCCGCCCCGCCCCGGCCCCGCCCCCGGCCCCGCCCAATGGGGGGACTGCGCCCGGGGGCGTGACCCCCATGAAGGCGGGGCCGTGGGCGGGGCCAAGAGGTCCATCCCGCGGCATGCCGGGAGTTGTAGTCCGGGGAGGGGGCTGCGACCCCCGGGGGTGGGGGGGACCCCCGGGCCGGGATGGGGGCTGGAGATGGGGGAGGGGTGTCCTTGTCACACCGCGGGCTTGGGGTGGCGACACTGTCACACTGCGGGGGGGTCTCCCTCTCTGGGACCCCAGCCCTCTCCCCATTGCCACAGGGAAGGGCTGCAGGGGTGATCCCCCTGCTCCGGGGGGCTCAGAGGAAGTCCCCAGGGGGCTCAGAGGAAGTTCCCAGGGGGCTGTTCCCCAGGCTGAAGTGGATCAAGGTGGGGCCTGAGCAGGCGCTGTCACCTACGCTTGCTCCAGACGCTGTCCCACATCCCTGTCCCTGTCCCTATCCCTGTTCAAATCCTTGTTCAAATCCCTGTCCCTGTGCACATCCCCATTCCTGTCCCTGTCCCTGTCCCTGTCTCTGTCACTGCCCCCATCCCTGTCCAGATCCCTGTCCCCAGTCCCATCACTGTCCCCATTCCCATCCTTGCTCGTGTCCCTATCTCCATCTCATTCTCCTCCCTGTCCCCACCCTCTGCCTGTCCCCATCCATGTCCAAACCCCATCCCCAGCCCCCCACCCCCATCCCCATCTCTGTCCCCCCTCTGGTCCCCCTCTCTGTCCCTGTCACCACCCCCCGTGTCACAGCACCGTGGCCGGAAGCCACAATATCACAGTGAGCTGGCCCTGGTGACGAAGGGACAGCTAGCCCAGGAGGCTTCACGGACAGCAGCACTTTGGGGACAGGGACAGCGTGGGGTATGGGACCCCCTCAGGGATGCAGCCCCTCGGAGGGGGGACGTGGGGGCTTGGGATCCTCTTCCCCCTGATTGCAGGTGAGTAGGGACAAGGCTGGGAGGACAGAGGGGACAGCTCCTGGGACCTGTGGCTGTGCTGTGGCGTTGGGGACGGGCCACCCGGGGGACACTGGAGGGGCAAGGGGTTCAGGCTGGCCCCTGTGTGACAGCTGGGCTGGGGGGGCTGCTGGGGACATCTGTCCTGAGGGGGAGAGGGGCTGGGGACGCAGCAGGAGGGACAGACATGGGGACAGAGGTGGGTGACATGGCTGTGGCAGGGGGACAGGATGAAGCAGGTGGGGATGGATGGGGGGACATGGGGAGGGGACAGGATGGAGGGCAGACTGCGTGAGTGGGGACAGGAAAGTGAGAGGGCGTGGGGGGGACAGGAAAGTGACAGCAGTAGAGGACAGGAAAGTGACAGCGGTAGGGGACAGGATGGCGCATGTGGTTGGAGGTGGCAGTGACAGAGGACGCGTGGGCAGAGAGCCTGGAGTGTCCCTGTACCCCCCACCCCATGTGGTGCCACCCCTTGACCCCAGTGCTGTCCCCACAGCAGGCACCCTGCGGGTGATCCAGGAGCCGGCCGAGCTGCAGGTGACAGCAGGTGACACGGTGGCCCTGGGGTGCCAGGTGGAGGTGGCCGAGAGCCAAGGCGGGGCCCTGCTGCGGCTGGAGTGGGTGAGGGCCGGGGGGCTCGGGGGGCTCTGTGCCACCCGCCTGCACTTCGACACCCCCTGGCCCCAGGTCCCCTGTGCCCCCCATGTCCCCCGGCTCCAGCTGGCCTGGCAGCCCCCCCGGGCCACCCTCAGCCTCCTGCAGGTGCAGGGCAGCGACAGCGGCTGCTACCTGTGCCGGGTGACCCTCGAGATCCCGCGCTACGGCACCGCCACCGGCAACGGCACCGAGCTCAGCGTCAGCCCCGGTACCGACGGCACGGACGGGAGGGGTCGGGGGTCCGGAGAGGTGGCATCGCCGAGGGTTTGTGGGGTCACCAATAGGGTGGATGGGGTCCCTTGGAGGAAGTTCCTGGGGGGGTTGGGGCGGTCACAGTGAGGAGGGACAGGGACGGGGACGGGGACGGGGACAGGGACATCTCTGACTGCTTTCCCCTCATGGCAGCAGCTGTTGGAGGACGTCAGGCAGGTAATTGTGTCCCCGCTGTCCCCTCCAGCCTGGCACCCCATGTCCAGGTGTCCCCAGTGCTGGGGTGACCCCGGCTGGCTGTGCTTGCAGCGCTGCTCTGGTGGCTCCTGGGGGGCCTGGGGGGCACCGCCCTGCTCCTGGGGATGGTCCTGCTCGGCTACTGCTGCTGTCACAGGAGCTCAGGTAACCCTGTCCCCAAATACCTGTCCCCAAATACCCCTCACCCGCCCCTCCCCACACCCAAACCCCCTGTGCCCCCCGCCCCATGTCCCCTTGTGCCCAAACCCCGCCCCCGCCATCCCTCACTGCAGGCACCCCGTGTGTCCCTCGAGTGTCCTGGGTGACAGAAGTGACCCCAACAGCCGCTGCCCCCCCAGACACGGCCATCTACCTGAACACGAAGCCCCGTTCGGCACGGAACCCCAGGAAGCGGCCGCCGCCCCCCAGGCTGAAGAACAACCCGTACGAGCAGGCGCTGCGGTGGGCACAGGGCTCCCCCGTGCCCCCCTGGCGCTGAGGGTGCCCCGCTGTGCCTCACACCCTCCCCGGCTCTGCCTTTCAACAGGAAACCCCCCCAAAAAGGTGTTTGGCAGCATCCTGTCAGCCGCGCAGCGTCCTCTGTGTCCCCACCGCGCCATCCTGTGCCCCCTGGCCACCCTCCGTGGGCAGCTCATGGTCACTGTGCGGGGGGCAGCGGCCACTGGGACCCCCCGCTCTGGGGAAGCTGCTCCGGCGTTCCCTGGCCTCATTCCGTGGTGGCACCCGGCACTCGAAGGCGGTGCTGGAGGGGTGGGAAGGGCACCAAAGGCACCCATTCCTGTCCCCATTCCTGTCCCCTTTTCAGTTCCCCGTCTCTGTCCCCATCCCTGTCCAAACCTCTATCCCCACCTCTGCCCAAACCCACCCCCCAAACCCCCCAAACCCCCATCCCCAAATCCCCCACCGAGGCACCAGAGCGTCACCATCCCAATGTGGCACGGTGGCTTTAATGGCGCAGGGCCCGGGGGGCTCACAGGGGCTGCACGGCCACCGGGTAGAGCAGGGACAGGTGGCGGGCGCCGCGCACGGGCAGCGCCCGGGCCGTGTAGTGCCCCACGGCCGCGGGCACGGACGGGAAGGCAGCCCCGGCCCGGCCCAGCGTGAAGTGCTGCTCCCGGGTCCGCGTCAGCTTCACGTGCACGAAACCGTGGCTGCTTCTGCGGGACGGACGGGAAATGAGGCACGGGAGCGGGGACGGGACGGGGACAGGGACAGGGACAGGGATTGGGACAGGGACAGGGATTGGGACAGGGAGGTGGACAAGGATGGGCATGGGGGCAAGGGTGGGGGACACCATCTGGAGCAAGGGATGGGAATGGGAATAAAGATGAGGATTGGGATGGAAACGGGCACGGGCGTGGACAGGAGTGGGGATGGGGACAGGGATGGGGACAGGGATGGGGATTGGGATTGGGACAGGGACAGGGAGGTGGACAAGGATGGGGATGGGGACAGGGGTGGGAATGGGAATAAAGATGAGGATTGGGATGGGGAGTGGGGCACGGACGTGGACGGGAGTGGGGATGAGGACAGGGATGGGGACAGGGATGGGGACAGGGATGGGGATAGGGATGCCCCCGGGGCTGTGCCCGTGTCCCCGCGCTCACCGGAGGGACAGGGAGTAGTCGTCGGGGCTGGTCTCGCAGTCGCGCACCAGGAAGCTGCCCTCGCGGCACAGCGCCAGCAGCGTCTCGGCGCCCGCCCGCCCGATGGGGCCGTGGTACCACCTGAGTGGGCCAGGGTCACACGGCCACCCCCGTGTCACCCTCCCGGCCGCTCGGAGCCGTCAGCGACACGGGGCACCCCCTGCGGCTTGGGGACCCACCCACACACCCCACGGGGACCTTGGGGCACCTTCCACAGCATGGAGACAATCCTGGCACGGGCACCTGGCTGAGCCAGAGGGGCCAACCACGCCATGGGGCACCCGGACATGGCATGAGGCACCCAACCATCCTATGGGGCACCCAACATCCTATGGGGCACCCAACATCCTATGGGGCACCCAACCATCCTATGGGGCACCCAACATCATATGGGGCACCCAACATCCTATGGGGCACCCAACATCCTATGGGGCACCCAACATCCTATGGGGCACCTGAACATGGCATAGGGTACCCAACATCCTATGGGGCACCCGAACATGGCATGGGGCACCTAACATCGTATGGGGCACCCAACATCCTATGGGGCACCCAACCCCATCAAAGGGACCTCCCATACCATGAGGAGCAGCCATGGGACACCCAACCCCATGGGGATTCACCCATGACGTCAGACCCTCTACACCCCACAAGGACCTGCCCGTGGGGGACCTTCTCCCACAGAGGTTTGTCCCCAAGCCACGATGTGTGGCCGGGATGCTGATGCCACCCCATGGGCCCCCCCAGACTCACGCCTGCTTCTCCAGGGGCAGCGAGGTGTCCACGTGCCTGGGGCTGGGGGGACAGCCCGGCCTGGGGCCGCCGGGGGCCCGGGGGGAGCGCGGCAGCTGCCGGGACAGGCTGGGGGAGCGCTCGGGGCTCTCAAACTGCACTGCGGGGACAAAGGGGGTGTCACCCACCCTGCCTGCGGCTGGGGGCTCCTCTCCGTGCCACCCCACAAAGGAATGGCCCGGGGGTGGCTCTGCCCTGTTGTGCTGTCCCTTCACTGGGAGCAGCAATGGGGTGGGGTGGTACCCATGGGGCCAAGGGGTGTTGGGGTCCCAGGGGTGAGAGCCATGGGCACAGGGGGACATGGGATGGGGGACCCCAGGGCGCTACCCACGGGTGCCGGGGGATCCCGAGCTCCAGGGCTGACACCCACGGAAGCTGAGGGGTGCAGGGTTGGGGGACCCTGGGGTGGTCCCCATGGGCACTGGGGGATGCTGGGAGCCAGGAGTGGCACCCACGGGAGCTGTAGGCTCCGAGGTGGCACCCGGGGACGCTGTCACCTGCAAACGCCCGCGAAATGTGATCCTTCTTCCACTCCCAGGGCTGGTCGTACTCGTCCGCCGGGCGCTCATCATCGCGGGGCAGGCGACTCTCGCGGGCCGGGCCCCCCCCGGGGCTGTCCCCGGCCGTGTCCCACTCCTCGGAGGGGGTGTCGTACAGCTGGGGACCCCGGCGCGGCCGCACCCGCCGGCCCTCGCCCTGCCGCGGGCACCCTGCGGGCGGCACGGGCCGGTGGGACGCGCCCGGGACCCCGCGGGCGGGGGCCGGGGGTGCCCGGGGTGTCACCCACCTGTGGCCTCCTCGTCGCAGCCACCCTCGGGCGCCGGGTCCCGCTCGCCCTCGAAGGGCTCCGAGTACTCGCTCTCGCCTGGGCCCTGCGGGGGGGTCCGGCTGGGACAGGACCCCCATCGCCCGCCCCCCCGCAGCTCGCCGGTCCCCGGTGCCCTCCCGGGACCTTTCGGGATCCCCACAGCCCCGAGAGGGTGTCCCCAGCCCCGGCCCCGCTCCCGCCCACCTGGTCCCTTTGTCCCCCAACCCCTCTCCCCTTCCCCCTCTCGCAGTGACTCCACCGTCCCCAGTCGCCCCCAGTTCCCTCTCCCAGTGCCCCCGGGTCCTCCCCGGGTGTCCCACTGCCCCTCGCCCCCTCGGCTCTCCCCGGTTCCCCGTCCCCGCTCTCCCGGTCCTTGTTCCCGGCCGCTCTCGGTCCCCACCCCCGTTCCCCATCTCCCCCATCCCCTCCGGTCCCCGGACCCCCCCGGGACCGAGCCCTGCTCTCTCCGCTGCCCCACTCGCACCTCCTCGACCCCCCCGCTCCTCCCGTTCCCGCTCCCGGTGCCCCCGGTGCCCCCCGCTTCCCCTCCCCAGCTCCCCACCCGCCGCCCCACTGCACCCCCCGGCCCCTCCGCCGCCCTCTCCGGTCCCGGCGCTTCGCTGCGGCTCCTGCCCGGTGGCCCCCGTGTCCCCCCGGTGCTCTCCCGGTGCCCTCCCGGTGCCCGCGGTGCCCCCCGCCCGTACCTGCTGCAGGCGGCGGGGGCCGCCCCCCGGCCCCGGGCCCCCCACCCGCACGAGGCGGTGGCGGGGGGAGGCGGCGGGGCCACGGAGGGCACCGGGGGCGGCGGCGGGGGGGCCCCCGGGGCTGCCGGGGCCGCTGTAGTCGGGCTGGGGCGGGCGCGGGGGGGAGCGCCGGGCCCCCCGGCCCAGGTACTCCCGGAGCCACTTGGCCATGGCGGGGAGCGGCACCGGCGCCGCCGGGACCCAGCGGCTCCGGGACCCACCGGGACCCCCCCTTCGCCGCCGCCGCCGCCGGAGCCGCTTTGTGTCGCCGCCGCGCGCGGCGCGGACCGGAGCCCCCGATCCCCCCCCGCGCCCGCCTCGCCGGGGGCACCGGCACGGGGGGGCGAGACCACCGAGGGGACAGCGGCGGGGACAGCGAGGGCGACACGGCGGGACCCCGCGGAGGGCACGGCTCTTCCCCCCCGAGTGGCGGGGGGCACCGGGACCCCCCAGTGACAGCGGGGCGGCCACTCCCCGTGTGACAGCGGGAAAAGGGGGCGCATCGGGACCCCCACACCCGGGTGGGACCCCCCGCCCCCACGGGCTCCTCGGGGCTGTCCCTGGGGCTGGAGGGGTGCGGGGTTTGGGGGGAACAGGGAGCCCCCGCAGCTCTGTCACCCACCCCCGGGGAATGACACATCCTGGGGGGCACGGGGGGCTCTGCGCCCTGGGTTTGGGGGGCTCAGACACCACACTGGGGCAGGAGGTTGGGAGCCCCCCCTCTGCCCTGACCCCCCCGGCATTGTCTGTCCCCACAACAAAGGTCCCTCCCCGGGGTCGCACCTGGTGCCGGGAGGTGGTGACAGCTGGGGGGTGGGAGGACACAGCAGAGACCCCCCCTCACACCCCCCCCAAAGCCCAGGGCTGAGCCCAGTGCCCAGCATTAATATTTGAAGAGGCTAATTAAGGCATGTGTGCTGAATGCTAATTGGGGTGGGGGGTGCCCTTCTGCCCAGCTCTCCCCGATGCCCCACAGCCCCCCCTGCAGCAGCCCCTCCGGGAGGGCTCCATTAGCTGCTCAGCAATTAGGCGTGGGTGCCTTGATGAGGGGGAAGTTCACGGCCATGGGCGAGGAGGGCCCCAGCTGGGGTGGGTGGGCACCTGGGGGTCCCTGTCACCAGGGTGGGGGTCCCCGGGGCAGGACCCGGCAGTGCCCACGCAGAAATCACTCTCTGGAAGATAACGAAGCGAATGGCTCTGACAGATCCGATTTATTCCACACTTGTGGCTGCTGGAGCCCAGCAGGCTTGGAACAGCGGGAGGGGTCTGTCCCCGAGCTCCTGGGGACATCTGGGGGTCTGCTGGTGGCAGGACAGCCCTGACCCCGCAGTGAGGGGCTGGAGGAGCCCCCCCACGCCGGGTCTGTGCAAAGGTGGGACCTGAGACACCCTGGGACACAAAACGCTGGTGGTGAGGTGAAGGAGGGAGCTGAGTGCCCACCCTGATCCCGGTGGGAAGGACAGCTCCAAGGGCCCCTCCCTGCTGGGGGAGGGTCAGGGCACCCCAAACCCGCCCTGGGTGGGGTGAGGGCAGTGGCACCCCCAGAATGGACACAGCAGAGTCCTGTCCAGCCCTGGCTCTCCCAAACACGCCCTGGGAGCAGGGCTGGGACACAGTGGGCTGGCGGTTGGGATGGGGCACAGCCATCCTGGGACACTGGGATGGGGCACAGCCAGCCTGGGACACTGGGATGGGGCACGGCCAGCCTGGGACCCTGCTGGGGCCTCCCACAGGGCTCCTGCTGCAGAGAGAACACCTTCCCTCGCTCTCCTGCAGGGAGAACACCTCCCCTCACTCTGCTGCAGGGACACGTGGGGACAGCGGCTGGCCCGGACCCCCTGGGCCCATGGCTGTGCTTCCAGCTCCATGTGGGACTCTGGAGCAGCAGGGAGCAGGGACAGCCCCGGCCCTGCCCCGGTGGCTCCTCAGTCGCTGGCGCTGTCCTCACTGTCCGAGTAGGCTCCCAACAGTCCCAGCGAGGACGTGGCTGTGGCTGTGGCTGCTGGAAGCGAGCCTGGAAGAGGGAGAGAGCAGATCCAGTCAGGCCCAGCCTCCCCAGGGCACATCCCAGTGTGAAACACCAGCCTGGCTGGCTGCTCACAGCCGGGGAGACACCGAGCGGAGCTTCATCCTGATGGGGACAGTGCGGATAAACCAGCTGGGCACGGAATTCCTGCTTAGGATCAATCAATCCCATCTCCTTGCCCAAATCCATGGATACCCTGGCTTGCTGGGCAGCTCACTGGGGTGCTGGAAAGCCTTTCAGATTGCTTTGTGTTCCTCAGGATTTATCACCAGGCCGCAAACCAAAGCAATGCTCCCACTGCTCCATCCCTATCTGGTGTTGTGACGTTCCCAGGGCTCTATCTGCTGTTTTGAAGCTCCAGGCCTGGCCAATCTGTCCCCAAGGCCATGGCTCAGAGCCAAGAGCCAGGTAGGAGCCTCACCTTCACCAGGAAGCTCCTGGAACCAGGGACAGCCCCATTCTCACCCACCCCCACCACAGACCCCTCCCCAGCTCTGAGCTCAATCCCCTCAGGTGTCAGAGCCCTCCCAGGGCCCAGCCCGGGGCAGGTACTGCTGCTGGCCGTGGTGCCTCGTGTTTCCATCCTCTTACCCGGGGCAGGGTCTGGCTTCTGCTTCTTCGGGGCCACCAGCCCAGCCAGCTGGGCCTTGGTGCTGAGCTTGCCCACGCTGCGCTCCCAGCTCTCCGTCCTCGGCTTCTTGCTCTGGGGCTGGGGGTCCTGTGGGGCACAGCGGGGTCAGGGGGCTCCAGCCTCGGAGGGGACATGGGGGATTGGGGGTCAAACCAGCAGGGACACGAGGGGAGGGCTCCAAGGGGGAGCTCTGCCCCTGCAGTGGTGGCACAGGCTGGACAAACAGCGCTGTGGATCTGCAGAGCTGCCCTTGCAGGTCCATGTTCCACTGCCTGAGACCCAAACCCAGCCTTGGCATGGGCCTGGCATGCTGAGGAGGCAGAGAAAGGAATCCCGGGATGGTTTGGCTTGGAAGGACCCTAAAAAAGGTCCTTAAAGCCCATTCTAAAGTCCCACCTTTCACTATCTCAGGGTGCTCCAAGCCCCATCCCACCTGGCCTTAGATGGACCACCTGGCCACTTCCAGCCACAGCTTCTCTGGACACTCTGGTCCAGGGTGTCCCCACCTTCCCAGGGAAGAATTTCCCTTTAACATCCAATCCAACCCTCCCTGTCAGTTCCAGACCATTCCCCCGTGTCCTCTCACTCCCTGCCTGGGTAAAAGTCACTCTCTCTGTTTTATCAGCTCCTTTCAAGGCCACCGAGCACCCCAGGCTGCACCAGCCCCGGTGCCTGCAGGTGGTCCAGCCACTGAACCCGAGTGAATCGGACGCCCTGGGCACAGGGATTAGTGCCGGGCCAGGGAACACGGCTGGGATTAACCCAGCCCTGCTGCAGGCACGGCAGCTTTGATCCAGCCCAGCAGACACGGGGCCCTGCGGCCAGGGATCGACAGCAGGGCAGGGCTGTTTGTGGGGATAATCCCTCCCTCCAGGCCGGGCTCCCAGAGCTCTTTTGTTCTGCCCGAATCCACAGCACGGCCCAGGGAGAGGCCAGCCCAGAGCGCTGAAATCCCACCCTGAGCAGCACCAGGGCCCAGCAGAACTCGTTCTTCCTGAGCTGGAAGGGAAGGGAAGGGAAGGGAAGGGAAGGGAAGGGAAGGGAAGGGAAGGGAAGGGAAGGGAAGGGAAGGGAAGGGAAGGGAAGGGAAGGGAAGGGAAGGGAAGGGAAGGGAAGGGAAGGGAAGGGAAGGGAAGGGAAGGGAAGGGAAGGGAAGGGAAGGGAAGGGAAGGGAAGGGAAGGGAAGGGAAGGGAAGGGTACAGCTCCATCCCTGCCTTTGTCACCAGGCAGAGCCTGAAATCCCCGGGTGATCCCAGGCTCTCTCAGCCCAGCGCGCAGGGACACGGCCTTTGGGAGCTGCTCAGGCGTGACACGAGCCCAGAGCCATCCAGAGCAGGGACACAAGGGGCACACACAGCCCCAGGACAGAGCAGTGGTGCTGGGAAGGGCTGGGGAGGCTGTGCCTCTCTCACCTCCTGCAGGATGTCCGTGGGTTTGCTCTGGGCCGTGGCGTTGGGGCGAGGTTTTGCCTGCTCCTCGTCCGAGTCGGAATCCGCCAGGAGCCGGCGGTTCTGGGCCTGTTCCAGCATGGCCCTGTTGGGAGAGGGCAGTTTGGGGCTGGATCCATCTCACTGCCATGCCCTGCTTGCTCCAGGGGACAGCAGAAGTGCCTTGGGATCCTTCCCAGGGAGGTTTTTAAGGAATCTTGTCCAAGCCTGAGGGGTGACAGCACCAGGATCTGCAGCCTCACCCCAGTGCAGGAACTCTGTGTCTGTGTGGGGGCACTTCCCAGGGGGATTGGGCCCCCCCAGCAGCCCAGATTCCACAATTCCAGCCTGCTTTGGGTCGGCTCCACTTCCCCAAACACTTTGCCATGACAAATTGGGATCTCCTCCCATGCCACCCCCCAGCTCCCGGGAACTCAGCCCCCTTGGGAAGGGCCCAGCCTGGCTCATCCCACCCCCAGCACTTCCAGCCCCCTCACTTCATCTCCTGCTCATCCTCCTCCTGCTCCTTGCGCCTCTGTTCCTCCTCCAGCTCCTTGTACTGCTTCAGCATGGCCTCGAAATCCACATTGGCCTGGCGCTGGTTGAGCTCCTTCAGCTCCTGCAGGTTCTCCAGGACCTCCATCTCCAGCTTGGAGTCCTTGGTTCGGTTCTCCAGGACCTGGGTGGGATAATTTGGGATATTTGAGGCATCAGAGCCTGACAGGAGCCTCCAACACCTCCCCATGTTGGATGAAGCATAAGAGGATCATCCTCATTCTCATTTTTGGGCAGGACAGGAAAACCTGAATGGATACAAAGTCACTGTTGTGGCTGGGGAAAGTGAGGCAGAACGGGAGAGGTTTTCCTCCAGTCCCTGTACCTTCATGGGATTGTTGAGCTCTTCCTCTTCCCTCTCCTTCTGCATCCTCTTCTCCTCCTCCTCCAAGAGCTTCTCTGCCTGGAAGTTGCGTGTGGCGCCGTGCTCCATGGTGTAATCTGTGTTCTCAGGGTCTGTCTGAGGGGAAACAGCAGCAAAACCATTGTGTGGGGGAATCCTGCCCCAGCCAGCCTAGGGCCACCCCCAGAGACACACATTCCCTGATTCCATGACCGATGGGAAGGGCTGAAACAGCCAAAAATCCACACTCAGCCCCAATGCTGGGACACTGTGGGTCAGGAGTGTCAGGGAACCACAGAATACCCTGAGCTGGAAGGATCAACCCCTGCTCTGAACAGGACAATCCCACCAATCCCATGTCCCCGAGAGCACTGTCCAAACCCTCCTGGAGCTCTGGCAGCCTCGGGGCCAGGACCATTCCCTGCTCAGCGGCCAGCACCCTCTGGGGGGAAGAACCTTGCCCTGATCTCCATCCCAACCCCAACACAGCCCCAGTGATTCCCTGGGATCCATCCCAACCCCAACACAGCCCCAGCCATTCCCTGGGATCCATCCCAGCCCTGACACAGCCCCAGCCATTCCCTGGGATCCATCCCACCCTCCCCACGCAGGGAGAGCCCAGAAGTGCGGGGCCAGGCTCACCTTGAAGGTGATCTCGGCCAGGCAGCGCGTGCACTTGATGTAGAAGCGGAAGATGGGCAGCCCCAGGTACACCTCGTTCTGCACCGTCTCCTTGCGGGCGTTGAACTTCTTGCCCTTGTAGATGTACTCCCCACACGTCTTGCACCTGGGGAAGGAGGGAGGGATGGAAAAAAACCAGGGGCTGAGCATCACGAAGGGTCCAGGTGACTTTCAGCCTGTGGCAGGTTGTTTTCCCTCTCCCTCAGCCCTTTCCCTGCCCTGTGTCACCTGGAGCCGCCACGGCAGCAGCTCCTGGACAAACCCTAAGGAATCCTCCCTCCTCCAGCTGTCCCCAGGTGTTCCAGGAGGCTTGGAGCAACCTGGGACACTGGAAGGTGTCCCTGCTTGGGGCAGGGTGGGACAGGATGGGCCTTACGGTCCTTCCAACCCAACCCTGCCCATTCCATCAGTGATCCCGTGATCCCATGACTGATCCCATGACAGATTCCACGATCCCATGAGTGATCCCGTGATCCCATGGGTAATCCTGTGATCCCATGGGTGATTCCACGATCCCATGACTGATCCTGCAATCCCATGGGTGATCCCACGATCCCATGAGTGATCCCATGACTGATCCTGCGATCCCATGAGTGATCCTCCGATCCCATGACTGATCTGGTGATCCCACGAGTGATCCCACAATCCCATGAGTGATCCCATGACTGATCCTGTGATCCCATGAGTGATCCTGCGACCCCACGAGTGATCCCATGACTGATCCTGCGATCCCATGAGTGATCCTGCGATTCCATGAGTGATCCTGTGATCCCACGAGTGATCCCACGAGTGATCCCACGATCCCATGACTGATCCTGTGATCCCATGAGTGATCCCATGAGTGATCCTGTGATCCCATGACCGATCCCGCAGTGCCACAGCCGCTCTCACCTCATGTTGAACGGGGCCATGAGCCTCACCACGTACTGCCGGTCCTTGGGGAGCTTGAGTTTTGGGATCTTCGCCGGATCAAAGTCCGGGGGGTAATATTTCTATGGAGAGAGAGTGGATAGGGAATGCTGAAGCACCGGGAATCTTCTCGGTCCCCACAGCTCCCTGAGGGGAGGGTGCAGCCAGGTGGGGGTCGGGCTCTGCTCCCAGCAAACAGGGAGAGGATGAGAGAAAACGGCCTCAGGGGAGGTTTAAATTGTTTATTGGGAAAATTCCTTCACGGAAAGGGTTGTTAAGCATTGGAAGGGGAGGTGTTGGAGTCCTCATCCCTGGAGGTGCCTGGGAACGCCTGGACGTGGCGCTGGGCTGGGGACAGGTGGGGATCGGGCACAGGCTGAGCTCGATCTGGGAGGTCTTTTCCAACCTCAGCGATCCCGGGATTCTGAGTGACTCCCGAACCAACCGGGAACCCCCAGGACCCTCGGGGACCCCTCCACCGGCCCAGCCCGGCTTGGGGAGCTCCGGGATGCTCCCCCGGCCCGTCTTGGCGGCGATTCCCCCCAACTCACGTTCAACACTTTCCGTTCCGACATCGCTGCGGCTTCTCCCGATCCCCGGTGCTGCCGGTGCTGCCTCCGCGCCGCTCACCGCTTCCGGGTGTAGCCCCGCCTTCCCCGCCGCTCATTGGTGCGGAGAGCCGCGCCCTTTGTGTTTCTCGGCTGTTATTGGCTGATTCAGCTGCCTGTCAACAGCGTGAGCCCGCGGCTGTGTACACCCAGCCAAGTGTCCGCCGAAGAGCCACGGCCTCGTAAGAGGTTCCGCCCGTTCTCGGATCCTGAGGGGCGGCTGTGCTCCGCCTCCGGCTGGGGCAGTGCGACTGCCGGGGCTGCGATCCGCGGCTGGGGAAGCTCAGCTTCCTCACAGCAACACGGGATGTGGGCCCCGGCCGCCCCTGATCTCCCATGACATATATTCATCATGTGGATAACAGTGCCCAAACAGTCTGTTTTGTACTTAAAATATGCCTTTCTTCCTTAAAACCGAGGACTCCGTGTCCTTTTGAGTTTGCTGCTGATGGGTCTTTTACACCACTGCGCATGCGTAGCGCTGCCATCGCGGCCATGCTGTACGGAACAGCCGCAGTGCGCATGCGCTGTTGCCATTGCCGCCATGCCGTACAGCGCGCCTCCCATGCGCGCATCCACCGTTCCCGCCAGCGCGGGCAGCCCCAGGTGCCGCTGCCGCCAGACGCGCCCGCAGGGAGTGGCAGCCGCCCTGAACAATCTCAGTTCATCACACGCCAGTGCTATCCGCCCCTCATGCACGGCGCCGCCACAAGGCGCACGCATGAAACCGCCGTTGCCGCCAGGGCGGGCAGCGGTGATGCCTTAACGCGCATGCGCAGCCGTTCGGGCGCCGTTTCCCGCCACCCCGCCCGCCGCGCTGTCCCGCTCACGCGCATGCGCAGCGCAGCGCTCCCTGGCGGCCCGGCCTGCGGCGCCGTCCCGTCGTGCCCCGCGCTCCCCACACAAAGGACGCGCTGGGAAATGGCGGCGGCCGCGGCCTCGCAAAACGCCCCCGGTAAAATGGAGCCGCCCCCGGCGGCGGCAGCGGCCGCGGCGGCAGCGGCGGCTCCGCCAGCGCCCAACGGGGCGGCCGGCGCGGGGGGGCCGCCCCCCAAGAGGTAGGGGGGCCGTGAGGGGCCGCGCTGCTGGCGGGACCGGAGGGGCCGCGTGCGGCCTCCCGGCGCCTGGTCCCGGCCTGAGGGCGGCGGGACGGACCGGGGCCGGCGGGGGCCCGGCGGGGTCGTTGCCCGTGCAGAGCGGTTCCTGGCACTGCGGCCGCTGCTCCCTCCGGGCCGCTTGGGGATCCCGGGCGGGGCCGCCCCGCAGGCGCCTCCGGGGCTCCCGTGGCCGCAGCGCGGAGGGGCCCGGGGCTCTGGGGCCGGTGTGCGGCGGGCAGGGAGCTCCGGGATCATCCGCATCCCCTGCGGAGAATCTTCTGCTGGGTTTTAGTGGAATTAAGGCCTCCCCGGGCGGAGCAGGCAGTGCCTGCTGGGGGATGTTTAAGTTCATTACTTTTTGTGCTGTCAGTAAGTTGAAATAACTCGACTGTTCTCAGCACTGACCTCATCGTGCTGCACAGTTTGGAACCGCGTGTGCTCTGTTTCGGGGATGATTTACCCCGAGGGCGTTTAGGAGCGCAAATACCTCGAGGGTGAGAGTTTAAGGTGGTGCCGGGGAGTGGTTGCATAATCCCGGTGGCTGATGTCGGTAAAATGTTAAAGAAATTTAAACCAAAATCAGCAGCGCTGCAGTTCCGGCTCTGTAAACGCGGGGATGAACAGCAGAAAAAGCCTCAGCTGCTTCTGTCTTTTTCACTTCCTCATGTTGATGCTTAATGAAAATTCCACAGTTGGCAAAGCCGGTTTTGGTACCAAATCCATGGAATATAAAGGGCTTTTCTCCCTCGGGGGGTGTTTGGCCTCAGTTTAATGCTGGCCTGATAAGAATCAGGTTGAACCTGGTGTGCTGTGATTCCTGTTACAGACTTGAGCTTGGATTTGAGTCTGTATGTTGTGTTTCCCATGACCAGGAACGTGTTCAGCTTTCCAAATGTCACTTTGGGCGAAAAAGATCCATATGTTTTTTTCCATTAAAAAATAGTCAGGCTGTGCTTTGGGCAGTAAAATATTGACAGACACAATTTCATTGACTTCTGCAACTTTAGCCAGGCAGGAGCAGGCAGGGGCAGAGACATCCCTGATCCCAGGGCTTGGGAAGGATGTTCACACCCTGGATTCTGTTTCCACAACTCAGGGAATATGGAATCAGCACTTTATCTCCCTGAGGAGCCAGTTTATTCCTGGAAGTATAAATAAATATATCTCTCTGCTGTGATTTTTATTTTTCCTGACCCTGTTACATTTGGAATGTCTCCAGGGAATTTGCCTGCATGTCCAGGTGCACTTCTGTTTGTAATGTCCAATTCCATGTGGCAGAGCTCTCACTTCCACAGGGATAACACCAATGCTCCTGTGGATAAATTCTCAGTGTCCTTGGGGAAATCCAGTTTAAGGAATGACTTTAAAAACTGAGTGTAGCTTTTAACTCAAGTACTAAGCTTTGTGTTATTCCTTCAACCAGGCAAATTAAGGTGTAAGAAGGATTGTCCTATTTCAAGTCTAATTTTGGGTTTTAATTACTTCATTAATTAAGCTTTTAAGAAGTTCAGTGAGAGAGAGACTGGAAAATTCCCATTCCTGTGTCTGGAAAAGCTTTGGCTGCTGGGTGATAAAAACAGGGAACTCACTCAAATATAAAGCTTCAGAGGCCTCTACATTCTTAATTTCCTTTTTCCTGTGCAGGCTGTTGTGTCTGTTTGGGGATTGAAATGGTCCTGAAGGGATGGAGCTGGGATTTCAGACCTGGAATTTGCAGGGCTGCACAGGTCCTGAGTTGAGAAAAACTCGATACAGAGATATTTGAGGAATTTTAGCTTTTTATCTGATGTGTTCTCCTGAATTCATCCTAAAGGTGTGTTTGTGCATCTTCTCCAGCACCACTGAGTGAGCAAGGAGATTAATTGGATTAGTGAAGGAATTATGTAAGACTGAGACTGAAGCATTTTGTTCCCTTGGTTTGATTTTTTTATTTTCAAGATGAGATGGGCGTTAAGGTCCCTTCCAACCCAAACTGCTCTGGGATTCGGTGATCCTGTGTTTTGGTTTTGTTCCTTCTGGAGGTGGTGTGAAGTTCACCTGTGGGATTCTCTCCCTTGCAGCGAAGGTGAACGACCAACCCCGAACGAGAAGAAGAAGGAGAAGGGGATGAAGAGGGGAGGGAACCGCTTCGAGCCCTACGCCAACCCCGCCAAGAGGTACCGAGCCTTCATCACCAACATCCCCTTCGACGTCAAGTGGCAGTCGCTGAAGGACCTGGTCAAAGAGAAAGGTAAAGTGCAGCTCAGGCGGCCCAGGATGTCCTGTGCTCCAGCCGTGCCTGGCCCTGTCTGTAGCTCAGCAGTTGCACTTGTGAGTGCACTTGGCCACGGGAGTTTGGAAAAGCTCTTCCCGAAGCCTTCCTGGGTGTTGCACAACCTCTGTCCCTGGCAGCCTTCCAGGGGATGGTTCCTGTGGAGGCCTTTGGCATGCAGCTGATAGAGCTTCATCCCGGGCTTAGGAGTGTTTTCCTTAGGGATCAAACCCCAGGCTTGCATCAGATTCTAGCCTTGAAGTGCAGCAGAACTTTCTGAAGCATTTTAATGTTTTTTGGGCATTCAGGTAGTTATGTCCTGCTCTGGTGTGTGGATATCCAGCCGTGTCCCCAGATCCGGAGAGGTTTGGGCTGGCTTCAAGAGCCAATCTGCCATTGGTTGCAGTTCAATGTATTTAAGGGTGACCTGCAAAAATCAGGTTGGTGCTTTGGCATGTGCTGCAGCAGAATCAGGGTTTTGGAAATCAGGTTTGTGGTGTTCCCCCTTCCACAGTTCCATTTAATTCCCGTGTGGATGGGAGCTGCCTTTGCTGACCTGAGCATCTTCATCTCTTGAGGAAGATGAAGAGATTGAGCTGAGTACTCAGGTGGTGAGCAGTCTAAATTAGTGTCATTTCTTCAAGCTGGTGCCCAGCTTCCTAGTTTGCAAGTCACCTTGGAAATGCAGTGGAGTGGCAAGAAAATCCTTGACTTCTCCATCCTTAAAATGTCTCAAACCAAGTTCAGAGTTACAACACAACATTTCTTGTGGGGCACTTCTGAATACAGAGCATCAGCCATGGTAGTGGGCAGTGGTCATTGTGCTGGAGCTAGGAAAGGACTGACCGTTCAGGTGTCTGAGGTGTGGCCTAAAGAAGGGGAAAACAAAGTTCCAGAGGGTTTCAAATGTTTGTCTTTGGAGGCAAAAGGGAACCAAGTCTGTGGAACGGCCGTCAGGACTGGGAGCACTGGGAAACTTCCCTAATTAGGGGCTGTTTGAGAGCCAGCAGTGGTTCTGTGTCATGGGAACAACGTCAGCCTCAAAGGCTGCTTGAACAGGCCCTAATTATGGATGGACCCTTCACTGCCCCTTGGCTACCCCAGCTCTGTTGGTGCTCCGGATGTGGAGCTGTGTAACTTTACGTGCTGTGTCGAATCCCGTTCCCAGTGTCTCGTGGTTTCTCTCCAGTTCCCGTGGACGGCAGAGTCCGGGGTGAGATTGTTTCCTGCCTGGCTGTTCAGCTGCTCATTCCAGCAGTTGCTCCTAGGGAACGTTGAAGCCTCTTCCTTCTGGCTGCAGGGCTTGTCATGCTAAAACTGGGATCGTCCTTCCTGGGGTTTGGCGCTGCTGATGAATCCAAGGGTTTGGATTTGCTCTGGAGTTGTGTTGGACTTCTCCCAAAGTGCTGCTCTCATGCTGTGTTCGAGCTTGCACAGTCCTTGCCCCAAGGCAGAGCAGGTCCAAACCCCAGGAATGTGCCCGTGGAAAACTCCAAACCGTTGGAATTCTTGCTTCGGAAGCGTAAGAAAGCCAGGCCAAACGTTCCAGGCTTTGGGAGCAGGTGGAATTCTGTGCCCGAGGGGAAACCCTGGGTGTGTGAGGGCTGCTGCAGGGCTGGGCCCCGTTGGCAGCAGGAGCTCGGGGAGGCTCAGTGCGTCCAGGAGGTGCTGGGACAGGAGCTGCTGGTGTTCCTGCAGCCTGCGAGCGGCCGGGCTGCTCCAGGTGCCACCTCTGTCTCTCCCAACGCCTTGGCTCGGGCATCCCAGTGGATTGGTTGGAGAAACCCAATTACAGGTATGCAGTGGGAATGTTGGTAATGGAATGAAGAGATGTTCTTGTTTGGAACTCCCTCATTTTGGCTGGCAGACACAAGGTGTTACCAAACTGACTGAGCAGCAGCGCTGACGGGAATTTGGGAAGGGCTTCCAGAGGCAGCAGTTTTCCATGGAAGTAACTGAATGCTGGATACCTGTCCTGATCTGTCCCCCACACATGGGGAGAAACGTGGTGGCTGGTGGAAGGGAGGTGATGCCATGGCATCAAAAAACCTGGGATTTGAATCTCAGGTGTTTGTTGGTTCCTTTAGGAAATACAGGATTTTGTATTTTAAACAGTTCAGCAGCTGCTAAACTCCACGTGCTGCCTTCCTGCTGAATCTCCAGGAATTCACAGAAGCTTTGTATCCTCCTGAAGATGGAATTCATGGCTCTGCCCTTGTCCCAGGTGTCAGTACTGGTGAGCACTGGGGTTGCTCCAGTACCAGTAGCTCTTAGCCCAGTTCTGGTGGCACTGTCACTGCAGAGTCCCAGGGTCAGTGCCCAGGATTTGGCCCAGTGTGGAGGTCTAGGGAGGGATGAGGAGGAATGTGCTGTGCCAGCCCTGACCTGTTCCCCCTTACCTTTGATGAAGTTTCTGAGGAGTTGCTCTGTTTTCGTTGGGGTTTCCCCATCTTTCCAAGGAGTCTCAGCCCTTCCCTGGCTGCAGGGAGCTTTCCACTCCCTCTGTCCTGCCTGAGCTCTTCAGGGGCCAAAATCACTGCTTTGTCTGGGTGTTCCCTTGCAAAAGGGAACTTTCCCTTCCCCATCTCTGTCAGAATTGCTTACTGCTCTGTCTCTGCTTTGGGAAGAAGGTTTTCCTCTTCCCCTTTCAGCCAAAGCTCTGCACATGCATAAAATGTGTCCGTCTTCTCTCCCCAGCCCCTGTAACTTTTTGGGCATTGCCTGTCCCCAGCTTTACCTATAAAGGAAGGAGGAGCTGTGACCAGCTCTGCATTCCTCACCTTTGGAGTGCAAAGCTTTTTGATTCTCTTGGATCACTCAGAAGATGAGACATCAGCCAGTTTGGAGATTTTCTTCCCTATTTAGTATTTACTTTTGGTCCTGGGGGACAAAAGAATAACTGTGCTACAAAGCATTTATTTCTCCCTTTCCCAGGTCTGTGCTTGCTCCCACTTCCATCTCTGTGCCATTCACACCTCTCAGAGTCCTTTGATTTGTCACCAACTCTTAAAATCAAATTGCCCAACCTAAAGTTGCCATTTCTGTCTGAGCTTGTTCTGGGGAGTTCCCTGATAATGTCTTCAGGGCCTCAGGTCCCCCTGTGGATCCTGAGCTGAGCTTCCTGGACAGTCCCTGCAGATTATTGGAATTCTGCTGGACCAGCCCAGCTTGAGCATTGGCATTTTCTGTGCTGATGGACTTTGGGAAGTGATACAGACTTTAAAGGGGAGGAAAAATAATGACTGCGATAAATAACACTGAAGAGTTCTTCCATTCGGATTTCTGGTTATTGCAGTAACTTCTGCTCCAGTCTCTTGTTTTCTGGAATTTTTCAAGTGTGAGGTTTAAATAAATCCCTAAATCATTCTCCTCTGCATTAAATCTTGAAGGTACCACGGGAAGTGTGTTCCTTGATTAAAGCTGCAGTGACTCGGAGCCAGTGTTTTTGGGAAGTTCCCTCCCTTGGGAGGCTGCTCTGGTACTAATTTGAGCTCCTGAAGTTCCAGTTTTGGGCTTGGATGGAATTTCTGCCCTTGTGTAAATGGGATGTTCCTGACAGAATCCAGCTGTTCCATCGCTGGGCATTTATCCTGGTCTGGCACATGGATATCTGCTCCTGGCACTTCTCCATGGCATCCTGTGGTTTGGGATCTAGGAAAAAAACAAAAACTCCAAATAAAATGTGACCCAGCCTAGCTTCTTAAAAAAGGTTTCTTTTGCCAGCCCCAGACAATGTTCTCCTGGCAGAGGGCTTGGGTTGGCTTCTCTCATACGCTTTTAGGTGAAAATAGTGCATTTTCATTGCAATTCTGTACTCTGGGCGTTGTCTTGGCTGCTGAGCTGTTGCACTGTGTCATTCCCCTCCTCCTGCTTTTTGAAATTGCGCTGTTCAGGAAGTTCAGGTGCCCTTTGAAAGAAAGCAGCTACTTCAGGCTGGATATTTAGATTTTAATGTGTCTGTAAGGCTCCAGCAGGAAGCTCTGAGCAAAATTGGCACAGACTTGGCTTTCCAAGAGATTCCTGGAGATCTTGTGGTTCAGGGGATGGTTACAAGGGCAAGTGTTCAATTGTATTGAATATCCTCAGCTTGGCAGATCCTTTGCAAGTGTTAGTGTGGATCTGCAGGAGGAGTTGTAGGGGAAGCCAAGGAGTGGCTGGGAGAGGAGAGCCCTCGATCTGAGGGTTCCCGAGCGCTCTGGGAGTGCCAGACCTGGAAGCTGTGGCTCACAGAGGTGTTGGACTGGAGGTCACTGGGAAGAATTGGTGAATCCATGTGCATCCCTGCCCCAGTGTGGTTGGACTCTGGCTGCTGCTGTTGAGCTGGATGGCGTCAGAACCTCGTGGGAATGCTGAACCCCCAGGACTCCTTGGGAACAATCCCACGTGTGCTGCGTGAGCTCAGATGGATTAGAGGCTGCAATTCCTTCAGTTAGCTCCACACCAGCACGGATGGAGCTGTGGATGATAATGGACACTCCAGTCAGTCCCTTTCAGAGGGACTTGTCATCCTTTTCCAGCCTCAAACATTGTCCTCTCCAACCCAGGAGTGGATCAGAGCTGTTTATGCTGTTCTCTGGCTGGAATGCTCTTACTCTAAATTATTGTTTAAAGTAAGAAATGCAGATTACAAAAAATAACAGTGACTTCATTAAGCATTCCTTTTTTTTTTCCAGCTTCAAGAGAGACTCTCCAGGCTATCAGTTTTGCACAGTGATATCCAGTGTCCTGTAAATTGCTGGGCCTGGGGGAGGTCAGGCTGAACACCTCCCTCTGTCCCTGGCAGAGGCAGAGTCTTGTAAAACCCCAGTTCCTTGCTCCAGTTAAAATATTCATACTCAGCTGGCTCATGGTTTCCCACAAATAAAACATTCCACCTTCCCCATAATGCAACTTGGAGTCCTCCTGGTTTAAATTTAAATCCCAGGACTCTGAAAACCAGAAATAAAAAATTAAAAATAAAAAAAGATAATATTTATTCCATTCTTCTGTATGCCAGTCCCTTCAAAGGCAGCAGCCATTTGGGTAGTTGGATTCTGGAGGTCCCTGCCAGGGTTATTTGGTCCTAGAGAGGCAATCCCAATCTGTGAGGAAAGGGGCAGGTGTAGTTTTCCGTGGACTTTTGCCTTTTGCTGTAGACAGTTTTGTCTCGAGAGCAAATATGGCAGATTTTAATCCTAAAATGGAATTTATTGTGGCTTAACAAAAACCTGCTGAAATAAAAAGGCAGGCAGTGACCTCTATATCTGTTGGTTCAGTCTGTCTCCCTTTTTGGACAATTCTGTATTTAAATCCTGAGAGAAGCAAATCACTTGAAATTGTGGATTGTGGAGGCAGGATTGCATCCTGTGGAAAGCAAAGGAAACTTGTTCCTGCAGCCTTTCCCATGGGTTTGGATTGCCTCAGGTAACGAGCGGGCACTAAAGATCCAGGGAACTGCGGAAATCTCTGGCTTTTGAGGTGGAGGAAAACCAAGAACATTTTGAAGTGCTTGAAGCCTTTACTGCATACCTGTAATTGTCCAGTTTTGTGGTCTAGAGAACATGGAGTGTTTCTGGGCTTTCTTATAAGGCAGAGGCTCCATACACGGTTGTTGATTGTTCTAAATTCCCATTGTTTTCTTGGCTTTTCTCCCTTGGTATCTGTGTCGTCTGGAATCTGATTTGTAGTTGGTGAGGTAACATACGTGGAGCTCTTAATGGACGCTGAAGGAAAGTCAAGGGTAAGTGTTTGAGAGTTTC
Organism: Acanthiza pusilla; assembly: GCA_036630365.1. Classification (NCBI taxonomy): domain Eukaryota; kingdom Metazoa; phylum Chordata; class Aves; order Passeriformes; family Acanthizidae; genus Acanthiza; species Acanthiza pusilla. The sequence continues at coordinate 5,781,914 of JAXCHO010000105.1, read as the reverse complement.
TTTGTGGATTTTCTACCTGCAATGTTTCTGTGTGCTGGACAGGAGGCCAGGGAGGCTCAGAGTGTGGATGTGCAGTGGCTCTAGGTCAGGAGTGCTGTGGGATGGGAGGAGGTGGGATGGGGCTCTGCAGTCAGGAGCTGTTCCCTGCGTGCCGTTGGCGTTGGCTGTGTGACCCCGGAGCCCAGCAGGCAGGACAGGGCTCTGGAGTATTCCTGTGCTGTGGAAAAGTCACTCGAGTGGTTGGCTGAGTCTGGAAGGGCCAGGGTGCAACAGCAGGTGCTGGAAACTCCACGTCCTGGGCCAGCAGAGTGAGGTAAATTCCTAAATGTAAACGTTCAGTGCCTTCATGGGCCTTGAGTCCAGGATCAGGGGAGACAATAGCACACCTAAGTGTCCTGTAGGGTATGGATTTAGGGTGAGAGTGTGGAGGGTTTTGCTGTATGCCAGGGAAGAGCAGGTCACAGGAAGCGTGTGGTATTTCTCGGAGAGTCGGGATTTAGTGTTTGTTACAACCTCAGAGACCCCAGGTTAATCCTGTTATGGCATAAGAAATTATGGAATTCCAGTATTGGAGGCTTGCCTGTGTAAGGTTACATTTATTTTCGCTGGTAGGGCTTAACTAATGTGATTTGGCTTTAATAATAAAATATTTGTGTGTGATTTGGGCTTTTACTGACTTTATTTCTTCTCTCTTGCCTCCTCCCTGTGACTGGCCTGGGAAATCACCTCACCAGGGATGCGCGTAAGTTCCTTCTGAATTTATACAGAAATCCAAGGAGACTTTGTAAAAGCAAACATCCTGAGCTGTGCTGTGTCCCCACAGGGTGGTTGAGTTCAAGATGGAAGAGAGCATGAAAAAGGCTGCCGAGGTTTTGAACAAGCACAGTCTTGGTGGGAGACCCCTGAAAGTGAAAGAAGTAAGGAGTGCATCTGTTCTGGCAGGGCTGCAGTGGGTGAGGGGAGTTCTTGTTAAAGATTTAGGGCTGACTCAGAGAATGATGGACAGAAAGTAGGGCTTGAATGGGATAAAAAAACTCAGTCAATTATTTTCTCCTAATTTTAATCATTGCTAAACCTGTGGTTATCAAGACTAAACTTGATTTGAGGAGAAAGCAGGAGTTTGGCTTTCCTTGCAGCTCCTTTGTTAATGAATTGACCCAGAAACCTCCGTGAGTCTTGTTTGTTCTTGGCCAGCTTCCCTTTGAATTCTGCACCAGAACGAGTGGATTCCACCAACAATTCCCTAGAATTAGCTCTTCTTTGGAATACCTCAAAACTCTGATTTCCATTTTAAAGGCTTTTGGGAGTTAGTTCCAAACCCTCTCCAGTGGCACTGGGGGTCTGTCAGGGTTTGGAACAGGTGTAACTGAGAGATTTATTGTTGGTATTGATAATGGATAAACATGTTGGGAACCAGGGAAATAGTGAGGAGGAAAAACTTGATAAAGAGTGCTGGGTGTTGGCTAAACTAAAATAAAGTGTCTGGCAGTGATAGGGAAGCAGGCTGGGAATCTGTAGGGAGCAGCCAGCCCAGGGATGAAGGAAAACAAACAATCTCCATGTGCCTTTGGAGCTGTGGCAGCAGGACCTGAGTGTGTGTGTGTCCCCAGGACCCCGACGGAGAGCACGCCAGGAGGGCCATGCAGAAGGTGATGGCAGCAGGAGGGATGGGCATCGGGCCCGGCCCCGGCATGATCAACATCCCCCCCAGCATCCTGAACAACCCCAACATCCCCAACGAGATCATCCACGCCCTGCAGGCCGGCAGGCTCGGCAGCACCGTCTTCGTGGCCAACGTGAGTGCGGGGATCCCTGCTGGGAGCCCTGAACCTCTGAGGGAGGAAGAGCCTTGGGTTCATCCCAGAAAAATTCCTCTGTTGATCCTCTGTGCTGAGGAGGTTCTGAATCAAGTTTATGTCACAGTGTCTCTTAGTTGGGATTTTCGAGCAAACCTCTGTTCTCTGTTTATTTAAATTTTATCTTGTCTCTGACAACTCTTGAATGCCAATACCAGGAGAGGACACGAGCCCACTAAAGCTCTTTTCTCATGGAAATCTCTCCTGCATTGGCAATGATCCCCTGTTTTCCAGCTGGACTACAAGGTGGGCTGGAAGAAGCTGAAGGAGGTGTTCAGCATGGCTGGAGTGGTGGTCCGGGCTGACATCCTGGAGGACAAGGATGGCAAAAGCCGCGGCATCGGCACCGTCACCTTCGAGCAGGCCATCGAGGCCGTGCAGGCCATCTGTATCCTTGGGCAGCAGGCTGGGGTTGGGGAGGACAACCCGGGAAACACAGCAGGGGGAGAGTGAGATTGTGTTCCAGGGGAGGATATTGCCATGACAGGGAAGGTCAAGTCATAGTGGATGGAAAATGGAAGGAAAAGTGAAATGGAGACAAAATTCTGTCTTGAAAAAATTGTTGCGGTTTGCTCAGGGTCATTAGCAAAGGAAATTCTCCTTCCCAAGTGGATAAATGTATTTCTATCCCAAATAAATTTCCATCTAAGTTGTAAGTAATACTAAAATGCAATTCTCTGAGAAGATCTGTCTGGAATGGAACCAATCCCTGTGCCCAGGCACACAGAGCTGGTGTTTTCCTCTGTTCTCTGTGTCCTTCCACTGGCCAAGCAATGATTTGCTGCCTAGAAACCAAAGAGCAATAAAATTCCAGATATTACTCTCAACTCCGGGTCATGGGATGGAAAGGAGGGAAATATTCCCCCTCTTCCTTCCCAAGTTTGAGTGTTGATTCCCTTCTGCACTGCACCCACTGAACCTTGTGGGAGCCATGCTTGGACAATGGATTCACTGGCATGGCACACTTCAAAATTTGGGTGATGCTGTGGAACTTTTCCCTGTTTTCTCCTGTTTTAAATGGATAAAGTGACTGGGGAAACGTTTAAACACTTGGGCTGATTTGGAGTCAGTTTTTGGATCATCTCTTAGTGAACTTAACCAAAAGTGTGTTTTTATCAATTTAATTTCAAAAGCTATTTTTTTGAGTGTTCAATATATTTGGATTTCAAAGCTTTTTGGTTTTGGAGAAGGCAGAAGGGTTTGGGATAATCTGTGAATAACTGAGGAGATGGGGTTTTCTGAGGGCTTTGGAGCTCAAAGGAGGATCCTTAACAACCCCCAGCGATGTTCAATGGGCAGCTGCTCTTTGACAGACCCATGCACGTCAAAATGGTGAGGACATCCCCATTCCCACTGCTTCCCGCCTGGGAATTGCACTCCTGATTTGGGGATTTGTGGTTTCAGGGGTGGATCAAAATACAGAGGGTGAAATGTGTGATTTTTCTGATTCCTACTGAACTGATGCCGTCAGGGAAGGTTAATTTGGATTATTTTTCTAAAAGACAAAACTACAGCGAAAATTGCTTTAACTTGAAATTTCTGTGTTTGAGTTAAAAATTTTAAGAATCTGGAAATCATTCCCTACTTTCCTTGCCAGTTTTAATGTGTTGAATTCCTTTTAGGATGAACGAGCCTTTCCCAAAGGAGATTTCTTCCCTCCAGAGCGACCTCAACAGCTCCCTCGTAAGTGTCCCTGCATGATTCAACATCTTCTGCTTTTTATTTGGCTGTTCAGCACCTGGGAACCAGTCCCAGCCCCAGTAAAACTCTGGTTCAGCCTGGAAAACTGGGATCCAAATTCCTGAATGTTTTCAGAAGGGGGAATAGTGAAGAAGAGCTGCTCAGTGATTTTTTTTGGATACTTCTTTCAGCTCATGGCTAGAAGCTTGTCTTAAAACATTCACCTTCTCAAGGCTTCCAGAGCTCTCCATTGCAATTCCAAGATCCCAATATCTTCTATTCATGGTGGGATTTAATGGAATCATAATGAACCAGTCAGCACCTCCTTTTGTGGTGCTCTGGGAATAGAATATTTTCCCTTCAGTTGAAAGGGCTGAATTCAGGACCTGAGAGTCTTCCAGGTCTTCAAATTTCCAATGTATTAAATATGGAAAGAAGAGAGAACCAGGCTCTTCTTGGAGATGCAAGAGGCAGAAAGCAGCGACCAAACCCCAGGAGAATGGAAATTCAGAATAATTGGCTGCCCCAAGCTGCTCCTTCCAACTTGGAGTTGGAATGAATTAAAAGATCGAGTCTAAAACAGCAGTGGAAATGCAGAGACTCCATGTGGTCGTGAGGGAACGTTCCTGGGAGGTGCCTGGGCTGCTCAGAGGTCCTGTGGAGTCTCCATCCTTGGGAATGCTCCAAAGCTCTGGATGTGATCGGGGTCACCAGCCTGGGCTGAGCTGTGACCCTGCAAAGGTCCTCCCAACCTCGGCCATGCTGGGATGAGACACTGCAAATGCTGAACAGAAGAGTTGGGATGGGAAGGGAAGAGCTGGAGGCTGAATTTGTTTAAATGCAGCAAATTTGGGGCTTTTAATGTAATTTGAATTTGGGGCTTTTAATGTAATTTGAGCAGCCTGGGCTGTGGAAGTGGATGAGCTTTAAGGTCCCTTCCAACCCCAGCCAGCCTGGGGTTCTGGGATCCTATGGATTCAGACAGATGCTGTTTTCTTCCTGGGACCCAGACCTGTTGTGTGCTGCTAAATTGCCCATTATTAGTGCTCACTAATTAGTCCCTCCCTAGTTCAGCTCGCAGAGTCTGTCAAGGCCTTCCTCAGCAGCGCTGTCACTGTGAGGATATTCCTCTTCTCCAGGACAAAGTCATTGGGTTCCAGTTCCATTCCCTTGGTGTAAAACCTCCCAAATCCTCTGGAAGCCTGGATTTTGGCCTTTACTGGGGCGGGGAAGGGGGACCTTGTGCTGTTTTAAAACAAGATTCAACACTCCTGTGTTCAGTGCTGAGCTGGAAACGAGGGAATCCTGCCAGGCACAGGATGCCATAAGCTGGTGTTTGTGCCAAGCAGAGAACTTTCTTCCTGCTTCAGGGAAAAAAGGGCTTTTTCTTCTTTCTTGGGGCTGGGGAATCCTTGAGGCAGATGGAACCCACGCCTGGGAACGCCGTGTTGGTTTGCTCAGAGAGGCTGGCTGTGTGCTCGCAATTCCATCGGTGGCTGTCATTGATCGTAGGCTGCCCCTGGCGGTTCAGTTCCTCCCTGCGAGGGCACAGCCCTGGCAGAGGTGGAAATGAGCCTTTTGTCAATCCAGGGTGATAACTGCAAAGGTTTAGGAGATCTTTCTCCCAAATTGCCCACTCCATCCTCCTTAGCTGAGGAGTTTGCCCAAACGAAGCAGTGTTCTAGTTATTTTTCAGGAGTCAGCTCCAAACCAAGTTTTCTCGGCAGTAAGATGGAAATTTAAATATGAAAACAAATAATTGGAGATAGTTTTAGCCTATTTCAAGACACATCTACTCTTGATTTATTCTACACTCCCCTGCATCCAGTACTCACCCCAAAGGGGGGACACAGCAAGCTTTTTTTGGAGAATGAAAGTCAATTACTTAAGAAATAAAACTTGCTGTTTTGTCAAACTATGGAAAGAAGGCTTTTTTGATATCTGAATATTTTCTTCAGATGGTCTTGGTGGTATTGGCATGGGATTAGGACCTGGAGGTCAACCTATTGATGCAAATCATTTAAACAAAGGCATGGGAATGGGCAACATGGGACCTGGAGGTAAGAAGATTACTCCTATGCTTTTGTTTCATGAGAGCTTTAAGCTGTGTAGAAGGTAGATAGCTTTGTTTGCCTCCCCAAAAAGTTGGAAGTTTCTTAGGAATGTTAAAGCCAAATGAGTTTTTTTGTTCAGCTTGATAATGGAAACTTGAATTTAACCAACTGCTCCATTTTTTTATTTTTTTTTCACTGTGGTCAAGACACAGCTCTCATTTTCTGACTCTTGAGCATGAGCAGCAGACACTGCAAAGATCCATGAAACTCCAAACCATCTCTCACTTTTAACACTTCTTAGTGGGCTTGTAAATCTTTGGTGAGGATCTGTTGAAATAGCACAATTTTCAAAGAGCCACCTAAAAAGTAGCACACATTCAGCTTTCCATGTCGAAATGCCAGTGGGTTTTTCCCCTTTGCTGCTTGATTTTCTGAGCAGGAATGTTGGAATCTCCTCAGTTATCCCATGTAAGCTCTTCAGTCCAAGCCATGGACGTGTTGTGTGGTTTGATTTCTGCAGCCTTTGGCTGAAACTCGTTGGGTTACATCTGCTACATAAAGCTTTCTCTTTTATTTTGAGGAATGGGAATGGAAGGCATGGGCTTTGGAATGAATAAAATGGGAGGTAAGCTGTGGTTTTTGATCTGTTCATAGCTTGGCCTTTGTGCAAGTCCTGTAGATGGAGCTCTGTGTGTGTGTGTGTGGCAGGAATTTGAGTGCTGGGAAATCATCACCGATTTAGTAAGAATTTGGTCCTTTTTGGGTATTCAGAGTGCTGCAGGTGTGTGGGAAGGGTGGATACATCCCATAAACCATGGCTTGTGCTTCCTTAGTTCAGGGGATGTGGAAAGGGCCATCCCTGGGTGTTGGAACTGGACCTTCAGTGCCCCAACCCAAACCACTCCTTAAATTCTTAAAAATTCTTAAAATGTGTGTCTGAATCCCGATTCCTTTTTGGGAACTGGTGTAGGGACTTGTCTTGTGCCTGTGGGAATGTTGTGTGGGAGCATCTGCCGCGTGTGCCGTGTGGAATTGCACCACACTGCTAAGCAATCCCTGGAAATCTGTTTTTCAGGAATGGAAGGTCCCTTCGGTGGCATGGAGAACATCGGCCGCTTCCCAGCCGGGATGAACATGGGCAGGATGAGCGGTAGGCACTGACTTCTTCCCTGTCCTGAGGGGTTCCCTGGGGGATCCCTCACTCCAGGAGCCTCCTCTCAGTTTTATTGGAATAACTTGGGGCTTTTTCAGCTGTGTCCTCAAGTCCCTCGTGGCTTCTGAGCTGCACAAACCAAGTGATTTATTGATGGTACCGTGAAGGGTTAATTCAGAAAGATTCTGGCTCTGTGTAATACGCAGGAAGGCTTTTCTGGAGCCTCACACGTGTTTGGGGTAAATCCTGCATTTCCTTGGGGTTTTGGGCTCATGAAGCCATGGTGAAATGATCAGGAGAAAATCACAAAAACATGGTTGTGAATCTTCAGAATGATTCCTGTGGTAAAATGTTCTCTCAGGGGACATTTAAACGCTCTGAGAACTTCTCCCATTTCACTTTTCCAGAGATGGATCGTGCCATGGGAGGGGGATTTGAGAGAGAGTTTGGAAGAAATGAGATGGGAATGTCCCGGAGTTTTGGAGAGACCTTGGAGAGGGGAATAGGTGAGCGCAGTAAATTAAGTTCATTTCCTGCCTGCTTTTCATCCCTGAACTGCTCAGCAATATCATGGGGGTGCTATAAAATACAATCTGCGCTTTTTTTATAGATTTGCTGTAGGGATTTGGTCAAAATAAAATATTCAGGGAGTGCAGAACGATACACCAATAATGGGGCTGTGAGATGGGGCAGGAAACTTCCCACAGTCCTGATGCACAAAGCCCCTGGACTACTGGAGCTCTGAGCATGGGAATTTATCCCAGCAGAGCTCAGCTGCTCAGGTTTCTGTGTCTCTGTCCAGTTTCTGATGTGTCTGTGTTGTGTTGCAGGCGGTGGAAACGCCAGCATTCCCGGCATCGAGAGGATGGCCCCCGGCATCGATCGCATGGGCTCAGGAATAGAGAGGATCCCAGCCGGGATGGGCCACGGGATGGAGAGGGTGGGCTCGGAGATAGACAGGATGGGGCTGGTGCTGGACCGCATGGGCTCCAACGTGGAGCGGATGGGCTCGGGCATGGAGCGCATGGCACCGCTGGGCATCGACCACATTGCGCCCAGCCTGGAGCGCATGGGCCCGGCCATGGACAGGATGGGCTCCGGCATGGAGCGCATGGGCTCCGGGATAGGCTTCGGCATCGACCGCATGGGCGCCGCCATCGACCGCGTGGGCACCGCCATGGACAGGATGGGCTCGGGCGTGGAGCGCATGGGCGCGGGCATGGATAGGATGGGGCTGGGGCTGGAGCGCATGGTGCCCGCCGGGATGGGCGCGGGCATGGGCCAGGTGATAGAGAGGATGCCGGCGGGGCTGGAGCGCATCGGGGCCCCGCCCATGGACCGCATCGGGATAGAGAGGATGGGAGCAGCCCCCATGGACAGGATGGGCCTGGAGCGCATCGGGGCCACCAACATGGAGAGGATGGGGCCGCCCATGGGGCAGGGCATGGGGGCAGGGATCGAGCGCATGGGGCTGGCCATGGGCAGCAACTTCGAGCGGCCCATGGACATGGAGCGGGGCAGCTTTGCAGGGAATTTTGCAGGGTCCCTGGGAGGAGCCGGAGGCCCTGCGGCCGGGGTGGCCCGGAAAGCCTGTCAGATATTTGTGAGAAATGTGAGTATTCCCCTTTTCCTGCTCTTCCTTTTCCCTCCTCCCCTTTTCCCTGATTCCCTTTCCCTTCATCCTTCCCCAACTCCCCTTTCCCATTCCCTTTCCCACCCGTGGCGTTCATTGTGACTGACATATTTATCTCATCCGTGCTCAGTTTCCAGTCACAATGTCTAATACTGGATGCTGCCAAATTTTTGGGGGAGTTAGAGGAATTTCATTACCAGGAGAGGAGCTCCTGGCTGACCATGATTCCGTGGTTTTATGGCAGTGGCTGTCCCGGGATGGGCCCCATTTCTGGAGAGCTGGGAATACCTGCAGGGTGTTCAGCAGAGCCTCAGTAATAGTTTCTTGTTCTCTTTCCACAGCTGCCTTTCGATTTCACATGGAAAATGCTGAAAGATAAATTCAATGAATGTGGTGAGTTGTCTTTCTCACTCTGAGAAATGCACATAAAAATATGGCCAGTAAATAACCCAGAGGGCAGGGTCAGATGGGATATTGGGAAGAAATTCCTCCCTCGGAGGGTGGGGAGGGACTGGGATGGAATTCCTGGAGAAGTTGTGGCTGCCCCTGGGTGGAACTGGATGAGCTTTAAGGTCCTCCTAGCCCAGGCAATTCCATGATTCCATGGGAACAAAGCACAGCTGATGCTGCACTGCCATTCCAGACAGGGCTTGGGCTCTGCTCCTTCCCTGTCCTGGGACTGAGGCACTCCTTCCAAACAGCAGAGCCAGGGTAGGGAGCAATCCCTGAGGAAGGGAGTTGGGATTTGCTGGGGAGTGCCTGGAGCGTTCAGGCTTACCTCTCCATTCCATCCCCAAATTGGGATTTGCTGGGAATGGCTGGACTGTTCCCCGCTCACCCCTCCGTTCCATCCCCAAATTGGGATTTGCTGGGAATGGCTGGAGAATCCCTGGAGTGTTCAGGCTCACCCCTCCGTTCCATCCCCAAATTGGGATTTGCTGGGAATGGCTGGACTGTTCCCCGCTCACCCCTCCGTTCCATCCCCAAATTGGGATTTGCTGGGAATGGCTGGAGAATCCCTGGAGTGTTCAGGCTCACCCCTCCGTTCCATCCCCAAATTGGGATTTGCTGGGAATGGCTGGAGTGTTCCCTGCTCACCCCTCCCTTACGTCCCCGAATTGGGATTTGCTGGGAAAGGCTGGAGAGTGGCTGGAGCAGCATTTCCCGCTCACCCCTCCATTCTGTCCCCGAACTGGGATTTGCTGGGGAGTTCCTGGAGAATCCCTGGAGCATTCCCCGCTCACCCCTCCATTCTGTCCCCAAATTGGGACTTGCTGGAGAATGGCTGGAGCGTTCCTGGCTCACCCCTCCGTTCCATCCCCGAATTGGGATTTGCTGGGGAATGGCTGGAGAATCCCTGGAGTGTTCAGGCTCACCCCTCTGTTCCATCCCCAAATTGGGATTTGCTGGGAATGGCTGGAGTGTTCCCCACTCACCCCTCCGTTCCATCCCCAAATTGGGATTTGCTGGGGAATGGCTGGAGAATCCCTGGAGTGTTCAGGCTCACCCCTCTGTTCCATCCCCAAATTGGGATTTGCTGGAGAGTCCCTGGAGCATTCCCCGCTCACCCCTCCGTTCCGTCCCCGCAGGGCACGTGCTCTACGCCGACATCAAGATGGAGAACGGCAAGTCCAAGGGCTGCGGCGTGGTGCGGTTCGAGTCCCCCGAGGTGGCGGAGCGCGCGTGCCGCATGATGAACGGGATCCAGCTGCGGGGCCGCGAGATCGACGTGCGGATCGACCGCAACGCCTAGGGAGCCCTGCCCGGCCGGGCCCTGCCATTTGTATTCCTTCTTGTTAACCATCTTACTTTGACTGGATGTAAAGATGTTCAGCCCAACCCGGTTGCTTTCTGGAGTAATTTTAAGTCCTTTTTTTAACTGAGGGAGCCCCCATTTTACTGGTTTTTTGCATTGGAACTGCCATGTGCACAATCTTTTTTTGTAGTTGTGGCATCTCGTTGACCTGACAGATGTAAACAGTCTGACTTTGATAATAAATGCAAGTTCAAGATTTCAGTCACGGCATCCTTTACTCTGCTTCAACTCCCTGTACGCTCAGCTCAGCCAACTCCAATTTGTACCCTGTGAAGTGTCAAAAGAACCAATGTTCCTCTTGCTTTCTGACAGAATCCATCTTTAAAAACGTGCAGGATCTTCCCTTTCCTGCATCCCCCCTAATCCATGGGCACTCCCAGCTCATGGTTTTTCTCTAGTGGTAATGCTGCTGTTAAAAAATAATCTGTACTGTGGGATGTGTCAGTGCCATGGAGAAGGCCTGAGCTGAAACTGGGATTAAAAACCTGGTTTTGCTCTCCTGTGGGGGTGTCCCGCGGGTCCCGGTGGGTTCGGGAAGGGTCCAGCACATTCCCGGGAGTGTCCCGTGGGTTTGGGAAGGGTCCGGGACATTCCCGGGGGTGTCCTGGTGGGTTCGGGAAGGGTCCGGGACATTCCCGGTGGATGTGGGAAGGGTCCGGCACATTCCCGGGGGTGTCCCGGTGGGTTCGGGAAGGGTCCGACACATTCCCGGGGCTCCCGCCCGGTCCCACCGTTCGCGGCCACGTGGCGCGGGCGTCGCGCGGCCGTGACGTCATCCTTCGGCGCCGCGCGAAGGTCACGGGGCGATGGCGGCTGCCGGAGGGTGCCGGGTGAGCGCGGGGGCGCCGGGCCAGGGCGGGACGGGGCCGCGGCGGGGCCTGCCCGGGGCACCGGGCACAGCGAGCGGAGCCGCGGGCCCGGGAGGGCAGCGCGGGGCGCATGGCGCGGCCTCCCCGAGCGGGGCCCAGCGCCGCCGCCGCCGTTCCCTCACAGCCCGCGGGGCCCCGGCGCTGGCAGCCCCGGTGGGGACAGCCGGGACAGAGGGGACCCGGCCCCAGCTCCTCGCCCCGCGCCGGGCTCTCTGCTCCCGCCTGGATCGGTCCCGGAGCCTCCCGCGGGGCCGTGTCCGTGCCGCGGCCGCGGGCTGGGATTCGGTGCTGTCGAAGGCCCCTCCGGCCCGAGCACTGCAGCGTTCCGGGGTCCCGGAGCCCTCCGTGCCCCGAGCATTGCAGCGTTCGGTGCTCCCGGAGCCCTCCGTTCCCGAGCATTGCAGCGTTCGGTGCTCCCGGAGCTCTCCGTGCCCCGAGCACTGCAGCGTTCGGTGCTCCCGGAGCTCTCCGTTCCCGAGCATTGCAGCGTTCGGTGCTCCCGGAGCTCTCCATTCCCGAGCATTGCAGCGTTCGGTGCTCCCGGAGCTCTCCGTTCCCGAGCATTTCAGCGTTCCGGGGCTCCGGAGCCCTCCGTGCCCCGAGCATTGCAGCGTTCGGTGCTCCCGGAGCTCTCCGTTCCCGAGAACTGCAGCGTTCGGTGCTCCCGGAGCCCTCCGTTCCCGAGAACTGCAGCGTTCCGGTGCTCCCGGAGCCCTCCGTTCCCCGAGCTGCTCCCTTGGCCTCTCGGGGCTCATCTAAGGTTGATTTTCCCGTGAACGGCGGGAGCTGCACACGGAGCTGCCCCAAAACTCCCTCCTTGAGGGGCTCGGAGGGTTTTTTGTGGCCAGCGCTAAACGTGGGTGAAGGATTTCTGGAGCTGCATTCGCTCAGTGCTTGGGCTCCTGCCCCGAGGTTGTCCTTGAGGGAATACAGATTTTTAAGGTGTGAATGTCACATTTCCGTGGTTCTCACCTGCTGCAAACCCTGAGCTCAGCGATGAGCCCTTCCAGTGCAGGAATTCCAGATTTGAGCTCAGCAGGGCGGCAGAACAATCCAGGGATCACTCTGGGATCTTCCTGCTCTGTGACTTGGGGCAGCACAAACACTTAGAAGGCTCCTGGTTTTCCTTCATAGATAGGAAAAAGTTACGTTTGGAGGAGTTTTCCCAGAAAAATCAATGTGCTTCTCACATTCCAGCTCCAGCTTGGGTTTGTGCATCGCCGCTGTCCCAAACCCAGGTGCTGGCAGCTCTGGGATGGTTCCCTGAGCTTTCCTGTGCTGTTTTCCTTGCAGAAATGTCTCCTCAGTGGCCTGTGGCTCCTTTCCCGGCGCTATCCCATCCCTGCCTTGCCCCGGAGTGCCCTGTACAGGATCAGCAGCCCTGCCTTGGCCCCTCCCCAGGTTGGTCCCACTGGAATTTGTTCCTTTCCACCCAAAAGTGTTTTCCCAGCAGAGTCCTGAGCTGGGTGTGGGCATGGCTCTGCGAGGCACCAGTCCCAGGCTGGAAATCTCCACTTTTTTGAGTGGAACTCAAGGAATTTTGGGGTGGCTGAGGTTGGATGGGGCTTGGAGCAAGCTGGGATATTGGGGGTGGAACTGAAGGTCCTTTCAACCCAATCCACCCTGGGATTCCATGAAATGTGTTGGGCTTGGGGCTCTCTGAAGGATCAGCTGCTGCTTTTCCAAGTCAGCTCCATGTTTTCCACCTTCTTTAAAGGTGATCAGTGCTTGGCTTAGGTAGATCAACCTCCTGCCTTTGAAACTTGCTTGTTTGACTCCTGTTGGGCTGAATTCCTTGCGATTCTCCAACGTGGAATGGTTTTCTCCAGTCCAGATGCTACTCCTCAGGAGGAAGGAAGGGATTTATATCAGGTTTTGTGGAGAACATCAAACAAGAATTAGCCAAAAACAAAGAGATGAAGGAAAGTATTAAAAAATTCCGAGATGAAGCTAAAAAGCTGGAGGAGTCGGATGCACTTCGGGAAGCAAGGAGGAAATATGTGAGTGTTCCTTGGTTTTATTGCCCAGTCCCTGAGCTCCTACTGCTCTGAGTGTGAATTTCAATGCACAATTGAACTGTTTAGAAGTTCTGCTTGGCTGGAAGCACTCAGTGCTAAATGGATGCCTTGGAATGTTTATTTGTTTTTTTTTTTTTAATTTATTTTTTATTTTAGTGGAAAATCTTTCCAGCAGACGCTTGGCTGCATTTCTGAGCAGATCAAATAATGAGGCATTAAATGGAACATCAAATGTTTCTTTTGCATTGTTCAGAGAGCTCTAAACATCATTATTTGCAAAGCTGAGCTGCTGCTGCTGACTCAGGCAATGAGTTCCTGAAATGTTGCTTTTTTTGCTCTCAATTCCAGCCTTAATGGATTGTGCTTCATCCAAGCTGGGTTTGAGTTTTTTCTGTCTCTTGATTAATGTTCTTTTCCCTCAGAAAACCATTGAATCTGAAACAGTGAAGACCTCAGAAGTGATTAAAAAGAAACTTGAAGAAATAACAGGGACGGTTAAAGAGGTAAGAGGGCCTTTCCTTGAGGCAGCTCTGCTTTCAGCTGGACTTTTGTGGGGGTTGGAATTGTCGTTTTTGGGGGCAGGTGCTGCTGTGCCAGAGCTGATCCAGATCCTGGAGCTTTTGAGAGCAGAGGCATTAACAAAATGATGGATTGAATGTGGTCAGGGGACAGACAGCCCAGGGATTCCTCTGGGGTTTGGGGTTTGGAGAAAAGAGAGACCCCACCTGCAGAGCTGCCTGCAGCTCCAGGAGCCCAAAACAGGAGCGTGGAGCTGCTGGAGAGAGTCCAGAGGAGCCCAGGGAGAGGCTCCCAGGGCTGGATTCCCTCCGGGGAGAGCTGGGGGTGCTCACCTGGAGGAGAGAGCGCTCCAGGGAGAGCTCAGAGCCTCTTGGGGGCCTAGAGGGGCTCCAGGAGGGCTGGGGAGGGGCTGGGGACACGGCCATGGGTCCGGAATGACCTCTCCCTGTTTGCCCTGCAGAGCCTGGACGAGGTGAGCAGGAGTGACCTGGGCAGGAAGATCAAGGAGGGCGTGGAGGGAGCAGCCAAAACTGCCAAGCAGTCGGCGGAGTCGGTGACCAAGGGCGGCGAGAAGCTGGGCAGGACCGCCGCCTTCAAAGCCATCTCCCAGGTACCTGGGGGGCAGGGCTCGGGAGGGAGATCCCAGAGATCTGGGGGGATCTGGATGTGAGATCCTGGAGCTCTTTGAGGGTCTGGCTGTGAAATCCCAGAGCTCTGGGGGGCAGAGCCTTGGGAATGAGATCCCAGAGATCTGGGGGGATCTGGATGTGAGATCCTGGAGCTCTTTGGGAGTCTGGCTGTGAAATCCCAGAGCTCTTTGGGGATCTGGCTGTGAAATCCCAGAGCTCTTTGGGGATCTGGCTGTGGAATCCCAGAGCTCTTTGGGGATCTGGCTGTGGAATCCCAGAGCTCTGGGAGGATCTGGCTGTGGAATCCCAGAGCTCTGGGGGGATCTGGCTGTGGAATCCCAGAGCCCTGGGGGGCAGAGCCTCAGGAATGAGATCCTAGAGCTCTGGGGGGATCTGGCTGTGAAATCCTGGAGCTCTGGGGGGATCTGGCTGTGGAATCCCAGAGCTCTTTGGGGATTAGGTTGTGAAATCCCAGAGCTCCGGGGGGCAGAGCCTCGGGAATGAGATCCCAGAGCTCCGGGGGGATCCGGCTGTGAGATCCAACACCCCTCCCACGAGGAGCCAGCACCGCAGTCTGGCACTGCCAGGGAGGTGCGAGCCTGGCAGAGCTGAGCTCTGCGAGTGTGAGGAGCAGGGTGGGAGATGTCTGTGCAGCAGGATCTGAGCTCCCTGAAATCCCTGTTTCTGCAGAAAATATGGAAAATTCCCAATTCTTTGTTATCAAGCCATGGCTGCCCCATCCCTGGCGGTGCCCAGGGCCTTTTGCTCTCCCAAACCATCGCAGGAGGGATTTTCAGCTTCTGGGGAAACAATAAATCAAACCATTGGGGCTGTTTTCCTTGCAGGGTGTAGAAACTGTTAAGAAGGAAATAGATGAGAGTGTTTTGGGCCAGACCGGTCCCTACAAACGCCCGGAGCGGCTCCGGAAACGCACGGAATATTCCGGAGAGAGGATCAAAGAGCAGCGAGTGTTTGAAGCCAATGAGTACGTGGGGTTCCTCTGGGGGGATATTTCCATGTGGAATTGGGTGGAAAACTTCCAAACAGGTCAGGGATTAAAATGCAGGAGCTGTGGGGTGGGAGCAGGTGGGTCTGGGATCTCGAATCTTCCCATGGTGAAACCAGAAACCTCAAATTCTAAAGCTCAGATTTAATGTTCAGAGGTGAAAATTTGAGCTGAGCATTTTTTGTGCCCTCAGCTTTGACTTCTTGCTGCTGAATGAGGCTCAGGACAAAGCCTGAGCTCCTCTTTTCTCTGCTGCTTTGCTCCTCTGAGTCGAGTTTTATTTGTCTGGGGTTTTATTTGTCTGGGGTTTTATTTATCTGGGGTTTTGTTTATCTAATGTTTTATTTATCTGGTTTTTTATTTGTCTGGTGTTTTATTTATCTGGTGGATCATTTATGGCGCTATAATTAATGGGGCCGTAATTTATTTTATAATTTATGAGGCTGTAACTTATCTTATAATTGCCCTCATCATTTATGTGCTGTCTCAGCCTCGGTGATGCCAAGTGCCTCAGGGATGTTCCCAGGGGTGTTCTCTTTCTTTGTCATCAGTTAATTTTTCCCAAATATCCAGGTTTTCTCCCTTTTTCTGCCCTCTCCAGGGAGGCCATGGGGATGGTGCTGCACAAGGACTCCAAGTGGTACCAGCAGTGGAAAGATTTCAAGGACAACAATGTGGTTTTCAACAGTGAGTGTTGAAAACACTCTGAGGGAGCAGCACATTCCCTTCCCTTCGCTGTTCCCGCCCGGATCCCAATTCCATCTGTGCCTCGGCAGAATGCAAATCACAATTCCCACCTTTTCCGTGGGGTTGGAGCTGCTGTGAGGGGAGAGAGGCAAAGCTGAGAGCTCCGCAGCTTTTCCAGGCTCTCCATCTGTGGCTCCAAACTCTGTCTCTGCTCAGAGGGAGCTGAACTCGTGCTTTTCCTGCTTTTTCCTCTCCAGCTTTGGTCTGGAACAGCTTTGCTCCTCCTGAGCCGGAGGTTAAAACGAGGAAAATCCATAAAAATTCAGAGAGTTTAACCCAACTTCCAAATTGCTGAAATGATTTTTTTAAAGAAAATCCCGTGGTCTTTTTGTGATGTAAAGCTGATCTTTTATATCATCTGAGTCTGTTTCTAATGGGAATGCCCTGAATGCAATCCCAGAATTTCTGTTGGAAAAGCCCTCCTGGACCATCGAGTGCCAGCTGTGCCCAATCCCCACATTGTCACCCCCAGAGCCCTGAGTGCCACCTCCAGGATGGGCACTGCCTTCTCAGAATGAGCCCAAATTCCCTCATCCCATCGGACGAACACTTCCCAGAGGTCCTAAATGGGGAGTGACAGCAGAGGAAAAGTTACTGCAAGTTCAGAATGTTGCAGAAAAATGGGGAGGAGAACAGGGAGAAAAATGGGGAGGAAAATAGAGAAAAATGGGGAGGAAAACAGGGAGAAAAATGGGGAGGAAAATAGAGAAAAATGGGGAGGAAAATAGGGAGAAGAATGGGGAGGAAAACGGGGAGGAAAATGGGGAGGAAAACAGGGAGGAAAATGGGGAGGAAAACGGGGAGGAAACCAAGCCCCAGGTGGTGCTAACAGAGGGATTTGGGAGAGGTTGGGCCCTGCAGGGCATTCCCTGGCTCGGGATGAGCTGGAGACACTCTGTTCCCGTTCCAGGGTTCTTTGAGATGAAGATGAAGTACGACGAGAGCGACAACGCCTTCATCCGAGCGTCCCGCGCCGTCACCGACCGCGTCACCGACCTCATCGGTACGGCCGCGCCCGGGGCTCACCTGGGGCTCACCTGGGGCTGAGCCTGGGCTCACCTGGGGCTCACTTGGGGCTCACCTGGGGCTCATCCCAGTCCCATCCCAGTCCCATCCCAGTCCCATCCCAGAGCCCATCCCAGAGCCCATCCCAGTCCCATCCCAGTCCCATCCCAGCGCTCATCCCAGAGCCCATCCCAGAGCCCATCCCAGTCCCATCCCACTCTCATCCCAGTCCCATCCCAATCCCATCCCAGAGCTCATTCCAGCCCCATCCCCGTCCCATCCCAGTCCCATCCCAGTCCCATCCCAGTCCCATCCCAGTCCCATCCCAGATCCCATCCCAGTCCCATCCCAGATCCCATCCCAGTCCCATCCCAGAGCTCATCCCAGTCCCATCCCAGTCCCATCCCAGAGCCCATCCCAGTCCCATCCCAGTCCCATCCCAGTCCCATCCCAGATCCCATCCCAGTCCCATCCCAGTCCCATCCCAGTCCCATCCCAGTCCCATCCCAGAGCCCCTGGCTCCGCTCCTGCTCTCTCCCCCTGCTGCTCTGGGCCACATTCCCGAGCCGTTCATGGCTCATTCCAGTGATGGGTGGGAGGACAATCCCAACCCCGGGCTGGGATCAATCCCAGGTTTATCCCCAAGGCTGGAGTTGTTCCCAAGGTGCCCCAAGCCCTGTCCCTGTTCCCTGGGGCTGTACCACTACCCCACCGAGCTCTTTTCGCAGGGGGACTGTTCTCCAAGACGGAGATGTCCGAGGTGCTGACCGAGATCCTCAAGGTGGATCCATCCTTCGACAAGGATCGCTTCCTGAAGCAGTGTGAGCGCGACATCATCCCCAACGTCCTCGAGGTGGGACAGGATCCTCATCTCTGCTGTGCTTTTCCCTTTATTAGCCCATGGAATATTATTTTTTTTACCTCTCCGTTGCAAAAATGGAGAGGTGGGACAGGATTGGCTTCTCCAGCTCTGCACAGAGCCTCGGGAGAGGAATTGGGTCCCAAACCACGTTTAGGTTCAAACCATGAGATGACAAATGATTGTTGTGGCCTGGAAAACAGCAGAGGAGAAATCAGAGGAAAGTGGGGCAGAAAATGGTGACAGCAGAGGGATAAGGGAAGGAATTTGGGGTTCTAAACGATCTGGGGTTTGGGAAGAGGAGCAGGTCATGACAAATGGTTCAGGAGTCATTGAAGTGTCTGAAATTGGATGTTTTCAAAGACTTGGATTGATGTAAATGGATGTAGGTCCCTGTCCCTGCAGCAGGAAAGACAGAGGGAATTAGGGGTTTGAAATCAGCAGGAATTGTTCCGAGAGGCTCAGGAGAGGCTGGAAAAACTGGGGCTGGAGGAGCCCAAGGTGGGATCCTTCCGTTCCCTCTGTGCCCTGAATTTTTCCGTCTGGAGACCGGCAGCTCTGGTTCTGCTCTGTCCTCCTGCTCCTGTTTGATCCCAGGATTTCTGAGCCCCACGAGCTCTGCTGACTCTCTGGGAGGTTTAACAGGAAGATTTAACAGGAAGGTTCAGCTGGGAGCTCCAACAGTTTAATTATCCAAAGGTTTCTGTCCCTTGCACTGAGCTCCTGTGTTTTTATAGAAATCTTTCTGCTGTTCCCTTCTGCAGCTCCAGATTTCCCCAGAGTCCCACAAAATGTGGAATTTAAGGAGTTTTTCTCCTGGAAGGGCTGATTGGTCCCAGTTTGGTACAGGAGGAGCTCTCCAAAGTTCTGTTTGATTTCCTCCGCAGGCTCTGATCTCCGGAGAGCTCGACATCCTCAAGGACTGGTGCTACGAGGCGGTGAGTGAAGCTCCCGAAATCCCCCAGAGGTTGGGATTCTCCTGTGAAATTTGGGTTATTTTGGGGGGACTTTGCAAAGTGTGTGGAGGGAGAGGGATTTTTCAGTCCATTTTTGCCAGGAGGCTGAGGTCAGACTCTTCCCAGCAGTTCCCAGAGACAGGACAAGAGCACAAACTGAAATGTGGGAATTTCCAGCTGAGAGTGAGGAAAGCATCTCCCTGAGGGTGGGAACAGCCTGGGGTGTCCTTCCCTTGGGATATCCCAAACCCTGCGCCCCCTCCACCCCCAGCCCTGCTGGGACAGCCTGGATTTGGGATCAGAGCTGTTCAGAGACCCAGAATCAAGAGCTGAACTCAAATTGCTCTGTGGAGCTCCAGTTCTGCCAATCCTCCTGGCTTTGGTGGAGCCTGAATCCCAAAATTGGGTGGGGAGGCTCAGGGACAGCTGAGCTCCCCAGTATTAATGTGTTGGAGGCTGCAAAATAATTGTTGTAAAATCCAAAATAATTGTGTTGGAAAAGCCAAAATAATTGTGTTCTAAAATCCAAAATAATTGTTGGAAAATCCAAAATAATTGTGTTGGAAAATCCAAAATAATTGTGCTGATCTATTCCAAGAGCTGAATTTCTCCAAGAAAATTCCCTGTGCTGTTCCCCACCACCAGAGGGCTGGGAGAGGCAATTTTTTTCTCTTTAATAAACCCTGATGAATGTTTTTCATACCAATAATGCAATCTGAAAGCAAAGCATCCTCCCTGTTTCCAGCAGCCTTGGGAATGACACCTCAGGATCGCTCTGCAGCTCCCCTGCAGTTTGTGAGACAAAAACCAAACATTTCCCAGGCTGCTGGAATTGGAAATTGAGCTGCTAAGTCAAGAATAATCGCTGGGATAAGCCAGGGGAGGCAGTGGGAATCCTATCCCTGAGAATCCAGGGGGTGAAGCCTCTTCAGAGTCACCCCGTGGGTGCTGAGCTTGTGATTCAGTCACTAAACTCCTGATTTCCCATGTTTTTTCCCTGGTTTCCTCTGGTTTTCCCTTTTTTTCCCCTGTTTTCCCTGATTTTCCCTGTTTTCCCATTTTTCCCTGGTTTCCCTGTTTTTCCCTGTTTTCCCTGTTTTTCCCTGTTCTCCCATTTTCCCCGTTTTTCCCCATTTTCCCATTTTTCCCTTTTTTCCCCGTTTTTCCCCATTTTCCTGTTTTCCCCTGCTTTTCCCCGTTTTCCCATTTTCCCCCATTTTCCCGTTTTCCCTGTTTTTCCCTGTTCTCCCATTTTCCCCGTTTTTCCCCATTTTCTCCTGTTTTTCCCGATTTTCCCATTTTTCCCCATTTTCCCCATTTCCCTGTTTTCCCCATTTTCCTGTTTTTCCCCTGTTTTTCCCGATTTTCCCATTTTCCCCTGTTTTCCCCCATTTTCCCCATTTTCCTCTCTTTCCCCTGTTTCTGCTCTCCAGTTCAGCTGTGAGTCCCTTGGCTCTCAGCTCCTCCCATTCCGCCCAGGAAAAAGGAGATTTTCCATGGGAATTCGGTGAATCCCAAAGCCTCGGCCGCAGTTCTCTGATCCCTCAGCACATCCACACAAACCTGACCTTCATTCCTTTTTTTTTTTTGTGCCTCTAAGTGCAATTCCCCATTTTTTGAGCAATCTCAACCCCTCTGTTCTCCCCCAGACCTACAGCCAGCTGGCCCATCCCATCCAGCAGGCCAAGGCCTTGGGGCTGCAGTTCCATTCCAGGATCCTGGACATCGACAACATCGACGTGAGTTCCCTGGCCCTGTTCCCATTTCGGGGAGGAGTTCAGCTCCACAGCTCAGGAGGGTTTTTTTAGGATCGTGAAGGTTGGAAAAATCCTCCGGGATCATTAAGTCCAACCTTCCTTGCTCTCACTGCTTGTTTTGGCCCCTGGGGTTTGGAATTTCTGCTTCCAGAGGGAAAATCCTATTGCTGAAAGGGAAAATCCCATTGGTGAAAGGGAGAATCCATTGCTGGAAGGGAAAACCCTATTGCTGGAAGGGAAATCCCATTGCTGGAGGGGAGAATCCCATTGCTGGAAGGGAAAATCCATTGCTGGAAGGGAAAATCCTATTGCTGGAAGGAAAGTCCCATTGCTGGAAGGGAAAATCCTATTGCTGGAAGGAAAGTCCCATTGCTGGAAGGGAAAATCCTATTGCTGGAAGGGAAAATCCTATTGCTGGATGGGAAAATCCCATTGCTGGAAGGGAGGATCCCACTGCGGGAAGGGATCCCAGCCCTGAAAAATAATCCCTAGTTATTTATTTCTTTTTTTAAATTGACTTCCCCATTCCAACGGGAAGTCTGAGAGGGGACAGTCCTGCTCCTCCTGCAATCCCATGGGGTGGGGTGGATGTTGTGGGGTTGTTGGTGGCATCGAAAATACCCTGGAAATTGGGTTTGGGTGGAAAATTTTTGATTAGGATGGAGTGGGTGAGTCAGGTCAGCTGGTGGGATGGGATGGGATGGGATGGGATGGGATGGGATGGGATGGGATGGGATGGGATGGGATGGGATGGGATGGGATGGGATATGGGATCCATGGGATGGGATGGGATATGGGATCCATGGGATGGGATGGGATGGGATGGGATATGGGATCCATGGGATGGGATCCATGGGATCCATGGGGTGGGATATGGGATATGGGATATGGGATATGGGATATGGGATGGGACCATAGGATCCATGGGATGGGATCCATGGGATGGGATCCATGGGATAGGATCCATGGGATAGGATGGGATCCATGGGATAGGATCCACGGGATGTGATCTATGGGATCCATGGGATATGGGATGGGATCCATGGGATAGGATCCATGGGATGTGATCTATGGGATCCATGGGATATGGGATGGGATCCATGGGATGTGATCTATGGGATCCATGGGATCCATGGGATGGGATATCCATGGGATGGGATCCATGGGATGAGATGGGATCCATGGGATAGGATCCATGGGATATGGGATGGGATCCATGGGATCCATGGGATGGGATCCATGGGATGGGATCCATGGGATCCATGGGATCCATGGGATGGGGCAGTCACACGGAGCTGATTCCCTGCCTCAGGCACAGGAACGTGGCAGAGGTGCTGAGATCCCCTCAGGGGACAGGAAAATCTCCCTATAAATAAATGTATTCCTTTGTGACACAGCCTCCCTTTGTTAGGGGACAAAACTCAATATTTGGGGACATTTCAAAAGAGGAAAATCCTGCGGCTCCTTTGGGGCAGCACAGGCAGGAATTCCAGAGCTGAAGAGCAGCAAAGCGTTCCGTGGCATTCCCACAAAAAAGGGGATGCAGGAGATCTCCCTCAAAAGGCAGGAAGAGAAATCTGGGTTTTTTAAAAGAAGAAAGCTGAATTCTCCACTCCTCTTGCATCCCAGTGAATAAGTTCTTTAAATATTTAATGGAATGTCCTGGGAACAGAGGGAAAAAATCCTGGCAAACAAAAGGTTCTCACCTTGAAGTCGTTCTGGTACAACTTTTGTCTTGTTCAGAACAACTTCGTGGCAAAAATGGATTTAAAAGCAAGAGAAAAGGCTTCATTTGATCCTTGTGGGTCCCTTCCAGCTCAGGATATTCTGATTCCAAGCATTTCCTTCAGAAAATTCCGTTTTTTGGAGAGCAGGGTGTCTTTGATTTTTGCTTCCTAATTGGAAATAACGGAGCAGTGCTTGTTCCCATTTCCCACATTCATGGACTCGGGAACATAACGAAAAAATCCACAACCGTTTGGGGAAAGCTTTGAAGTTCAGATTTCCAAGTCCTTTTTCACTCGGAAGTTTTTTGGGAAGCTGCTTTTCCATAACATCCAAACCCTGTCATTAATGGATTTAATCGTTAACCTCATTAATTCATCTCTGGGGCCTCAGGGAGGGCAGGAACCCATGGAATGTTTTCTGTGTTTTCCATGGAACATTTTCCGTGTTTTCCATGGAATGTTTTCCGTGTTTTCCATGGAATGTTTTCCGTGTTTTCCATGGAATGTTTTCTGTGTTTTCCATGGAACACTTTCCGTGTTTTCCATGGAATGTTTTCTGTGTTTTCCATGGAATGTTTTCTGTGTTTTCCATGGAACATTTTCCGTGTTTTCCATGGAATGTTTTCTGTGTTTTCCATGGAATGTTTTCTGTGTTTTCCATGGAATGTTTTCTGTGTTTTCCATGGAACATTTTCCGTGTTTTCCATGGAATGTTTTCTGTGTTTTCCATGGAACGTTTTCTGTGTTTTCCATGGAACGTTTTCCGTGTTTTCCATGAAATGTTTTCTGTGTTTTCCATGGAATGTTTTCTGTGTTTTCCATGGAACATTTTCCGTGTTTTCCATGGAATGTTTTCTGTGTTTTCCATGGAATGTTTTCTGTGTTTTCCATGGAATGTTTTCTGTGTTTTCCATGGAACATTTTCCGTGTTTTCCATGGAATGTTTTCTGTGTTTTCCATGGAACATTTTCCGTGTTTTCCATGGAACATTTTCCGTGTTTTCCATGGAACATTTTCCGTGTTTTCCATGGAATTCTCTGTGCCTGCAGCTGGCCATGGGGAAGATGATGGAGCAGGGACCAGTGCTGATCATCACCTTCCAGGCCCAGGTGGTGATGGTGATCAAGAACCACAAGGGGGACGTGGTGGAAGGGGACCCGGTGAGTGGGGACAGGGGTGGGGCTGGGGGCACGTTTGGGGTCTGGGACACATTTGGGATCTGGGACACATTTGGGGTCTGGGACACATTTGGGGTCTGGGAAATGTTTGAGGTCTGGGAAATGTTTGAGGTCTGGGAAATGTTTGGGGTCTGGGACATGTTTGGACTCTGGGAAATGTTTGGGGTCTGGGACGCGTTTGGGATCTAGGACACATTTGGGGTCAGGGGCACATTTGGGGTCTGGGACACATTTGGGGTCGGGGGCACATTTGGGGTCAGGGGCACATTTGGGGTCAGGGGCACATTTGGGGTCAGGGTCATGCTTGGGGTCGGGGGCACATTTGGGATCTCCCACTGCCGCTCCAGCTCCATCCCATTCCCGCCGCTGCTGATTTTTCCTCCCCCTTTTCCCTTCCCGAAGGGTGCCAGGAGAGCAGAGCCCTCTGGCAAACAGGGTGGGGGCAGAGTTGAGTCACTGGATGAAAAAAATGCCCAAACACCCATTTTTAGCTCACACTCACACAAAATGATGTCTTTATTCCCCGAAAATCCCACAGGGAACTCCCACAGCTTCATGCAGTGTGTGGCTCTCGGGGAGCACAGCAGGCACTGATTTTTGGGGCAAACCCTGGCACCTCTTGGGGTGCCCTTTGGGGTGGGGCTGCTCCTTCCCAGGGATTCCAGGCTGAGCCTGGCCCCTGGAATTGCCTGGAGTGGTGGCAGCAGCCAGAGGAGGTTCCTGGAATTCCTTTATTCCCAAGGATCTCTCTCCAGCAGCTCTGACCTGCCCTGGGTCCCCAGGCACTGCTGGGGACATGGGGACAGTGCTGGGCTGGCACTTCCCAGCACTGCTGGGGACATGGGGACAGTGCTGGGCTGGCACTTCCTGGCACGTTTTTCTCAGAATTAATACAGGCATTTAACAAATATTGGCTTTTCGCAGCCCTGGCCTTTAGTCCAGGCTGGAAAAATGGGATTTTTGTGAGCAATGGGGCCCATCTGGGCTGATTCACAAGCAGGGCAGGAACAGCTGATCCAGTGATTCCCTGCATTCAGTTCCTGCATTCCTGGGAGATAAATATTGATGGGATAATTATTGAACAGGATATCAAAGTCTGTTTGCTGTCGGATTCCTCCGGAGCTGCAATAAATCAGGGAGAGGCATTGAAATTCTCCGGTGGAACCCAAACTTCAGCTTTAATCAGCTCCCCGGGGCTGGGTGGAGCTGCTGAGCTGCCCTGGAATATCAAACACGGGGGGTTTAGGGAAAGGGGAGCCTCAGACCCACAGAATTCCAGTGCTGGGAGGACCTTAAAGGTGCAGTGTGTCCGTGCCCCCCTGAGCGTGGGATTTTGGGATTTCCCTGCAGGACAAGGTTCTGCGGATGCTCTACGTGTGGGCGCTGTGCCGGGACCAGGACGAGCTGAACCCCTACATGGCCTGGAGGCTGCTGGACATTTCCTCCTCCAGCACGGAGCAGGTGCTCTGAGGGGGCTGGGCCTGCCCTCTGCCCCTCTGCAGCTCGGAGCTCACCCAGCCTCCACCAGGAACAGCCCAGGCTGGGTTTTTTGGGAGAGCAGGCTCCTGGTTATCCCAATCCCCATCCCAGAGGGAATGGGGCACCTCCCTGCTCGGCTTTGCCGTGCCCGAGGCACCGGAGGGCTCGGGGAGCTCAAGAGAATGTGAGACGAAGCTGCTGGTGGTGCTTCTTCCCTCGTGCCTCAGGGAGGCTCCCGGGGCTTCCCAGAGCCCCCAGCGCTGGGAATCACGGGGAGCTCCCATTCCCACCCGCCGGATCCGCAGAGATCCCCGAGAGGCCTTGGAGGGGCTGGCTCTGCTCTTGGCTGCCAATCTCCTGTCCGAGCTCCAGCCTCGCGTCCCTGCCGTGTCTTGCACTTTCCCAAACCAAATACAGCCAGGACTTTGCACATGGAGGTGTTGGATGCTGGGGATGGGGATGGGCTGGGCTGAGGGCGATGCTGGAATATCCTGGGGTGAGGTTTGGATATCCATGGCTGGGCTGGGGGCGATGCTGGAATATCCTGGGGTGAGGTTTGGGTATCCATGGCTGGGCTGGGGGCAATGGTGGAATATCCAGGATGAGGTTTAGGTATCCATGGCTGGGCTGGGGGCGATGCTGGAATATCCAGGATGAGGTTTGGGTATCCATGGCTGGGCTGGGGGTGCTGTTGGAATATCCAGGATGAGGTTTGGATATCCATGGCTGGGCTGGGGGTGATGCTGGAATATCCTGGGATGAGGTTTGGGTATCCACGGGATGCTGCTGCTCCTGTCCTGCTCCTCATGTCCCCAGTGCCACCGAGAGCCACAGCCGCACCCCTCAGGCTGAGGGGAGGGCGGAGGCTGTGGGGAGGAGGAGAGGGAATGTCTGAGGATTTGGAAACTCTGAATTGTTCTGATCCATCCCGTCTCATTCCCAGGAGGAAAGCTGTGCTCCTTGCTCAGCTCTGGCTGCAGCTCTGGGTTTGTCTGCTCCTCATCCCTGCACAGATCCCATGTCCAGGAGCAGAAACCTCCCCAGCTTGCTGCTGGAGCGTGGGGTGAAATTCCCTCTCAGGCCCAATCATAAAAACGGGGTTTGAAAATCCCAAATCATCAAAAAAATCCCCGAAATTCGGTTTGCATTGGCAGCGTTCGGTGGGGTTTGGGACCCTCTCCTTCCTGAGCCTGTCCCTGCGGGGAGGAGGAGCAGGGCAATGTCTGGGGAGGGAGCAGGAGCTGCAGGATTTGGGATTCTGGAGGTGTCTGGGAGCCGAGCTGGGGTTGGGGTGAGGCACCACCTGCCCCCTGCCCATGGAGAATGAGGTGGGGAAAAGCTGGGAGGGGAAATGGAGGATTGCTGTGGTGCTGAGGGTGATTAAAGAGAATAATTCCAGTTCCTCCTTCTCTTCCGAGTGTCCGGAGCTCCAACATCCCTGGGATGAGACATTTTCCTTGGAAGGTGACAAATCCAGGAGCAGGGGCTGCCCTTGGAACATTCCCAGAGTGTGAGGGTGGGGTGTGGATCCAGGGTCACATCCAGGGACAGTTCTGGGTCACAGCCACCCCAGGAATGCTCCGGGCTGGGAAAGGAGACGGAGCTGGGAAAGGGAACGGAGCTGGGGAAGGGCTCAGCCTGGAGAAAAGAGATCAGGGGAGCTCTTGTGGCTCTGCACAGCTCCTGACAAGAGGGGACAGCTGGGGGGATCTGGGGACAAGGGGAAGTGGCCTCAAGCTGTGCCAGGAGAGGCTCGGGTTGGATATTGGGAAAATCCCTTTGTGGAAAACATCAAACATTGGAAGAAGCTGCCCAGGGCAGGGGTGGAGCCCTGGAGGGGTTTCAGATCCTGGGGATGTGGCCCTGGGGACACGGTCAGGGTGGCCTTGGCAGTGCTGTGTTCCCGCCTGGGCTCCGTGGCCTCGGGGGCTTCTCCCAGCCCTGGCATTCCACAATTCCACGCTGGGCACCGCCAGGGCTCATCCCCGGGCTGTCTCCGAGGCAAGCAGGGTTGCCATGGGGATGGTGGCACTGTGGGATGTGACTCAGAGCCGGGAGCTGCTCCTGCCACGCTCTGACACTCCGTGGGCTGTTCCCAGCCCGGCGCGGGGGGCTCGGAGCCCCCACAGCCCCCGCACCTCCCCGGGTGCTGCAGCCCAGCCTGGGCACTGCCAGGGGCACTGCTGGGCATTCCACTCGTGATTCTGTGATTCCACGGCTGCCCTCGCAGGGCTGACCCATCCCCTGAGGGTGTCCCAAGGCACTCAGGGCTTTGCCCCGCGGCTCCTGCAGTGCCAGAGGTGTTGAGCCCTTTCCCAGTTTCGTGCTGGAGCTTTCATTGAGCCCTTTCCCAGTTTCATGCTGGAGGTGTTGAGCCCTTTCCCAGTTTCGTGCTGGAGTTTTGTTGAGCCCTTTCCCAGTTTGGTGCTGGATTTGGATGGGATGTGATGGTCAGGATGGCTCTGACGTCCGCAGCGATCTCTCAGCGCTCAGAGCTCCTCTGTTCCTCCCTCCGATGCATTTTTTAGGGACGCAGCCCCTGCCAGGTGAAATTGTCCTCCCTGGGCTCTTCTGGCACAGGGTCTCTCCTTTCCAGCCCTGAGCACACAAAGCGTTCCTGCCAAATGACAGCTCCGAGGAAGAGCCGTGCCAAGCCCCGAGCACCAACCTCGTTTAGGAACGATTCATTAGAGGGGGAAGGTTTTCTTCAATGAGGTGTTGTTCATCTGGGAGCGGAGCTGGGACAGATCCATGGAGCAGCAGCCTCCTGTGCCGCCTCCCCAGAGCTCAGCTCTGTGCCAAAGCCTCGGAGATGTTTTTGTTTGTGGTGAATGGTTCCAAAATGATTCTTCTCCTGGATCAGATCAGCTCCAAGAGCTGCGAGTTCTCCCCGGGAGCTGCTGGAGCGAGCAGGGACTGTCAGGCTCGGTGCAGGGATGAGTTCCTGAGGGATGTGGGGATTCTTCTGGCTCCGACTATTCCTCCCAATTTAAATCAATAAATCAAGCTTAATTAAGGCAAAGGCTTGGAGAACAACTCCCCCCACACTTTCCCATGGAGCACGGGGAGGAAATCCTGCTTGGAAAGGCTCTGGCTGTGGCTGCCCCATCCCTGGGGGTGTCCAAGGGTTGGACAAGGCTTGGAGCAGCCTGGGATAGTGGGAAGGGGGAAGGGAATGGGACTGAAAGGCCTTTAGGATCCTTCTACCCACCCCATTCCCTGATCCAGCCCTAAAGTGCAGAGTCACTGCCGTGGCCTCGGCAGAGCCGGAACACCGCAGGGCCATGGAGGGCATGAAACATCCCCAGACTCCAAATGTCAGCGCTGAGGGATGGGATGGGATGGGATGGGATGGGATGGGATGGGATGGGATGGGATGGGATGGGATGGGATGGGATCCATGGGATGGGATGGGATGGGATGGGATGGGATGGGATGGGATGGCCGCAGCTGCAGATCCTGCAGCAATTCGCTTCCCAGAAGGAAGGAGCTCCCCACCATCCCCACCGGAGTGTCAGGAGCAGGTCTGACACAGCTCCAGAGGGGCTGCAGCAGCTGGGACACCCCACGGGCCCATGGCTGTCACTGCTGGGACACTCCACGGGCCCATGGCTGTCACTGCTGGGACACACCATGGGCCTATGGCTGTCACCGCCAGGCACACAGAGCTCTGCAGGAGCTCTCGGGGATGTCCCGGCAGGGACAGGGCTGGGAAACACCAGGAATGCCCCGGGAGATGGCATCTGACAGCCAGGTTAGCCCTTAGAGGCCATCCTGCTCCCAGGGCTGGATTTCAAAGCAGACCTTGGCAGGGAAATCAGCACGGGTTAAGGGATGGATCCATTGATTTTATTCTGTCCTTGATCTCGATCTTGCCTTTCCCTGGGATGTTTTCGGCTGAGGTGCTTTTAAAAACAGCTTTAATTCATTTTCCCTCGGCTGCTGCAGTGCTGCTAATTGGGAACTGGGACTATCTGACAGGATTTACATAGATTTTGAAATGGGAAAGGAATAACTTCCAAAAATACCTCCCTTTTTAAACGCAAATGCAGCAGAAACTTCACGAACCCGTTTTCTTAAAATACCCTGAAAATCCGCCGTGATTTTGATGGATCCTTTCTGCCAGCACGGCTTGCTCTTGGAAGGGATGGGCTGCAGGATCCGATCATCCTGACAGGCTCTGATCGCAGCGCGATCTGCCACCCCGCAGCGCCTGCCCAGACCTTCCTGCACACCCGGCTCTGCCCGGGAGCACGGGCTCGGTGTTCCCGGGAGAACGGGCTCGGTGTTCCCGGGAGAACGGGCTCAGTGTTCCCGGGAGCACGGGCTCGGTTTGCCCGGGAACAGAGGCTCGGTTTTCCCGGGAACAGAGGCTCGGTTTTCCCGGGAACACGGGTTCGGTTTCCCGGGAAGAGAGGCTCGGTTTCCCGGGAACAGAGGCTCGGTTTTCCCGGGAAGAGAGGCTCGGTATTCCCGGGAACATGGGCTCGTTCTCCCGGGAGCACGGGCTCGGTATTCCCGGGAACAGAGGCTCGGTTTTCCCGGGAACACGGGCTCGGTTTTCCCGGGAACAGAGGCTCGGTTTTCCCGGGAACAGAGGCTCGGTTTCCCGGGAACAGAGGCTCGGTTTTCCCGGGAACAGAGGCTCGGTTTTCCCGGGAACACGGGCTCGGTTTTCCCGGGAACACGGGCTCGGTTTTCCCGGGAACACGTGCCGGCGCTGGACTCGCGGCTCCCGCGGCCCCCGCGGCCGTGGGATGGCCCCGCTCCACTCGGGGCTGTTTCGGTGCCGTGGGCTGTGAGTGGGTCCTGCCCTGGCGGGGATGAGCCCCGCGGTCTCCATGGGCACCGGCACGTCTGAGTTCCCCGGTAACGTCTGCCACGAGCTCCCGTAGCCATGGAGACACCGAAGCCGCGCACAGCAACACTTTTCCAGGCGTTTTTTTCCTTTTTTTTTTTCCTCCTGTCAGCCTCCTCGGCTCTGTGTGGCTCTGCTGTGCCCTCAACGAGGGCTGATAATTTTCAGGGAATTGTGGATTTTTGTGTGGAATGTCGGCTGAGAGCCCTGGCAAAGCCTGTCCTTGCCCCCAGCATCCCAATGCCCTCCTGGTCTGTGTCCCACCGACCTCATCCCATTCCCAACCCAAACCATTCCACGTGGGATGAGCATCTGGAGCAAGGCTGGGAGAGCCAGGGCGTTCAGCTGGAGCAGGGAAGGATGCAGGGAGGCCTCAGGGCCTCTTCCAATGTCCAGAGGACTCCGGGAGAGCTGGAGAGGGACTGGGGACACGGGGTGGAGGGGAAATGCGGTCACGCTGTGCTCTGCCCCGGCTGTGGGGCAGGCCGCGCTCCAGAGGATGGAGCAGCAGGAATGGTGCAGCAGATCTTGGCCGAAAAATCTCGTGGGGCCTGGGTCCCTCCTGCCTGTCCCGGCACGGCTCTGCTCCGAGGCTGTGTCCCCTTCCCGGCACCCCCGCGGCCGCTCCTGCTCCCCAATCCTCAGGGTCACTCCGTGGGTGTCCCTGCGGCCACCTTGACCCCCATCCCATATTGTCACAGCATTCCCATGGCTCTGCTCCTCCCTGCGTGCCCAGGGTCCTCCTGCAGGACCACGCCCCTGCAGCCTCCTGTCCCCAGGGCCCTGCGCTGTCACCTCCCCGTGTGTGCCCCCCGATTGCTCTGCATCCCCAGGGCACCGCAGCCCTGCATCCCTAAAATCCTTCCAGGGCACCAGACCCCTGCATCCCTAAAATCCCTCCAGGGTACCACACCCCTGCATCCCTAAAATCCCTCCAGGGTACCACACCCCTGCATCCCTAAAATCCTTCCAGGGCACCAGACCCCTGCATCCCTAAAATCCTTCCAGGACACATCCCTACATCCCTAAAATCCCTCCAGGGCACATCCCTGCATCCCTAGAATCCCTCTGAGCTCCCACACCCCTGCATCCCTAAAATCCCCCCAGGGTACCACACCCTGCATCCCTAAAATCCTTCCAGGGCACCGCAGCTCTGCACCCCTAAAATCCTTCCAGGACACATCCCTACATCCCTAAAATCCCTCCAGGGTACCACACCCCTGCATCCCTAAAATCCCTCCAGGGTACCGCACCCCTGCATCCCTAAAATCCCCCCAGGGCACCGCATCCCTGCATCCCCAAATCCATTCAGGGCACATCCCTTCATCCCTAAAATCCCTCCAGGGCACCACACCTCTGCATCCCCCCACTCCACCTGCATCCCCAGGGAACCACATCCCTAAAACCCCTCCGAGGTACCACAGCCTTGCATCCCTAAAGTCCCCCCGCGTCCCTCGGTCCCCCGGCGCCACATCCCGCGCCCCTTCCCGCATCCCCACGTTATCCCATCCCCCCCTCCTCCCCCTCCCACCTTCCCGCAGCTCCGCACGCCTCCCACCCCCTCCGCCTCCTCGCAGCCCTGCATCCCCACGCGGGTACCACACCCCCGCCTCCATCCCCCGCATCCTCCATCCCCCGCGCCCTCCGCATCCCCGCACCCCTCCCGCGCCCCTCCCGCACCCCATCGCTCCTCACTCCGCCCCCCCGATCGCAGCTCCCCCCCCGTTCCGCAGCCCAATCAGGGCCGCTCGGAGGAATTCAAACCCCGGCCCCGCAAGCGCCGGCGGCGGCTCCGCTCCGCTCCCCGGGCCGGGAAGGCTGCGCCGTGGAGCGGCCGGGAACGGCGCCGGCAGCGGCAGCGGGACCGGGACCGGGAGCGGGGCCGGTCCGGATGGGCTCGGGGAGCGGCGGGGCGGGCGCGGCCCCCGCCCGCCGCCCGGAGCGCAGGTGAGCGAGGGGAAACCGGGGGGGACCGGGGGGAACCGGGGGGACCGGGAAAGTTTGGCGGCGGAGCCCCCGGGCTGCACCGGGCACCGCCCGCCCGCGGCTCCGCAGGGGCGGTGCGGGATGCGGGGGACTCCGCTCCCGGTGCCGCTCCCGGTGCCGCTCCCGGTGCCGCTCCCGGTGCTGCTCCCGGCCCCGGTGGGTTCCCTGCAGGGGTGGCGGTCCGGAGATGTGCGGTATCCCCGGGGAAGGGGCGCGCCCGGGGGCTGTGACAGCCTGGGGTGGGGGCGGAGGGGAAAAAAGAGAATTTCGGAAGAAATATCGCTATCAGATAAAATCTGGGATGGGCGTTTTGGGGAAGAAGAAGTGGAAAACAAGGAATTCCCGCAGCTGCTGCAGAGCCGCTGGTTTTGGGGTTCTCCTGGCTGGGAGCAGAGGGGGATCTGCCGAAGCCCGCGAGAGCTGAGGGGCTTTGGGGTGCCCACGCCGGCTCTGGGAGGCGGGGGAGGGCGGCTTCGGGAAACTTTGGGATGCGGTGGAGCTGCTCGGTCCCTCCCGGAGCCGGGGGTCTGTGCGAGCCGGGGGATCCCGCAGAGCCCCGGGACAAAGGGCTGAGCCGCGGAGCTGCCCGGGGGCGTTTCGCTCTCAGCCCCTCGGCAAGAGCCCGAGCCGCGGGAGCTCCCTGGGAGTGCCGGGGAGCCCTGCCCGGGGCTGAGGGAATTCGGGAATTCTGGGCTCGCTGGAGGCAGCTTTTGGTGCAGAGCCTCGTGTTGAACATGAGCTGAAGCTCGGGCAGTGCCAGGGGTGGGACTGACGGCGGTTTGGGGCTCCCCCGACCCTGCCTGCCCTCGCCACCTCCCCGCCATCCCCGGGGGGGTTCTGCTTCCCCCCAGCTCGTGTTGTTCGGCAGGGATGTGCCCCAGAGCCGCTCCGTGCTGCTCTGGCGGTGCCTGGGCAGGGCTGTGCGTGGGACAGGCGCTGGGGATGGTTTTTCTGGCAAGGGGATGCGGTGGGAGCAGGATGCGCCCAGTTCCTGTGGCAGCACAGCCCCAGCTGCTCCTGGCAGTGCCCAGATCTCGGGTGAGGCTCTGCTTTCCCCCGAGAAGCCCCGAGAGGCTGCCTGGGAACGCGTTCGGGATCTCTCCCCACGGCTCCAGCCTCAGGAGGGGAAGGGACAGAGGTGGGATCGTCCCCGAAAACCACACGGGAATGGCACGGGCGAAACCCCCAACCCGCAAATCCTCGGGAAAGGACGGATGGGACAAGAGGAGAGGCCTCAGGCTGTGCCTGGGCAGGTTTAGGTTGGAAATTGGGGGAATCTCTCCATGGAAAGGGTGGTCAGGCACAGGCAGAGTGGCCCTGGCAGAGTCCCCATCCCTGGAGGGATTTAAAGCTGCGTGGATGTGGCACTTGGGGACGTGGGTGGCCTTGGCAGTGCTGGGAATGGTCTCGATGGTCCTGGGGGGCTTTTCCAACGTAAACAAATCCCTGATTGCATAGCTTGGGCCAGCTCCAGGGCCACCCGGCGGCTCCTGCTGTCCCCAAGGCGCCGAGCACCTGTTGCAGGTGGCCCTGGCCGGGCGAGGCCGAGCTGTCCCCGCGGCTCTCCCGCTGCCAGCGAATCTGCTCGCGGTTCGGGGCCGGGGCGGCGTTCCCGGGGCGCAGCGGGAGGGAGCGGGCAGTGCCCAGCCCGGCCAGGCCCGCCCGGGGCCGGAGCAGCAGCAGGGCCGTGGGCGGCCGCCGGAAAAGCCGAGATTTGGAGCCGCAGCCGCGGTTTGGCTGCTCCGCACCTCCTCCCGCCGCCTGCCACGGGTGACAGGAGCGGGTGACAGGAGCGGGTGACATCCTCTGGCTCGCGGCTCTGAACTCTCTGGAATTGCCAACTGTCGGTAAATCCCGAGCCGCGCTCCGGGAGCAGCTGCTCCCGGGAAGGAAGCGCCGCCGGGGCTGGCAGGCGCCTGGAGCTGCTCCGCTCCGCCTGCAAACGCTCCCGACAAAGTCAAATTGATGGATCGGAGCCTCCTCAAGGGGAACTTAAGGGCCATTAAGGGCTCCAGGCCGGAGCGGGAGCTCGGGATCAGGAGCGGAGGGATGGGGAGGGATGTGCGGGGTGGGGCTGCTCCAGGGCCTGGGGCAAGCCGAGGGAAAAATGGGATTTCGGTGGAGCTGGGGCTGCTGGCGGAAGGAGGAGTGGGAACATGCGGGGCAGAGCTGTGGGGACCCAAAGAGCGATCCAGAGAGGCTCTGGAATGGTTGGGGAAGAGGGGACAGAACCTGCCCATTCCATTCCAGCCGTGCTGGCGCTGGATCTCCTTCCCAAGGTCTGGAATCCTGAGGGAGGAACCCATCAGAGCATTCCATGTCCTCCCTGGCTGGGTGATTGTGCTGTGTGGGAGTTCAGGATGCTGCCAGGGGCTGGGGCAGGGCCAAGGGGCAGCCCTGGGCCCGGGAAGCTCCCAGGAAGGTCCCAGGGTCCAACAGCACTGCTGTGGCTGTGGATTTTCCTATCCTGCCAAGCCCTCGTATGGCTCTCCCTGTCCTGCCTGGGCTCAGTGCCCTCTGGGTCTCCACATCCCACCCAGGCAGAACCTCCTCCAGGGAGGATTTTTGGAATCCAGACCTTTCTTTGGAGGCACATTTGGCTCCTGCTGGAATTCCCCAGTTCGTGGGAATGGTTTGGGAGCAGAGGGGATTGGGGCAGAGATCCCTGAGCCCACAGGAGAGCGACAGCCTGGGGTCGTGGAGAGGAACAAACAGCTCCTGGGAGCTCCCGAAGAGGCAGGGCAGGATTTTCTGGATCCTCTCCCAGCCTGGAATGGGCTCCAGAGCCAGGCTGGACAGGCCTTGGAGCCACCTGGGATCAGGGGAGGTGTCCCTGCCCCTGGCAGGGGATGGATCTCCCAACCCTTGAGGTCCCTCCAGCCCATTCCACGATCCCATAATTCCGCTGTGGTGTCCCTGTGGGTGCAGAGGTGGCTTTGCCATCCCGCCCTCGCTGTCCCCATTTCCTGCTGCCGTGGGCTCCCGGCAGGCCCAGCCCGGGGGATGAGGGATGGAGGATCCTCCGAGGTGGGTGAGCTCCTGGTGAGGTGCCAGCTCCAGCACCACCCATGGAATTCAGCTGGAAAATCACTGGATCGGCCCCAGGAGCTGCCCGGGCTGGGAAAGGCTCCTCAGCCCGGATTCTCCAGGCCTGCGGAGGTGCCTGAATTCCCGGGATCTCCCGCAGCCCCTCTGCATTGCAGGGCTGGGAGTTTGTCTTTAATTGCGCCGGGCTGTGCTAACGAAGGGATTAAGGCCTGGAAGGGTGAGCGGTGCCGGCCAAATTCCCGTCCCTGCTCCGAGGGCTCGTGTTTTGTAACGCTCTCCTTTCATCCCTTCGTCCCTGCCCTGTGCCCGGAGCATCCCACACGGATCCAGGGATCTGAGCCTTCCCACAGACCGAGGGATGAGCCAACACCTGCACGGATCCGGGTGTTTTTCTCCCCAAATTCTCTGTTGGGCACTGGCAGCTCCTCCGGCAAGGATCGGGATGAGCTCCAGGGAAGGATGTGCTCCCGGGAAGGGGAGAGCTGTCCCCGGTGGGGAGGAGGGTCCCCAACAGCTGCTCTGGGCTCCGTCCATGGAATCCTCTTCTTTCCAGGCCTGGAGCACGTGCGATGTGCCCGAGGCTCCTCCATGAGAGGAGGAACTGGGAGCTGCTGCCAGGGGCAGGGTTGGGATAAACGCGTGGAT
Organism: Acanthiza pusilla; assembly: GCA_036630365.1. Taxonomy (NCBI): domain Eukaryota; kingdom Metazoa; phylum Chordata; class Aves; order Passeriformes; family Acanthizidae; genus Acanthiza; species Acanthiza pusilla. Next base: position 5,746,436 of record JAXCHO010000105.1, on the reverse strand, counting down.
TCTCGGGAGCTGTGCAGAGCAGGGCCTCAGGAACGTTCCCTGGGAGCGGCAGGAAGGGAGCCTTGTCCCCAGGGGAACTCCTGCCCTGCCCTGGCGGTGCCGGGCCCGGGGCAGACGCTGTCCCTGGACGGGGATCGCGGTCGGAGCGGCGGCGCCAAGGCCGGGAGCAGGCGCCCGGCACGGCTGCCAAGGTGCTTCCAGGAACGCCTCTCCCCCCGGGCCATGGCAGGGAAGCAAATCAGGCAGTGATGGAAAGGCCTTGGCACTGGCATGGCACAGAGTGTCCTGGCACCAGCGGGGACAGGCGGGACCGGCTGCCATCCTGGCACAGCGCCTGGACCCGAAGGAGCTGAGCCGAAAGCTGGGGCTGGGTGGGACACGGATCCCCCGAGCAGGGCTGGGGCTGCCAGCGGCAGAGGGACAGTCCTGTCCCTCCTGCCTGTCCCGGCCTGGCACGGCGCACTGGGAAGGGTTCCAGCAGAGGGATCAGAGGATTTGGGGTCTGGTTCTGGGTGGGAAGGGTTCCAGCAGAGACATCAGAGGATTTGGGGTCTGGGTCTGGGCAGGCTCCTTCCCTCCCACTGCTGTCCCACGGGCACTGCTCATCCCAGCCCAGGCCAGCCCAGCCATTCCTGGGTGGGGCAGGAGCCTCTGGCTGAGGTGAGAGATTTGGATGGGCCAGAGGGATCTGCTGGGATCAGAGCAGTGCTGGGATCCACAACCCTGATGGGATCAGGGCAGCGCTGGGATCAAAAACCATGATGGGATCCAGAACCCTGATGGGATCCAGAACCGTGATGGGATCAGGGCAGTGCTGGGATCCAGAACCATGGTGGGATCCAGAACCCTGATGGGATCCAGGTCCGTGATGGGATCCAGATCCGTGCTGGGATCTGGACACTGCTGGGTCTGTGGCCATTCCTGGTTTCCCAAATCCCATCCATCCAGCTGTGCCCACCCCTGGCATTTCCCTGATCTGGGGAGGTTCAGGGCAACCCCTCGGATCCCCAGCAGCTCCCAGCTCCTTTCCCCGGGGTCTGGTGGAAGCCCAGGGAATGCTGTGGGTGCTCTGGGAGCCATGGCAGAGGCCAGGTGGGATTAAGACCTTCCCGAAGGGACCCGAAATGAGATCCCGCGGGCTCCTGCAGCTCTGAGCCTCCCGAGGGTGGATAAAATGCCTGGGAGTTCGCAGCATGGGAACGACATCGATTTCCGGGCGCCGAGCCCTGGCCCTGCCATCGATCCGCATTTTTATCAGCTCAAATCAGGGACGGGAGAGGCTCTGGCGCTGCGGGGGAGGAGGAGGAGGAGGAGGACAGGAGGAGCAGGAGCAGCTCTGCCCTGGGGCTGCTCTGGGGGTCCTGCAGCACCTCGGGGCTCCTGCTTGAGCCCGAAATGTCCCCGACACATGTCCTGTAGTGCCTGGAGCGATGGGGAAGGAGCGATGGAGGGATTCGGGGTGTAGAGATTCAGGGATTCAGGGGTGCAGGGATGGAGGGATTCAGGGATGGAGTGATTCAGGGATTCAGGGGTGCAGGGATTTAGGGATGCAGGGATTCAGGGATTCGGGAATTCAGGGGTGCAGGGACGTTCTCCAGGTTCAAACGCTCCCCAGGGAGCCAGGCTGGGACGCTTGTGGTGCTCTGGGAAGGACATGGACCAAATCCAGCCAGGCTTTGCCTTCCCTGTTCTCCTCCCGCTCCTGTTGCCATTTGCTCCGAGCGGGGTGGGTGCAGGGACTGAATTCCAGAGAATTCCCGAGGCAGGGACTCGCTTTTGTTTCCCCTGGAATTCCTTGATGACAACGATTAGCCCTCGGAAAGTTCACTTTTCCTTTGGCTTTGCGGCCATGGGGAGCTGGCCTGGGGAGCCCTGGGCGCTCCGGGGCAGGGACAGCTCGGGCCGGGCCGTGCCCGCAGCCCTGCCTCCCCTGGCGCCTCTCCCTCTCCTCCTGTCACCTTCCGGCTGGCAGGAGCCGCTCGGAGCTGGGCCGGAGCCACCGCCGTCCCTCTGGAAGGGAAGGGACAATTCCCTCTGGGGGCAGGGCCGGTGCGGTGCCAGGAGCGGGGCTGGAATCCTCCCGGAGCGCGGGAGCTGTGCGGAGCCAGGGCAGGGCGTCCTGGGCTGAACTCCTGCGGAGCCTCTCCGGGTGACACAGCCCCCGCAGGACTGGGAATGTCCCCTCTGCTCAGCCTTTGCGTCCTGGGCTGAGCCCCTGCCGAGCCTCTCCGGGTGACACAGCCCCGGCAGGACTGGGAATGTCCCCTCTGCTCAGCCTTTGCGTCCTGCGCTGAGCCCCTCCCGAGCCTCTCCGGGTGACACAGCCCCGGCAGGACTGGGAATGTCCCCTCTGCTCAGCCCTTGCTGCCGTCCCAATCCTGTTTCGTGGGGCTCGGGGCACCCTGGGACACGGGGAGGTGTCCCTGCCATCAGGGGTGGCTCTGGGTGGGATTGAGGGTCCCTCCAGCCCAAACCAGGCTGGGGTTTGATGGCAGGAGCGGAGCTGGGCAGGCTGGGATTAACAATCCCGCTCTTCCAGCCCGGATTATTTGGGGGAATTCATTTCCACGATCCTCACAAAGCCTCAGCCGCTGCTCTGGGTGTTGGTGCGCGCGGAGGGCTCCGAACAGAGACTCCGACCAGGGAATGATTAAAAATCCCTTAATTGCAGCACTGGAGCTCCATGGAGTGGAGTATTTGCCCACTTGCTCAATAATTCATGGCAGAGCCCGGTAATTAAATGCTAAAGACCCGATTTGCTTGGCATTGTTTGCAGTTCCATTGCTGCTGGAATGCAAGAAATTACCGAGTCATTTAATTGGTAATTAACAGTAATGATCGCTTCCCATGCTCCAGGAATTACTCAGCATTTCTGGGGTTGTTTGCACACAGCAGAAACTCCCTCCCTGTTTTCCAGGCTGATTTCCTGTAAACTTATCCCTGCATTTGTGCTGAGGGAAGCCTCGTGCCCCATCCTTTTTTAGTGGCTGGTAAAAACCGGGAAAAATGCAAAATACAACACAAAATTCAGCCACGGCCCTGGAAGGGTCCTGGACAGGGCTTGGGGACAGTAGGAGGTGTCCCTGCCCGTGGCAGGGGTGGCACTGGATGGGGTTTAAGGTCCTTCCAACCCAACCCAAGCCATTCGGTGATTCTGGAAGTGATTCCCTCCAGCTCTGATCCTGGGCGGGGGGCAGGCCAAGCCCTTTAAATTGGGCATCTCCTGATCCTGGAACAGATTCCCAGACAGAGCCGGGAGATGATGAGACTGAGATGGAGAATGGGGATCGGGGATTCAGGATTTCAGGATTTCAGGATTTCAGGATTGAAACATTCCCGGCGGGGCGGGAGGCGGCAGCGATCCCACACCGACCTCAGCTCGGACACAATTCCTGCGGGAGCCGCGCCAGCCCCGGGCTCGGGACCACCGCCAGTGTCACAGCAGTGCAGCGACATCCCGGTGCCATGGCAACCGCGGCGGCCACCGGAGCCGCGGAGCGACGGGCGGGGAGCGACGGGCTGGGGGCGGCACTGGGATGGACTGGGATGGGCTAGGAGAGACGGGCTGGGAGCGGCACTGGGATGAACTGGGAGTGGCACTGGGATGGGCTGGGAGTGGCACTGGGATGGGCTGGGAGTGGCACTGGGATGGACTGGGATGGGCTGGGAGTGGCACTGGGATGGACTGGGATGGGCTGGGAGAGGCACTGGGATGGACTGGGAGCGGCACTGGGATGGGCTGGGAGCGGCACTGGGATGAACTGGGATGGGCTGGGAGCGGCACTGGGATGGACTGGGAGCGCAGGGCCATGGGAAGGGTCAGGAGCTCTGTCCCGGTTGGTTCTGTGTCCCCCCACGGTGGCTCCTGGCTCAGGCAGGGCCGGGCAGGGTTTGAGGGCAGAACCCCAGAATCGCAGGATCCCAGAGGAGTATTTTATATTAAAAAATTTCCTTAAATCCCACCCAGCCGTGGCAGGGACACCTCCCCTGACCCCAAAGCGCCCCAAGCCCTGTCCAGCCCGGCCTGGGACACTCCCGGGGACCCAGGGCCAGCCCCAGCCGCTCTGGAATTCCACGCTCAGGGGTGAAGTTCCCATGAGGTGCCCCCAGCCCCAGGGGCTGATCCCCAGGGATGGATCCCAGGTGTCCCCAGGGTTGGTGGCACTGATGAAACCCAGAACTCCTCTCCCTGGGAAAGGAGACCCCACCCCGAGGGACAATCCCTTAAACTGTCCATGGGGCCCTGGAAAAGCTGGAATCTCCAGAGGGGCCAGAGCTGCTCCATTCCAGAGCCTCCGGGAGCCGCTGGCCCAGCCCTGGAGCTGGGACTGCGATTCCCACAGAATTCGGGGACAGAGAATCATTTCCATATCTGTGCGCTCCGGAGCTGAGCGTGCCCGTTCCCAGGAAGAATTCCGGGCACGATAACCTTTGTTTATCCCCACCCCGGAGGTGCCCTGTGCTGTTTTTTCGCTGCCTAAGCCCTTCCAGCTGCCCTTCCCTCCCCTCATTCCCAAATCGCCAGCTCCGGAGGCTTCCCGGAGCCAGAATGTGAATTAATAATGTGCTAAGAAAATAAAGACACTTCAACAGCCTTTAAATCAAGGGGAACAGCCTGTTAAAGGCTTTGGACAAATCCCATTACTTCGTGTGCAGTTTTAGGGCTGGCAGGAATAAATCTCACAGCAATTTATGGACGGTGACAAATTCTTTCAGGAAGAGCCTGCCCGTGGGATCTCCTCGTTATCCAGAGATCCTCTGCGGGAGAATTCACGGTCCCTCTGGAAGTGCCAGCGCGATTTGTGTCCCCGGGGCCGCAGGGTCACCTGGGCTGGCACCAAACTCGCTTTGGCATCCCGGGATTGCCCTCCCGGCTCTGGAGCGGGGCCGGGAATTTCCTGGGCCAGGGAAAGGAAGGAGGCAGCAGGGAGTGTGTGTGGCCATGGAGCTGCGAAGGGAGAGAAAGATGGGAATTTATCACCGCGAAGGACTTTGAAGTAATTAATTGGTGTTGTCAGAGGCAGGGATGATGCCGGGGCTGTGCAGTCCCAGCAGGAAGATCCCTCTGTCCCCTGGCGGGGTGGCTTTGATGGAGCCATTCCCCGACACGCGGGAGGCAGGCAGGGATGTTTTAATTAACCATTCCCGCTAATTAGGGCTGAGCTGCCGCGCTCCCGCCCTGCCCGGGGCCCCCAAAACCCCGGGCCTGTCCCGGGTGGGGCCGGGGGGGCTCAGCCTGGGCCACACGGGCACGGGGGACCCTGGGGACAGCGGGGGACAGAGCAGGGCTGGAAAGCGGAGCAGCCTGGAGATGACGCCCGGGAAAAGCACGGCAGACCCCGGGAGTGTCCCAGGCCGGGTGGGATGGATTTGGGCAGAGGGAGGGGTCTGGAATGGGAATTTTCTGTTCCCTTCCAGCCCAAACCATTCCTGGGCCCTGGGAAAGCCTCCCCCCGCCCCAGCATTGAGGCAGACGTGGCTCCTGCAGCTCTCCCTCTGAATTTGGGGCACAGGGACCTGGTTTCCCCTCATTCTCCTGTCTCTGGCAGAGCCGGGCTTCCCTCTGCCGTAAAATCCTATTTCGGGTGCTTGTCCCCGTGCCCAGCTCTGCCTCTTTGCAGGAGTTTGCCGCGGATCTCACGCAGAGCACTCTTTTTGGGGGGAAATTTGGCTAAAACGAAATCAGAGTCGACTCCTGCTTCCTTCTGGCTGCAAATAAATCCTCTGCCGAGCAGAGCAGAGCGGAGCAGGGATGAGCCACGGGGATGATTTTCTCTCCCTTGGCCCACGTCTGGGAAGGAAATGTCAGCTCCTAAATCTGGAATGTTTAATAAATCCCGAAGCAGCAGCAAACTCCTCCCCTCCCCCTGCGCGTCCTCCCCCACCTTCGGGGGTCACCTGGAGCCCCCGGCGACGGCCAAGGTGTCCCTTTGGCTGCAGCCGGAGCCCTCAGCCAGCTGCCCAGGCAGGGGTGGGGAGGGATTTTTCCTTAATTTCGGGATCACGATTCCCTTATGGGATTGGGGCTCCTCCCCCCCGGCACTGCCAGACCCTGACCTTGCAGCATCCCTGGGACGTGGATTTGGGAATTTCAGCCACTGCCCTGCCCTGCCCCGGCACTGCCGAGCCCGAGGGAGGATTTTCCCGAAGGAGAGGCTAGAAAAAAGGCAGAGATCTTTCGTTGGGATTTGGGTTTTGGTGACAGCTCCACATTCGTGTCTCAGGGCTGGACCCCTCTGGGAGAGCTGGGGGGCTCACCTGGGGAAGGGAAGGCTCCAGGGAGAGCTCAGAGCCCCTGGCAGGGCCTGAAGGGCTCCAGGAGAGCTGGAGAGGGACTGGGGACAAGGGATGGAGGGACAGGACACAGAGAATGGTTCCCAGCGCCACAGAGTAGGGATGGATGGGATTTGGGAAGGAATTCCTCCCTGGGAGGGTGGGGAGGGCTGGGATGGAATTCCCAGAGAGCTGTGGCTGCTCCTGGAGCCCTGGGGGTGTTCAAGGCCAGGCTGGACAGGGCTTGGCGTGACCTGGGATCAGGGAAGGTGTCCCTGGCAGGGCAGGGGTGGCACTGGGTGGGATTTAGGATCCCTCCACCCCAAACCATCCCAGGACTCTGTGCCAGGCCCAGGGCCCAGGGGTGACACTGCCCTGAACTCCAGAGCTTCTGGAGCACCCAAAGGAGCAGAATTCCTCTCCTCCCCTCCCTCAGAGCTCCGGGGAAGCTGCTGGGGCTGGGATTCGTGCAAGGAGAGCTCCCAGCCCTGCAGGAATTAGGAAAGAGCTCAGGTGTGAACCATCCCTCACCCGATCCCGATCCCGGGGAGCTCTGCCAGGCTGGGCTGGGCAGGGCAGCGAGCTGGAATTCTCTGCTTGAGCAGGGGAGCCTGCAGAGGACAGGACACTCTCTTCCCTCAGTGCCACCCGGGTGGGAAATGTGCTGGGAATGTGCCGGGAATGAGTCGGGAATGTGTTGGGAATGAGTCGGGAATGGGAATGTGCTGGGAATATGTAGGGAATATGTCGGGAATATGTAGGGAATATGTCGGGAATATGTTGGGAATATGTCGGGAATATGTTGGGAATGTGTCGAGAATGAGAATGTGTTGGGAATGTGTTGGGAATGCATTGGGAATGTATTGGGAATGTGCCGGGAGTGTGTCAGGAATGGGAATGAGTCAGGAATGGGTTGGGAATGGGCCAGGAATATGTCAGGAATGAGTCAAGAATGCTGTGAATATGTCAGGAATATGTTGGGAATATGTCGGGACTGTGCCAGGAATGTGTCGGGAATGGGAATGTGTCGGGAACATGTTGGGAATGAGTCAGGAATGTGTCGAGAATGGGAATGTGCTGGGAATGTGTCGGGAATATATCGGGAATATGTTGGGAATATGCCGGGAATGAGAATGTGCTGGGAATGTGTCGGGAATGCATCGGGAATGGATTGGGAATGAGTCGGGAGTGTGTCAGGAATGGGAATGTGCCGGGATTGTGTCGGGAATGGGAATGAGTTGGGAATGAGTCGGGAATGGGTTGGGAATGTGCCAGGGTTGTGCTGGGAATGTGTCGGGAATGTGGCCTCAGCCTCAGGAGTGGGATCAGCTCACGGGAAAGAGGTGGAGGTGTCCCTGTCCCCCCAGTGTGGTCTGGACTGTCCTATCCCAAATAATCCTGGAATTGTTCAGGTTGGACAAAGCCTCCAGGGCCATCAAGCCAACCATTCCCAGTGGTGCCAGTGCCACCTGTGTCCCCAAGTGCCACATCCCCCTGCCTCTCAATCCCTCTCCACGCAGGAGTTCCTCCTCCTGCAGCATCCCGGGCTCCCCATAAACCTGAGAAGATTTTCTCCTGTGGCCTTTGGAATCACAAACGCTTCCCCCCAGGCACAGGCAGTGATTTTTGCCTGGAACTGGAGCAGCCAAGTGTGGGATTGTCCTCCAAGCAGGAACAGTCGCTCGGTGCCACAGGGCTGTACCCAGAGCAGCCGCTGCAGGATTTCACAGATCCCTTTGTCAGCACTAAAATGGGCTCAGATCCTGCCGGAGATTTATGGATTTTGTAGGGAAGGGAGTTCTGATTGCAGAAACACTCGGATTCTCCTCTTCCCAAGGTGCAGGGCCGAGTGGGGGATGAGGAAAAGGATGAACCTCATCTCGTTATAGCGTCCTTCCCATCCAGGAGGAATCAACTCCCTGCTGGCTCCACTTGGGGTTCCTTCAGCCTCCCCCAAATCCCCGATCTGCTGTGGGGCTGCAGCCCCAAATCCCCGATCTGCTGTGGGGCTGCAGCCCCAAATCCCCAATCTGCTGTGGGGCTGCAGCCCCAAATCCCCGATCTGCTGTGGGGCTGCAGCCCCAAATCCCCAATCTGCTGTGGGGCTGCAGCCCCAAACCCCCGCTCTGGGATCGATATTCCTGAGTGCCAGGGCCGTCCCTGTGCCTCAGGGCACCTCTGCCCCGAGCTCCCCTGAGGACCACTGGTGTTTTGTGTTGGAGGAAAAGCTCTTCAGCACAAGGATCTCCTCCAGCGCTGAAACCTTTCCAAGGAGGGAGGGCACAGCCATTCCCGCGGGCAGGGATTTTGACAGGGACTTTGGGAGAGGAATTCCAAGGCAAAAGTCTTGGAATTAAGCATGAAAGGGGACGGTCCCTTCTGGGTGTCCCAAGGGGTCCCGGTGGGATTTGGGGATGGGGACAGAGGATTTCTCCGGAGGAAGGGTGGGAGCTGCCCAGGCTCTGAGCCTCCTCCAGAGCAGGTGGGAAGGAGACCTTCAGGAATTGTCGGAATTGTCCATCTGCGCCCTGCCAGGCCCAGCAGAGCCATTCCAATCTGCCCCTGCTGAGGCTGCCCTGGGCATGGAGTGTTCCCTGCACTGCCCGAGCGTGGAAATCTCCCCGTGGGCACCTCCCAGAAATGCCATTTCCATCAGAGTCCAGCTGGACGGAGCGGGAAAGCGCGCGGCTATTTCCAAGGAATTTTTGTAGGAAAGGGGCGGTGGAGGGGCAGAGCTTTGCGTCCCCAAAAGCTCAATCCCTGTGGATCTGGGCTGGGAATGTGCCCGGGGACTGCCAGGGGTGACCCCAGAGTGTCCCTGAGGCCAAGCCTGGCCCTGAGACATCCTGGGAGCACAGGGATGGACGGATGGAGGTGATTCCCGGGGGATCCGAACATTTTTTGGGAGCACAGGGATGGATGCAGGTGTTTCCCGGGGGATCAAAGCAGGTTTTTGGGAGCACACGGATGGTTTTTGGGAGCACACGGATGGTTTTTGAGGCTCACAGGGATGGATGGAGGTGATTCCCGGGGCATCAGACGTGTTTTTGGGAGCACAAGGATGGTTTTTGGGAGCTCAGGGGTGGTTTTTGGGAGCACAGGGATGCAGGAGCTCAGCCCCAGCCCCGAGCCCTCCCCCGGTCTGCCTTTCCCAGGCAGGAAACTTCTCCCGGCTCCAATTGCTGCGCTCCTCCTTTTATTCTAATGGCTCCTGCATCGCCATAGGAACCTGCTCCAGCGGGAGCGAGCGGCGGCGCTTCCCGGGAGCTCCGGGAGCCGGGGGGCAGCTCCTTCCCCGGGACGGCCCGGGCTGGAGCCGGGATGGATCCCCGGGCGGCCAGGTACGGCCCAGCCCCATCCCATCCCATCCCATCCCATCCCATCCCATCCCATCCCATCCCATCCCATCCCATCCCATCCCATCCCATCCCATCCCATCCCATCCCATCCCATCCCATCCCATCCCATGGATCCCATCCCATCCCATCCCATCCCATCCCATCCCATCCCATCCCATATTCCCATCCTGTCGCTCCGAGCTGGGCTGTCAGGGACCCCCAGCCCCCAGCTCTGGGTGGGTTCAGGGTTGGGATCCAGGGAATGTTCCAGGGTTCTGTCCAGGCTGCACGGAGAGGTCGGGAGGTCAGGATTTGGGGTGGGAACAGCCTCTCCTCGGGGTCGGATGGTTCCAGGGTGGCTCGGCTGGGGAGAAGGGTCCCTGGGAGGATTGGGGGTCTCAGAACCTGTGATTTGGGGAAAACCATTCCTGGTCTGGGCTGACCTTTCCCCCGGGATTTGGGGAGAAACATCCCCGGGCTGGGGCTGGGCTGGCCCTTCCCCCAGGATTTGGGGAGAACCATCCCTGGGCTGGGGCTGGGCTGACCCTTCCCCCGGGATCTGGGGAAAGCCATCCCCGGGCGGGACTAACCCTTCCCCGGCTCTGGGGCTGCTCCTGTCCCCTCCGCGCGGGCTGGGACATCCCGGACACTCCGCGGCTCTGACCCGCTCGGTTCCCCGGACCCGTGGCCGTGCCTGGATCCTGTTCCGTGCAGGATTTCCGCGCTGGGGAGGCTCCGGTGCCCCTCCCGTTACCCAGGGGCTGCTCTGGCAGGAACTGCCCGGGCTGGAGCCTCCAGGGCAGCGCTGGAGGCGCAGGAAGAGGTGCCAAGGGCAGGGCTTGGAGTGCGAGCAGAGAGCGATTCCCAGGGATAAGAGCTTTGGGATGCACAGCAAGGGGAGAGAGGAAAATCAGAATGGCCCCAAAAAACAGCGGGAACAGCCCCGCGCCCTCCCGGAGCTCCACACCCGCTGAGGGCTCAGGGCAGCTCCAGGCTCCGTGCTCCGATCCCTCGGGAAGCTCAGGATTCCCTGGATGAGCTCCAGGCCCCCTCCCAGCGGGACTGACCCGCAGCAGCATTGCTGAAAAAGGCAATGCAGAGATTCTGCTGCTCCGGGGGGAGCTCCGGGGGGAGCTCAGGGTGTCCGGAGGGGCACGGAGCAACCTCCGACCTGCCGGACACTGCTCGGGGACAGCTCGGGGACAGCTCGGGGACAGCTCGGACCCTCGGAGCTGCTGTTGTGGAGGTGAAGGGAAGGAGGGAGGGAGCCCCAGCCCCGCAAGTGAAGCCTTTTCCCACCTTTAAGGAGTTCAGGCACTAAAAATCGTGGAAAAAACGCTCCAGGGAGACCTCTGCAATGTTTTAAGAAAGACGGGGATGGGGAAATGGTTTAGGGGAAAAGAGGGGAGATTCAGGCTGGATAAGAGGGAGAAATTTTTTAGGATGAGGGTGGTGAGGGGCTGGGATGGAATTCCAGAGCAGCTGTGCTGTCCCTGGGGTGTCCCAGGCCAGGCTGGACTGTCCTTGGGGCAGCCTGGGACAGTGGCAGGTGTCGGGGGTGGCTCTGGATGGACTTCAAGGTCCTTCCACCCCAAACCATTCCGGATCCTCCCTCCATCCCCGCCGGATCCTGCCTCCCTCCTTTGTTCGAAATTAGCATCTCATTAGGTGTTTGCCGTTCCCAAATTAACATTTAATTCGTGATCATTCCCAGAAAAGCCTCGGCACAGCCTCCCGGAATTGTTGACAGCGATTCTGTTCCTGCGCGAGCTCTGTCCCTATTAAGCAATTTCCTCGCTCGTGTCTTTGGAGTTACTAAGGGAACAGAAATCTTAATAAAACTCCATCAGCTGCTCCTGAAATAACAGCAGCTCCCGCGCGGGGCCAGGGCGCGGATCTGCTCCCAGTCCCCGGGAAATTGGGGACTCCTGGGATGGGGTGGGGTGGGCTGGAAGGACCCTAAATTCACCCAATTCCACCCAACCTCACTGGGCCGGGCTGGCCTTGGCTCTGGGGATGGAGCTCGGGGAACCACCTCTGGTTCTGCCCTCAGTGGTGAAAAAGCATCCCAAAGGGGAAGAAATGCTTTATCCTGAGTGCTCTGGGATAAATAAGATTTAATAGAAATAATATGGAATATGTTTATTTTTATATATTTATTTACATATTTAATTTTTATATTATTAATACTATAATTACAATTATTAATATTATTAGATATAATTGTTTACAAACATATTTATTTCTATATAAAATAATATATTTATTTTTAATATATTTATTTATATACATTTTCAATAATATTATAGTGATAACATATAATAATATTATATATTATTATTTATTTACATATATAGATATAATAATATTTATGTATATGTTTTAATATATTATTAATAATATTAATATAATTATAATCAATAATATTATTTATTTTAAAACATATTTATTCCTACATTATAATATATTTATTATTATATAAATATAAAAATGTATTTATTTGTAATATATCATATATATTATATGACGGACGGAGAGCAGGAAAAATTCCTTCATGGCAGGGATTGTCCAGCCCTGAGCACTGCCCGGGGCAGCGCAGATTTGGGGTTTGTTTTTCTGGAGTGTCCACACCATGGAGAGGATTCAGGCTCCAGGAGGCTGCGAGGGGAGCTGGGGGGGATGCTCCAGGTCTTTGGGGTGGATATTCCAGGGATTTTAAGGTGGATATTCCAGGGATTTTGGGGTGGATATTCCAGGGATTTTGGGGTGGATATTCCAGGGCTTTGGGGTGGATGTTTCAGGGGTTTTAAGGTGGATATTCCAGGGATTTTGGGGCAGATGTTCCAACGATAGTGGTGTGGCTATTCCAGGGGTTTTGGGGTGGATATTCCAGGGGTTTTGGGGTGGATATTCCAGGGATATTGGGCGGATGTTCTAGGGATGTTGGGGTGGATATTCCAGCGATTTTGGGGTGGATATTCCAAGGATTTTTGGTGGGAATATTCCAGGGATTTTGGTGTGGATGTTCCAGAGATTTTGGGGCGGATGTTCTCCTGAGGGGGTGGTGTCAATGTTCTCCCAGGGAGGATGACGCGGATGTTTTTCTAAGGAGGTTGTCATGGATGTTCTCCCAGGAATGTTGGTGTGGAGATTCCAGCGACATTGATGTGGATATTCCAGGGATATTGGTGTGGATATTCCAGGGATTTTTGGGTGGACATTCCAGGGATTTTGGGGTGGATATTCCAGGGATTTTGGGGTGTATATTCCAAGGATATTGATGTGGATATTCCAGGGATTTTTTGGTGGCTATTCTGGGGATATTGGTGGGGATATTTCAGGGATATTGATGTGGATATTCCAGGGATTTTGGGGTGGATATTCCAGGGATTTTGGGGTGGAGGTTTCAGGGGTTTTGGGGTGGCTTTCTCCTGCATGATCTCCTCCCAGTTCTGCTCCGAGAGCCACTGGGAGCTGCGGAGCTCTCCCGGGATCGCCGCTGGGATTCCCACAGAAGTCACAGTCCCTCTGACCCCCCCATCCTCTCTGTCCCTCTCTTTTCCCCCCAAGCCCTGGGACACCAGACCCTGGCACCATTCCCTCGCTGAGGCTCTCTGGGCACGGCCCGGCCCCGCTGCTGTCCCCACGCAGCCGCAGCCAGGTGAGTGTCCCCATGCCATCGGGAATTGGCTCCTGCCGTTCCAAACCCATGGGAATCACAGCTGAACAAGCGACCCCAGCAGGAATGAGCCCACCCTGTGCTCGGGTCCATCCCGGCAGAACTCCAGGCCCTGAGCAGCCCCCAGAGCTCCTTTTGGGTGGGAATCACCTGCGATTTGGGGCACAGCTTCCAAAGGCTCCCAGGCCTGGGCCTCTCCAGGGGATCGCTGGGGATTTAGGGCTGGAGGAGCAACCTCTGCCTGGGCTGTCCCTGTCCCATGCCCTGTGCCCTCAGGAGTGGCTTCCTGAGCTCGCCAGAAAAGCAGGAATTCCCTGGGAGCCTCCCTGCCTTTCCTCGTGCCCGTTGCTGGATCTCGTGGCCAAATCCTCCTCCCCAGCCATCGCTGCCTTCCCCACATCCAATTCCTGCTCCTTCGCCATCTGTTTTTCCACGTCCAATTCCTCCTCCCTCACCATCTCTGCTTTCCTTGTGGCGAATTCCTTCTCCTTCACCATCTGCTTCCCCCACACCCAATTCCTCCTCCCTCGCCATCTCTGCTTTCCCCGTGGCCGATCCTTCCTCCCTCGGCATCTCTCCCATCCATCCCCGTGCCCAACTCCCGCTCCCTCACGGTCTCTGCTCTCCCCTCCAGGAGCCCTGGGCTCGGGCCGGAGCCGATCCCGGGCCGGTGGCCATGGAATAGGAGGTTTTCCAGCGGGAGGCTGAAGTTGGCTGCCCCGGGGCACCCGAACTCGCCCTGCCCTCGAGCCGCTCGCCTCTGCCATGAATGATGCATCCACGATGGATTATGAACTGCTCTCCCCGGCCCTGGTGGAGCACCCCGCGGCCGCCGCGGGCATGGATGCCGAGCAGAAAACTGTCTTTGCCTTTGTCATCTTCCTGCTGGTGTTCTTGGTGATGCTGATGGTGCGCTGCTTCCGCATCCTGCTGGACCCCTACAGCCGCATGCCCGCCTCCTCCTGGACGGACCACAAGGAGGGCTTGGAGAGGGGCCAGTTCGACTACGCGCTGGTGTAGGGCCGGGATGGGGCGAGCCCGGGCGCTCCGGGAGCCTCCCGGCCCGGCTGGCCCCGGCCCCGGCCCCCCCTTCCTCCGTGGTGTCGCCCCGCAGGGATGCTCCGGGCAGGGGGCGAGGCGGGGCTCCGGCCCGGGGGGGTTTTCTAGGGGTTTCTCTCTTTTCTAAGCACTTTTCAGTTCCCTTCGCAGCCTGCGGGACTCTGGGGGCGCGGGGCTGGAGAGGGGTCGGGCTCCGCGGGGTCCTGCTGCCCCTCCTGCCCCCGGGCAGCGCGGCGGGGCCGGGCCGGGGCATGGCGGGACCTGCCCCCTGCCCGGTGCCACACCGGAGCGTGACCCCCAGCCCGTGTCCCCCGCCCCGCCCGTGTCCCCAGTGCGTGTGTGTGTGTCCCTGTAGCTGAGCTGTGTCCCCCAGGGGTTTGTGCTGGCTTTGTTCTCTGTGTGTGGCACTCCCAAGCCCCCGAAAGGGAGGGGCGGTGAGACCCCCGTGTGCAGCCCCCCCTCGGCCCGGCCCTGCAGCCGCTGTCCCTCGGTGACCGCGGGGCACTCCCGAGCCCACCCCAGGACGGATCCACGGTCCCACAAAAGCCCCGGGAGAGGCTCCTGGGCCAGCAGGGGCCGGACAGCCCCCGCGGGCACCTCGGGGGTGGCCGAGGGTGGCCCTTCCCTGGCTCTCGAGGGGCTCTGCAGTGGCCGAGGGGCGCTCAGAGCCGATGTCCGTGCCTGGCGAGCAGCGGAGGCTGCAGTGGCCACAGGGGAGGCTGCAGTGGCCACAGGGGAGGCTTTGTCCGAAGGCATCGGAGCCCGGGGGAGGACCTCGGCCCCTCCATGGAAATAAAGCTGCACCGTGCCAACCCCAGCCGCCTCCTGCTCCGCTCCTTGACGCGTCCCGGGAGGGTCCTGCTCCTCCCCAAGCCCTGGGGGCTGTCCCCGCTCCCAGGGACATTTCCCATCCCTCGGAGCTGCCGTTTCTCGCCGTGCCCGGTGCCTGCCGCAGTCCCGCCCGCCCTCTGCCGGCCCCGGCTCGGTCTGCAGAGCTGCCCAAAGCCGCGGACATCGCCCGAGGGAGGATTTGGGCAGCGCTGCATCGCCCCGACCCCGGCCGAGCCCCCCAGTGCCACCCCTGCCCTGCCAGGGACACCTTTCCTGTCCCAAAGTGTCCCCAGCCCTGTCCAGCCTGGCCTTGGACACTGCCAGGGATCCAGGGACAGCCTCAGCTGCTCTGGGAATTCCATCCCAGCCCTCCCCACCCTCCCAGGGAGGAATTCCAGATTCCCAAAATCCCATCCATCCCTGCCCTCTGTCCAGGGGGAGCCATTCCCTGTGTCTGTCCCTCTGTCCCTTGTCCCCAGTCCCTCTCCAGCCCTCCCGGAGTCCCTCCAGGCCCTGCCAGGAGCTCTGAGCTCTCCCTGGAGCCTTCTCCAGGCTGGACAATCCCAACTCTGTCCCCACAGAAGCTCCACCTTGGACCTGGATGGTCCCTGCCCCTCGCCTGGTCTGTGCCCACACATTATTTTACATTGTTTTACATAGACACGTTATTTTAACCCAAAATAATTTTATTGTTGCTGTTGCTTCTGATACAAAAAAGGAATTCCACAAAGAGCCACCTCTCTGTGCGGGACAAGGGGCACAGGTTTGGGGTTTCAACACTTCCCCCCAAAAAAAAACCAACCGGCAAGAAATGTCAATATAAAAAAAAATTAAAATAAAAAATAAACAAATCAAACCAAACCAAAACACCACACCAGAGAGGAAGAGAGGAAATTTCGAGCTTTGAGACTTTGGCTCAACACACACACACAAACCCAGCTCTGCTAATTTATTATTAATAATAATTTTTGGGTTTTGGTTTTTTTTTTTTTAAAAAAAGCACCTGTTGGAAAAAAACAAACCAAAAATAATAATTAAAAAAAAAAAAATCCCAAACATCAGGCCACCCATCCTGTCCCAAGCTCTGGGACTCTTGTAAAATCCAGAGTCTGGAGCTGCTTTGAAGAGTTTTCAAGTTTGCCTGGAGCCCCGATACAGTAAACACACACATCCCCCACCCCTGCGGCGCAGCGAACCGGGAAAAATTCCCACCCCTCCGGAAAATCAGAAAGCTCCGGGAAAATGCACTCCTGCCAACAGCGAGCAAGCATCCCTTCGGTGGTGTTCCATAAATACGGGAGGGTGGATGGATACAGTGCACGAACGCTGGCCAGGAACCAGCAGCAGCTGCCGGGAGCGCCGCGGGGCTGGGGCGGCAGTGCCGGGGGATCTGCACCTTTTTCCAGGAAATCTGCACCTTTTTCCTGGGAATCAGCACCGTTTTTCCCAGGAATGAGCACCTTTTCCCTGGAATTCAGCACCTTTTTCCTGGGAATCAGAATCTTTTTCCCAGGAATGAGCACCTTTTCCCTGGAATTCAGCACCTTTTTCCTGGGAATCAGAATCTTTTTCCCAGGAATGAGCACCTTTTTACTGGAATTCAGCACCTTTTTCCTGGGAATCAGGACTGTTTTTCCCAGGAATGAGCACCTTTTTCCCAGGAATCAGCACCTTTTCCTGGGAATCAGCACCCTTTTTTCTGGGAATGAGCACCTTCTTCCTGTGAATGAGCACCTTTTTCCAGGGATTCAGCACCTTTTTCCTAGGAATGAGCACCTTTGGTCCCGTGCTGTGCACAGGCTGGTGATGGAGAGCTGCAGAGCAATGGCAGTGCAGGATCAGCTTGGGAGGAGTCCTCGGGGGGAGCAGGGAGAGCCCCCCCGGACAGGGGATGGGGACAGGGGACCCCAAGGCAGGGATTCTGCTCCCAAGGAAGCCCTGCCTGTCCCTGTCCCCCTTCCCTCCTGACCCACGGCTGCGAGAGGGGAGGGGACACCCTGAACTGTCCCTTGGCTCAGGGGGGACTTCTGTTTGACAGAGGAGCCCCAAAAGGCCCAGAGGAGCCCCAAGAGGGTCAGAGGAGCCCCAAAAGGGTCAGAGGAGTTCCAAAAGGCCCAGAGGCCGTGGGGAAGGCAGGAGTGGGATGGTTCCTGCAGCACCATCCCAGCACAGAAGCAGAGCAGGAACCAGAGCTGTTGGGAAATGCACAGACCCCACACAGAGCCACAGCTCCCCCCAAAGCTGCCCCCAGCCCCCTCACCTTCCCGGGATATGGCCATGGAGAACAGCAACGCCCCAGCGAGGGGAACAGGAGCAGAGGGAGGGCAGGCCCTGCTCAGGAGCTCAGAATCTTTGGCAAAGCTTTCGGGAGCTTTGGTTCAGGCTTGGTCCTTTGGGGCTCAGCTCAGGCACCCCCGGAGCAGAGCATCCCCAGGGGGTGCTGATCCCACAGGGACATCTCCCGTGGCTGTCCTGGTGGTGGCTGATCCCACAGGGACATTTCCCATGGCTGATCCCACAGGGACATTTCCTGTGGCTGATCCCACAGGGCCATCTCCCGTGGCTGTCCCGGTGGTGGCAGTGGCGGTGGCAGGAGAGGAGCCGTTCGTTGTTCCCGGCTGGGGGGCAGGGGCAGGGCTGCGCTGTCGGGGGGGTCTGGGGGTCTCTGGTGCCTTTAGTAGAGCTGGAGCTGCAGCTTCATCCTCAGCGCCTGGCCCAGCTCCCCCGCCAAGGAGTCGAGGTGGTTGCCAGCCTCGAGTTTGTGCAGTTCCCGCCGGCGCGGCAGGGCCACGCTCACGATCTCCAGCAGGTACGTGCCCGGCGGGATCCTCTTGCGGCCCAGGTGCAGGAAGCTGAGCCCCTCCTTGTGGTGGATGCGGAACAGCCCCTCCTCGTTGCCCTGCGCGATGGTGTAGCGCACGCGGTTCTCCAGCGGCTCCAGCGCCGGCAGCAGCTCCAGGATGTGCTCCTTGTGCGCCAGCTCCGACAGGTTCAGCGTCATGGACAGCGGCGCCTCCACGTCCATGCTGGCCAGGTTCACGGCGTGCTCCTGCGAGGAACCGCGAGAGGAGGTCAGGAAGAGCAGGGAAAGCTCAGGGGCAGGGGAGGGTGGGGTTGATTTAGGGAAATTCAGCCCCAAATCGGCTCTGAGAAGGAGCACAACTTCCACAGTCCTTTATTGTGATCCTTCGTTTCCTACAAGAGTTTCTTGGTGTTGCAGCTGTGCCTCTGGCACTGAGCCCCCAGCACACAGCCCCACCCCAGGGAGGGTCCATAACCTCAGGGCCATGCTCCTTCCCAGCCCTGTTCCCAGCAGGATGCAGCTCCTGCCTCGCTCCAGCCCCCAGGACGCCCTGGATGGCTCACCTGGTGCCGCTCGGTGCCGTTGACGCTGCGCCGCTGGCGGCCCCTCTTGGGGTAGCCGTTGATCTTGCACTCGTAGCATGTCTCAGGGGACAGCAGGTTGTCCTCGTCCTCCTCCTGGGGCGCGGGCAGGTAGGGACCCTTCCCAAATCCCAGGCCGGAAATGCAGTGGCTGGGGACACAAGAGCAGAGAGACCCATGTGAGATCCGTGATTCCAGCAGGAATGTCACTGTCCCCAAGAGCAGAGAGACCCATGTTGGATCTGTGATTCCAGTGGGAATGTCACTGTCCCCAAGAGCAGAGAGACCCAGCTCAGATCCACAATTCCAGTGGGAATGTCACTGTCCCCAGGAGTAGAGAGACACATGTGAGATCCACAATTCCAGTGGGAATGTCACCGTCCCCGGGTTCTCCGTGTGGGAAACACCCGGAGGGTCACGTGTGGGTGTGGGACATGGCACAGGACATGCCTGAGAGAGACCACAACGAGGTGGCTTCATTAATTAATGCATTAATTAATCTCCATTGTGCACCGGCTGGATCCACAGAGCATCTGCACCAGTCCCGGGATCAGGGAAGGGGAGGAGATGCTGCCGGCACGAGGTCTTGGGGTGGGTGAGGAGAAGCTGAGGACTCCTGGTGCCACATCCCCCAAGAATTCCCAGTAGGAACACCCCGTGGCCGCTGCCTTACCCCTGTCCCGCTCGGAAGTAGCCCCCGGGGCAGCCGCACAGGTACCCCCCGTCCGTGTTGGAGCAGCCGAAGCTGCAGGGGCTGCCCCCGGCTGAGCACTCGTCCACGTCCTGGCAGCCCCCGAAGGCCTGGTCGAAGTCAAAGCCCGAGGGACAGACGCACTTGAAGCTGCCCAGGGTGTTGTAGCAGGAGGCAGAGCCGCAGGCCGTGGGGCTGGAGCACTCGTTCTCATCTGCAGGGAGTCAGGGAATTGTGGGATCAGGGAATTGTGGGATCATGGAGTCAGGGAGTCGTGGAATTGGGGAATTGTGGGATCATGGAATGGGGGAATTGTGGGATCATGGAATCAGGGAGTCATGGAATTGGGGAATTGTGGGATCATGGAGTCAGGGAATTGTAGAGTCAGGGAATTGTGGGATCAGGGAATCGTGGAATGTCCCCCACAGGTACAGGGTAACTCCCACAGCTACAGGATACACCCCACAGGATACATCCCACAGCTCCATCATCCCACAGAGATTCCTCCCACAGGTATGGGACACACCTCCAGGTAAGGGACACCCCCCAGGTAAGGGACACCCCCCCAGGTAAGGGACACCCCCCAGGCAGGGGACACCCCCCCAGGTAAGGGACACCCCCCAGGTAAGGGACACCCCCCCAGGTAAGGGACACCACCCAGGTAAGGGACACCCCACAGGCAGGGGACACCCCTCCAGGTAAGGGACACCCCCCAGGTATGGGACACCCCCCCAGGTAAGGGACGCCCCCCAGGCAGTTCCCCACTCACCCACGCACTGGTTCCACTGGTAGTGCTGCACGTAGCCCTGGGGACAGCCACAGCGGTAGCCCCCGAGCACGTTCTGGCAGCCATGCTGGCACCGGTGGTTCCCGTCACACTCGTCCACATCTGCACCGAAGGGACACGAGGGTGAGACCCCTGCCCCTGCCCCACCTGCTGGGTGTCCCCTGCGGGCTGTGGGACCATTCCTTTCCCAGCGTTCCTCCAGGCAGGTCAGGCACTGACCCCTCCTCTGCTGCCCCACAGACCTTCCTCATGGAATCATGGAGTATCCTGAGCTGGGAGGGACCCCAAGGATCATCCAGCCCAGCCCTGACCCTACCCAGACACCCCAAAACCTCATCGTGACCCTGAGAGCACTGTCCCAACTCTCCTTGAATTCCCACCTGGACTGAGCCTCAGCCTGGGAGTGCCCTGGGAATTCTTCCCCAGGAACTTCCCCCAGCCCCAGACCCACCTTCGCAGTTGACCCCGGAGCTGTCCAGGGAAAATCCCTTCTGGCACTCGCAGTTGTAGCTGCCTGGGGTGTTCAGGCACTGCCCCTTGGCCCCGCACAGCGACGGCTGCGCCGTGCACTCGTTGTTGTCTGCAAAACACCAGCAGGGCTTTGTGGCCACCTGGAAGTCCATCCCTGACCACGGAGAAGTCCATCCCCAGCCCTGTGGCCACCTCAGACCAGGGGGCTCAGCCCAGGGACAATGCAGTCACTGCTAGGGTGACTGGAGAGGAGCAGAGCCAGAATTTGGGGCTGGGCCATTCCGTGGGAATGTGCAGGGCAGGGAATTGCAGCACTCACCGATGCAGGACGAGTGGTGCTGGGTGAAGCCAGGGGGGCACTTGCAGTTGAAGCCCCCGATGACGTTGACACAGAGGAATTGGCAGTTGTGCTGCTTGGTGGAGCACTCGTCCAGGTCTGCAGGGACAAGGAAAAGGGTCCCAGTCCATCCCCCCGAGGGTGTGACACCTCCGCGTCCCTGGGGACGCACAGAACCAGCCCCAGGAGAGAAACGAGCCTGTCCCCGCTCGGGGTCACAGGGACACATTGGGAAGGTGCAGAGATGTTTCCCTGCCTCTCCTGCAATCCACAAACCCCAGGCTCCCCCAGACCCTCGGGCCAGGCTCCTCACACTGCGCTGGCAGGGACTGCCCTGTCCCTCTCCCTGCTCTGCCGCTGGCTCCATACCTTTGCAGATCTTGCCATCCTCCTGCAGCACATAGCCCCGCGGGCACGAGCACTGGTAGCTGCCCTCGGTGTTCTTGCAGATGAAGTTGCAGGGCTTGGGGGACTGGTTACACTCGTCCAGATCTGCCCCCGGGGACAAAACACATCAGCGTGTGCTGCTGGCCAGGGTCCCCTCCGCCCCTTGGACCACTCAGTCCAGTCCAGGACACAAGGTGATCCCAGATTTTGTGGGTCAGGGGTGAGATATCCCCAAGGATTCTGGCACTCCTGGATAAACACCCCATTTCCACTCTCCATTCAAACTCCCCATTTCCATTCTCCATTCAAACACACACCCCATTTCCACTCTCCATTTTTAAGGAGTCAAACACTCCAGGGCGATGACTTTGAGGTGCACAGGACCATGGACAGGGCAGAGTACCCAGAGCCTGCAGGAGCCGCAGCTTTGGGGGCAGGGGGGTCCCAGTGGGGCTGAAGAGCCTCGGGGGATGCCCAGGGCTTCCCGGGGCTCACCCTGGCAGGCTGTGCCCGCGATGTCCGGCGTGTAGCCCAGGCGGCAGTGGCAGCGGAAGGAGCCGATGCTGTTGATGCACTGCCCGTTCCTGCACAGGTTGGGCAGCACCTTGCACTCATCGATGTCTGCAGGGAGGGAAGGAGGGAGGGAGGAGCTGTGAGCCCCAGAGCTGCTCTGTCCTGCGGTGCCAGGGCAGCTCACCCAGCCCAGGAGCTCCTCTGGTGTTTGGTATCAGATAACTCACACAGCACGAGTGCCTCGCAGTTATTTTGGCACCACAGTCTGGCAGCTCCCCACTGCCAACAAACACCTCACTGCCAAGTGAGAGCTGCAGAGATAAACTGGATTTCTGGCTGGACTTCCACAAAGCAGGAATCCTCTGGACATTCCCTGGCAATGTGGGGCTCCTCCCCAGAGCAGGGGCGGAGGCTGAGGGAAGGGCTGTGCCCATTCCCATCATTTCCATGGGAAGTTACATCTGACTCCCAATCCATCCCATCTCTTTTGTCAGCTTTAACACTTTGATACCTGCACTGCACCTCCCTGCAGGGCTGCCCCACTCACCTCTGCCATCCGTGGAGTATCCAGGGCCGTGAGGACACATTTTCTTGTAGTGGGCAGTGCCAGGGAGGGGGCAGAGCTCG
Organism: Acanthiza pusilla; assembly: GCA_036630365.1. Classification (NCBI taxonomy): domain Eukaryota; kingdom Metazoa; phylum Chordata; class Aves; order Passeriformes; family Acanthizidae; genus Acanthiza; species Acanthiza pusilla. The sequence continues at coordinate 5,724,059 of JAXCHO010000105.1, read as the reverse complement.
CACTGCGGGCCCCAGCTGCGGCCGCTGTTGCAGCAGCACTCGGACTTGGTGACCAGGTTGCGGTTGGTGGAGGACATCTGGCACATGGTCTGCAGCACCTCGGTGAAGCAGAAGCCCTGGCGAGTGTCTGGGCACAGGAAAAGGGGACACAAATCCAAGATCTGAGGCAGTGCCAGCACCAGGGGGGACAGAGCAGGCGGTGCCAGGAGTGTGGAGGGTTTGGGTGAAGGTGATGCTCCAACAACTTTCCTGCTCAGGAGCAAAGAATCCCAGACTGGTTTGGGTTGGGAGGACCTTAAATCCCATCCAGCACCACCCCTGCTTTGGGCAGAGACACCTCCCACTGTCCCAGGCTGCTCCAAGCCCTGTCCAGCCTGGCCTTGGACACTCCCAGGGATCCAGGGGCAGCCCCAGCTGCTCTGGGCACTCTGTGCCAGGGCCTGCCCACCCTCCCAGCCAGGAATTCCTTCCCAAGATCCCAATATCCATCAGCAGGAAGCCATTCCCTGTGTCCTGTCCCTCCATCCCTTGTCCCAAGTCCCCGTCCCGCTCTCCCAGCCCCACGGAACCGCAGGAACTCTCGGTGTGCTGCCCAGGAGGGGCTGCAGCAGCCCAGGCCACCCTTACCGATGCACTCGGTGCCCGAGGGGCTGACTTCAAAGCCTTCGTTGCAGTCGCAGCGATAGCTCCCGGCCGTGTTCACACAGCGCCCGTTGGGGCAGATCCCAGGCTTGGTCCGGCACTCGTTCTCATCTGCCAGGGGGGCACACACACAGCCCTCCTGAGGCCAGGGACAACCTCCCCAGCTACCCAGTGCCCTTGGATCACCCTCACTGAGCCCCTGAGCATCACTGCCATGCCTTGGGGAAGTGGGGAAAAACATCCATCCACCCTGGGAAAAATATCCATACACCCTGGGAAAAATATCCACCTGTCCTGGGAAGAATATCCATACACCCTGGGAAAATATCCATCCACCCCGGGAAAAATATCCACCTGACCTGGGAAAAATACCCACCCACCCTGGGAAAAATATCCATACACCCCGGGAAAAATATCCACCTGTCCCAGGAAAAACATCCACCCACCCAGGAGCTCTCCCAGAGCAGGGTGGCTGGGATTCAGCTCCCCTGGCTTGCCCAAGCTCCAGCAGCTGCTGGGTTTGGATTTGGGTTTGGATTTGGGTTTGGGTTTGGGTTTGGGCTGGAGCTGGCTCTGTTCTCCTGCTGTGCAGCTCTGGGCTGTTCATTCCTGCCCAGCCAAAAGCAGCTCGGCACAGACCGGGAAAAGCTCAAAGGGAAGGACATGTGGGACAGGGTTGTGCCTCCCTGGGGGTGACCCACGGGTGGGCAGAGGTTTTGTGTGCTGGGACACGCAGGAAGTTGGGACATGTGGGAAATCCCAGGGAGGAGCCCAAGGACGTAAAATAAAGCAGGATGTAAAATAAAGAATGATGCAAAATAAAGAATGATGTAAAATAAAGAAGGAGGTAAAACAAAGAAGGACATAAAACAAAGAATGGTGTAAAACAAAGAAGGATGTAAAACAGCTCTGTGGCCAATCCCTCGGAAAGGACACTCTCCATCCCCAGGAATCCCCCGGAAAGGACACTCTCCATCCCCAGGAATCCTCCGGAAAGGACACTCTCCATCCCCAGGAATCCTCCGGAAAAGACACTCTCCATCCCCAGGAATCCTCCGGAAAGGACACTCTCCATCCCCAGGAATCCCTCGAAAAGGACACTCTCCATCCCCAGGAATCCCCCGGAAAGGACACTCTCCATCTCCAGGAATCCCTCGAAAAGGACACTCTCCATCCCTAGGAATGCCCCAGCCTGCCCTGTACCTGTGCACCCCTCTCCGTCAGGCCTGCGCTGCATCCCCGGGGGGCAGATGCACATGAAGGTCCCGATGAGGTTCTTGCAGAGCATCCCCCGGGACTCACAGTCGTGCAGCCCCTCTGCACACTCGTCCAGATCTGCAACGAGACCCCGTGAGAGCCCCCAGCCCTGCCACAGACCCCGTCAGAGCCCCCTGCCAGCCCCAGCTCTGCCACCTCTGCACTGCTCCATCCATCCGTCCAGCCTGGGCCAGGCTGGCTTTTTTTTAAGCCACAGACTCATGGAATTAGTTGGGTTGAAATGGACTTTGAAACTCATCCAGTGCCACCCTTGCCATGGACAGGGACACCTCCCACTGTCCCAGGGTGCTCCAGCCTGGCCTTGGACACTTCCAGGGATCCAGGGGCAGCCACAGCTTCTCTGGGAAACCTCCCCACCCTCCTCCCTACCAGAGGTGGGTGACAGTGAGAAAAGCCCAGAGCTGCCAGCGCAGAATTCCCACCTTCCCCATGCACACCTGGCCCCGTGCAGGGGACAGCTGGGGACATGCCCTGCTGGCTGCAGAAGGGGTTTTACCTCGGCACATCCTCCTGTCCTCACGCAGGGCGTAGCCAGAGGGGCAGGTGCACTCGTAGGAGCCAAAGGTGTTGATGCAGCGGAAGGCGCAGAGCAGAGGGTTCAGGGAGCACTCGTTGATGTCTGCAGGGAGGAGAGCACAGAGCTCAGCTTGGCAGGGCCAGGACCTCCCCAGGCCACAGCCACCCCCCCCTGGGCACCCATCTTTGAGAGCTTTGTCCCACCAAGGTCTCCCTTTGCAGAGGGACAGACTCGTGGTGTCCCAGCAGCTTTGATGGGAATGGGCTCCAGGTCCCTGGGGAGGCAGCTCCCGTGTTTATCCAGAGCTCCAGGCCTCCTCGGGGGCTCCAGAGGGAGCTGAAGGAGCCCCATGTGGTTTTACGGTGTGGATGGGAAGGAGGGGACTGTCCCACAGGTCGTTACCCTCGCAGGTCATCATGGGCCCCGGCTCGAAGCCCTCGTCGCAGGCGCACTCGAAGCCTCCCACCACGTTGGTGCAGGTGCCGTTCCCGCAGGGATTGCCGATGGAGCACTCGTCCGTGTCTGGGGAGCACGGCAGAGCCGTGAGGAGGAGGAGGAGGAGGAGGAGGAGGAGAAGGAGGAGGAGGAAGGGCTGGGCTCTCACAGGGAGAGAGCCCAAAGTGCCCCAGCAGAGCCGGGGGAGGGAAGGGCGGGAGCGGCGATTCCCTCCCTGCACACGCACAGATTCATCGCCTCTGGAGGGAGGGGGGATGGAACAGGGCACACCCCCAGACCCTCCAGCCCCCCAGAGCCCCCCAGGAGCCTCACCCACGCAGTTGACACCGGTGTAGTCCAGGTTGTAGCCGAAGGGGCACTCGCAGCGGAAGGAGCCGTCGGTGTTGATGCAGGCGCCGTTGATGCACACGCCCAGGTTCTCCGAGCACTCGTTCACGTCTGGAGAGACACCAGGACAGCGTCACAGTGTCACCAGGACACCACAAACCCAGCCCCATGGGTGCCCATGGGGTCCCTGGAGCTTCAGCTGCTCCTCTCCAGAGCCGAGGGATGAACCCTTGGGGAGCACTCGGGGTTTGGGGACGCCCAGTCCTGTGTCCCCCCAGGATCCCACCCTGCTGATTCCCCAACCCCAAACTGCTCCTCAGCCCTCCCCGCAGCCTCACCTTCCCGGGTGTCACCCGGGCCTGGGATGGCCCCGTGGCCATATGGACACAGCTCCTGGAAGGCAACTGCAAGAGAGCAGACAAGTGGGAGGTGCTGAAGGGATTCTGCTGCCAGCAGCTGGAATGGGCTTTGGAGGCTTCTGGAAGCCCCGTGGGGAGCCATGGAAGCCGTTCTGGAAGCCACCTCTGCCATGGGGACACCGCCACCTCTGCCATGGGGACACCGCCACCTCTGCCATGGGGACACTGCCACCTCTCCCATGGGGACACACCCACCTCTGCCATGGGGACACTGCCACCTGTCCCATGGGGACACTATCACCTGTCCCATGGGGACACTACCACCTGTCCCATGGGGACATCCCCACCTCTCCCATGGGGACACCCCCACCTCTCCCATGGGGACACTGCCACCTCTCCCATGGGGACACACCCACCTCTCCCATGGGGACACTGCCACCTCTGCCATGGGGACACCGCCACCTGTCCCATGGGGACATCCCCACCTCTCCCATGGGGACATGTCCCCCCTGTCCCCTGGAGCACCCGTACCGTTCCCCTCCTGCGGGCACAGCTCGCAGGGGTCTCCCCAGCCTTCCCCTGGCATTTTGCTGCAGCAGCACCGAGCCTTGGTGGTGTTGAAGGCCTTGGGCACGGAGCACTTCCCGTTGTCGAAGCGAGTGAAGCAGAAGCTCTGCCGAGTGTCTGGGGGAGGACGGGGACGTGCCAAGGTCAGGGAGAATCGCGGGAATTGTGCTCCCGGCGCGGCAGGAGCGGCTGCGCTCACCGAAGCAGCGGCGGCCGTTGTCGGACAGCACGAAGCCCGGGGGACACACACACTGGAAGCTGCCAGGGGTGTTGGTGCACGTCCCGAAGAGGCAAATGTTGGGCTCCTCTTCGCACTCGTTGATGTCTGGGAGCAGCCAGAGGTCATTGGAATGGTGGGGGTGATGTCTGGGGGCCGGACACCACCCCTGCCCCACCCCTCAGGGGACATGGGCAATGAAAATGGGCACAGTGACACCCCTGAGCCTCCTGTGCCACCAGAGCAGCTCTGGCCTGGCTCCCAGAAGGGCTCTGGGGGTGGTGATGCCCCCGGGATGGGACAGGGCAGGGTGTCCAGGGGCCGTGCTGGGGACAGGGACAGAGCCACCCTTACCGATGCAGTTGTCATTCTGCACCTCGTAGCCAGGGGGGCAGATGCAGCGGAAGGAGCCCTCCAGGTTCTGGCAGGTGCCTGGGGAGCAGGTCCCAGGCAGGCTCACGCACTCATTGATGTCTGCAGAGAGGGGAAACAGCTGGGGATGGGCTGTGGGCTCAGCCCTGAGCTCCTGGGAGTGCCCAGAGTGCCCCACAGGTGACAGGAACAGGGCACAGGTGACAGGGAAAAGGGCACAGGTGACAGGGAACAGGGCACAGGTGACAGGGAACAGGGCACACGTTCCCAGGACGGCTCCCAGGGCATTCCCAGTTTGACTTTAGGGCACAGACAGGACATTTCTCCCACTGCCTGCAGGTCCCAGCACGGAGAGAGGGACAGGCCAGGAGGGAGATGGAGGCAGGGAGGGGCCGGTCCAGCTCTCCATGGACATTCAAATGGCCAGGGTTTGGTTCCAGAGGACTTGGGAGAGGTTCTGGAGAATCCCAGTGGTGGGACCAGCTTGGGAACCACATGGCACAGCACCAGGCAGGCTGGCTGACCCCGGACACTGCAGGGGACACTGCAGGGGACACCACAGGGGACACCGCAGGGGACACCGCAGGGGACACCACAGGGGACACTCACCCACGCAGTTCTTGCCGTCGGGGGTGCGGTCGTACCCCTCCTGGCACAGGCACTGGAAGGAGCCGACGCTGTTGATGCACTGCCCGTTCCTGCACACCTGCCCCACCAGGGATGAACACTCATCAATGTCTGCGGGAGCGAGAGGAGCAAGAGAGACACAGAGCGAGAGCGTCAGAGTGTCACCTGGGCCAGGCCCGGGGCACACACAGCCACCCAGGGCGGACCCCAGGGACACCCCGAGGGGTCAGCACCGCAGGAACTCACCCATGCAGTCGTTGTTGTGGGTGAGCTCGAAGCCTGGGAAGCAGAGGCAGTTGTAGGAGCCCACGGTGTTCTTGCAGGTGCCGTTGCCACAGGGCTGCCGGTCACACTCATCAATGTCTGCGGGGACAAGGTCACACCTGAGCATCCAGGTGGCTGCACGGTGCCCGAGAGGACAGCTGGCACTGCCCTGGGGTGACACTGACCCATGCACATGGTCTGCTCGCCGGTGGCCTTGAAGCCGTTGTGGCAGATGCAGACGTAGCTGCCCTCGGTGTCCACGCAGTCGCCGTGGCTGCACACGTTGGGGATCTCCTGGCACTCGTTGCGACCTGGAACGGAGCCGGGGGGTCCAGGTGAGGGCAGGGAGGGGACAGGGGGGACAGCAGAGCCCTGCCCCAGCTTTGGAGAGGTGACTTCACAGACAACAGGATTTATGTGCTGTCATCCCCAAAAAAAAGGGTGTGGGATCAGGGGTGTGACCAGGGGTGTACAGATGTGTATAGGTGTGTCCCAGGTGTGAACAGGTGTGTCCCAGCTGTGTACAGGTGTGTCCCAGGTATGTCCCAGGTGTGTACACGTGTGTACAGGTGTGACCAGGTATGTCCCAGCTGTGTCCCAGGTGTGACCCAGGTGTGTACACAGGTGTGCCCCAGCTGTGTACAGGTGTGTCCCAAGTGTGACCAGCTGTGTCCCAGGTGTGACCCATCTGTGTCCCAGGTGTGACCAGGTGTGTCCCAGGTGTGACCAGGTGTGTCCCAGGTGTGACCCAGCTGTGTCCCAGGTGTGACCAGGTGTGTCCCAGGTGTGTACAGGTGTGACCAGGCGTGTCCCAGCTGTGAACAGGCATGTCCCAGGTGTGTCCCAGCTGTGTCCCAGGTGCAACCAGATGTGCACGATCAGGTGTGCCCAGCCGTGCCCCTTACCCACGCAGGCCCCCCCCGGGGACAGGCGGTATCCGGTGGCACACTCGCAGCGGAAACTCCCCGGGATGTTGACGCACTCGGCGTGTCGCTGGCACAGCGTCTCCCCACTGCTGCACTCGTCGATGTCTGCGGGGACAGAGGGCACAGGGAAAAGGGGCTGGCACCGGGAACACCGGGACAAATCCAGCGGGGGCTGGCTCAGGAACGGCTGAGGGATCGCCGCGCCCAGCGGGAGCAGCCCGACTCGGAAAGGACCACGGGGATCATCAACTCCCAGTCCTGGGCAGGATATCCCATGGATATCCCAAGATTCCCCCCATGGAGCTGCCGGCAGCCCCTGGGCAGTGTCCCGGGGTGGGAGGTGCTGGAATTCCCGGCGGGAAGCGGTACCTTCGCAGATGAGCAGGATGTTGTTGTAGCTGAAGCCGATGGGGCACTCGCAGCGGAAGCTCCCGATCTGGTTGATGCACACGCCGTTGGTGCAGATGGCAGGGATCTCACTGCACTCATCGATATCTGCACACAGTCCCTGCTCAGCATCCCAGGAACACCCCCAGCATCCCAGGAATGCCCCCAGCATCATCCAAATCCCACCTCCGCATCCCGGGAATGCCCCAGAGCATCCACAGCCCCCTTAGCATCCCGGAAATGCCCCACAGCATCAGGATCATGCCCCAGCATCCCGGGAATGCCCCACAGCATCATCCAAATCCCCCCTCAGCATCCCGGGAATGCCCCAGAGCATCCCCCTCAGCATCCTGGGAATGCCCCACAGCATCATCTACATCCCCCTCAGCATCCCAGGAATGCCCCACAGCATCCAAATCCCCCCTCAGTATCCCAGGAATGCTCCAGAGCATCACCCACATCCCCCTCAGCATCCCGGGAATGCCCCACAACATCCCCCTCAGCATCCCAGGAATACCCCATAACATCAGGATCCTGCTGCAGCATGGTGGGAATGCCCCACAGCATCAGGATCCCCCCCTCAGCATCCCAGGAATACTCCACAGCATCATGATCCCCCTCAGCATCCTGGGAATGCCCCACATTTTACTCACCGATGGGTTTCCCCGTGTGGATGTCGATGATGAATCCTGGGGCTTGGTTCCCACACAGGATCTGGTACTCGGCTGGAAAGGGAACACCGAGGTCAGGGCTGTGCCCAGTGAGGGACAGCTGTGCTGGGACTGGGCTCTGACAGGCAGCACAGGCTCCCCAGGGCGCTTCCTCCTCTCCGCATTTATTTTGTTGGTGTCCATGCCCCAAATTTCATGGGAGAATTGGAAAATGGAGGGGACAGGGACCCCATGGGGGCACTTACGGCTGGCAGGGGTGGGACAGGGACACCATGGGGGCACTTACGGCTGGCAGGGGTGGGACAGGGACACCATGGGGGCACTTACAGCTGGCAGGGGTGGGACAGGGACACCATAGGGGCACTTACGGCTGGCAGGGGTGGGACAGGGACACCATGGGGGCACTTACAGCTGGCAGGGGTGGGACAGGGACACCATGGGGGCACTTACGGCTGGCAGGGGTGGGACATGGACCCCATGGGGGCACTTACGGCTGGCAGGGGTGGGACAGGGACACCATGGGGGCACTTACGGCTGGCAGGGGTGGGACAGGGACACCATGGGGGCACTTACGGCTGGCAGGGGTGGGACAGGGTTCACAGGGTTTGTTCCAGGCCTTGCCGATGTTGTAGGAGCAGCAGCACATCTTCTTGGTCATGTTGAAGGACAGTTCGTTCTCACAGGTGTCGTTGTAGTTGCGGTAGCAAACGCTCTTCCTCATGTCTGCAACGGCAGTGCCAGGCTTGGGAATGGCACTGCCACCCCCAGGAATGGCACTGCCAGCGCCGGGAATGGCACTGCCAGCCCTGGGAATGGCACAGCCCCGGGAATGGCACTGTCTCAGGAATGGGCACTGCCAGCCCTGGGAATGGGAGGAAAGACCTCCAAGATGGAGCCCAACCCATGGTGGATCTGCGACCCAGAGCAGAGCACTGAGTGCCACAGGTAGCTCTGAATCCCAGCCCCTATTCTGCTCCACTTCTGCTCCATCCCCTTGGCACAGCCCCAGGGATGGGCACAGGGCAGTGCCACAGCCCTCCTCACAGATTTGGACCATTCCCCAGGGATCCAGAGCCCCCCCATGGATCCAGAGCCCTCCCATGGATCCAGAGCCCTCCCATGGATCTGAAGCCCCCCCCCCCCCAATGGATCTGGAGCCCCCCCCCCCATGGATCTGGAGCCCTCCCCATGGATCTGGAGCCCCCCCATGGATCCAGAGCCCCCCCAGGATCCCGAGCCGTACCCATGCAGTTGTTTCCCCCGTTGACCTGCATGTACTCGGGGGGGCACACGCAGGTGTAGTTGCCCAGGGTGTTGTAGCAGGTGCCAGGGCCACAGATGCCGATGTGGGCAGAGCACTCGTCGATATCTGCAGGATAAAGAGTCAAAGCTCTGCCAGGGCTGAGAAGGGCATAGGGCGGGGTGGGGACAGGCTTGGCACGAGGGATGGATGGGTTTGGCATGGGGACAGGTCTGTGATGAGGAGGTCTGGAAGGGAAGCGGAAGGTTTGTTCTCAGCTTTCCTAGGGAAAGGGGAAGGTTTGTTCCCAACCATTCGTGGGGAAAGGGGAAGGGACATTCCCAACCATTCCTGGGGCAGTCAGGATGCACACCCAGCTCTGGCACACGCGGTCACCCACCCTGGCACACACACAGGGCACCATCCCTGCTGTCCCCAGCCCCTGGCGCAGGTGCCACCCCTGTCCCAGCCCCTGACACGGGTGCCACCCCTGTGCCAGCCCTGGCGCGGGTGCCACCCCTGTCCCAGCCGCTGGCGCAGGTGCCACCCCTGTGCCAGCCCTGGCGCGGGTGCCACCCCTGTGCCAGCCCTGGCGCAGGTGCCACCCCTGTGCCAGCCCTGGCGCGGTACCCTCGCAGATGCGGGTGTCCTCGTTGAGGTAGTAGCCCAGGGGACACTCGCACTGGAAGCTGCCAAAGGTGTTGACGCAGTTCCCGCCCTGGCACAGCCCCGGCAGCTCCTGGCACTCGTCGATGTCTGAGGAGGGACAGCGAGGGGACACTGTCACTGCCCATGCCACCCCTGCAGCTCCAGAGAGTTCATCCCACCACCCTTTGGGGGTCGGGGCGCCCAGCCAGCCCCGTGCCATGGCACAGGGTGTCCCCACAGGGCTGGGGACGTCCCAGTCCCTTGGGAGGGACCATGGGAGCAGGGAACTCACCCTCCAGGATGACAGTGATGGGGTTGGGTCGGAAGCCTTCTCCCCCAGGGCAGAGGGTCTTGTACTCAGCTGTGGAAAAAGGCAGGGGGGCTGAGCTGAGAGGGGTCCCCAGAGCCAGGAGGGGTGGGAGAGGCAGGGCAATGCCAGCAGGAGCACCCACGAGGAGGGGCAGGAGCCTGGGGGAGCAGCTCAATCCCACCACCTGCCAAGCCACCCCACAGCCTGCCCACCTTGAGGGGTGACCCCACATCCCCCCAGCCCACCCGACCGGGAACGGATGATCCCAAAGACACAACAGCCTGGCCTCCCCCACCCCCCTTCAGCTCTGCCCTGCCCTGGAAGGAGCAGCAAATCCGAGCTCGGGACCTCCAGTCTGGGTCAAGAATCCCTCAGGAAGCATCCCTGCCTCCCTTCCCTCCCTCCCCCCAGCTTCCCCCCGGCTCTCCCCACTCACTGGTGTTGGCTGGGGGGCAGAGCTCGCAGGGGTTGCCCCAGGCCCGGCCCAGGGAGCAGCAGCAGGAGGCGCGGGTGACGCCCACCCCGATTTCGGCGCTGCAGGAGATGCCTCCATCTCCTCGGTCCTGTGTGTCCAGGAAGCAATTCCCAACACGGGTATCTGCACAGAGACAGGGCTGGCTGAGCAGAGCCTTTCTGGGAACACTGGGGGTGCAGGGGGAATGGAACTGTGCAATCATGGAATGGTTTGGGCTGGAAGGAACCTTAAAGATGATCCTGTTCCACCCCCTGCCATGGGCTGCAAAGGAATGCGAAATCCTCCAGGGATAAGGAAGAATTGGGGGTTACTGGGGCTCTGTGCAGGATCACAGAATCCCAAACGGTTTGGGTTGAAGGGACCTGCAGGATCATCCAGGACACCTTCCCTGTTCCCAGGCTGCTCCAAGCCCTGTCCAGCCTGGCCCTGGACACTCACAGGGACCCAGGGACAGCCACCCTCGCTGTGTCCAGCTGCAGTTATGAGGGAGCACCAAGAAGGCCCCCCAGGTGTGGGGTGGAGGCACCACTCACCCACGCAGCCCACGCCGGTGGGGTTCAGCTCGAAGTCCTGGGGGCAGTTGCACAGGTAGCTGCCCGGGGTGTTGACACAGAGCCCATTGATGCAGTTCACGGGGTCTGCACACTCGTTGATGTCTGAAAGGAGGGACAGACGGACACTGAGAGCCAGCAGAGCCCAGCCCAGGGTGTGTCCCCACCCCATGGTGTCCCTCTAGAACACACCTCGCCCCCCAGAGCCACCCCAGCCATCCCTCCCGGCCCCTCCCAGCAGCCAAACGCAGCTCAGGGGGCATGGCCTGGCTGGGGCCAGCTCACCCCAGCAGACCCCGGGGCAGGGACCCTCAGAGGGAGCCCTGACCTGTGCAGTTGCCCCCGCTCCTGTCCAGCTCGTATCCATCGTCACACGCACAGCGGAACATCCCGGGCAGGTTCTGGCAGGTGCCAAACACACAGATGTTCTGGAAGGTGCACTCATCAATGTCTGCAAAACAGGGACAGCTGGGGACAGGCTCTGGCAGGGTGAGGACCACGACAGGCCTGTCCTGCTGCCACCTCCTGCCAGCTGGGACCAACCCACCCCAGGGTGGTTCTGGTGCCAGGGCAGACAATCTCCTGGGGGGGCTGGACCACTCCACTCTCTCCCACTCTCTCCTGGTTTTCCGTTTTGCAGGAATCCAGGCTCAGTCCAGCCTCTCTGAAGGCTGGGGACCAACTGCTGCCACTGGAGGAGGTGGCACCTCAGGAGGTGCTGGCGCCTGGCTCAGCGCTGGCTCAGGAGGTGACAGCAGAGGACAAAGAAGGCCAGGAAGGAGTCCCAGCTCGGGGCACTCACCCTGGCAGGCCCTGCTGTCCTCGGTGGGGTTGAAGCCCATCTCGCACTCGCAGCGGTACCCGCCGGGGGCGTTGAGGCACTGCCCGTTCTCACACAGGTTCACGTTGTCCGCGCACTCGTCCACGTCTGCAGGGAGGGACAGCGTCCACACAGGGCTGGGAGCTGCCCTCAGCCAGCCCAGGGACCCCCGGAGCCTGTGCCCACCCACTGCGGGGAGGCTGCAGCTCCTGTCATGGCCTTGACCTTCCCAAAACACCAGGGAGGAGGGGCTGGATCCCTGCTGAGGATGTGGTGGATCCTGAGGATGTGATGGATCCCTGCTGAGGATGTGATGGATCCCTACACCGAGGATGTGATGGATCCCTACATGAGGATGTGATGGATCCCTGCACTGAGGATGTGGTGGATCCCTGCTGAGGATGTGGTGGATCCCTGCTGAGGATGTGATGGATCCCTGCTGAGGATGTGATGGATCCCTGCTGAGGATGTGATGGATCCCTGCTGAGGATGTGGTGGATCCCTGCTGAGGATGTGGTGGATCCCTACACCGAGGATGTGATGGATCCCTACATGAGGATGTGATGGATCCCTACACTGAGGATGTGGTGGATCCCTGCTGAGGATGTGGTGGATCCCTAAACTCAGGATGTGATGGATTCTGAGGATGTGGTGGATCCCTAAACTCAGGATGTGATGGATTCTGAGGATGTGGTGGATCCCTGCTGAGGATGTGGTGGATCCCTGCTGAGGATGTGGTGGATCCCTGCTGGAGGTGCAGGTGCAGGCCAGGCTGCCCTGTGCTTTGGGGAAGGCTGGTGGCTCAGAGGGGCTGATCCATGGCCCAGAGGGGCTGATCGATGGCTCAGGGGCTGACCCCATGGCCCAGAGGGGCTGATCCGTGGCCCAGAGGGGCTGACCCTGTGGCTCAGAGGGGCTAATCCCCGCTCCCAGCCCCATTCCCGCAGGCAGCCCGCGCTCACCGGAGCAGGAGAAGCCGTCTCCGTTGAAGCCATCGCGGCAGGCGCAGCGGTAGGAGCCGGGCGTGTTCACACAGTTGGCGTTCAGGTTGCACTTGTGCTCTTCGGTGGCACACTCGTCCAGGTCTGGGAGGGACAACACTGTCACTGCCTGGCCTGGCTAAGCCGGAATGGCCTCGGGCTCCTGGATGAGCTGGACCCGCTTCTCACGGAACCACAGAGTGGTGTGGGTGGGAAGAACCTTAACATCACCCAGTTCCACTTCCAGGGACACCTTCCACTGTCCCAGCTTGCTCCAAGTCCTGTCCAACCTGGCCTTGGACACTTCTGTTTGCCTTTCCCCTGAGCCCAGGAAGCTGCAGCTGCACACAAATGGCCCAGGAGATTGTCTGGGCACTCGGAAACTCCATCACACCCCTGGGAGCCTCTGTGGCCATGACCAGGACACTGCTAAGCCACTGACCATGTCCCCAAGTGCCACATCTAAGTGGCTTCTAAATTTCTGCAGGGATGGTGACTGGGCCAGGGCTGGACAGCCCTTTCTGTGAAGACTTTTTCCCAATATCCAACCTAAGCCTCCTCTGGTGCAGCTCGAGGCCATTCCCTCCATGTCCCCTGTTCCCGGGGAGCAGAGCCTGACCCCCCCCGGCTGTCCCCTCCTGTCAGGAGTTGTGCAGAGCCACAAGGTCCCCCTGAGCCTCCTTTGCTCCAGGCTGAGCTCCTGCATCTCCCGGTGCCCCAATGGAAGCTCAGCCCAGCCTTTGCAGTACCTGCAGAGAGCTGGAGGTGGGACCCCCGCCCTGGAGAAGGACTCACCGTTGCACTTGAGCCCATCCCCGAGCCAGCCCGAGCGGCACTTGCACTTGAAGCTGCCGGGGACGTTGATGCACGAGGCGTGCATGTCGCAGTTGTGGGCCCCAATCTCACACTCATCGATGTCTGCAGGGGAAGGACAGCAGGGCTGGCACAGCTCAGCTCTCCCCGCACGGCAGGGAAGAGCCAGGGCTGATCCCAGTCCAGGATTTGGGCTTCCAGGAGCTCCCGGGGCTTTCGGGGAGAGGCTGCCTGGGGTCGTGCCCTGGGAGAGGTGTGGCACAAAGGGCAGGCTCCTGGCTTGGCCATCACCTGGGCACAGGTGAATTCCTGCCCCCCTGGCCCTCTGTGTCTGCCCAGCACACGGCACACCCCACAGCATCCCCACAGAGCATGGCACACCCCATAGCATCCCCACAGAGCATGGCACACCCCATAGCATCCCCACAGAGCATGGCACACCCCACAGCATCCCCACAGAGCATGGCACACCCCACAGCATCCCCACAGAGCATGGCACACCCCACAGCATCCCCACAGAGCCCCAGGATGGGGCTCTCTCCATGGCAGCCATGGGAGGTGTTTCCCGGTGTTCCCTGGTGTTCCCCGGTGTTTCCTGGTGTTTCTCACTGCTCCCCAGTGTTTCCCAGTGTTCCCCAGTGTTCACCAGTGTTTCCTGGTGTTTCCCAGTGTTTCTCAGTGTTTCCCAGTATTCCCCGGTGTTCCCCAGTGTTTTCCGGTGTTTCCCAGTGTTCCCCGGTGTTCCCCAGTGTTTGCCGGTGTTTCCCGGTGTCCCCCGGGCAGCTCTGGTCCCAGCCCTGGCAGGGAGCTCCCACCTGTGCACCCTGTGGTTCCCTTCTTGACGAAGTAGCCCAGCTGGCAGTGGCAGATGAAGGAGCCCTTGGTGTTCTCGCACTCTCCGTGCAGGCAGATGTTGGGGTTGAGGTCGCACTCGTTCACATCTGCAGGACAAAACCAACCGTGGGACACCCCAAGGACCCCAGGGTGGCTCTGGGGACAGGATTTGGAGCTGGGACACACCCAGGGCATGGTCAGGCCCTCACCAATGCAGGTCTTCATGTCCAGGGATGCCATGAAGCCGTCGAAGCAGAGGCAGCGGTACTCGCCGGGGATGTTGGTGCACTGTCCCCCGTCACAGATGTCAGGATTGTCCTCACACTCATCGATGTCTGCAGAGAGGGACATGCCAAGGGGAACACCGTGAGCAGGGGAGCATGAGGGGACGGGAAAATCCCAAATCAGGAGGGGTTGGACATGGCAGTGCAAAGCAAAATCATCCATACAGGAAAATCCCAAATCAGGAGGGGTTGGACACAGCAGTGCAAAGCAAAATCATCCATACAGGAAAATCCCAAATCAGGAGGGGTTGGACACAGCAGTGCAAAGCAAAATCATCCATCTGGGAAAATCCCAAATCAAGAGGGGTTGGACACGGCAGTGCAAAGCAAAATCATCCATACAGGAAAATCCCAAATCAGGAGGGGTTGGACACGGCAGTGCAAAGCAAAATCATCCATCTGGGAAAATCCCAAATCAAGAGGGGTTGGACACGGCAGTGCAAAGCAAAATCATCCATCTGGGAAAATCCCAAATCAAGAGGGGTTGGACACGGCAGTGCAAAGCAAAATCATCCATACAGGAAAATCCCAAATCAAGAGGGGTTGGACACGGCAGTGCAAAGCAAAATCATCCATCTGGGAAAATCCCAAATCAAGAGGGGTTGGACACGGCAGTGCAAAGCAAAATCATCCATACAGGAAAATCCCAAATCAAGAGGGGTTGGACACGGCAGTGCAAAGCAAAATCATCCATCCGGGAAAATCCCTTCTCTGGAAGGGACTGAAAAATGAGACTGCTCACCCTGGAGCCAAGGGGGGGGACACAGAGGTCCCCGGAGCAGCCCCTGCAGGAGCCAAGGTGTCACTGACCTGCACAGGACCTCTTGTCTGGCATGAGGGCGTAGCCTTCGCTGCAGCTGCACTCGTAGCTGCCCTCGGAGTTGGAGCAGTGTGTGTCACAGCCCCCGTTGGTGATGGTGCACTCGTCGATGTCTGGGGACAACCACAGCACGGCCTGAGGTGGGCAGGACCCCCGGGACCCCCAGCCCAACCCCTGGCCCAGGCAGCAGTTTGGGGGCAAGGAGAGGACACAGATCTCCCCCAGCCAGAAGCAGATCCCCCATTCCTTGTCCCCAAGCCCTGGCAGTGCTGTCACAGCCTGTGACAGTCCCTCGCCAGCAGCACAAACGTGGCTGTCACCCACCCAGGACATTCCCCCTTCGCCTTACCCCCTGAACACTCCAACCCACACGAGCCCAGGAGGGTTCTGGGCCCATCCTGAGGTCCTGGAAGGCACATTTGGAGGAGCACTCACCCACACAGCCCTGCCGGTCCAGCGTGGCCTGGAAGCCTGAGTCGCAGGAGCACTGGTAGGTGCCGATGACATTGACACAGCGCCCGTTGCGGCACAGATTGTCACTCAGGGAGCACTCGTTGATGTCTGAGGGGACAGGAGCACTGTGAGCAGCTCAGGCCATGCTCAGGCCACCAGCCCGTGCCCACCCCTGGGTCTCCAAACTGGATCCGTCCCTTTGGTCAAAGGGAGCAGCAGAATGAACAACATCAGTGCCACAAAATTCTGGGAATGAGCTTGGTCACTCCTGGGTGAGTTGGACCCACTTACCATGGAAGCACAGAAGGCTTTGGGTGGGAGGACCTTAAGAACCATCCACGGGCAGGGATGGGGGCAGGGATGGGGGCAGGGACACCTTCCCTGAGCCCTTGGGCACTTCCAGGGATGGGACACATGGAATGGGAAGGAGATACCCCCACCCCCAGCTGAGCTGCAGGTTTCCCTGTGGGGTTTCCCTGTGGGTTTTCCCTGTGGGATTTCCCTGTGGGGTGTGTCCCTGTGGGGTGTGTCCCTGTGGGATGTTCCCGTGGGATGTCCCTATGGGGTGTCCCTGTGGGGTGTCCCTGTGGGGTGTCCCTGTGGAGTGTCCCCATGGGATGTCCCCATGCGATGTCCCTGTGGGACATCCCATGCCCCTCACCGATGCAGGTGTTGCCCTCGGCCGTCAGCTCGTGCCCAGGGGGGCAGATGCACTCGAAGCTGCCGTCGGTGTTCATGCAGATCCCTCCCCGGCACAGCAGAGGGTCCCGCTCGCACTCGTTGATGTCTGCAGGGCAAAATGGGATTGTCCCTCCCAGCTGCCTCTCCACTGGAGGGACATCCCAGACCAGGGCCACCTCACCAAGGTCATGCAGAGGTGTCCTGGCTGCAGTCTGAACGTTGGGAAATCTCAACTCATGCCCTGACCTTAGCAGGACCCGAGGGCCCCTCAGGGATGTATTTACAGAACCCATTTTCTTCCCATCTGTTTATTTTTCTAATTCCAGCCTTGACATGAAGAATGGGATGTGTTTCCTGACTTGGATAAAACACTGATGAAATTTTCAGGTAAGGAGGGCTGGGATACACCTGGAAATGGGGGTGACAGGTCCCTGTCAAACACCCCCAGGGTCCAGGGGAGCCTGGCCTGGGCAATTCCAGGCTGCATTTTCACTGCTGTTGTCATCCCCTGCCCCAGGCTGGAAAGAATTCCTCCCTCAGGAGGCTGAAGCCAAGTTATTTTACCAAACACAGGTGGGAAGAGGTTAATCCTTGACCACAGGCAATGACAAAATGCCACCACCCCCCTTGGGGTGAGGTGACTCAGCTCCCTGTCACCCAGAGAAAAGATGAAGTGGAATTGGACAGGTAACAGTGAGCATTAAATTAAAAAAAGAGCAATGAAAAGAACAAGGAAATTTATATCCTTATATAAAGATTAGAAATCTGATTACTGCAAGAAGTCACCAGGTCATGGGTGAGGACTGTGACATTCCCAGTGTCCCAGAAATGGAGCAGGAGGAAGAGGATGATCAGTGGGAGCTGTGGGAACCCACGCTACAAATTGCATGGAAAAGACAAAGCCTCTGCCAGGGGCAGTGATTTATTTTAAAGAGCACAGAGAATAAAACATGAAAAATAAATAGATGGTGTTGAATCATGGCTTGAAGTGGTTTGAAAGCCCAAGCCAGAGCAGAATATTAAGAGCAGGTCAGTGAGACAAGTGAGTCTGGCTGGACAGAGGAGAGGAACATGGAATGCCAGGAATTAGAGGACAGCAAGAGTCTGGCTGAGCTGCTGGAGACAAACTGAGGTGCTGAGGTCACTGATGGGATTTTTTAAGCTCCAAACAAGAATTATTCAATTGAAAACAGATGGGACTGTGACAGAACAAAAACAAGCCTTGGACAGATGAGAGGAGCTGTAAGAATTGTGTGAGGATAAAGGGAGATGAGATGGGCAGGCGAGGGGAGCCCCTGTAACCGAGGGGTGGGAGGGGGCACAGGGTGTCCCAGAACTCTTCATGGAGGATTCATCCATGGAAGGGCTGGGGGAGTGTTTGAAGAGTTTCTGGCCATGCCCTGCCCTGTCCCAGGGGTCTGGAGCTGCCCTCGGGACTCAGCCTCACCCATGCAGTTCTTCATCATCATGAAGCCACTCTCGTAGCCCTCGAAGCACTCGCACTCGAAGCTGCCCGGGGTGTTGACGCAGGAGCCGTGGCCGCACAGGTCGGGGGAGATGCGACACTCGTCGATGTCTGGGGACAAGGACAGGCCGTGGGGCAGGACAGGCCGGGGCAGTGCCAGAGCCAGCCCGGGCTGCCTGCACTGCACAGGAGCAGAGCAAGGAGCTCCCCAGCCCCGGAGAGGCTGCAGTGAGCTGCTCCTGCAGCAGGGCTGATCCTTCACAGGCAGGAAGTGCCTCAGGAATCGTGGAATTCAGGATGGTTTGGGTTGGAAGAAGCTTAAATCCCCTCCAGCCCAGCCCTGCCATGGGCAGCGACACCTTCCCCTACCCCAGGCTGCTCCGAGCCCGTCCAGCCTGGCCTTGGACACTTCTGCTCATGGTCCTGCCTTTGGCTCCTCCCCACGTCCCCAAATACGTCCCTAAATCAGCACATCCTGCTGAGCACCCCCGAGGCAGCAGGACCAGCCCAGGGAGGGTCCCTCACCTGTGCAGTTCCTCTCCTCAGCATCCAGAGCGAAGCCATTGCCGCAGATGCACCTGAAGCTGCCGATGGTGTTCCTGCAGGTGCCGTGGGTGCACAGCCCAGAGAACACCTTGCACTCGTTCACATCTGAGGGGAACCGAGGGGGTCAGGGACAGGGGTCTCCGTGAGCCCCCTCGGACAGGAGAGCCGAGCCCAGAGGGGCCCAGCCCAGCCCAGCCCAGCCCCGCCAGCTCCTCTCACCTTTGTAGAAGGGCCGTCCCGAGAGCACATCCCCGCGGTTGGCGAAGCCAGGCCCGCGGGGACAGATGGCCTTGAACTCGCTGGAGCCTGGCCGGGGACACTCCTCGCAGTCGGAGCCCCAGGCCGAGCCCACGGAGCAGCAGCACATGTCCATGCGGAACTTGCCAGGCAGCGGCTCCGTGCACTCGTCCTCGTCCCAGCGCATGTAGCACTGCTCCACCCGCACGTCTGGGGACAGGGCAGTGCGGGTGAGAAAGCCTTTGCTGGGAGGGATCCACAGCACAGGCAGCAGGGCCAGAGAAGGGACCTCACAGAATCCCAAAATTAACGAGGTTGGAAAAGACCTTTGAGATCATCAAGTCCAAGCCATGAGCCAACATCACCTTGTCACCCAGACCGTGGCAGTGAGTGCCACATCCACCTTTTCCTAAATACAGTGCTGGAAGCACCATGGCCCCTGCAAAGGGCAGGGCTTTGGCCCTGGGTGCCCAGGAGCCGTTTTAGAGCTGCTGGGCCGTGTCTTTAACCCCTGAGGTTATTTGGCCACTCCTGAAGGCCACCCAAGAAGGACAATGTGTTCCTGGCTGGACGTGGGGACACAAAACTCTGGTTCAGCTCTGAGGTTTGGGGGCTCTCTCAGGTACGACTCAATTCCCAAGAATTCCTGGGGCACGGGGCAGGGAGGGGCTGGGATGAGAGGGGAGGTGTCTGTAGTTGCACTGTTTTAAAATCTTTCTCTTCTTTCTCATGAAGAATAGAGATAAGTTGCAATCTTATACTTTCTAATCTCATTGTTTTAGTACTGGACACTCTAGAGTTGTAACCAATCGTTATAGGGGGTGGAAAAACTATCAACCAATAATTATTAGACTATTAATGGATATATAAAGAAATTCTTGTAAATAAAGTTTCTCTTTTCACCATCTTGTGTGCTGCCTGCCTGACTTCCCTGCGAGCTTCCGTGAATCTCCACGAATATCAGAAAATCAGAGCAACAGATGTCCTTACCCACACAGGTCCTGGCAGTGCCGTCCAGGGTCAGCCCCTCGGGGCACTCGCAGCGGAAGGAGCCAGCCGAGTTCACGCAGCGCCCGTTGGGGCACACACCCGGGAACACCTCGCACTCGTTGACATCTGCGGGCACAGGGGCAGGGGAGCTGTGGGGTGGCACAGGGACATGGCCAGGGGGGCTCCTGGAGGGGCTGGGAGGAACCCAGAGCTGCCCACCAAGGGGGAACTGATCCATGAAAAGCTCCAGGCACAAACAGAGCTGGGATCCAGGCACAGACAGACAGACAGACAGACAGAGAGTGGAGATCCCCCCGGGACTCAGGGAGGCAGGAGAGCAGCAAGGAAATGATGCCCACGCTCCCAAGGAAAGCAGTTTGCCGTGTCCCCTTTACCTTCACAGGTGACTCCCTTCATGCGGGCGTAGCCCCGGGGACAGGCAGTGTCTGTGGAGAACATGTCAGTGAGGAAGGGCTGCCTCTGGCCTGCCAGCCTCCCCCAGACCCACGGGGTGTCCAGACCTGACCCCAGGATCATCCAGGCCAACTCCCAGCCCTGCCCAGACCCCCAAAATCCCACCCTGAGAGCACTGCCAGTGCCCGACCACCCTCCGGGGAAGTCCTGTCCCTGATCCCCACCCAGCCCTCCCCTGGCCCCAGCATTTCCTGGGACCCCTGGGCAGGCAGAGCCTCACCGATCTCGCAGCGCTCGCAGGGACTGCCCCAGGCTGCCCCCAGGGTGGCACAGCACTCGGACTTGAGCGTGGCGCCGTTGATGTTGACCTCGCAGCGCCCGTCCTGGATGTTGAGCCAGCAGGTGCCCTTCATGCTGTCTGCAGGGACACAGGGGCTCAGGGGTGGCTCCGGCCATGCCCAGGCCGTGGGAGGAGCTGTCCCTGCCCTTGGAGTCACCGATCCTTCGGGATGTGGGGCCAAGGCCGTGCCAGCAGGGACACAAACCAGGCTGAGCCCCAGCACCCTCAGTGCCACCCCTGCCATGGCAGGGACACCTCCCACTGTCCCAGGGTGCTCCAAACCCATCCAGCCTGGCCTTGGACACCTCCAGGGACACAGGGACAGCCACAGCTGCTCTGGGAAATCCATTCCAGGGCCTCCCACCCTCCCCAGTATCCCATCCATGACCCTCAGGAGTTCCCCTGAGCCAGGCCGCGTGACCATCCAGGGTGACCTGGCACAGCTGGCCTGGCCCGGGCACAGCTGGCGCTGCTCACCCACGCAGATGGTGCCGCTGGGGTCCAGTTTGCTGCCCGGGGAGCACTCGCAGGCGAAGGAGCCGGCGTTGTTCCGGCACAGCCCATTCACACACGGGTTGGACGTGCACTCGTTGATGTCTGCGGGGACAGGGGGACACAGGGACGGTCACTGGGGGGTGACAGGGACACAGCCTGGGGGGCACAGACAGGTGGAGGTGAGGAGAGCTCGGAGAGTGAAGAACGGTGGGTTTAAATTGGTTTTTGCATTGTTTTAAATATTATAATAATACTATAAAAATGTTAAAATACATAATCTATATATTAATTTAATATTTCTAATATTAGTTAATTTTTAATTAGTTAATAGTCAATTAGTAATATTAGTTAATTTAATATTTCTACTAAATCAATATTACATTAATATTAATTTATTAACTATACTGGTATTCCATATTAATAATATTTACTTTACTTCTAAATAAAAATATTAAAACATGTTATATAGAAATATATTGTGATGTAATATAATCTGCATTGTAAAAAAATCTGCCTTACAAAAGTGGCTGCACAGCATTGGCCACTTTTCACCCTCATCACAGAAAATCAGCTTTATTCACCAAACACTTTGTGTAAAGTGCCACTTCTCAAATATTTGAGGCCTCTGTGCACAGGAAACCATTTCTCCCCCACCAAATCACAACCTTTCAATCAGATTCCCTAAACCTTGCAATTTTGGTCAGGCCTCAAGCTCAAATTTTGCGGCCCTGGAGGAAATCACTCTGGTTTTCCAGGCTCAGATGTTTTAGGGTTGGGTGCCCACTGCTTTGAACCAAGTGCGAAATGTCACTAAAAAACAGGGAAAAAACCCAAAAACGAGGTTAAAACCCCCAACCCCAACACTGGAGCTGCTCCAACCCAAAGGAGAGCGGTAGGAAGGGAAGCGGGGAGGTTAAAGCTGAGCTGGTTCCAGGAGGAGCTCAGGCTATGGTTTGCAGGTTCTGCCCCAAAGCTGAGCTGGTTCCAGGCCATAGTTTGTTCTGCCCTGGCCCCATTACCCCAAAGCTGGGCTGGTTCAGGAGCTCAGACCGTGGTTTGCAGGTTCTGGTGCTGCTCTGGCCCCATTATCCCAAAGCGGAGCCAGTTCCAGGCCCTGGTTTGCTCTGTCCCAGCCCCGTTACCCCAAAGCTGGGCCAGTTCCAGGCCCTGGTTTGTTCTGTCCCAGCCCTGTTACCCCAAAGCTGGGCTGGTTCAGGAGTTCAGGCCATGGTTTGTTCTGTCCCAGCCCTGTTACCCCAAAGCTGGGCTGGTTCAGGAGTTCAGGCCCTGGTTTGTTCTGTCCCAGCCCTGTTACCCAGAGCTGGGCTGGTTCAGGAGTTCAGGCCATGGTTTGTTCTGTCCCAGCCCTGTTACCCCAAAGCTGGGCTGGTTCAGGAGTTCAGGCCATGGTTTGTTCTGTCCCAGCCCTGTTACCCCAAAGCTGGGCTGGTTCAGGAGTCCAGGCCATGGTTTGCAGGTTCTGGTTCTGCCCCGGCCCCGTTACCTTCGCAGGTGTCGGTCTCGGTGCGGAACACGAAGCCCTTGGGGCAGGTGCAGCTGTAGCTGCCGGGGGTGTTCCGGCACAGGCCATTGTCACACAGCAGCCGATTGACGCTGCACTCGTCCACGTCTGGGGACAGAAGGGAGCCGTGAGCTGCTTTGGGCCGGGAAGGGTTAATTGTCCCCACAGGATCACAGGATGGACCCAGAGGGATCACTGATCCAACCCCACCCTGTCCCAAAGGCTCCCGGAGCTCTGGCAGCCTCAGGGCCGTGGTCATTCCCTGGTTCTGGGGGAGAACCTTCCCTGATCTCCATCCCAACCCCAGCACAGCCCCAGCCATGCCCTGAGTGCTGTCCCTGTCCCCGAGAGCACTCATCAGAGCTTCCCCTCCTCTTCCCTCACAAGGAGCTCTGAGAGTGTCCCCTGCTCTCCTGGAGGTGCTGAACGCCCACCCGCAGGGAGCAGGGAATGAATTCCTTGTTTTCCTTTCCCCACGGAACTGCCCTGATCCCAACCCACGAGCTCTCCAGCTTTAACCCTTCCCACTCTGCCCCCATCACACTGCTAGGGGGGGCAGCGAGGGGCTGGGAGGGGCTGGGAGGGGCTGGGAGGGGCTGGGATCCACCACCACTGCAGCCCTGGGAGCTGCAGAAATGCAGCTGCCCCCTCCCACCAGTGCGGCCCCCAGTCCCACCCTGCAGTTCCCACGGCCCCTCGTGCTCTCCCACCTGGTTTTGAGCAGTGCTCGAGAGCACCAGGGGCTGCCTGGTACCCCTCCCACCCCCGAGCCCCCCGTTCCTGTGCCAGGCTGGGCTGGCTGCCCCGACTCACCCACGCAGTTCTTGCCCGTGGGGTCAGACTCGTAGCCCAGGTTGCAGATGCAGCGGTAGCTGCCCCGCAGGTTCTCGCACATCCCGTTGGGGCAGATGTCAGGGTTCAGGGCACACTCGTTGATGTCTGACAGGGAAAAAAGTCACCTTAGATGGAGCACAGCAAATGCAAAGACAGAAACCTTCCAGCTCCTGCAGAAATCACAGAATCCTGGAATGGTTTGGGTTGGGAGGGACCTGAAAGTCCACCTTGCTCCACCTCCCCTGTCCCAAGGTGCTCCACGCCCTGTCCAGCCTTGCCTCGGACACTTCCAGGGATCCAGGGGCAGCCACCATTTCTCCCTGTGCTGCCCACTCTCCTGATCTGCCCCAGAAGGTTCTGACCCAGCCCAGGGCTCTGAGCTCAGGAGGAGAGAGCTGGAAAAGGGACTGGGATAAGCCAAGTTTTATGTCAAGGGCTCTTAGGTCCTTGTGGGACATCCCTGAGTCTTCTCCCAGGGTTCTGAATCCAATCCTCAGGTCAGGCTTTAATCATCCCTGGATCCAGTACCAAGGGACCCAGGTGGGCACCATCCCTTCCCTGCAGCCCCATCCCTTCCCGTGATTTTTGGATCAAATCCCTGGTGCCAGGCAGCGATTTCACCCTGGCAAGCACCAGCCCTGTGCTGGCACCGCAGTGTCCCCGCAGTGCCAGGCGGCCAGGGCTGCCCAGGCGCTACTGGCCTTTGTCCCCACACGCTCAGAGCTCAGTTCCATCCTGGGAAATGCAGCCGGGAGAGCTCTGAGTGCAGCCTGGTTCCAGTCAGGGGAGGGATGACCAGAGCATGGCCTTGCTAGAAAGAGTCTTGCCATTCCCTCGGGGCTGCCTCCGGCCAGGACACAGCCCTGGATGGAGTCCGAGGAGCCGCCGGGGCTTTGCCTCTGGCTCCTGCCCATGTGGAAGCTTGGCAGAGCCGGGGCTGCTCTGTGCTCTCCCTGCGATCCAAGCACTGCCCAGGGCTGGCACTGGCACCTCCTGGAATCCACAGCAGCCCCTTGGCATCACATTTGCTGCTCGGGTAGCCAGACTCGGGTAGTCCCGGGAGTAGCGAGACTCGGGTAGTCCCGGGAGTAGCCGGACTCGGGTAATCGCCGGAGTAGCGAGACTCGGGTAGTGACGTTTGTCACCTCCCTGTCCCTGGGACAGCCCAGCGAGGGAAACACCCAGGAGGGTGCGGCAGGTGCCGCTCCGCATCCCCATCCCGGCAGGGAACAAACCCTGCCTCTCCTGGCACAGATCCATTCCCAGGGAGAGCAGCTGAGGGAAGAGCTGAGGGTGCTGTGGGGTGTGCCTGGGGAATCCTGCACAGCCCTGGGGAATCCTGCACAGCCCTGGGGAATCCTGAATATCCCTGGGGAATCCTGAATATCCCTGGGGAATCCTGCACAGCCCTGGGCAATCCTGAATATCCCTGGGGAATCCTGCACAGCCCTGGGGAATCCTGAATGTCCCTGTGGAATTCTGAACGTCCCTGGGCAATCCTGTGTGTCCCTGTGGAATCCTGCATGTCCCTAGGGAATTCTGCATGTCCCTGGGCAATCCTGAATGTCCCTGTGGAATTCTGAATGTCCCTGAGCAATCCTATGTGTCCCTGTGGAATCCTGAACATCCCTGTGGAATCCTGAACATCCCCGGGGAATCCTGAATGTCTCTGGGGAATCCTGCATGTCCCTGGGCAATCCTGCACGTCTCTGGGGAATCCTGAACATCCCTGGGCAATCCTGCACCTACCTCTGCCATCCGCCGTTATCCCGATGCCGCTGCTGCAGAGAGCCTGGAATTCCGCTGGGGACAGAGCACAACAGAACCATCAGGGGCTGGACACTTCCCCCAGGGCCATTCCCTCGGCTCAGGGCTAGGTTTGGTGTTTGTGGGTCAGAAGCGCAGCTCTGGGCCTGTTTGTGCTCACACACCACAACCACAGAATATCCTGAGCTGGGAGGATAAGGATCACCCACAGCCCCAGCCCTGCCAGACACCCCAACAATCCCACCCCGGGAGCATTGTCCAAACTCTCCTGGAGCTCTGTCAGCCTCAGTGCTGTGACTTTGTGCATTTTAATGAAGCTCCTCCCAGTCCCAACACCCCAGCACCAGATTTGGGGACCCACTGTCCATTTCCTGACTGCCTGGCACCCCTTTCCCATTCCTCCAGCTCTCCAAGCTGCCTGAGCCATCTCAGAACATCCCTGAGCACCTTCCCTGCTCCTGGCACGCCCAGGGCCACACTCACCAGAGTTCTTGGCCGGGCAGGGCTGGCAGGGCTCTCCGAAGCCATGGTCGGGGTTGGCACAGCAGCACTCGGATTTGGTGACAGCGCCAGGGAAGGGGCGGGCGCAGGTGCCCTTCTTGATGCCCCCGTAGCAGGTGCTGCGCATGTGAGTGTCCACACACACCCTGCCGTCCACGCCGATGGCCAGGCCCCCCAGGCACTCGCAGCGGAACGAGCCCTCGGTGTTGATGCACCAGCCATTCATGCAGATCCCCGGCGTCTCGCACTCGTCGATGTCTGCGAGGGACAGGAACGGGCGTGAGGGGACCTTGGGGTGAGGGACACAGGGACTGGGACATGTGGAGAGGGGATTGGGACATAGGGGAAGGGGATTGGGACATGTGGACAGGAGATTGGGACACGTGGAGGGGATTGGGAAACAGGAACAGGGTGTCAGGACACACAGACAGGGCTCAGGATGTGCAGAGAGAGGCTCAAGACAGAGGACAAGGCTCAGGACACACTGAGAGAGACTCAGGACACACTGAGAGATGCTCAGGACACATGAAGAGATGCTCAGGACACACTAAGAGATGCTCAGGACACACTGAGAGAGGCTCAGGACACACTGAAAGAGGCTCAGGACACACTGAAAGAGGCTCAGGACACACTGAAAGAGGCTCAGGACACACAGAGAGAAGCTCAGAACAGAGGACAAGGCTCAGGACACATGGACGGGATCAGAACACATGGAGAAAGGCTCAGGACACAGAGAGAGGCTCAGGACTCATGGAGAAAGGCTCAGGACACACAGAGAGAGGCTCAGGACTCATGGAGAGAGGCTCAGGACACACTGAGAGAGGCTCAGAACACAAGAACATTTTCCCTTTTCCCCACTGTGCCACAAAGGGACAATTTCTGGCAGCAGAGCAGGAGCTGCCTGGCCACACCCTTGGATTTTCTGCTCTCCCCCTGCCCTGAGGCCCTCCCGGGTGATCAGGAGTGTGGGCAGGAGTGGGCAGAGTGGTTTGGGAGTCACTGACCCACGCAATAGCGGCCGTTGGGGGCCAGGACGAAGCCAGGCTTGCAGATGCACTTGAAGCTGCCGTCCTCGTTGATGCACATCCCATTGAGGCACATGTTGGTGGTGGCACACTCGTCGTGGTCTGTGGGGACAGACAGGACCCCAGAGCTGCAGGAGGACCTTCCTGTGCCCCAAAACCTCCTGTGCCCCAAGACCTCCTGTGCCCCAAAACCTCCTGTGCCCTGAAACCTCCTGTGCCCTGAAACCTCCTGTGCCTCAAGACCTCCTGTGCCCCAAGACCTCCTGTGCCCCAAGACCTCCTGTGCCCCAAGACCTCCTGTGCCCCAAGACCTCCTGTGCCCCAAAACCTCCTGTGCCCCAAAACCTCCTAGGCCCTGAAACCTCCTGTGCCCCAAGACTTCCTGTGCCCTGAAACCTCCTGTGTCCCGAAACCTCCTGTGCCCCAAAACCTCCTGTGCCCCAAGACCTCCTATGCCCTGAAACCTCCTGTGCTCCGAAACCTCCTGTGCCCTGAAACCTCCTGTGCCCTGAAACCTCCTGTGCCCCGAAACCTCCTGTGCCCCGAAACCTCCTGTGCCCCAAAACCTCCTGTCCCCCATCTCATGGCCAGGGTGTGGCAGTGGGGGCTGGGCCTCAGAGGAGACAGAGGGACCTCCAAGAGCATCAGCTCCAAGGCCAAGGTCACCTTTGGTGGCCAGAGCTGTCCTGCCACAGCCCCAGAGCTCCTGGAGCACATCCTGCTCCAACCCCAGCCCCGCTGAGCCCTGGAGCCCAAACCCCACAGAGAACAACACCCCCACAGAAACACCTCCCCATTCCTCCTCTCCTTGGAGGACACCCCAGATCAAAGCACCCATCAGTCCCTGGGGAGAAGGAGACCCCAGCCCAGCTCTGGAGGCCGCGGGGAGCCTCACCCACGCAGTTCTTGCCGTCGGGGGTGATCTCGAAGCCGGCGTTGCAGATGCACTGGAAGCTGCCGTCGGTGTTGACGCAGCGCCCGTTCCTGCACATCACCCCGTTCATGATGCACTCGTCGATGTCTGCAGGGAAAGCACCCCAAATGCTGCCAGCAGGGCAATGGGAGCAGCCCCAGCCTCAAACCCCCGTGAGAAATCCAGGAAGGAGCTCTCAGGCACAAGAACTCATCCTCAAAACATCCCACTTGGAAATCAGGGATCTTTTCCCATTGCCAGGCAGTGGGGGAGGCTTGGGAAATCACTTTGTCAGGAAGGGAGGAAATAAAAACTGCAAAGCTTGGGCATTGCCAGGGAAATCTGCCTTTGCCTGCTGTGCCCAGGGTGGGACATTCCCTTCCCATCGTCCTTTTTTGGCAGCTCCTCACCTGCAGCAGCATCGTGAGAGAACAACCTTGCTGGGAATCCTGCATCCCTAGGGATGAGAACCCTCCCTTTTGTCAGATAAAGCTCTCCCAGCAGAGTTCAGCTCTTGGAGAGGACTCTGAGGGTTCCTTGATTGCCACCAGAACGTTTTAAGGAAGGTCACTGTAGTTGCACTGTTTTAAAATCTTTCTCTTCTTTCTCATGGAGAATAGAGATAAGTTGCATTCTTGTGCTTTCTAATCTCTTTGTTTTGGTTCTGGATGCTCTAGAGTTGTAACCAATCATTACAGGGGGTGGAAAAACTATCGACCAATAATTATTAGATCATTAATGAATATATAAAGAAGTTCTTGTAAAGAAAGTTTCTCTTTTCACCATCTTGTGAGCTGCCTGCCTGACTTCTCTGCGAGCTTCCGCGAATCTCCACGAATATCAGAAAATCAGAGCAACAGGTCACGGCAGAGGACACTTCTCCAGGGCAGATCCCCCCCCACACCCTGCGGCGCTGGGGGCTCCTCACTGCATTTCTCCCCCACAAGCTTTGTGGCTGCAGGGGCTCTGCTGAGCCCTGTGCCCCCCAAAAAGGGGCCCAGCCCTTACCGATGCAGGCCTGCTTGGTGGGCGTGCTCTGGAAGCCCTCGTGGCACTTGCAGTGGTACGAGCCCGGGGTGTTGACGCAGTCGCCGTGCACGCAGGGGCTGCTCGAGCACTCGTCCACATCTGCGGGGGAAACCCAACCTGTGAGGGGTCTTGAGGGGGGATCCTGTGAGGGATTCTGAGCCCCAGGAAACACCAGGGATGGGAAAACCCAACCTGTGAGGGGTCCTGCAAATGCCAGGGATGGGAAAACCCAACCTGTGAGGGGTCCTGAGCCCCAGGGAGCACCAGGGATGGGAGAACCCAAACTGTGAGGGGTCCTGAGGAGGGATCCTGTGAGGGGTCCTGAGCCCCAGGAAATTCCAGGAATGGGAGAACCCAACCTGTGAGGGACCCTGAGCCCCAGGGAGCACCAGGGACGGGAGAACCCAACCTGTGAGAGATCCTGCAAACGCCAGGGATGGGAAAACCCAACCTGTGAGGGGTCCTGCAAACACCAGGGATGGGAGAACCAGCGTGGAGGAGCTCGGGAGCAGCCCCTGCTCACCAATGCACTCGCCCCGGACGTCCTGCTTGTAGCCCATGTTGCACTCGCAGCGGTAGCTGGACGGGGTGGGGATGCAGCGCCCGTTCAGGCACAGGTTGGTGAAGTGCTTGCAGATGTCAATGGTCTGGTTCAGCGTGGCCGTGCCTGGGCAGCACAGGGAGGGTCAGGGAGTGTTGGATGGGGCACGGGGAGGGTCAGGGAGGGTTGGATGGGGCACGGGGAGGGTCAGGGAGGGTTGGATGGGGCACGGAGAGGGTCAGGGAGGGTTGGATGGGGCACAGGGAAGGTCAGAGAGCCCTCAGACATCCCAGCAGCATTTCAGCCCTCAGGAACACCTGCTCCCGCCCCAGAGCCAGGCTGGGGCAGCACAGGACAAACCCGTTAATTCCCAGTGCTGGAATCTGTTAATTGCCAACACTGGAACCCGTTAATTCCCAATGCTGGACCCTGTTAATTCCCAATGCTGGACCCCATTAATTACCAATGTTGAACCCCATTAATTCCCAATCTGGACCCCATTAATTCCCAATGCTGGACCCCATTAATTCCCAATGCTGGACCCCATTAATTCCCAATGCTGAACCCCATTAATTCCCAATCTGGACCCCGTTAATTACCAATGCTGAACCCCATTAATTACCAATGCTGAACCCCATTAATTCCCAATGCTGAACCCCATTAATTCCCAATCTGGACCCCGTTAATTACCAATGCTGAACCCCATTAATTACCAATGCTGAACCCCATTAATTCCCAATGCTGAACCCCATTAATTCCCAATCTGGACCCCGTTAATTACCAATGCTGAACCCCATTAATTACCAATGCTGAACCCCATTAATTCCCAATGCTGAACCCCATTAATTCCCAATCTGGACCCCGTTAATTCCCAATGCTGAACCCCATTAATTCCCAATGCTGAACCCCATTAATTCCCAATCTGGACCCCGTTAGTTACCAATGCTGGAGCTCCCTGGGCCCATGCCTGGCAGTCCCGGGATGCCGCCCTGGCCGTTGGCGCCGTTGGGGCCGATGCCCCCGGGCCCGTTGAGTCCCGGCCCGACCCCATTGGGCCCGAACCCAGGAATTCCTGGGAAGTTCCCAGGGAAGCCTGGCACGACCGGGAGGCCCTCGATGCAGAGCCTGCGGTACTCGTCTGAAACACAGCAGAACAGAGGGATGCAGAGGGATCAGGGTGGGTGCTGATGGGAATGGGGCAGAGGAGGGAGGGAACACCCTCACCCCACAGCACGGCATGGGGCACGGCTTGCCAGAGGCTGTGGGGACTTTGGGGACACCTGGCAGGGTGGGATCCCTCCAGGCAGGGCAGGAGGGGACAGGGAGGTGGCAGCTCTGGGGACCTGTGCCCTGCTCAGAGCTGGGTATGGAGGATGGGATGCAGGGCATGGAGGATGGGATGCAGGGATGGAGGATGGGATGTAGGAAGGGATGCAGGGGATGGAGGGTGGGATGTAGGGGATGTAGGAAGGGATGCAGGGGATGGAGGATGGGATGCAGGGATGGAGGATGGGATGTAGGGGATGGAGGATGGGATGTAGGGGATGGAGGATGGGATGCAGGGGATGGAGGATGGGATGCAGGGGATGGAGGATGGGATGCAGGGATGGAGGATGGGATGCAGGGGATGGAGGATGGGATGTAGTGGATGGAGGATGGGATGTAGGGGATGGAGGATGGGATGCAGGGGATGGAGGATGGGATGCAGGGGATGGAGGATGGGATGTAGGAAGGGATGCAGGGGATGGAGGATGGGATGCAGGGGATGGAGGATGGGATGCAGGGATGGAGGATGGGATGCAGGGGATGGAGGATGGGATGCAGGGATGGAGGATGGGATGCAGGGGATGGAGCTCCAGCCCTGGGTCTCCTCTGGCCCGGGCCCATCTCCCTCAGCCCCAAGGAGAGGAGGGGATCGATCCCTGCCTTGGCCCAGGCTCAGCTGAGACTCTGCAGGAGGAGCAGCACCCCCATGGCATGGGGCTGGGCTTTGCCCCAGGGAACGAGGGGGGGACAAGGGGGAGAGGCTGTGCCAGGGGAAGGTTGGAAAATTCCTCATGGAAAGAGTGGCAGTGGTGCAGTCACTGCTCCTGGAGGGGTTTCAAAGCCATGAGGATGTGGCACTTGGGGACACAGTTTGGTGGCCTTGGCAGTGCCGAGGATGGTTGGACTCCATCTTGGAGAGCTCTCAGCAGCCCAGGGGGGGTCACTCACCCGAGCCCCGCACGGGGCACATCTCGGGGGTCTGGCCGATGGCCCAGCAGCGTCCCGAGTCACAGCAGCACTGCATGCGGCTGGCCTGGCCCGGCAGGTCCCCGGCGCAGCGCCCGCCCAGCAGCGCCGAGAAGCAAGTGCCCAGGCGCTGGTCTGGGGACACGAGGGACGGGAGGAGAGAGAGACACAGTCACACGGTGCCACACCGCCCTCCCGGCAGCTCCCTGTGCCCCATGGAATCTCTCTGTCCCAGTGCCACCCCCTGCTCACAAGGCTCTCCACACGCAGGAGCTCATTCCCAGTTCAGCCTCCCATTCCCAGTGAGGCTCAGACACAGCCAGAGCCACAGCCAGACCCAGAGCCAGGGCTGGACAGTCCCTCCCCGTGGGATCCTCACTGGGAGCTGTGTTCTCTGCGTTCCCTGTGTTCCCTGCCCTGCAGGAAGGATGAGTGCCCCAGCAGGCTCTGGATGAATTCCCAGAGCACAGAACAGGAAGATTCTCCCCTCATCCTGTGTTTCCTCACCTCCCAAAGCCATGGGATCAGGGGCAGGTGTCTCCCTCCTGCACACTCAGCCCCCAAAGCGTCCCCCAGCCCATCAGGAGTCCCCCAGCCAGCTCCCAGTGGCCCCAGCACCCCTCATTGAACTAATGGGGTCATTCCCAATGCCAGCATGTCCCTGTCCCAGGCCATGGCTGACCCCAGAAGGAGCCCTGGATGGGTCAAAGCCTGAGCCTGGCCCTGCTCGGGGGGACTGAGGCTCCACCCGGCACCAATCCCTCCAGGAAAACCTGGAACCTTCCCCCCATTCATCTCCCACCTTGCTTTTTCTCAAGTCAATTAATGAGGGGGAAAGTCTCCTGCGATTTGGCTGCCACTTCCCGGGACTGTAATTGGAATTAATTGCCTGGGGCTGTTTGATCTGTGGGCTGTGGGTGCACTGCTGCTCCCAGCACAGCCTGGGGACTCGCAGGGGACAGTGACCCCAGTTCAGACCAGCAGGGCCTTGTCCCCAGCCCCGCTCGGAGCTGCACTCAGTGGGAATCGCTCCTTTCAGGAAATTTTATCCACCAAAGGCACAGGAAGAGAGAAAGGCAGAGCTGGAGAAGGGAAATGTGAGAGCAGGGACTGAAGGCAAGGCTGGATCAGCTCCTAATCCTGAGGAAGGGGAGCGCAGAGGGGGGTTCAGGTCCCAGGTTTGCACAAAACCCCAGGAAAGCAGAAAATGCTGCAGGAGAGAGGGGAGGGGAAATTCCGGATGGGATTAGAGAGCTCAGGGGTGGGGAGTGAGCCCAGAGGGCTCAGCCAGGAGGGCAGAGCGGGAGGGGCTGGTCCTGCTCATCCTGGGGGCACAGCAGCGATCCCAGGCTGGTCTGGGGTCTGGCAGGGGCTGACCCCATCCCGTGGGCTGTCCTGGTCCCAGGAGCAGCAGGATGGAAGGGATCCAGCCCATCCCATCCCACAGCCCTGGGCTGCTGCAAAGTGCCCCTGAATGAGCTCTCAGATCCCTTCCCTAATCCTCTATTTCCTTTTTCCTCTTGCTCAGACCAAAGTGGACACACAAAGAGCTCTCCAGGCAGGCAAAGCCCTCCGCAAAACCCTCCTGACCTTCCCCGAGCCCAGGGCTTTGCCAGGCTCAGCCAGACCACAACTCAGGCCCTGAATCTGCTGCTGCTGCCCAGGGAGAGGCACAGACCAAACCCTTCCGAGCTTTGCTGCACTGGCAGGGACAGAAAGAGCTCAGGAAGGGCCGAGCAGGAGCGCTGACCTGCAGGGAGGGAGGCAGGGAACACCATGTGCCTGTCTGGGAATGCACTGAAGGCCATTTCTCTTCATTTGGAAATTGTTCTTTTCAGCTGCTCTGGGAGAGGAGCCTTTGTTCCGAGGGAAAGGCACGGAAGAGCAGAGCTGCAGGAGCAGCCCTGGTGCCTGCAGAGCCCTGAGCAGCAGGAGCTCTGGACTGGACCTGGTGTGTCCCAGGAGCTCCAGCCATCCCTGGATGTTCCCTTGGGGCTGGAGTTTGCTCCTGGAGGGTTTTGCTGAGGTCTGTGCACAGCTCATGGGATTGGGGATCAGCTCCAGCTCTGGGTGCTGCTGCTCCAGCTCTGAAAGCTCCAGGAGGTGATTCCAGTGCCACAAAGAATGGGTTTACTCTGCTCCAGGAGGTGATTCCAGTGCCACAAAAAATGGGTTTACTCTGCTAAAAAGGGATGGGAATGGATCGAGTGCTGGGGCTCCTCAGTTTCTGTGGGACACTGTGGTCACCTCCAGGGTGACAATCTCCCCTCTCCTGACGCTGCTCCTGCTTTAGGAGTGCCCACACGATTTACTCATCTTCCATTTTCCCAGCTCCTCCCTTGATTCATGCAGACCTGGGCCCTGAACCCACCCCGAGCTCTCCAAACAAGCCCTGAGCCCCCTGGAGCAGAGCTGGCAAAATGTGGGTGCCAGGGCAAGCCCACCCCAGCAGGAACTGCGAATTTTGCCAAAACAAATCCCAAAAAACGAGCTCAGGGCAAGGCTGGAGCACTCGGAGCCAGTTCAGGTGGAGTCAGAGTCCACTGTAGCTAAACCAGCTCGGGACTATTTTTAAATCTGGGCTTTCTAATTTTATTTATTTTCGTTTCTTGAAGCTCTTGGTTTCAAGGAAAGCAGGGAATGTCCACATGACTCATCCCAGAGCTGTCACACCCCTCTGGGCTCATGGCAGGGCTGGGAAACAGCAGGAGAAATTCCATTCCCATTAAAATCTATCAGCTTCCCAAACAAGATGACTCGGGCTTTACTTTTTACTCACACTTCACAACATTTTTTTTTTCTCCTGGAACTCAAACATTTAAT
Organism: Acanthiza pusilla; assembly: GCA_036630365.1. NCBI lineage: Eukaryota > Metazoa > Chordata > Aves > Passeriformes > Acanthizidae > Acanthiza > Acanthiza pusilla. The sequence continues at coordinate 5,689,866 of JAXCHO010000105.1, read as the reverse complement.
CCTACTCCAGGATCTGTGGCTAGAGAAGAATTTGGAGCTGATTTTTTTTTTTTTTTTCTGTATTAATTCGCACAGAAAGCTGTACCCGACAATTTGCACTGCACCACCAATCTCTGCCTCGGCTGTAACAATTCCTGATCCCAAATCTCCCCATCCTCATCTTTCCGAAGCAAATGGACTTTCTGAACAGAGGAAATCCCCTGGGATTCATTTGGGCTAAAGCAGAGCCCCTGCTGAGAGCAAAGAAACATGGAGCTGATCCTTTATCCCAGGAACTGATAGCAATTGATATCAACAGACCATCAAATACTGACAAGCCTGGGGAAGGAATTCTGATCTGTTCAACACCCAAAATTCCCTCCAGGCTCTGGGGAGAACTCGCCCGGACCGGGGCCAGTTTGGGGAAGAAGTTTTGGAATATGGACACAAAACCAGGCCTGGGCTGAGGCACCACAGCCCAAATTTTGGAGAGGGAGAGAGCGAGAGAACACAGCTGGGAGCAGGAGGGAGAGCAGCAGGAGGGAGAGCAGCCCGGGAAAAGAGCATTTCCCACCCACCCCAGCACCAGCCCCAGTCCCTCTGCGGACACTCCCAGCCCCAATCCCCAGTCCCCAGTCCCCAATCCCCCAATCCCCCATCCCCCAATGCCCAGTGCCCAACGCCCAATCCCCAATCCAACCCCCCAAACCCCAATCCCCAATCCCCGATCCCCAGTCCCCAGTCCCCCAATCCCCCAATCCCCCATCCCCCAATGCCCAGTGCCCAACATCCAATCCCCAATCCAACCCCCAAACCCCAATCCCCGATCCCCAACCCCCAACCCCCAACCCCCAATCTGCCAATCCCCCAATCCCCAATCCCCCAATCCGCCAATCCCCAATCCCAATCCCCAATCCCCAATCCCCCAATCCCCAATCCCCAATCCCCAATCCCCCAATCCCCAGTCCCCAATCCCCAGTCCCCCAATCCCCAGTCCCCAATCCCCAATTCCCAATCCCCAATCCCCCATCCCCCAATCCCCAATCCCCCATCCCCAATTCCCAATCCCCCAGTCCCCAATCCCCAATCCCCAATCCCCAATCCCCAATCCCCAATCCCCAATCCCCCAATCCCCAATTCCCAATCCCCAATCCCCAATCCCCCAATCCCCAATCCCCAATCCCCAATCCCCAATCCCCCAATCCCCAATCCCACAATCCCCAATCCCCAATCCCTGATCCCCAATCCCCCAATCCCCCAATTCCCAATCCCCAATTCCCAATCCTCCAATCCCCAAACTCTAACCCCCCAATCCCCAATCCCAATCCCCAATCCCCAATCCCAATCCCCAATCCCCAATCCCCAATCCCCCAATTCCCAAACCCCAATCCCCAATCCCCAATCCCCAATCCCCCAATCCCCAATCCCCTATCCCCTCACCAAGGCAGCGGGAGCCGTCGGGGCTGCTGGCAAAGCCGCGGGGACAGGAGCACACGTAGCTGCCCACGGTGTTGGTGCAGTCACCACCATCACACACGCCGGAGATGGCCCCGCACTCGTCCACGTCTGCAGAGAGAAAATCCACAGGGAGCACACAGAACATCTCCTGCCCATCCAGACCAAGCACAGAGCTGCAGTTCTGGGGTGCTGGAGGCCATAAGGGGCTCCAGAACTCTCCCCGAGGGGATTCGTGGAGTCTCTGCTCCTCTCCATAGCCCTCCCCAACTCAGGAGGAGTTGCTGTAGTTGCACTGTTTTAAAAATCTTTCTCTTCTTTCTCATGGAGAATAGAGATAAGTTGCATTCTTGTGATTTTTAATCTCTGTGGTTTGGTACTGGATGCTCTAGGGTTCCAGCCAATCATCTTGGGGGGTGGAAAAACTGTCGACCAATAATTATTAGATTATTAATGAATATATAAAGAAGGTTTTGTAAATAAAGTTGCTTTTTTGCCATTTTGTCGTGCTCCTGCCTGACTTCCCTGCGAGCTTCTGCGAATCTCCACAAATATCAGAAAATCAGAGCCAACAAGTTTCGTCTGCACCTCAGGAAGAAATTCTTCCCAGAAAGGGGAATTGGGCACTGGCAGGGGCTGCCCAGGAGGTTTGGAGCCCCTGTCCCCAGGTGTGGCTCTCAGGGCCATGGGTGGCACTCGCTGATCCCTGGGGGTCCCTCCCAGCTCAGGGTATTCCACAATTCCATTCTCTGATTCCACTCAAGAAGGGAAGACAAATTCCCGCTTGGCTTTTTAGGACTTTTTAGGGCAAATTCTGTCCCCAGCCAGCACCTGAGGTGTCCCCGGAGCCCTCCAGGGCTGCTCTGGCTCTTGGAGCCCCAAAAGCTGCAGGGCAGCAGAGCAGAAGCACAGAGAACACTTCCCCCACCTGGGCCCCTGCAGCCAAAAGGAGATTTTATCAGCCAGCCTGCCCTGTCATTTAATCCCAGCCCTGCCCTGGGCTACAATTCCCGGAGCTCTGCAAGGAAAAGAGCTTCAGGAAGGAGAAGTTGTGATATTGGTGAAAAAACCCAGCTCCAAACTTTGTGCAGGAATGTGTGAATGGATCTGAGATGTGGGGCAGCTGACAGCTCCGTGTCCCTGGTGCCCACCCCTCACCCCACTAGGCTCTGGGGCAGCCGTGCCTCCCATTCCTATGGAAAAATAGGAACCCAAAGGCTCAATCCAACTGCAGCTCTCCTTTTCCCCCTGAAAATCCCAGCACTGAGAGCGAGAAAAGGCCGTTCCTGCAGGATCCACATGCTGTGTTTGGGAACCTGAGCCCTGCGCTTTGCTGTCCTTTCAGTCCTCCCCAGCACATTTCCCTCTCGGTTTCCCTCTGAGTGTCCCGCGGTGGTTTGGATGCGCTCGGGCAGAGCTGACCCCAGGGATGGGTTCATCGCCCTCTCATTAACACCCAGCGCCGGCAGGGAGCTCTGCCAGCCCCGGCCTGGCTCCTTCCCGGCTTTTCCAACCTCCTGCTCGCAGCCAGAGCCCATTCTGCTGCTCAGACAATGGCAGGATTCAAGGCAAACGTTGATTTTGGAGCCGAGCTCCCCTCGCCGGGCTGGAATTGGAATCAGCCTCGTCCTCAAGGCTGCAAAAGCCAAAGGCTGCAGAGCCTTGGGAGGAGCTGGAGCTGCAGAGCTCATCCCACACGGTGCCCACAGAGCTGTGGGAACCCAAACCTTTCCATGGCTGAAAAACCAGGATTTGATGGGGAAAACATCCCCAGGGATCCCTCTGGGGCAGCACCAGGGACTCGCTGCCCTCCCCACAAAGGGGGAATGGAGACCACCCCAAACCCAGGGAAACGAGCTCCGAGTGGAGCCGAGCCATGAGCTCTTCTGGAAAGGGAAAGAAAGTTCCATCTGCTCGTGGAAAACTCTGGGAAGCTCCCTCTGGAGCAGGAACATCAATGGGACTCAGCAGAGCCTTGGCTCCGTCAGGAAATTCAAGATTTCGGTGACAAAAGTCTGGCCTGGGGACACAGGGAGCACCCCACATCCAACAGGGCGAGGAAAACAGATAAGATTTGAAATTCCAGGATTTGGCCCTCCCTGGCAGAATGTCCTGGAAATGCCAAAAATGGTCAGATCTGGATGGATTTGAGCTGAAGTTGCTGTACACGGCTTGCCTGGAGCCTCCCACTCCCTTTCCTGGTGTTTCTCCGTGGATTTCTGTCTCTTATCACCCCGGATGGATTTTGGATGCAGGACACATTCCTTTGGGAATGCCTGGATGAGGCACTGGCATTACCTCACTGATAGCAGAGCTTGGCCTTTGTCCTGCAGCACAGGAAGGGCTGTTAAAAAGTGAAATTCTTGGCACAGAAACCCTGGAATTATGGCAGGAAAAGCTTTGTCCAGCCAGCGATTCCCCCTTAACTCCACACCACGGAATTGCTCCCTTCGGTGTCATTTTTCCGGTTGCTTCCAGGATCATTTAAAAACGCCACAAGCTCCCCCTTCCCTGTGATTTATGGATCCGGGGCTCTGGAGCAGTGTCTGAGTTCAGCTTTGATGTTCCCTCTCTCCGCTTGGCACCAGGAATTTTCTTGTGTCCTCAACCATTTTCCTCCGGCAGCATTAAGAGCTCAGCTGGACCCAAACCTGCCCTTCTCCCCAGGCTCTCATTCCCCCAAAACCTCAACAGATCCTGCTTTTTTCCCTTTTTTCCACCACAATCCAAGCACAGGACCTGTTAATTCATCCCTAAATGGGTGATTTCTGCCCTCTTTGCCCCAAAACCTCAACAGATCCTGCTTTTTTCCCTTTTTTCCACCACAATCCAAGCGCAGGACCTGTTAATTCATCCCTAAATGGCTGATTTCTGCCCTCTTTGCCCCAAATCCTCAACAGATCCTGCTTTTTTCCCTTTTTTCCACCACAATCCAAGCACAGGATCCGTTAATTCATCCCTAAACTGATGATTTCTGCCCTCTTCGCTCATCTTTTTGTACAAACACAACATGAACACCATTTTTGGTGCTTCCAAAGCCGACCTCACCTCCAGGGTTTTTTAGGGAGCAGCCTGAGCCTGCCCTCCCTAAATCCACCCCTTCCCTGTTTCCCGGACGGTGCTCATCCCTCGAAGGGAGCAGCGCCAGGAGCTCTCATTATCATCATTAAGAGCAGAACTCGGCATCCCTGGAGCTCCTTCGGAACAGAATAGACAAAGGAATCACACAAATCCCCTCGGAAGTGTCACATTTGCCAGGGAACGGAGCGGCCCCGAACCGGGAGGGGGTTTGGGTTCAGACCCAGCCCGGCCGTTCCCCATGGGAGCAGAGGTCGTTTTGCTCCTGGAGCCGAGAAAACCCACCCGGGAATGCTGCTGGGGACCCCCGCTCTGCTCGGGAGACAGAGCCTCGGTCAGCAGCACGGAGAGCAGCACCGATATCAGCACGGATATCAGCACGGATATCAGCACGGATATCAGCACGGGAAAAGCACGGATAGCAGCACGGATATCAGCACCGATATCAGCACGGATATCAGCACGGATATCAGCACGGATATCAGCACGGATATCAGCACGGATATCAGCACGGAAAAACACGGATATCAGCACGGATATCAGCACGGGAAAAGCACGGATATCAGCACGGGAAAAGCACGGATATCAGCACGGGAAAAGCACGGATACCAGCACGGGAAAAGCACGGATAGCAGCACCGATATCAGCACCGATATCAGCACGGATATCAGCACGGATATCAGCACGGGAAAAGCAGAGATATCAGCACGGATATCAGCACGGGAAAAGCACGGATATCAGCAGGGATATCAGCACGGAGATCAGTACCGATATCAGCACGGATATCAGCACCGATATCAGCACGGATATCAGCACGGATATCAGCACCGATATCAGCACGGATATCAGCACGGATATCAGCACGGATATCAGCACGGAGATCAGCACGGGAAAAGCACGGATATCAGCACGGATATCAGCACGGGAAAAGCACGGAGATCAGCACGGATATCAGCACGGGAAAAGCACGGATATCAGCACGGATATCAGCACGGAGATCAGCACGGATAGCAGCACGGATATCAGCACGGATAGCAGCACGGATAGCAGCACGGATATCAGCACGGGAAAAGCACGGATATCAGCACGGATATCAGCACGGGAAAAGCACGGATATCAGCACGGAGATCAGCACCGATATCAGCACGGATATCAGCACCGATATCAGCACGGATATCAGCACCGATATCAGCACGGATATCAGCACGGGAAAAGCATCCTCATCCTTCGGGGCTCAACCAGCCCCGATGGTGCCGGGATGAGGATCGCTCCGGGAAATCACCGCGGATCTCGCCGTTCCCACCGGGACACAGCCCGGGGATTGTGATGGGCAAAGTGCCGCCGTTAATGAGGGGCCATCGCTAATGGCCACCGGCGTTAATGAGGGGACGTCATTAATCAGCGCCCCGGGCTCTGACCTCTGCTCCAGCGCGATCCCAGCTGCTGACTTCCCTCCCCTCCAGGAATGCCCCAGCACAGAGCTCCTGCGAATTTCCCAGAGGTGTTTGATATTCCCTGCGTGCTGGGGAATATCAAATATATATATGGGGGAATATCATTCTCTCTGAGAACGAGAGGGAAGCATCTCCTCTTCCCACAGCAGAGTTCCCTCCTTTCTCCAGCTGTAAAATGAACACAGAACTCCTCAGGGAGCTGCTGCAGAGCTGGGGTTTGGGGCCTGGAGCACACCTGGATAACAGATCCACTCCCTGCTGCTGCTTGGATCAAACCCTCGGCTCAGCGAGGAGGACGCTCGGATCAGGGCAGGGATTTGGGCAGCTCCAGCAGCAACGTGAGGCTCAGGACCAAATTCCTGATGGCTCAGAGGGTGCAGAGATGAGGCCCAAACCTTGTGTTCGTAAAGAGGGAGAGGAACCCTCTCTGTTCCCCATCCACAGCATTTGAGGGAATCGCATTCCTGGAGGGGAGCAGTGACACCCCAAAGGTGACCCCACGTTCCTGGGATCTGCTCACCTTCCGATGGCCCTGTGGGGACACCGCTGGTGGCACAGCAGGGACAGGAGCCCTCCAGCCCCATCCCTCTGGAGCATCCCTCCTGTTCTGTCATTGCCACCAGGGCTCCCAGAGCCAGAGGGAAGTGTCCTCTCCTGAGGGCAGGGCAGGGATGGAGCACCCTGGAGGGCTGAGGTGTCCCTTTGCAGGGAGGGGACACTCTCTGGGGCCACGTGGGGCTGCTCCAGGCGCTGGGGAAGGGGAGGCCCCTCACATCTGGATGGCAGATCCAGACAACGGATTGGGGTAAATCCTGGGATAGAGCAGATTCCGCCTAAACTGCTTTCAGATGTGCTCTGCTCCCCAGCCCGCGTGGGACAGGCAAGGACAGCTTTCTGCTGCCCCTGCTCCCACCTTGGCCAGGAAAATTCCTGGAATGTCACTGGACTCGGGGAGCTGGTCCTTCACCTGAGACAAAAAAGGCTCCTTTGGATTCTCCTGCTTTCGCTCCTGGGATGTCGGAGCTCTGCGGGAATTGTGTCAGGATTTCAGAGAAAGTCTCCTGGCACCCTGCCCAGGAAGATGCACAGACACAGATGTTTCCTGGGGATGGAGGAATGTCCATCCCCCACCAGGGATTGGCCTCTGGAGCTCCTGTCTCTCTTTGGGAAAGATTTCCTGAGGGGCTGAACGCAGGTCACAGAATCCTGGGATGGTTTGGGCTGGAGGGGACCTCAAAGCTCCTCTCACTGCACCCTGCCATGGGCAGGGCCCTCCCCTGTCCCAGCTCCAGGGGCTTCCAGAGGCAGACAGAGCTCTCCCTTCGTTACCACACCAGCCTGACTTCCCATCTCACAGCAATCAAATCCTCACAGCCTCAGAATGAAAAGCTTTTGAGTTTGCAGGACTTGATCAGACTGAGAACTTGGCAGAGCTTTGGCGGCAGCCCCAAGCTCAGCCTGGCTGAACCCTTCCAGAGTCCCTTCTGTGCCATCAGTCCGTGTTCCCATTAAAATATCCCCAAAAAAACCCTCTGCGAGCAAACCAAACCATTCCCTTCTGGTTCTGGGGGAGATCAGCAGATCAGGCAAGGCCTATTCCTCATTTCCTGGCCTTGGCCTCTGAGAAGCAGATTAAAAACTCCCTTTTGGGAGGTGGGATTGAGGCTGGAACAGGAGCTCCCTCCCATCCCCACCCTGGAAAAACCCAGGACTGAAACGCTTTGGGATTTTGGGAGGTGGCATGTCCCTTACCTTCACACCTGTGGCTGGTAAAATATCCCCAAAAAAACCCTCTGCAAGCAAACCAAACCAATCCCTTCTGGTTCTGGGGAAGATCAGCAAGGCCTATTCCTCATCTCCTGGCCTTGGCCTCTGGGAAGCAGATTAAAAACTCCCTTTTGGGAGGTGGGATTGAGGCTGGAACAGGAGCTCCCTCCCATCCCCACCCTGGAAAAATCCAGAACTGAAATGCTTTGGGATTTTGGGCAGTGGCATTCCCTTACCTTCACACCTGTGGCTGGTGTCACTCTGTTTGTGCCCCGCCGGGCACTTGCACTCGTAGGAGCCCACGGTGTTGATGCAATTGCCGCCCTGGCACAGCCCGGGGATGGCCTGGCACTCGTCCACGTCTGCGAGAGGAGCGCAGGGTGAGGGGAGGGCAGCCCTGGGCAGCCCCGCGAGGGCTGGGGCACATCCCAGGGGGAATGACCCCGAGATGAGGACAGGGAGGACAGAAATGAATTCCTGACTCATCTCCACAAGCGAGAGGAAGACACAAGCCTGGGAATGATTCCTAAAGGATTTGGGATTTGTCCACCCTGTGGTTCTTGGGGAGGAACGCCAGCCTGAGCCATGGCACACTGTGGGACTGAGGAGCTCACCTGGGAGCCACAGCGAGACCAAAACCTCCAGGAAAAAATGATCCCATGGAAGATGCCATGGCGTGCTCGGGGCCCATGGAGATGTAGTGGGACATATGGGGAGGGGATTTGGCAAAGTTCCACTGAGACTTCCGTGCTTTGGGGCTCTGCTTTGGGGCTGGTTTGGGGCTCTGTTTCAGGACTAGTTTGGGGCTCTGCTCTCCGTGCTCTCCATTTTGGGGTTCTGGTTTGGGGCTCAGCTCTGTGTTCTCTATTTCGGGGCTGTTTCGGGGCTGTTTTGGGGCTTGGTTCTCTGTGTTTACTATTTTGGGGCTGTTTTGGGTCTGTTCTGGGTCTGTTCTGGGTCTGTTTTGGGTCTGTTCTGGGGCTGTTCTAGGTCTGTTTTGGGTCTGTTTTAGGGCTGTTTCGGGGCTGTTTCAGGGCTCTGCTCTCCATGCTCTCTATTTCGGGGCTGTTTTGGGTCTGTTCTGGGGCTGTTTCAGAGCTGGTTTGGGGCTCTGCTCTCTGTGCTCTCTATTTTGGGTCTGTTCTGGGTCTGTTTTGGGGCTCTTCTCTCTGTGTTCACTAATTTGGGGCTGTTCTGGGTCTGTTTTGGGGCTCTTCTCTCTGTGTTCACTAGTTTGGGGCTGTTCTGGGTCTGTTTCAGGGCTGTTTCGGGGCTGTTTCAGGGCTCTGCTCTCCGTGTTCTCTATTTTGGGGCTGTTCTGTGTGTGTTCTGGCTCTCTTTTGGGTCTGTTTTGTGTCTCCCCACCCTCCGCTCCCGTCCCGCTCACCCTGGCAGGCGCCGGTGCGGATGTTGGGGATGAAGCCGCGGCGGCAGGGGTGGGGCTGGGCAGGGCACATCTCGCAGGGGTGGCCCCAGGCGCGGCCGATGGTGGCACAGCACATGGTCTTGGTGCACACGATGCCGCTCAGCTGGCCCTGGCACATCTGGTTGTTGACCTGGCTGAAGCAGGGCCCCGTGCGGTAGTCTGGGGAGGAAAGGAAGGGAAAGGAAGGGTGGGTGAGATCCAGCACAGAAATCCTGGGATTTGTGGAAGATTCCGGGGGGAAGATGCCTGCGGTGGTGATGAGAGGAAAACGGAAGCCGGTGTTGGAGGTGGTGGTGGCACTAAAAGGAACTGAAAATCGAAAGTCAGGCAAAGAGGCAATCCCAAAGCTGCAATTCCACCTGTCCTAGGCATTCCTGGGGTGAGCAATGCAATAAATTTCTCTTTAGTTACAAAGATCCTACCCTGGAAGTGGCCAAGGGCAGGCTGGAGCAGCCTGGGACAGTGGAAGTGTCCCTGCCTGTGGCAGGGGTGGAATTCCATGATTTTTATATTCCCTCTGAACACAAACCAGTCTGGGATTCTGCGATTCTGTCTCATGATTAATTTCTTAACTCTCAAACATCTCCTGGCAATACCAACGTTCAACGCCAGGAACAACCAGCAGGTTTCCCATTCCCAATTAGGATCCTCCCACCCCTTAAACCCCAAGGATTTTAACCCAATTTTTGCAGGGTTTTGCCCTCAGGAATGCAGGTTTGCCACTGCCTGGGCTCCTGTGACCCTTGAAGAAGGATATTGGCACAGCAGGAATCAAAATCCCTCAATGAGATTTCTCCTTCTGCTGGGCAGAGGTGGTGGCACGGAAGTGTTTGATCTGTGGCTGGAAAAAAAACCCTTGAACGCCGTTCCTGTCAGCCCAGAAAATCCCCTAGGAAGTGTCTGAGGCAGTCAGGTGCTGCTCAGGCAGCCAGGGTCCGGCTGAGACGGGTGCAGGGAATTTCCAGGCTGGAATTAGGCAGCAATTAGGAGCTGCCTGTGACCCCAATTCCTCCCCTGGATTAACCCCCACGTGTCCCCGCAGAGAAATATTTGGGTTTGATGTGTGAAGCAACGAAAAGCTTGTGTGGAGGGGGTGGCAGCACTGGGACCCACAGGGAACTGTGTTCCCTGGCAAAAAATCCGTGGAAAACTCACAGGAAATCCTCCTCTCCGGGCAGGAGTCAATTAGTAAAAAATTCCTCATTTTCAGCTTAGTGCTCCCTCTGATTGGGGTTCTGGAGAAGTTTATACTGAGAATTAATGCTGATAAAATTGGGCTGGGGGTGTCCCCAGGAGGGAGAGAGAGAAATGATTTGAAAGGGGAAAAAGGAATGATTTGGAAATTCCATTGGTGCGGAGATGATGTGATCTGCCAAAAAAAAGCCCTTTTTTTTTGGGAATCTGACCAGAAACACAAACCATGGGGAGTTACCAAATAATTCTCCTTTCCTTTGACCCAAATTTGATGAGATCCCAGCCCAGTGGTTGACGTCACTGCGGAGCAGACCCCAAAAAACTCAGATTAATAAGCGCACACCCCAAAGTGATGCTCTGAGCAAAGCAGGGAGAGCTGCACCTCCTCCAGCTCCCGCAGGAACTCCTGGAGAGGGATAATGATTGTGAGGAGAACACCCCTTTTAGCAAATAATTGCCCAAAATAACTTTCCCCATGCAGATGGCTCCTCTGGAGGGAACGGAGCCAAGGCGATCGCGGTCTGCAGAGCCCTGGCCGCCCGCCAGCCCCAGCTGGTGCTGATTCCAACGCAGAGGATGACATTTTTAATGAGGCACCGATGGAATGTGACGAAGGAAAGGGACGCTCAGGAGATGTCTGAAGCTCTTCCTGGTCCCTTAGGAGATGTCTGAAGCCCTTCCCGGTCCCACACGGATCCGTTGGGATACGTTGGGATCCGTTTGAATCTGTTGGGATCTGTTGGGATCCGTTGGGATCCGTTTGAATCTGTTGGGATCCGTTGGGATCCGTTTGGGATCCGTTGGGATCCGTTGGGATCCGTGTCCCGGAGCCTGCCGCAGGTCGCTGTCCTCGGGAGCTGCGGTTCCCCGAACAGCCCAGGGACAGCTGTGATTGCTGTCCCTCCACGGGAGCAGAGCCCACAGGGGGACACGGAGCAGCTCCGCCCGCCAGCTCCAGGTGAAGCTCCCAATGAAAGGAATCCTGGATTTTGGGATCCCCCCAGTGCGGAATTCCTGACAATTCCAATGCCAGCACCAAGCTGTGGCACCCTGGGTGGTCCTGTGGGATCCATGCCTCACTTTTCCTCCTCCTGACACTATCCCTATGGACAATATCCCAAATTTTCATGTCCAGGATGCTCTGCAGCTCCTGTGGAAGCACTGCTGCATTGGAATGGGGGCAATTCCTCAGGAATCACACCGAACTGGGCCGTTCCCACATTCCCAGCACCAGGGATGCTCTGCCCGCCCTCCCTATCCCAAATTCACATTGCCAGAGCCTCTTTCACCTCCTCCAAAAGGTAAAAAAGGACCGTGGCCTTAATTTATCTCAGGAATATTTGATTTAGGAGTGCATTGAAATCATCCCTTTGCTGGGGAGGGAATAAAAAGGGCTTTGAAAATGAACATTTTATTCCCTTTGAACTGGGTCTGCCTGGGGGAAATGGGGAGGGTTTGATCAGGAGATTTGGAAAATATTCACAAGAAAAAAGTGTTTCTTCCACTCCTACAACACCCACGAAGCCAGGAGGGTGTCCCCAAGTCAATCCCAGCAGGAATTCAGATCCCTGGAGATGGAAAAGTGGGATAAGGGCACGATTTTCTGTGTTATCTAAAGGACAATCGCAGACACACAAATGCATGGTGGGAGAAGATCCAAAGTCCAGCACAAGAGAAGAGGAAGGGACTGAGGAGCTTTTCTCTTCTCCCACCCTCTGGAATTCCCTCCCGAGACAGGCCAGGGCTGGGCGAATTCCTCCTCTCCAAAACAAACAAACAGAGCAGGGGGAAGAAGAGCTTTTTCCTTTGCTGAAACTCCAACTCCTTCTCACAATAAACAATGGAGGCTTTTCCTCAAAAACTGCAGGACAGCGAATGATCCCCGGGGAGCTCTGGCCCTCGCTGGGATGGGGCCACGGCCACACACACCCCAGGACTGGGCAGGAGCCACCAGGGATGGATGTGCCAGGGCCACCAGAGGGGGAAAATGGGATCAGGGGAGAGTGGGATTGGGAGAATGGGATTGGGAGAGAATGGGATTGGGAGAGAATGGGATTGGGAGAGAATGGGATCAGGGGAGGATGGGATCAGGGGAGACAGGGATCGGGAGAATGGACTTGGGAGAGACAGGGATTGGGAGAGACAGGAGAAAGACAGGGAAAGCCCAGGGATGACAGGAGGGACAGGGATGACAGGAGGGACAGGGATGACAGGAGGGACAGGGATCACGGCAGACAGGTGAAAATCCAATGCCCAGTGGAGCAACAGATGCCCTGCCCACACACAGCCCCAAAGCTCTGCAGCCCCAAAGCTCCTCAGCCCCAAACTCTGCAGCCCCAAAGCTCTGCAGCCCCAAAGCTCTGCAGCTCCACAGCTCCACAGCCCCAAAGCTCCTCAGCCCCAAAGCTCCTCAGCCCCAAAGCTCTGCAGCCCCAAAGCTCCACAGCCCCACAGCTCCACAGCCCCAAAGCTCCTCAGCCCCAAAGCTCTGCAGCCCCACAGCTCTGCAGCCCCACAGCTCTGCAGCCCCAAAGCTCCTCAGCCCCACAGCTCTGCAGCCCCAAAGCTCCTCAGCCCCAAAGCTCCTCAGCCCCAAAGCTCCTCAGCCCCACAGCTCTGCAGCCCCAAAGCTCCAAAACTCTGCAGCCCCACAGCTCCTCAGCCCCAAACTCTGCTCAGCTCGGGGGAAGGGGTGGGCAGCAGCTCTCCCTGAGGGGCTCCTTTCTCATGGAATACTCGTGGAATACTTTCTCCAGCTCGTCATTTCCTTACCTCGGCCAAGCACAGCCACATTCCTCAAGTTTAACTGTTTGGGCTTTTGCAGAAAAGAAAAAGCTGGCGGGGGCACTCTCTAAGGCCAGACATTCCAAGTGCTGGAAAAACACGTCCAAAGGAAATTGGAAAGGGAGAACTTTTTTTGAGTTTTCCTGTCCTGGTTTTACAGTTTCCTGACAAAGTCTCGGCCCGATGAAACCCGAGAGAGCTCCGAGGGGCACAAAGAACCCAGGGAAACACGGAGCTGGTACTTCCAGAGCAGGAGGAATGGCTGGGAGTGTCAGAGCAGGGCTTGGGAAGCCCTGGAAGGGCCCTGAGGGTCAGGACCTGTCCTGGTTGGTCACTGGAGCTGCTGGGGTGGCACTTCCATAGCACTCAGGTGGAAGCCTGGAACCTCCCAGAGTCCCTGGGCAGCTCCTGGGCATCGGGGACAAGCTCCTGGGTATTGGGGACAAACCCCTGGGTATCAGGGACAAGCTCCTGGACATCAGGGACAGGTTCCTGGGTAGGAGGGACAAGCTCCTGGGTATTGGGGACAAACCCCTGGGTATCAGGGACAAGCTCCTGGACATGAGGGACAGGCTCCTGGACATGAGGGACAAGCTCCTGGACATGAGGGACAAGCTCCTGGGTAGGTGGCACAAGCTCCTGGACATCAGGGACAAGCTCCTGGACATTGGGGACAAGCTCCTGGGTAGGTGGCACAAGCTCCTGGACATCAGGGGCAAGCTCCTGGGTATTGGGGACAAGCTCCTGGGCACCCGGGACAAGCTCCTGGACATGAGGGACAAGCCCCTGGGTATCAGGGACAAGCTCCTAGGTATGAGGGACAAGCTCCAGGATTCCAAGGACAAGCTCCTGGACATTAGGGACAAGCCCCTGGATATCGGGGACAAGCTCCTGAGTGTGAGGGACAAGCTCCTGGGTATTGGGGACAAGCTCCTGGACATGAGGGACAAGCTCCTGGACATGAGGGACAAGCTCCTGGACATGAGGGACAAGCTCCTGGGTATGAGGGACAAGCTCCTGGGTATGAGGGACAAGCTCCTGGGTGTGAGGGACAAGCTCCTGGACATGAGGGACAAGCTCCAGGATTCCAGAACAGGCTCCAGGATGCCAAGGACAGGCTCCAGGACTCCAGGAAGAGCAGATCTGGAGATGGCGGCTGGGCTGTGGCTGAATTTGGGAGATCCTTCCCAGCCTGGGTGTTCCTGATTCCAGGGATTTGTGTGGAATCCTTTCCAGGCAGAGGTTTTTTGGGGTTTGCCTGTCCTGGGATAAGGAGCTGGGAGGTTCTCCGGCCAGGACAGCGCTGAGAGAGGAATTCCAAAATTCCAGATTTGGGTTGGGTTTCCCTGGTTGTACCGATGGGCAGGAGCACCCTCATCCCTCCCTCTCTTCAGCACTTGGGGTTATCTGGAAAGCTCTTTGCTGGAATTGGAGGAGTTCCAGGGAATCCACAGGTGCCCCCTCCCCAAAAAAATGGGATTAAAATCCTTTAGATATTTCGGTGGATCTACAGACACAGAAAGGTTGTGGAATTTCAGGAATCCTCCCTGAGGGGACAGCAAAGGGGACCCTCAAAAATAAGAAGCTGCACCTTGATGGGAGCAGAAGAGTGGAGATGAAGAAGAAAATAGGATTATTGTCTTTCCATGGCCAATTTCTCCATGAATATGGCACTGGGGAGCCCTGGCTTCCAGCACAGGGGAAGAGTTTCACCCCCAAGACTTTTGGTTCCACTTTTGGGCCACAAAGAGCAGAGCAGAGCCGAGCCCACCCCAGGGCCTCCTGAGCCACCAGATCAGAGGAACCTCCCGAGGCGGAGAACGTCACTCTAAAAATCCATTTTCCCAATAAAAAAGAACATTTTCTTCCATGGCCTCCGCAGGGAAGATTTCATTTGGCAGGAAAAACAACCCTGAATTAAAAACCTCATCCCTGGAGTGCAGGAGGAGCTCCAAACATCACCTGAGTCAAGCTCGGTCACTCGGGCCAGGTCATTTTTTCCTGCTTGAGGGAGGCTGAAATCAGAGCCATGACATCAAAATCCTTCATTTTATGTAAAACAGAACCCAGCCTTGGCCTCAGCTTCTCCTCCCACACTGAGGTAATGGGAGCCCAGCCCCTCACCCCTGAGGGTGTCAGGGAGAGGAGGAAATGATGGAATTGTGCATTTACCTCTGGAGTGGGGAATTTCCTGGATGAGGTGTGAGGGAGGCTGTTCTGCTCCCGGCACAGAGCAGCCTCTGACAGGAGCTGCTCTCAGCACTTAGAAATTCACTTTGTTCCAATTTAAAATTGAAATTATTTCTTGTTATGGCGATAGCAAAGCAAATTCAAGTGAAGCCCTTAAATCAGTCTGGAGTTGGATGGATTTGGGGGAGGATGGGGCTCCCAGAATTCTGAGGAGATCACCCAGGCCAGGCCAGGGTCACCTGGAGCAGGTGACAAAGGAGCCAGGTGGCTTTGGGATCTCCAGACAGGGACAATCCCCAACCCCTTGGGCAGCTGCTCCAGAGCTCTGCCACCTCCAGGGAAAGTTTTCCCTCGTGTTGAGGTGGAATTCCTCGTGCTTTGTTTGTGTCTATGCTCCTCCCTCGTTACTGCAGTAATTAATGCAGAGAATTCCATGTTTGTGGCAGAGCCTGGGACATTGGGATGGAGCTCTGGGATGGAGCTCTGGGATGGAGCTCTGGGTTGGAGCTCTGGGATGGAGCTCTGGGATGAACTCTGGGATGAACTCTGGGGTGGAGCTCTGGGATGGAACTCAGGATGGAGCTCTGGGATGGAACTCTGGGATGGAACTCATCCTTTCTCCCCATGAGGAATGGGTTTTGGGCTCTGCCCTGAATGAATCCTTCTTCAGGAAAACTCTTAGGAACAAGGGCTGGAGCTGAACTGGGAGCTGCAGGAGGTCCAGAGCCTCCCAGTACAGACCACCAAGGATTCCTGGGAACCCATCAGACCCACAGCTGGCTCAGCTGGAGCACACAGATCCCGGAGGGTGTGCTCAGGGACTGCCCTCAGCCACTCTGGGGATGGAGCAGGACTCGTTTTCCCTTGGAAGGTGAAGCTGCTCCTCAGAAGGTGACCCTGAGCTCCTCCCCAGGCTCCTCCCCAGGCTCCTCCCCTGGCTCCTCCCCAGGCTCCTCCCCTGTCCCCATGCTCCTCCCCTGGCTCCTCACCTGGCTCTAGGCTCCTCCCCAGGCTCCTCACCTGTCCCCTGGCTCCTCCCCAGGCTCCTCCCCTGTCCCTAGGCTCCTCCCCTGGCCCCAGGCTCCTCACCTGGCCCCAGGCTCACTTGGCCCCAGGCTCCTCACCTGGCCCCAGGCTCCTCCCCTGGCTCCTCACCTGTCCCCAGGCTCCTCCCCTGGCCCCAAAGCCCTGGGATGCTCCTGGAGCAGGAGCTGTTCCCAGCCCAGGCTCTGTTTCCCTTGGCTGGGGGAGCAGCAGGACACAGCTGCAGGGATTTGTTTTGTCTCTCCCACGAGTCTGGCTCAGCCAAATCTCCGAGGGCTCTGCCAAAATGCTCCTTTTTGTGAAGGATTGGATCTGTCACAAAGGGCCCCAAAGGCTCAGCCCCTGCCCTGCCCCTTCCCCTCCACACAGGACCCTTGGATTCACCAGCCTTCTCCAGAAGTTTCCTTCAGGAATTTCCAGCTCTCTGCTCACACACTAATGTCTGTGTGGATTTGGGAATCTCAGCACTCCAGGCCCCCATGAGGGACAGTGAGTGAGGAGCTCATCAGGCTCTGGGCTTGGCTTTAGGGTTTGGGGAAGGAACCCCCAGAGGCAGAGCCTTCCAGACAGAAATCCTCACGATTTTCCATAACTACAGCAATTCCTGAGTGTGAGTTGGAAAAAGGCAATGAGGGGGTTTAAAGAACCTGTAACCAGGAGAGCAGGAGAGCTGTCCAGAGAAATTGGGATATTCCATCCCTGGAAGGGTCCAAGGCCAGGCTGGAGCAGCTGGGGACAGTGGGAATGTCCTGCCAGGGCAGGGGTGGCACTGGGTGGATCTCAGTGCCTTCCAACCCAAAGCATTCCACAATTCCCTGGCCGTGCCACGAAGGAGAGTGGAAAAATGCACTCCAGAGGAGTGGAACAATCTGGAACAGTGAGAGGTCACTCCAATGGAGTGGAACAATCTGGAACAACATGGGGTCACTCCAGAGTGGAACAATGCGAGGTCACTCCAGAGTGGAACAATCTGGAACAGTGCGAGGGCACTCCAGAGGAGGTGTGGAGGCTCTGGAGAGCTTTCGCTCCTCTGCAGCCAGGGAATGTGAGGCTCCAGGCCCAGCAGAGGCCCTGGCTGGGCTCACCTGCACCCCGAGCTCCGGGAGATGCTCCTGGAGCCCCGGGAAAGCTGCACAGCCCCGTGGAATTAATTGGGTTTATTCCTGCTGCTATTCCCATCTCACCCTCCAAACCACATTGCCAAGAGTCCCCAAATGGGAAAAGCCCAGGGAAGGAGGAACAGCCCAATCCTTGGGCACGGATTACACAGAATGAGCCCAAGCCTGGAGAGGCAGAGGCTGGAAAATGAAAAAAAGGACATTTCCAGGGTGCTTTGATCTCAGCTCCGGCAGTTTGAACGTTGGCTCCGTGGTTTGGTTTCATTTCAGATCTGGGCCACTCCAAGCCCTGCCAAAAATCCTATCTGAGCTGGGAGTGTCCATCTGAGCCAGCAGGAAAGGGAGAAATTCCCTGGCTCAGCCAAACCTCAGTCGTGCCCACAGTGCCCAAATCTGCTCCTGCACAAACCCAGCAAAGCCACCCTGAGCCACAGACAGGAATTCTCATCCCACAGCCTGAATTCTCATCCTACAGTCAGGGAATTCTCACCCCACATTCAGGGAATTCTCACCCCACAGCCAGGGAACTCTCATCCCACTTTCAGGGAATTCTCACCCCACAGCCTGAATTCTCACCCCACAGCCTGAATTCTCACCCCACAGCCAGGGAATTCTCACCCCACAACCAGGGAATTCCCACCCCACAACCAGGGAATTCTCACCCCACAACCAGGGAATTCTCACCCCATTCTCACCCCACATCCAGGAATCCCACAGAGCACTTCGGGCTCCAGCTGGGCCTGAGCAGAAATCCAATAAAATCCACAATCTCCAACACGCAGAGCTCAAGCCCAGAGCGGAACCCAGGCTGGAGCACACCTCCCCTGCCAACAGAGCCCGAATTCAGGGCTGTGCCCTTACCTCTCTCGCACTGGGGCCCGGTGAAGCCGTAGACACACGCACAGCGGTTGGGCCCGATGCACCTGCCCCCGTTCTGGCAGCCGTTCTCACACACAGCTGTGAGGGAAAACACAGAATTCCATCAGCTCTGCGCCCGGAGGAGCTCTCAGCAGGACCCACGGTGCTGGCAGGGCACAGATTGTCACCCCCGTGGTGGTTGGAATGTCAGAGCTCAGTGTCACCTCCGTGTTCTCCCATCATGAGCCTCCGCACAGCCAGTGCAGAGCAAATCTGAGATTTAATTCTTTTTCCTTGGAAAAATTGTTTCCTGCTCCTGACTGAGTCCCTTCCATAAACTCCCATTGCACTGGAGAGGATTTCCTGCCCTCTGGAATCTCAGTTCCCCCAGTTGGGATTTGAGTGGCGAGGTCAGGATGAGTGGATACAAATGGGAAAATGCACAGAGGGAAATGTGTAAGGAATGACAACGGCTGGAATGGGAGGAGGGGACACAGCTCAGGGACTCAATCCCACATGCCCAGAGCACAGAACTGAACTCAGAGCAGCTCATGGGTGACTTAAAATAATCACTGGCTTAAAATATTCTCTGTTCTAAAATATTGTCTGTCCTAAAATAGTCTTGACTTAAAATACTCGCGACTTAAAATATGCCTGATTTAAAATATTCCTGATTTTAAATATTCCTGATTTTAAATATTCCTGACCAACTCAGTCCGGCTCCCCTCAGTTTAAAGCCTGCGGTCTGAGCTCCCGGGCTGGAGCCAAAGGAAGTTTGCAGCTCCAGCCATGGATCCACGGAATGTCCCCAGCGGGAGGGGACCCCAAGGGCCCTGCCCTGCACTGACTGCCCTCAGCTCCCTGCTCAGACCCCAGGCTCAATCCCACCCTGAGCCGAGGAGCCAGGATCTGTTCCCTGGGCCAGGGCCAGGGGGATCCAACATTCCCGACCCTGCCAGGATGTGCTGCCAACGTGGGAACATGGGCTGGAGTGGGAGCCGCACGTAGTGAGGGCTGCACGTTCCATCCCCAGCCCTAGGCTGCTGTTACTTTGAATTTTCCCAAGCTTTTGGTGCTCAGGATGAAATTTTCCATATGGAGCCTCTGCCTCCGGCCAAACTTTTGGGAAGTTTCAGCACAAAAGGATCAGTCGGAGCTGAGGGGGAGTTTGGGGGGAAAGGGGAGGTTTGCCCATCCTTAAAAATCCTCACTGACTTAGCTGGGAGTGATTCCCACAGGGATGCAGGGATTTGGAATTGGCCTGGGAAGTTCGAATTGATCAGAGATTCAGAGATTGGGCAGAGCTGCATACTAAAATGTATTACATCATATAATACATACAGGATATATAAAAATATATCATTTAGAAGAGCTATAAAACGACATCATTGTCATATAATAATAGAATTATATTATTATAATACAATAGAATCTATAACTATATATGTATAAATGCATATATATGTAGGTGTATCCTATATTATATGTAATATATTATTAACATATTACATAATGTATTATTCATCTATTATATATTATAATGTGTGATGTGTGTTATTAATATATTATCCATTAATATATAATATGATCTATATCTTCTGTATTATCTATATAGCATATATAGTATATATAGTGTGTATATATATTATCTATATTATCTATATGTTATAATAGATGGGAAAGAGATATTATATTAATCTGTTATCATATAGTGGAAAATATATGAATGTATAATTGTATTGAATATCTGTATTTGGATACAGAGCTGTCTCTGTATTGCTCAGGAGAGAGATTCCCAAGAAAGGAGGACATGGTGCTGATGTTGGAGTGGCCCAGGTGCCCTTTCCTGTTCCCATTCCCATTCCCATTCCTGTTCCCATTCCCATTCCCATTCCCATTCCCATCCCCGTTCCTGTTCCCGTTCCCATTCCCATTCCCATTCCCATTCCCATTCCCATTCCCATTCCCATCCCCGTTCCTGTTCCCGTTCCCATTCCCGTTCCCGTTCCCATTCCCATTCCCATTCCCATTCCCATTCCCATTCCTCTCCCCATCCCCATTCCCATCCCCGTCCCCATTCCCGTTCCCATTCCCGTCCCCATTCCCATTCCCATTCCCATTCCCATTCCCATTCCCATTCCCATTTCCATCCCCATTCCCATTCCCGCTCCCATTCCCATCCCCGTCCCCATTCCCATTCCCATCCCCATCCCCGTCCCCATTCCCATTCCCATCCCCATCCCCATTCCCATTCCCATTCCCATTCCCATCCCCGTCCCCATTCCCGTTCCCGTCCCCATCCCGTCCCCACTCACGCTGCCCGCAGTAGGTGCCGGTGAATCCCTTCTGGCACAGGCAGGACTCCTCGGAGCAGCTGCCGCCGTTCATGCAGCGCACGCTGCAGCTCTGCACTGGGGACAGGGACACGGGAGTGTCACCCCGGGGTCCCTGCAGGGCTGTCCGGGGGACAGGGAATGTCCAGGGTGGAGCCACGGAATGTCCTGAGCCAGGAGGGACCCACAGGGATCACAGATCCACCTCCTGACCCAACAGTCCCACCCTGGGAGTGGTGTTCAGAGGCTCCAGGAGCTTCAGGGCCAGGACCATCCCCTGGCACCCTCTGGGGAAGAGATCCTCCCCAGACCTCATTCCCCACAAAGCAAAGGCCTCCATCCCTTCCCTCTGCTCAGGGATCCACCCCAGCTCTGTCCCTCCTGCAGATTCCCTGCCCGTGGCACTGCAAGCAAGGCCACAATTCCTGATATCTCCCCATCTTTGACGACTCTGTCACAATCCTTTCTTTTAGGACACCGCACTTTTCCAATGTTTTCCCACCCTTTTTGTCATTGTTTTCGATTATTGCTCCATTTTCAACCCTTTCCACACTTTGGGCTGTCAAATCTTCAAAATTCCCCCCCATCAAAGCCTCCTGAGGAGTCTGGGGGGATGGAATTCCTTTGGTGGAGGGAAACCATCAAGTTTGGAGATGTTTATTCTCCATCAAGTCTGAAGATGTTTATTCTCCTTTCGCAACACAACATGGCCTCTTCGG
This sequence comes from Acanthiza pusilla, assembly GCA_036630365.1. Taxonomy (NCBI): domain Eukaryota; kingdom Metazoa; phylum Chordata; class Aves; order Passeriformes; family Acanthizidae; genus Acanthiza; species Acanthiza pusilla. The sequence goes on along the minus strand of JAXCHO010000105.1, from coordinate 5,668,467 downwards.
CAAGATCCAATTACTAGGAGAGGGTTTTTTTAAGGAATTTGGAAAGAAAAGCACGAATCCTCCATTCTTCCATGTGAGAATTCAGCTTTCCCACTGGATTATGACCCACTGGATGTGACTAAGGCACTGCAGGAAAACAATAGCAATAAATAAGCTGGGAAGCTTTATCCTGCTGTGGACACAACGCGTTGGCTTTAACTGTTTCCTCACTCATGATGTTTAATTTGGGATTAAATCAGCCCTAAAATGGAATTTTGGGGCTCAACACGGAGTCACAAACACAGGTCATGCAGATTTCCCTGCGGAACAGCACATTCCTCTCTGGAAGGTGTGCCAGCTCCAACGGCAAGGGCCTGGGGTTGGAGCGAGCCATGTGAAAAGTGCATTTCACACAAAAACCCTACTGAGAGCTCAGCTTTGGCCCCAGGGAGAGCAGGGCCGAGCCCTGGCAGCTCCAGGGGTTGGATCTGAGGGAGCAGAGGCTCAGCCATGGCTCCTCAGCACCAATCCCAGGCCGGGAAGAGCTGGGGCTGAGCGCCTCTCCAGGAGCAGCAGGATTCCCAAGGATCCAAATGGGACCATTCTGTGGCTGCTGCCCGGTTTGTGGGAATTCTGGGACAATTTTGTGGCTCTTCCCCGGTTTTTGGGAATTCTGGGATCATTCTGTGATCATTCTGTGGCTGTTCCCCGGTTTGTGGGAATTCTGGGATCATTCTGTGGCTGTTGCCCCATTTGTGGGAATTCTGGGATCATTCTGTGGACCTTCCCCACCCCAGGCTGCTCCAAGGCCTGTCCAGCCTTGGATTGTCCAATCCTGGCCCTGCTGGAACCCCCGGCAGATCTAGAATTCAGAGGAACATCTCCCAGCCAGGAATTTCAAAGCTTGGCGAGGATTTTCCAAAGTGGCAGAGGACAAAGTTGTAGGAAAAGGAGAAATGATTGGACTGGATTTCTCCTACGATTGACTGGAAGGGATCAGTGGCTCTGCCAGGCCTCAGTCCAGGGGGTTTTGCCTCTACTCACTCACTACTCCACTTCAACAGCCCCTCCAGAGGGCTCCTACAACACCTTTACTCCTTGGAGTAGGACACCAAAAGGGAACCGCTGCTCTTTGTTATTCCAGGGCAGGCAGAGGGGTTTTATCACCTCTGGAATGCAGGATTTGTCTGCCTTTTCCACAGAAATGCAGCCCCCGAGGCCCCCCCCAGCGAATTCCAGCTCGAGGAGCCCCCGCAGAGGAGCTGGGGAATGCCAGGCCGTGCCCAGATGGAAGCGCAGCTCTCGGCATTCCTCACATTCCTCGCTGATTGCTCCCACATGGACCCCTCCCCTTCCCGGGCTGGGATCCGCGGGGATCTGAGCACATCCCGGGAATTGCCTCCTCCCTGGGCTAGGAGGGCTCACTCCATCACAAAGGCTCCTCTGCCGCTGATGGAAAATCAGCTCCTGGGATGGCTCTCTCCATCTGAGACCTTAAAAGGCTCTAAAATCCCATTTATTTCTGCAGGAAAAGCCCTCAGGGACAGCACCCCAAAGCATGGAGTATTTCTGAGCTCTGCCCATGCCCAGATTTGATTCCTTTCTCTTTTGGGGGGCACGGAGCTCCTTGGGTCCCCAGGAGGACTCCCTTACCTCCAGCAGAGCCGCAGTTGGGGGAGAGCTGTCCATTGGAGCAGGTGCACATGTTGGGCCGGGAGCAGAAGCCATCCCCACAGGAATTCCTGCAGATTGCTGTGGGCACAGGAGGGCACGGAATCAGCACCCTGGGAACGCACCCATGGGTGGCTCTGGCTGCCCAAAGGAGGAGGATCCATCCCTTGGAAGGCAATAGCCCAGGGAGGGGCTGGGGCTGCTCCGGGGACAGAGCAGGAGTGGGAAGGGCCTTAAATCCCATCCTATCAATCTCATCAATCCCATCCCATCCCATGGATCCCATCCCATCCCATGGATCCCATCCTATCCCATCCCATCCCATCCCATGGATCCCATCCCATCCCATCCCATCCCATCCCATCCCATCCCATCCCATCCCATCCCATGGATCCCATCCCATCCCATCCCATCCCATCCCATCCCATCCCATCCCATGGATCCCATCCCATCCCATCCCATCCCATCCCATCCCATCCCATCCCATCAATCCCATCCCATCCCATCCCATCCCATCCCATCCCATCCCATCCCATCCCATCCCATCCCATCCCACCCTTTCCATGGGCAGGGACACGTTCATCCTGCAGAAATGCAGGACATCAGCCCAGTCATGGATTTTACAACCCTCAAGAGCCCAATTCTGCCCTGCCCCGAGCCCTGCAGCGGGAGCTGGAATTCCCACAGTTCTGCCCTGTCCTGAGCCCTGCAGTGGGAGCTGGAATTCCCACAGTTCTGCCCTGTCCCCAGCCCTGCAGTGGGAGCTGGGAATTCCCACAATTCTGCTCCCTGTGCTCTGCAGTGGGAGCTGGAATTCCTCCCCGCAGGGCTGGCAGCTCCCCCCAGCAGGGAAATGGATCAAATGAAAGGATAATGGGTGGATACAAATGAAAGGATAATGGGTGGATACTCACGGACGATGCACTGGTTCCCTCCGGGCAGAGTTTTCCAGCCGGGACAGCAGTAGGAATGGAACCTCGAGCCACAGACGTTGGGGCTGAAAATCAAACACATTTTGGGGTTTTTCGCTCTGTTTGAGTGCCATTGAATAAATCTCTGGAGAGCAGGGAGGAGCTCCCTGGAGGACATTTCCCTCCAAACTCCATTCCCTCCTGTTTTGGTTTTTGGGGGGTTTGGTCAAAATCAGGGAATGAAGAGGAATGGGGCATCAATTCCATAGGCTGAGACAGAGGAAGCTCAATGGAATGGAAAAAGTGGAATATTTTGAATTATTAATCTGAATTAGGGGGCACTGCCTCTCTCCAGAAGGGATTCAGGCAAGGATTTCATGCAGAAATCCTGGGAGATGGAGGGTGAAACTAAAAGATGCCAATTGCTCCTCCCAAAGTGAACCTTGCTGAGCATCTGCTAAAAATTAGCAGAGTTTCAAAATAAACCATGGGGAGAACCCACTCGGAGTGGGCTGGGATCAATGGTGTCCCAGGAGTGACCCTGGGGGAGCAGGAGTGACATTCCAAGGCAATAACTCCAGAAGGACAACGCTGGTTTGAAGAGGGAAAAAAAAATAACATCTTCAGCAAATCTGGGATAAAATTGCTTTTAGAACTATCAGCAGTTTGCTCAGCGCTGGGAGACACAAGCTGGAATCAGAAGGAAGGTCAGGATGAAAGGGATGGTTTAAAATCAGGGAATCACAGAATGGTTTGGGTTGGAAGGACTTTAAAACCCAAGGATTTCCATCCCTGCCAGGGACAGGGACACCTCCCCTTATCCCAGGCTGCTCCAAGCCCTGTCCAGCCTGGCCTGGGACACTTCCAGGGATCAGGACATAATTAAAATTTTTTTTAAAATAAATATAAATTTGAATTCAAAATTGAATTTTAAAATCCGCTGGTTTTTTCCCCTCCTCACTCTCAGCTCTGCCTCCTTGGGGGGCTTCCCTGGAGCTTTTTTCCATGCATGGATCGTCCCTTCTCACCTTCCGTGCTGCTGAAAGGGCTCATTAGCTAATGAGAATTATGCAAATGAGGTGAACGCGACCCAGAGAGGGCTGCTAAGGAAGGACAGAGGGAAAACAAAGCTCAGCATCGCCTTTGTGCTCTCTAAACAACCGCGGGGATTACGGCGACAAACAGCGACAGTCAGCAGGAATTCCAGAGGATGGCACCGAGCGCTGTCCCGGGCAGAGCCCCACGGGAGAGTTGGGAAATGAGGGAAAAACATGAGGGATGGGAAACGTGGGATGGGAAATATGGGATGGGAAACACAGGAAACACGGGATGGGAAATGTGGGATGGGAAATATGGGATGGGAAATGTGGGGTGGGAAATGAGGGATGGGAAATGAGGGATGGGAAATATGGGATGGGAAATGAGGGATGGGAAATGTGGGATGGGAAATGAGGGATGGGAAATGAGGGATGGGAAATGAGGGATGGGAAATGAGGGATGGGAAACGTGGGATGGGAAATGAGGGATGGGAAATGTGGGATGGGAAATGCTGGATGGGAAATGAGGGATGGGAAATGAGGGATGGGAAATGAGGGATGGGAAATGAGGGATGGGAAATGTGGGATGGGAAATGCTGGATGGGAAACATGGGACGGGAAACGCTGGCAGGAGGAGCCTCCTCCCAAACTCACAGCGGATCCCAGGAGGAGCAGGGACCAGGACACAGCCCCTGGCCCAGGGGACAGGACACAGGTGGCACCTGGAGGGGCTGCCCAATCCCGGAGAGGCTCCAGAGGGAGGAAAACAGCGCGGGCAGCCCAGGTGGGAATCCCCACAGACTTGAGCACAATCTCCTCATTTTGGGATCCATTCAGCTTTCCCGACATTTTGGGAACATCCTGATATTTCTCAGTTATTTTTCCTTTCTTTCTCTATATTCTCTGTGTAACTTGAGCCATGAGTTCTCTCTCCAGTTTGGGCAGCAGCCACTCTGACAGGGCAGAATGCAATTCCCAGTTCCCACCCTCCCTGTCCCTTTCCTTACTGGAAAGCTTTTCTGTCCTCAAGTCTCATCCTAAGAAAAATTGGTGGGAAAAATCAAACCCTCCAGGAACAGACTCAGCCAATTCTCAACCTCTGGGAATGGCCATCGAGTCCAGGTTCTCCCAGACATGCAGAGCACCAGCTCAGTGAAAATGTACCTAATTTCAGGATAATGAGGATTTTCAGTGCCGGGAGATGGGATGTGTGCTATCCACAGAAAAGCTTCTTCAAGGAAGAGACAGAGAAGTTTCTTTTGGGATTATTCACGACCCCCCTGCAGCCTTTCTCATATTGTGAAATTCAGAGTCAAACAAAATGAATGTGGATGACTTCAGCCTGTGGTTTCGCAGGGACAATGATCCCACCTCTCCATCCGAGCTGGAGATTTTTCTCCAATTGAGGATTTGCTCTGGTTTTGGTCTCTGCCGGGGTTTTGCTGCGCCCCTGGGATCAGCTCTCACAATGCCCCCCCGGCCTCGGCAGGGATCACCGCGGGACAATGTCAGGGTGGGATTTGGGAACTCATCTCCCCCCCAGAGGAATTTGGGATCGTGTCAGGCCGTGGGAACAGGTCGGAACAACGCTGACTTTGGGATCCTTGGCACATCTGAGTCCCCCTTGTCCCTGGCTGAGCAGATCCCCCTGAGCAGGAAATGCTGTGAGGATTTACTGCAGGGAATTCTCAGCTCAAGGAGCTCTCTGCCCACTCCCCCAGGCCTGGCTGTGTTTGATAAGGAATTTGCAAAGGGAAAATTCCAGAAATCCCCCGGGAAAGCCAGACCTGCCCCTGTTCAATGCTGGGACAATGACACGATCCTGCAGAGCGGGTTCTGAATTCCTCCCATCCCTGGTTCTCCAAAGCAGCACCTGAGAACTTTTAGGAATGAGTTCAAGCCCCAACAATTCCAATTATTTTTGGTTCTAAGAGCTGGGCTTTAAAGGTGAGAGGTGCTGAAGGTCTGTGCCATGAGGAAAAGCCACAAAACTCAGAACTTCCAACAGAAATTTGGATGTGTAGCATTGCCAGCACAAAAATATTCCAAACTCAGCAAGTAGAAACATGGAATCATAAAATCCCAGACTGGTTTGGGTTGAAAGTCCTGAAATCACATCCAGTGCCACCCCTGCCATGACAGGGACACCTTCACTGTCCCAACCTGGCCTTGGACACTTCAGAGATCCAGGGGCAGCCACAGCTTCTCTGGGAAATCTCTTCCAGGGCCTCACCTCTGAGAGATGAATTAATTTTTTTAATTATTCCTATTCAGTTTCATCAAAGGAATGAAGCAAAGCAGAAGGAAAGCCTTGGGAAGGCAGGGCAGGGGTTGGGCTCCAGCTGCTCTGGGCAATGCCAAGTCCCAGCCCAATAAACCTGATCATCTTTTATTTTATGCTCTTTAGCAAAGGGGGGATCGATAAAATCCTGTTCTACACCTTTGCTATGTCCATAGGAGTATTTTTTCCTTTTATTGAGCTCTTCATACATCTCCTGTGGGCAATGGTAGGAAAATCTCCCTTATTGGTGCACACTGAACTCAACCCTACAGACCAACAAGGAACCTTTTCCTTTGAAAAAACACTCAAAATCCAACCGATTTCCAGGAACTCCTTCACACTTTCATTTGGAAAGCAGCACTACCAACTCTTCGATTTTTTTTTCCCCCCTTAAATTCTGAAATAAATCAAAACTTCAAATACAGCCCTTAAAACTTCCAGACAAAACCCATATAACCTCCGCACTCCCCTGCCAGATATTCCTTTGCCATTCCAATATTCTCCCTCACGACTCCTGCCAAAAACAAGAGAACCCAGCCACGGCCAGGAGGCCAAGATCAACCATTTCACAACATAAATCAAGGCCCAAGGAAAATCGAGGAACAAAAGTCTCGAGTCAGAGGTTTCCAAGCGCTGCCTTCACGTTGTTCCCGTGCTGTCGGTAGTGCTGCGGCCCTGGCAGGGAGCGGGGCTGGGACGTGTGCAGGACGTGGAGCTGGAGCTGCTGTGATGTGCTCCAGAGGTGTGGGAGCGCCGGGCAGGGCTCCACTCACACCTCTGCTGAAGGGAATTTGGGCTCTTTGGTTAATTTGGTTTCTTAAGTGTTTAAATTGTTGTAGTTAAAAGGTCTTTTCTCCCTGAAATCCAGGATTGGGTTAAAAATTGGGAAATTTTAGCTTCTGGGGTCTCTTACGAGCACCTTGGTTCCTTAAGGACAGAAAAGCCCTTCAGGATCATCGGCCAACACCAGCATGGTCACCCCAAGCGTGTCCCCAAGGGCCACGTGGGTTTGAGACCTCTTCAATTCCGGTGGAACTGAATCCAGGGATGGGCCTGGATGCAAACCCTGCTGGGAATCCCCCGTGCCCCTCTCTGAGGGGGCTCCAAATGGGTGGAACTTCATCCCTGATCTCCACCATCACCCCAGAGTCAGCTCCGGCAGCCCCAAATCCCAGCCCATGGCTCTTCCTCTCCATCGAATCCACACTCAGGGAGACAATGAAGGATTCCCCTCCATCCAGCCCAGCTCCTGTCCTTCAGTATTTCCCTCTCCATCGAATCCACGCTCAGGGACACAATGGAGAATTCCCCTCCATCCAGCCCAGCTCCTGTCCTGCACCTCCACATTTCCGTCTCCATCGCAGCCACGAGGGACATGACGGAGAATTCCCCTCCATCCATCTCCTGTCCTGCAGCTCCAGCATTTCTCTTTCCATCGAATCCATGCTCAGGGAGATGATGGAGAATTCCCCTCCATCCAGCCCAGCTCCTGTCCTGCACCTCCACATTTCCGTCTCCATCACAGCCACGCTCAGGAGAATTCCCCTCCATCCATGCCCGGCTCCTGTCCTGCAGCTCCAGCATTTCCCTCTCCATCACAGCCACACTCAGGGAGACAATGGAGAATTTCCCTCCATCCATCTCCTGTCCTGCAGCTCCAGCATTTCCCTCTCCATCACAGCCACACTCAGGGAGACAATGGAGAATTTCCCTCCATCCATCTCCTGTCCTGCAGCTCCAGCATTTCCCTCTCCATCAAATCCATGCTCAGGAGAATTCCCCTCCATCCATGCCCAGCTCCTGTCCTGCAGCATTTCCCTCTCCACTCCCCCGAGCAGAACCAGGAGGGTTCACAACTCCACGAGAAGCTGCTCCCGTTCCCCTCTGCGCACCGTGAGTTAGGAAACATTCCCATTCGCTCAGCCCAGCCAGGGAAGGCTCCCACCAACTCCTCTCCCCATCCATCTTCTCCATTGCAGGGGCCAGCTCCTAATTAATGGGCTTGACATAATGAGTTGTGTCTAAAGTCAGGCTTTATTCTCCCAAGGAAAAGCAGGCAGCCATGAGGTCCCGGGAAGCTGCGGTGCCAGCACGGCCCAGCCTAATCATCTCTGCTCTGCCCTTTGTTGCACACATTCCTGCTCTTGGAAGCTGTTCAGGAGCTCATTAAAGCAATAATCCTGTCCCAATCCTGCCTCAGAACGCGATTTGTCAGGGCTGGGCCCTTCAGGAGAGGCTCATTTGAAATTGTCTCTCCTTTAATGAGTTGAAGGCCAGATTAAAGCTGGGCTCAGGCTGTGATTTATCACTCCCCATCCCGTTACTAATTGTTATTTGGGAAAGCAGGGCTGGATAAGAGGCTTGTTTATTTTGCATTTAATCCCTGCTTTGCATTTATTTCATACTTTCCCCTTTATTGAAGGAGGCTGGGATGGGAACGATAAATAAATAAATAGAAATTCTAATTCTTATTCTCTAAATAAACATCATTCCAGCAGAAACACATCCAACCTTTTGGCCTGAGCTGCTGGAGCTTCTTTTCCAAGGCACCTCCGAGTGCCCTGGAGCAGGGACAGCAGCAGGGACAGCTCTGGAGTCCCTGGGAGCAGCTTCTCCCTCAGCCCCAAGGGTTTTCATGGATTCTGGATGGTCCTTCCAAGCCAAACCACTCTGGGATTCTACAAAACCCACAGGAAGTCGTTTGTGCCACTTGTCGATGATATTTAAGAGGAACTGAACCAATGTTTGGGCATTTTTATTTTCCAGAGTTAAAAAAATTCCCTAAAATGTCACCTGGGTCCCACTTCTCTCCCTGCTCCTCTGGGGTGGTTGTCTTTTCCTGCCCCATGTGGGAAATGACACAATTTGGGGATGGAGGGAGAAGAGGAGGCACAGGCAAGGATAAAGCCCAGGATCAGGAAATTTGGAAACCTTTCCAACTGGAGCCAAGGGAAGGCGCAGGGAAGGAGAGACTCCAGGCTGGAATTGGTTTATCTCCTGAAAGGGAAAGCTTGGGGACTGAGAAGGCAAACGCCAAAGCAAATATTTGAGATGGTGTCCTGAGCTGCTCGAGGGACAGCAGGGATCAATGGGATTAGAGCTCACTGCATGGCTCTGGAGAGCAGAGAATGTCACCAAATGAACTCGTCAAGGTCACCACGCGCCCACGTTGTCAAACAACCCCAAATTCAAAGAGCTGACCCAACCTTTATGGACATTTCGAGCTGCACCAAGAAAATTCCCCCTTGGTTCATTCCTCTGAGAGAACCAAACCCAAAATTGTGACTGCTCTGCTTTTCCCAGAGGGAAAGTCCACAGCAGCAAAGGATCCTGAGGCCTCAAAGCAGCAAAAGCCAGAGCAGGGAAGATCCCAGAACTACAAAATGTGGAAACAACCTGAAGATCATCAAGTCCAACCTCCCAATGTTGATCCACAATTGCAACTTCCCAGAATTGTCTCAAGGACAAGGGATGAGCACCATTTTGGGAATCCACAGGAGAACCCCTGGGATTTCTGGCTCTGCAGGAGCTGGCTGGTGACATCTGCAGCTGCTTCCGAGCCCAGGAGGCCATGATTTAAAACGTGTCCCATTTCTCACCCCAAGGGCTTCTCTGCTTGGAGCAGAGGGATTTCAAAGAGGGAGATCTCCAGCTGAAGGGCTGGCAAGGAGAGGTTTGGGATGGTCAGGGTCTGCCACAGAGCATGGGAACCCCTGGGGCAGCAGCTCCAGCCCCAGCAGCTCCCCCTGCGCTGCCCACCAGGAACCCTCCCTGGAACAGCCCAGGGCTGGGAAACAATGATCCTTCAGTCAGCTCCGACTGCAGCTGCACAGATCTCCTCTGGCTCCCATGGAGGAGAAGGTGGGAATGCTGGGAATGCTGGGAATGCTGGAGGTGAGAGGTTTTTTCAAGAAACAGCTTCATTGCTGTTAATCACAGCCCCCTGGAATGGGCAGGGCTGGAAGGGACCTCTGGAGATCATCCACTCCAAGCCCCATAAGGATTTGGGATGTTTGATCTGATTTGGGATGTTTGATCTGATTTGGGATGTCTGATCTGATTTGGGATGTTTTCTCTGACGGATGAGCACGGCAGAAGTCCTCAGGGGTCATCCCAGGGGATGCACACGGAGAGTTGGAAAAGCCCAAATCCCCGGACAATTGTTGTCCATCTTTCTCAAGTCCATCGCAGCAGGAATGGGAGGCCAGGCATGGAATTCCAGGAGGAGCTGCCTCCATCCCCACGGCTCCAGCTGCAGCCCAGAGCTGGCCCTTTGGCCTGGCCGGGCTGGGAGCAGATCAGTCCCTCCGTTCCAGCAGCATTCCCGGCATTCCCGAGCCTCCCGGCCCGCGTGGATCCCGCGCTGCTCCCACCGACAGGGGAACGCTTCCAGACAGACTCGGAACAAGCCCGGAGCAGCGCCGGGCCAGGAACCATCTTAGAGCAGAGCCGAGCTCGGTGCTGAGCCCTGACTCCCTCCTCAGGTGGAACACGGCTCCGGTCCCGCTCGGGGCTGGCAGAGAGCAGAGCCACCAGCAGGGACTGAGTGTGGCCCTGCCCAAAGCAAAGCCCTCCCGGCACTGCCCAGAGCCCCCGGGAGCAGCCAGAGGGCTTCAGGGGCAAATCCCCAGGGGATGACATCCCACAGGTGACAGCCACAGCCACTGCTCCGGGGCACGGAACGGTCTGGGTGGGAAAGGACCTTAAAGCCCATGCAGTGCCACTCTGCAGGGACACCTTCCGCTGGCCCAGGCTGCCCCCAGCCCTGTCCAGCCTGGCCTGGGACACTCCCAGGGTTGGGAACTCCACAAAAAGCTGTGCCCGCCCTCTCAAGGAGGACAGACCCACCCACCAGGTGGGCGTGGGGGCTCTCGGGGCTCTGCAGGAGACCCCGAGGCGCTGTGACCCCAAAAGGAGCTCAGTGCCCAGCACGGCTCCCCGGGACCCTGCCCGACAGCCTCAGCCTCCCTCGGGCAGCTGCAGCTCCTGCCGAGCTCCGGGAGCGGCGATCCTGCCAGCCCAGCTCCGTGTGCTGCTAACAGCCCCAGATCCGCTCCATCCGAGAGACAAAAATTCCAACTCACCCTCGCAGGGAGTCCTGGCCCCGTCTCCTCACCCTGCTCGGGGGTCTCTCCTCGTAGGCTGCGAACCTGTCCGTGTGCAGCTCCCCCTCGTACTGTCCCCGGGCCGGCGGCAGCAGCAGCGCGGCCGCACAGCCCAGCAGGAGCCTGGCCAGCCACCAGTCCCCCATGGTGGCCCCAAAGTCCCCCGGAGCTCCTTCCAGCCGCAGGCTCCCCGCTGCCCTGGGAGCAGGATGGGTTTGGCAGCAGCCCCCGGTGCCAAGGAGCCGTCCCGGAGCTCCTTTCTGGAAGGAAAAGAGGGAAAAGAGATGCATTTTTAAAGAGCTTCCCATTTTTGAATTCAGTGATGGCCCCAGGCAGCCCCTCCTGGAGTCAGCCAGTCCCACCCGGGGTTCCCACTGCCAAATCTTTCTTTCCCAAGAGCTGGAAACCCAGAGACGTCCAAGAGTTGTGGTTCTGCCTCACATTTATTTTCCTGCCCTCCTGATGGAGAACAAAGAGCCACCAAAGTGCTCCAACAAGAGGAGAGCTCCAAGGAAGAGCAGATCCTGCTCGTGGACATCCTGGCAGCTCTGCTGCGCTCCGTGCTGCTCACACAGCAGATCAGCTGCTCAACAGCCTCCCGGCCCATCCACGGCCCAGGGGACAACTGCCCTGGCATGGCACTGACCCCCCCGGGCCCCGGGGACAGCGGGACAGTCCCCCGGGGTGGCCCCTGGGGTAGGGTGGGTGGTCCCGGGGGGCTGCTGGGGGAGTGGGGAGCAGGGAGGGGGCAAGGCTGGGATCAGGAGGGGAAGGAGAGGAGGAATCCCAAGGGAAAGGCTCTGAAAAGGATCCCACCCCACAGTGTGCACCCCCTCCTCCCATTCCTGTGGCCCCCATTCCCCAAACCCCAGCTCTGCCTGGGGGGAGCCCATCCTTCCTCCTCCTCCCGGCCGGCAGCGGCTCGGGATGCAGCTCTCACCTCAACACCCCCAAAATCTGCGTTCCAGGAATGAGAATCCTCCCGATGTGCCCCGCGTACCCCGGAGAGGGAACAATCTGTGCTGCGAGAGGCCCCGGGTGGGGAAGGAGAGGCCCCCGAGCCACCCCTGACTGTCCCCCCTGCTCTCCCACTGCAGCTTTCCTGGGCCAGCCCAGCCTCGAAAATCAGCCCAGACAGGACAGAAAATGTGTCTGAACAAAAAAAAACCCACCAAAAAAAAGTGTAAAAATGATTAAAAAATAATTTAAAATAATTAAAAATCATTAAAAGTTCAATTTCCCTCGCTACTGCCAGGGTCCCAGCTGGGAATGTCTCAGCTCTGGAGGGCAGGAATTTTTCAGGCTCTAAGGTTTCAAACGCAGTGAATGAGGAGAGTGGGAAGGGGAAAGGCAGGGCTGGGAGACAAAGAAAATGCCCTTCCTGCAGCCCCCGGAGCTGGGCTCGGCTCCCCGGGCTCCGCTTATCTGCAGCCACACAAAGGCGGAGTGTTCCCTGTCCCGCAGCCCGAGGCACGGAAAAAGGGGCGAAAAAGCAAAAAAGGTTTGCGCTGCAGCGATTTAAAGCGAAGGAATTGCAGCTGCATCCACCGCCCCGCGGGGGAATGGGGAGCCTGACAAATGATCGATCCACGGGACATTCCCGGAGCGCTCGCACAGGCATGGAATAGTCATTTACACCGCGAGAGAGTTACGGTTTCAATGGAATAAAAGCCTCCAAAAGTTCTTTGCAGCGCTGAGAAATTCCAGCAAACCCCACTTGTAAGAAAGACACTGAGAAAGCGATGAGAGAATCATAAAAATCCCCTAAAAATCAGATTTTAAACCGGTTGGGAAGGAAGCAGGAAAACATTTCCAAGCCAAGCCTGGGAGTGTGCAAATTAAATCAGTTGAAACAAAATGTGCAAGACACAATCGGACAGAGAAAGGAATGGATAAAGAGAAAGAAATCAGCTGTGCAGCTCCGGAGTGAGGCGGAAAGTGGCGAAATACCTTTGTGTCCTGGAGCTGGTGATGTGCCCAGAGCTCCTTTGTTTAGTGGAGATCTGGGCAGAAAAGAAGGGACTAAAAGGCTCACTCCTGAAGGAGAGAAGAAAAGGTACAGCCTCATCCAGAGTGGCCAGGGGGAGGGCCCTGCGCCGAGAGGGGACCACGAGCGGTGGGAGTAGCTCAGCCCAACATTCTTCAGCCAAAAGTTGTCGGCCCCGAGGAGGGGCTGGGGGAGAGCTGAGCCGAGCCGAGCGCCGAGCGGCCCCGGGAAGGCCGAGGTGACAGCCGGGGCTGCTCCTGGGGGACAGCTCTGCTCGGGGGGAGGCTGATCCTGAATCTGGGGTGAGGCTGATCCCAAATGTGGGGCTGAGGCTGATCCCGAATTTGGGGTGAGGCTGAGTCCGAGTTTGGGGTGAGGCTGAGTCCGAGTTTGGGGTGAGGCTGAGCCCGAATTGGAGGTGAGGCTGATCCCGAATTTGGGGTGAGGCTGATCCCAAATGTGGGGCTGAGGCTGATCCCGAATTTGGGGTGAGGCTGAGCCCGAATTGGAGGTGAGGCTGAGCCCGAATTTGGGGTGAGGCTGATCCTGAATTTGGGGTGAGGCTGAGCCCGAATTTGGGGTGAGGCTGAGCCCGAATTGGGGGTGAGGCTGATCTCCAGTTTGGGGTGAGGCTGGTCCCGAATTTGGGGTGAGGCTGATCCCGAGTTTGGGCTGAGGCTGATCCGGAATTTGGGGTGAGGCTGATCCCGAATTTGGGGTGAGGCTGATCCCGAGTTTGGGCTGAGGCTGATCCGGAATTTGGGGTGAGGCTGATCCCGAACTTGGGCTGAGGCTGATCCCGAGTTTGGGCTGAGGCTGATCCCGAATTTGAGGGTGAGGCTGATCCCGAATTTGGGGGTGAAGCTGATCCCGAATTTGGACTGGCACGGCATGGAGGGGACAGGGGCTTCACCATTCGGGTTCAATTGGCGGTTTAGGCTTCATTCAGCAGGGGAAAAGTCAAGTAAAAAGCACTTTTCTGGCTGATTGTTTTCCTGTTTTTAGTGTAACTCACGTGAAACAATGATGGAAAGATGGATTTTTGAAGGAATAGGTGACCCAGCCCAGCACCTTCACACCCAAAAGTTACCTTGGCTCCAGATGAGAAAAGTCCTGGAAATTAAAATGCAATTCTGCAAAATAAATATCTTTTTAAAATAATTAATTTTAAAACCCCAAACATATTGGTGATACTCAGTCTTTCTTCTGAGGAAGAACTTTGTCAGTTTAATTCCACTCTTTGGCTCTGTGTAAAAACAAAAGAAACAATAAAACCAAAAAAAAAACCCCAACTTTCCTCTGCCTCTTGCTTTAGGGATCACGACTGATGGCTTTTCTTTAAATAACACAGAATAAAATGCACATAAATCCTCCTCTCTGCACACCCACGGCTGTTCCCAGGGTGAAAGCACAGAATTCTCCCGGGAAAGCCCAAATGCAGCTCCTGCTCAGCTCTGGGGGTTCAGAGAGGCTCCTGCACCGAACAGGATCCAAAGGGGACCCAAGGGTTGTCCCCCATGTGCTCCAGGCCCTTCCATCGCTCAGTCCCGGGGAGCTCATCCCTTCCCCCCTGCCCTTTGGAACTGCCCTCTGTCCCTGGCCCTGTCCCGCTCAGCCCCGCGGCTCTGGAGGGCTCGGGAGATGCTCAGCTTGAATTTTGGGATAACGGGGAAAAGGCAAAGCTGGAATGGAGTGGGGCAGGGAATGCTCTGCCAGGACCCCATTCCCATTCCCATTCCTTGAGCCTGAGCTTGCCCTGTTCCAGCTCAGACCTGCCTGGAACAGAGCCAGAATGCTCTGCCAGGACCCCATTCCCATTCCCATTCCCATTCCCATTCCCATTCCCATTCCCATTCCCTGAGCCTGCCCTGCCCTGCTCCAGCTCAGACCAACCCAGGCTTTACCTGCCCAAAATGGAGCTGGGCAGGGAATGCTCTGCCAGGACCCAATTCCCATTCCCATTCCCTTCCCCTGCCCCTGCTCAAGGTAAGACCAACCCGGAATTTACCTGTCCAGAACTGAGCTGGGCAGGGAATGCTCTGCCAGGACCCAATTCCCATTCCCTGAGCCTGTCCCTGTTCCAGCTCAGACCAACCTGGGCTTTACCTGTCCAGAACGGAGCAGGGCAGGGAATGCTCTGCCAGGACCCAATTCCCATTCCCATTCCCTGAGCCTGAGCCTGCCCTGCTCCAGCTCAGACCAACCTAGGCTTTACCTGCCCAAAATGGAGCGGGGCAGGGAATGCTCTGCCAGGACCCAATTCCCATTCCCATTCCCATTCCCTGCCCCTGTTCCAGCTCAGACCAACCTGGGCTTTGCCTGCCTGGCAAGGGCAGGACTGGGGCATCACATGGGGAAAGACAACCAGGAAAGACCAAAAAAATGACATTTTCTTCCCTCTCGAGGAGAAGAGAGACCTCAAACCCACCTTAGGCTCAGCTCAAGGAGCTGTCCCAAAGATAAACTGCCTGGGAAGGGCTTCACTCCTTAATGTGTGAAACACAGTGGAAAAATGCTTGTAATTAATTATTAGTGTTATTAATTATGTGCTTGGAGTAGAACCTTCAGAGTAATTGAGTTTTTTGCTGCCCTGGGCAGAGTGAGAAATGACAAGAAAGGAGGAGTCATTTAGGGGTGATTTGATTTAGGGGTGATTTGATGAATGTTTTAGCTTGATCTGAACATAGAATTTGATTTTAAGTAATACAGATTTGATTTTAAAGAGCTTTTTAATTAATTTCCAATTATTGTATTTATTCAAGCTCCTAAAATGTTGTTTGGAAAGGGAAAAAGTACAGCCTATAACTTCACCATTAATGAAATCAAATATTTGCAGATGATTCATTATCTGTCCAAACTATTTGACAAATTCAGAACAGATTTATGAGTTTTTCCCAGTTTGGATTCAGGAATTTTTGCCGTGTCTCCTGTGCAACCAGGTGGAACTGAGAGCAATAAATAATGCAAATGGGGGTAGTGACAGCACCGGGGGGAAGGGTTTTACACAGACAGAGAGGGGGTTTGGATGGGATTTTGGGAAGGAATTCTGCCCTGGGATGGAATTCCCAGAGAATGTGGCTGCCCCTGGAGCCCTGGGGGTGTCCCAGGCCAGGCTGGGACAGTGGAGGTGTCCCTGCGATGGCAGGGGGGGAAGGAGATGAGATTTCCGTTCCCTCCCAACCCAAACCATCGCAGGATCCTTTGATCTCCCAGGTCTGACGAGAGCTGGAATTTGGGTGTCAGCCCTGATTCTTTCACCTCTTCCCTTCATTTCAGTATCAAAGTGGAGCTGGTTCAGCCCCGTCAGGGCTGTCAGGAGCCCCCAGCAGCGCTGCCTGAGAGCCTCTTGAACTTTTCCATTCCTGCCTTTATTCAGCGTCACCTAAAAACTGCCTGGGCTAAAATTAGTCCATGTTGCTTCTTCCAGGATGACACAATTGCTGTCAGGGCAGCAACAGCTCTGAACTGTGATGTCATTTCAAAAAAAAAATCAGGAAAAAAAAAAAGCAAGCTCAGGCTGTTGTGCTGCAATCCTCGCACAGAGCCGAGGTCAGGGAATGAGGGATTGATTGTTCCCAGCTCCGGCCCAGGGCTGCTCCCTGCCTTGGGAAGAGGGAACGGAGGGATTTGGGTTCAGGGATTTGGGGTCAGAGGGGCTGAGGGGTGCACGTGGCTGCTGGACCTGCACTGCCCAGAACTTCCAGAACCTTCCCCTCCAATTTCATAGGAATTAGAGATCAAAAGTGGCAGCGAGCAGCACCGCGTGAGGCACCGAGAGACACTCAGGAACCGGCGCAGACAAAGCTCTCCTCAGGGAAACTGTTCCACAGCATTAACTCCTTCCCCTGTCCCCAGCATTAACTCCTTCCCTTGTCCCCAGCATTAACTCCTTCCCTTGTCCCCAGCATTAACTCCTTCCCCTGTCCCCAGCATTAACTCCTTCCCCTGTCCCCAGCATTAACTCCTTCTCTTGTCCCCAGCATTAACTCCTTCCCCTGTCCCCACCATTAACTCCTTCCCCTGTCCCCACCATTAACTCCTTCCCTTGTCCCCAGCATTAACTCCTTCCCTTGCTCCTCAGCTCACACACAGCCAGCAGACTTCAACCCCAAATGGGGCTGCCTTTAACCCCAAACCCCAAACCAGGCTGCTTTTAACCCCAACCAGGTGGCTTTTAACCCCAAACCTGAACCCAGGCTGCTTTCTCCCCATCCCTGACTTTAAATCAATAATCAGCCTGGAGCACCTTCCTGCCTCACCTTTGGCTCAGCCCAGTGACCTCTGTTTGCCAAAACACATTTAAAAGGTCCTGTGTGAGCACGAGGGCTCCTGAGAACTTTCTACACCAGGGAGTTGGAGGATTGAGCCTGGAGAACACCCCTGGTGATCCCAAGGATGGAGATTATCTCATCTCCTGACAACAGGGAAGAGCAGGCAGTGGCTTTCGCCTCCCGGGATGAGCCACAGAAATCACTCCTGCACCTTGTCCAGGTGCCCTTAAAAATTACCCAAAAAATCCCAAACCCAAAACCATCCCCAGGGATCCCTGTGGCAGCCACAGCTTCTCTGGGAATCGATTTCCTCACGGGCAGGAATTCCTGGCTCTGCACTCGGATGAGAGGCTGTGCCCATCCCAAAACTCAGAGTTTGGACAGGACCAGGTCAGATCCAGACCGAGACCTCAGGAAGCTCTGAGTGACCTCAGAGAGCCAACAGAATTCCCCAAATCCTCACTGCAATTCCCAGGGCTGGAGAAACTCCCGAATGTTCCACACATGGGAGGAACGATGCTCCAGGGATGTGGGGCTGGGACAGAGGTGCCACCAGGCAGGAGCGACCCCAGGTCCCCACCGAGGCCAGGCCAGGGCTCCCGGCACGGGGAACAGTTCCAGCCTCCGAGCTTGTGACCACGGTTGCAACATTCCTTTTGTTTTCTAGGAATTCGACTCCACCAAGGAGGGAAACCACAGGGAAATTGTTTCAGTGTGTGCTCTGGATTTGGGAGAGGAGGGATGGGGCCGAGGGATGATGTATCACACACAGCTCCACAGCCAAGAGCTTTAAAAAAACACCCTTTGCTTTAAACCCAGGGAAAGGGACTTTTTCCCTCTTTGGCTTGGCAGGGGCTGAGCCCAGGCAAGGGGAGATCAAAGCCAGGCGAGGCTGCTGCGAAAAATCAAGCCCTGGACATTTATTAAGATTTTATTCATAAAAAGCCCTGCTCTGAGTGCAGTGGGATTTCGCTGTGGAACTTTTGACACGGGAGCTGCCTGATTTAGAAGGAAAATTGCCTCTTTCTCCTGCCAGCAGTAAGGCGATCCCTCCATTTCCTGTGAAATTCCAAGCAGGGACACAAACACCTTTCTTGTTGCCCTCAGGTGGGCTGCAGCCACATCCAGCCCTTCTTCCCGGAGTGTCCCCACCACGGAGGGGTCACCCCAGGCAGATGTGGCTCTCCCCACCACATCTGTCTGCTCCAGCCCCACGTTAGTCCCCTTGCCCTCGGTTCCATTCAGAGTTTCCCGTTTTCCAACCTTTTTCGTGGCTCTTTTGTGCAATGTGCAGCACAGAAGTTGAACTTGGCAGCAGGGCTGGAGCAGATGGAGAGCGCTGGCGCGGCTCCGCAGATCCCAGGAACTCCTGCTCGGTGCCGTGGGCAGCATTTCCAGCCACTCACTGCCTGATCTGCCAAGGCACAGCCAAAAAAACCATCTTCTGATGGAGGAGCTGGAATTTTCTTTAGGACAAGTGACCACATGAGCACCCTTCCCCCGCGGAGGAGATTTCAAGGGAAAACAAGAGGATAAATTTAGGGAAAGTTGGAATATTGATATCCCTTGCTATGATTCCCTCTGCAGGAGCCCCGTGGTGGTGACTCCACTCGGGATTCTCCTGAAGGTGAGGATGGGGCAGAGCTCTGCACTTCTCCCAAGCACACCTGAGCCACAAGCAGGCACAGGTTGGAGTCACTCCTCCTGGAAATCATCCTTCTTTTGTCTCCCAGTGCCAACAAATGGGGAAAAGCCACATCCATGCCCAGGAATGCTGTGCCCAATCCAAGCCCAGAGCATCAGCTGGCACCAGGAGGGAGCAAAGGAATGAATCCACAGGACTGGAGAGGTTCAGGAAGGGAGCAGAGGGCGAGGATGACACTCCAGAGCTACTCATGAGGCCTCTCCCCATCACCCTGAGCTGAGCAGAGCTCGGTGGTGAAGTAAAAATGACAAAAGAAAGGAAAAATACTGGAGCAAAGCTTGTTTGCTGTGTGAGGAGCTCTGCCTTTGAAAAGCAGGTGGGTTCTGAACTCAGGAATTCAGACAGGAATGGGAACAGGGAAAGAGAAACAGGCGCTGGATCCTCCGTGTGAAAAATGATGGGTTTGAAGCAGGACAGGAGAACAAGTGAGATCAAAGGCTGAGGAGCTGCTGATGGGGGAGGATTAAACAAAAAGTCTTTACTGAATTCTGTGTCCTGTCAGGGCTCCTGGATCAGCCCAGTTCTCCCAGCCTTTGTTCAGGGAGGGATCTGATCCTCGTCGTGGTCACACTGAGGTGAAGGTGTCCCACGGCAGGGACTGGGGTCCCACCCAGGACATGGATGAGCTTTAGGGTCCCCTCCAACCCAAACCATCCTGGGCTTCCAGGAGGAGGGGCCATTCCCTTCAGAGCCGGGCTCAATGGTCCTTGTGGGTCCCTTCCAATCCAGAATATTCTGTGGTTCCAAGGCTGGATGGATCTTCTTTAACTCCTCTCCAGGTGTTGATTGATCAGCTCCCACGAGATCCAGAGGATTGGATTTGATTTGATTTGATTTGATTTGATTTGATTTGATTTGATTTGATTTGATTTGGTTTGATTTGCTTGTCGGGCAGGATCAGTGGGTAAATGCAAACCCTCCCTCCTGCCTGGGCATCCCTCCCTTCCCTCCCCATCCCGGGCTCTGCTCAGAAGGGGCTGCACGAGGGGAGAGCTGCCAGACCACCCAGGCACGGCTGGAGCTGCCCCAGCTCAGCCTGCCTCAGCCCAGGGACACAGAAACGCTGGATTCCTTCCCCAGCAGCAAATCCAGCCCCAAGGCCTCCCTGGGACATCCCAAACACTGGAGCAGAGCCTGTCTGCCACCCCAAGGAAGGGGAAAAGCTTCATCCAAATGAATCCGAAGTGCTGTCCTGCAAACATCACCTCAGGGATGGGATCCAGACCCCAAACTCTGTTCCTGCCCCAGCCAGGCCATGGAGGACTCACCCCAGACCTGGCCACCACAGGTTTATCAGTTTATCCCAAACCCTGATGGTCTGACTGAAGTAAGAAGAGTCTAAAACCTTCAAGATACATTTGAAAGGAATTTCTGGAAAACACATCAAGACCAAAAGGGATGTGAAGAAATTTGTGTCCCGCAGTGCCCGGGATCCAATGGCCACAAGGATGGAGGGGTTTGGTTTAATCTTTAGGGTCCCTTCCAACCCAAATCATTCTGGGATTCCGGGATTCTGTGATTCCTGTCATTCCATGAGATGAGTGCAGCCTCCTCACAGGAAGCACACACAGCAGAGCCTTTGTGTCTGAGCTGTTTGGCAGAAGACCCTTCCATGTCCCCTGGGAGTTGCATCATTTATTTTGTCGTCTTGCAAACATTATTAATATTCCAAGGTCTGGAGAAGGAGATTTTCCTTTGGAATCCTTTGGCTCGCTCAGGGCTCTGCCTGTCAGGGTCGTGTGCGAGTCTGTCACCCTCAGTGATGTCACCCTTGGCCAGGACACCCCCCGTGTCTCCAGCCCATCCTGCAGGGTCCCCTTCCCAGCTCAGGGTAATGAGGGAACCAACGCAGAGCCAGCAGAAAATCTGTTTCCCTTTAGCATTTATAGATTGGAGGGAACAGTTCAGCGCTGCCTTCTCTGGGAGGTGCAAAGCCCTGCTCCTCCTGCTCCCCCTGCCAGCTGGGACCCGAGGCAGGAGCAGATTGCCCTCGGTGCCAACACCTCCTGAGCCATTCCCTCCCAAAGGCCACTCCTGGCTGCGGCTGGCACGGAGCAGGAGGTGGATTTGGCCTGGCAGGGCTGGTGCAGCCGTGGGGGGAGCAGGAATGGTGCCAGGAAAGGTGCTGGTGTGTGCTGGCTCTGCTCCCACGAATCCTTATTTTTGGGATGTGTTCAAGGCATTCACCACGAGGAGGAATTGAAAGGCTGAAGGAACAGAACGACCATCAAATGTGACTTCCTGAGGATCCCACGGCCTGTGCTGTTCCTGTGCTGTCCTGGAGGGATGGGACACAGGGAATGGCTTCCCATGGACAGAGGGGAGGGATGGATGGGATTTTGGGAAGGAATTCCTCCCTGGGAGGGTGGACAGGTCCTGGCACAGGTGCCCAGAGCAGCCGTGGCTGCCCCTGGATCCCTGGCAGTGTCCAAGGCCAGGCTGGACAGGGCTTGGAGCAACACAGAAAAATGTCCAAGTAGTGCTGGGAACATTAGCAGACCCCAAATTGGATGAGTTTTCCACAGGATAAGGACAGGGCCACCAAAGGGAATGAGGCCCATTTGCTGTAGAACAGCTCCAGAAGTGATCAAAGTCTGGAGAAAGTCCCTCGTCCCAGGGCTGGCAAAGCTGAGGGAAGCACTTTATCAAAACTAAATGAAGTCTGAGGGATAATTCGATTGCCAGGCATGGATATCACTGGAGAAGGGGAATGTGGGATAGAAAAAACCCTTTATCATTGGGGGAAAAACCATCATCAGCTGGATGCCAAATGCTGAGGATTCAAAATAAGAAATAAGGAGGGAAATTTTAACAGCAGCTGGACTGTGGAAGGTGTCCCTGCCCATGGAATGAGGGCAGCTCTGAGGTCACTTCCAACCTAAACCAGCCTGGGATTTGCAAGCAATGCCCAGGAAATCATGGGCTGCCAGTCCCTGGTGCCCCGAGCAAGTCTGGATGTCCTGCAGGAGGAGAGGCACCAGTCCGAGGGAGGGAGTGGGCTCAGGACCAGGAAAAATGGGTGAAATTCCGTAATCTCTGGGATCTCTGAGGTCACTCTCCATGATGTCATGGCCCTTCTTCGAAGCTCTGTCACTGTGCAGATGTCACCACACCTGCTCACTGTGCAGGGGATGATTCCCAGTCCTTCCCAGTCCTTCCCAGTCCTCCCCGGGGTGGTTCACCCACATGGAAACAACCACGGCATTGCCAATTCTAGCTAAAAATATCCCATTACCCATTTCCCCCGAGATTCCTCTTCTGAGCCTTCTTCCCGGGGCATTCCTGCCCAAATCTGAACTTCAGACTTCACCACCCACTTCCCCACAGACACTGCGGCTGCTCCTCGTGCCCAAACGTCTCCAGCCAGGCCAAGGGCTCCTGGCAAATCCCAGCCCTGGCCCTTCTCCTTTCCCGGGCTCCTGAAGTCTCCAAGGAGCTCCATTCTCTTTTCCAGGGTCAATCTCCTAATTTAGGGAACGCCTGGTGGGTGCTGCAGACCCCAGAAGGGGAGGGGTTGTTGAAGCCACACGGCCCCATGGGTGAGGCAGGATCGCCCCGGGCTCAGGAATATCCAGGGAATATCCTCAATCCAGCACTTCAATCCACACTTCCCACCACGAGCCACACGGGACAACTTTCTCCTCTTTTTCCACTCTGGAATTTTCCTTTTCCTTGCCTCGCCTCTCTCCCTTCGCAGTCCCCGTGTTTCCTTGGCCGTTCCCGCAGGATTTGTGCCTCTCCGGTGTGTGCAGGTTTCCTGGTGCTGCTCACGGGAGACATGAGTTCATCCAGGCTCCCTCCTTCTAATCATTCCCAGGCATGGAAAAAACCCCTCACACCCCCGAGGAGAACATAAACATGGACGGGATGTGCACAGCTTATGGAGTCGGGACTATGGGAAACACATGGTTCCAGTTTAATAAAACTCCTACATTTCCAGGGCTTTTTTTTGCCTTTTTTTCCCCATTTTATGGCTTGTTACAGAGCTGTGAATAGCAGGGCTTGTTTTGTTGTTCTTGTTGTGTTTTATGAGGACAATGCCTTGTCCAGAGCTCCAGACATCAGATTTTGGGGGGGAAGATAAAGCTTCCGGCAAAAGCTCTTGGCTCCCGCCCAGGTCTCCCTTAACTCCTTCTGGGAATGCTCAGGGTCTGACAGCCGGGGATGGGCCACAATGGGGTGGTCAAGGAGCCCCAGATGCTCAGAAATATTTGATCTAATCTCACTCCTTAACCGATTTCAGCCCCTCAGTTGGATTCTTCCACGTCCTCCGTGCTCTCTTTGTGTTTTCCCAGAGGGATTTGGGGCGCAGGGAAGGATTTTGCCAGGCTGGGACAGAGGGAGGGAATGTGGGGCATAAAGGCACATTTGGGTCAGAAATCACAGGAACCCAGGATGGTTTGGGAAGGACCTAAAGGATTATCCAGCCCCGGCTCATGCCATGGGCCTGACTGGACATTGCTGAGCACCCTCTGAGAATTCCTGGTTCACAGCCAGGCCCCTGCTGTGTGCTGGATCCCACTGCTTGCTGAAGGAAAGGAGGAAAATCCAAGCCAGGTCAAATCCCAGGGCTTTGGGATTGCCAGGGTTTGCACCTGGAACATCCCTGGAGATTTCTGCTCACTGCCATTCCATGGAGGTGTCTCCTACAAGACCTTTGGCCCCCACCAGGCTCTTTCTTCCCCTCCTGTTTTATTCCTCTTCCAGGGCGTGGGGAAGTGACTCTGCTCTCGCTGCTTGTGTTTTCCCCATCACTACAAAGAAGAGCCCTGGAACAAACCCCAAATGCTCAGCACTGCCTGGGAAAAGAGAGAGAAATCCTGCAAGGAACACTCTTAAGGCTGCAAGGGCTGGAAATGGACTCAGACCCCATCCCAGCCCTGCTGATTCCCTCAGGATTTTCCTGTCCTGCAGCACCTCCAGCTCTTTGGGATGTACAACCCTGTGCTCCTTGTCCATCCCTGGCTCTCCCCCTTCCCTCTCCCCTCCCATGTTGGACACTGCTGTGTTTATTTTGGTATTAACTAGAAAATCCCATTTTCTGCCGGCTGCAGGGACAAAGGTTTGGTGGGTGAGAGGGAAGGGGGTAAAGGGAGGGAAGCACTCAGGGGAATGGGGGGCTTCAAGCCCCAAACGGCACCTGGACACCGTGGGCTGCTGTGCCACAGCAGATCCTGGGGGAGCACAGGCAAGCTCCAGGGAAATCAGGCTGCTCCAGCTCTCACCAAACCCAGGAGGCTCCTGCCCACTTCCTAGAACATTCCTGGAACTGAGGAGTGCAGAGGTGCAGTTCTGCAAAGCTGTCACGTTCCATGTGCGGAGCTGCCCCAGCGCTGAGCTCAGGCTCTGCTCTGCTCCGAGCCCAGGATGGATTCCAAGGCCTTGGCTGCTTCCCCAGCCCTGGAGCTGCTGCAGTCGGGCTCAGCTCTGCTCCCTCTGTGCTCAGGACAAAACACAGCAATGCTGCTGGTCCTTCAACTGTGGGACAAGGGTTGGAGGGACAGCACACAGGGAATGGCTTCACATGGACAGGGGGCAGGGTTAGATGGGATTTTGGGAAGGAATTCCTGGCTGTGAGGGAGGGGAGGCCCTGGCACAGGTGCCCAGAGCAGCTGTGGCTGCCGCTGGAGCCCTGGCAGTGTCCCAGGCCAGGCTGGAGCAGCCTGGGACAGTGGGAGGTGTCCCTGCCCATGGCAGGGGTGGCACTGGATGATCCTTCAGGACCCTTCCAACCCAACCCATTCCATGATAAATTGGGAATGTGAAACATATGACAAATCCAAACCCCAGCCTGCCACAAGAGATTGTGAAAGGGTCACTGGAATGCCAGGAGAGGGAGCTGGGACAAGCAGAGTGCTGCAGGGACCAGAGGAGCTCCAGAATTTCAGGTTCACAGGCGATAGAGCAACCAAAATCCAGTTGGGTTCAGAGACAGGCTTGGAAATCTCCCAGGAATCTCTGGTTTCAGGCAAGTTGGAAATAAAACAAACTATTCTGATGGTATTCAGCCTCTGTGTTCAGACAAAACTCAGCAGCCAGGGAGCCTGAACTTGCTGTTTTTGTAGCAGTTTTTCACAGCCCAAGAACATTGTGTTTCTGCTCAAAGCTGAGCCCAGTTTTTGGACTCTTTATTCTGCTGCAAATTATCCATCCCAGCTACCGAGCTCAGGCTCAGCCATTCCCTGAAGGAAAGGCTGGAATGGAGCTCAGGGGATGGAGCTGAGGACAAAACACAAACCCCAGTGCAGCAGTGGGGCCAAGGCACAGCACTGGGCTGGGGCCCAGGAGCACTGGGCAAGTCCTGCCCATGGGGTGAACCTTTCCTGATCTCCAGCTGTCCCCTGGGTCCTGTCCCTGCTCCAGAAGGAAGAGATCAGCCCTTCCACAGAAGACACCATGCCTAAGGTCCGAGACACCCCTGCAATTGTCCCTCTCCATCCCCAGACAGATTCTGGGAACGCTCCCAGTCCATCGCCCATCCCGACCCAGAGCACTGCCGTGAGCTGCTTTAATTAATTCAGGGACAGCTCGGCACCTGCCAGGGCTGCCTCATCCAACCTCGGGGCTCCAGCTCCTCCTCATCACATCCCAGGGGTCACTGCCCCCCTCGGGAGCCGTTCCTGCCGGAGAACACCGGCGACAGGGACCAGGGACGGGAGAGGTGACGTGTCCAGCCAGCCCAAACAGACGTGGAAATGGTGCTCCCAAGAGGCTCGGAGGAGACACGCCTTGGGAATGTGTCTGAGCACGGCTGAGGCTGGGATAAATCAGGATAAATCAGGATAAATCGGGATAAATCAGGATAAATCAGGATAAATTGTGCACCTTAGCAAAAGGCTGATGAGGGGAATTCTTGGCTCACGCTTAAGGAGTTTTTTCCAGTTTGTCACTGGCACCATCAGCACGTGGAGGATGGAAAATGTGTCCAATTATCTAAAACAACTCTGCACTGTTGTTACGTGGTTCTGCTTTGGAGGAACCCTTAAATCATCTCCAGTGAGAGAGGCTTTAATTCAGCTGCTTTATCCAGCCTCCCTCATATATGGAGAGCTCTTCCGAGTGGAGTCCAGATCCGTCGGGAGGGAGAACTCACATGGAGGAAGTCGTTTGGAAAAAACCATAAGAGCTAAAACAGTCCTGGAAATTCTGAAATGCAACCACCACCCACACATGCACAGATGGACACACACTGAGAACCTCCAATCCAGAGGAAAATCAAGATATTTTGGAAATAGCACTGACATTTAGAATCCCAGAATGGTTTGGGTGGGAAAAACCTTAAAGATTATCCCATTCTACCTCCTACCATGGGCAGGGACACCTCCCACTGCCCCAAGTTGTTCCAGACCCTGTCCAGACTTGGACATTTTCAGGGATGGGTCAGCCACAGCTTCTCTGAGCAACTTCCCTCGGTGTCTTCAGCAAAACCAGAATTTTGTTTGAAGCCAGTAAAAATGGAGAAAAGAGAAATAAAAAGGAGAGATCTGAAAACCCAAGAGTTACAGGTGGACAAAAGTGATGAGACTGAGATCCTCCCACTGATGGGGAACAGATGCCACAGAAAAAGTGCAATCTGGGCATGGAAAAGGTTTTTCCTGAGCGCCTCATTCCCTACAGCTCCAGAAAGAGTTAAATGCATTCAGGGACTCTTGGAATGGGTTCTGCTATTCCCTCACAAAATGAGACCCAGCCTCATCCCATGCCCCAGTCGTGTTTTCACCTCTAAACTGACTGAGAGATGCCATCAGAAACCACTCCAAAGTTATTTTCCAGGCTCTCAGCTCAGGGATGTTGAGTTTCTCTCTTCACTGATGATGGAAAGAAACTCCACAGAAATTCCTTGCTGGCACCACTCCAAATTCAGCCAGATCCGAGCTCGGACATGGAAGGTTGTAACCCCCAAAAAATCCCATCTCCAAGAGACTCTAAATTAAACAGATTTCAGGATGCCTCCTGCATGTCCCTGCTGCAAGGAGAACATCTGTTTCCTATGGACTGGGGAGATATCCTCTGATTTAATCAGTTTGGGGGGATTAGAAGGATAATGGGAGACATTTGCAAATTCCGAGTTTCCTAAAACTTCTCATTTTCAGGAAGCCTGAAGGGAAAGGGTTGAGTGTGTGCTGCAGTAAAACTGGGCTGAATAAAGATCATTAAGGATCACAGGAAGGGAGGGATAATTTACATATCTCTTATCAGCTGGAAAACACTGCAAAATCCAGGCCTTTCTGACACCATCCTTAGCTTTGATCCAGAGCTCCTGCACCAGGGGAGGGGAGCTCAGACACCACCCATGGCTTGGGTGAGCTCCTGAGACACAAAGGGAAGCATCAGGGGGAGGCTGGTCCCAGCTTTGTGCAACTTCAGCAGGAAACAAACTCAACTTCCAGCAGGAAACAACCTCAACTTCCAGCAGAAAACAACCTCAACTTCCAGCAGGAAATAACCACAACTTCCAGCAGCAAATAACCTCAACTTCCAGCAGGAAACAACCTCAACTTCAGCAGAAAACAATCTCAACTTCCAGCAGGAAACAACCACAACTTCCAGCAGGAAATAACCTCAACTTCCAGCAGGAAACAACCTCAACTTCCAGCAGAAAACAACCTCAACTTCAGCAGGAAACAGGCACAACTTCCAACGGGAAACGACCTCAATTTCCAGCAGGAATTCAGCCTCCGTTTGGAATGATCTGCTCAGACTGGAGCTGGGTGTTGTCAACTCTTTCTCTCCCTTTCCAGAGACTTCCCCGCAGGTGCAGTGGCTCCTGAAGAGGTGTTAGCTCTGTTCATTCCCTGGGGGAGTGTTCTGTGTCCTCATCCATCTTCCCGAATTTCCCTATTTTCCCAAGTCAGTGAGGTCATTCTGCACAAGAAGGAGAAGCCTGGCTGGAAACCTCCAGGATGTGACATCATTCCTGCGGCTCCTGGACAGTGGTGGGACCTCCTGGCGCCCTCCACGTGGTGGAGGAGATGCTGGATGAGCGCTCCAATTCCAGTTTAAATATCCAACCCAGAATAAACCAGACCCATGGCTCCATAAGCCTTATGTGGAGAGGGCTGGGGAGCTCTCCTGGTGCCTCAAGCGAGGGGCTCCAGGTAGGACAAGCTCCCAAAATCACCACAGAGTGAACCAAGCCCCAAAACATTCATCCCCACGGAGGCTGGGGCAAAGTCCTCTGATGGATCAATGTGCTGGCTTCGATTCCAAAAGGAAAATATGGCCCTAGAGCCACCCAGCCCTTCTGCTCCTTTTGGGCCTGACCCAAACCTGCACCTCCCCTCCCCCTGCATTTCCCCCCGACACACCTTTCCTTCCACTGGAACATAACCCCAAATAAGATGTTGGCCTGACATGAAAGGAAAATGTATAAATATTTTTAAAAAGAGAAGAATTCCTGCCTCTCCACCAGTTTGCTCCAACTAATAGGTTTCAGATGTCTCACATACTTCATTCATTCAGCCCCATTCAGTCTCCTAGGAGCCCCCGCTGTATTTATTAAACACAGCAATTGTGGAATGTTCAGCACTTACAGAATCAAACACACCATTTTTTGCTTTTTTTTCCCCCCAAAAAAGTGTAATTAGAAAGCTTTGTGAGTGACCTAAAACTGTCATCCTGGTTCCAATCCCAGTGCCCACTCCAGCACCCTGCAGCTGTCCCAAACCCTGTGCCATGCTTTAACCCTTCCTGGCCCCCCAAGAACACTTTTTTTTGGGGAGTTTTATCCTCAGCAGGATGATTTTCCTGCCGTGCTGGAGCACCTCCTGTTCGTTGTGTTGTTCCTGAACGTGTTCTTTTGGACACTTGGCTCTCACATCCAACTTGTCTCCGCAGTCTCGGCAGCTCTTCCCACTCCTGGAGGCGCGAGTCAAGGCTGGAATCCTGCGGGATGCCAGTGCTAATTTCAGCAGCACAGAGCTGGAGAACACGAGCTCTTTCCTAGAGGGATTCGAATGGAAGCAGACACAAGAGCAGAGCCATTTCTCATTCCAGAGCTGGCAGGGAGAGCCGAGGAGGATGTCTGGGCTGGAGAGGCAGGACACGGAGTCGGTTCCAGCACCGGTGACCTGCCAGGGCCGGGGGACTGCTCCGAAGGGTTTGCTGGAGTCTGGCGCTGGCCCAGCTCTTTTTGGGGAGAGACACATGAAAAGCAGAGCTGAGAGGGGACGTGAGGCCCTGGGCCTGGGCTGGGACCATCTGGCAAGAGGCAGCGGCGGAGGAATGGCCTTTGCTTGAGGCCACAACCAGTTCATGCAGCTGCTGAGTTCTGTCGCTCTGGAGTGCTCCAACAGGAGGTCATGGCCCCCAACCAGCCTCCCCTGGGCCAGCAGCTCCGTCCTGGCCTCCCCTGGGCCAGCAGCTCCATCCCGGCCTCCCCTGGGCCAGCAGCTCCATCCCAGCCTCCCCTGGGCCAGCAGCTCCATCCCAGCCTCCCCTGGGCCAGCAGCTCCATCCCAGCCTCCCCTGGGCCAGCAGCTCCATCCCAGCCTCCCCTGGGCCAGCAGCTCCATCCCAGCCTCCCCTGGGCCAGCAGCTCCATCCCAGCCTCCCCTGGGCCAGCAGCTCCATCCCAGCCTCCCCTGGGCCAGCAGCTCCATCCCAGCCTCCCCTGGGCCAGCAGCTCCATCCCAGGAAGGGAGGACAGCCCAGCCTGCACACCATCCCGGGCAGACCGACCTCTTCCCAAAGGTGTGGGGGTCCATTTTCCCCCGTTTGGCTGCAGACCCCCTGCCCCCACGGGAGACCCCTGGTGCACAGGAACGGTGCTGCTGTCACTGTTTCCACATTAATGCCCACTTCAAAGAGCCCGGAATGAGGCCTGTCCCAGACGCTCCCCGGGGAGCTGTTGGTTTCCAGGCAGGATCCCTGGTTATTAGGCCCACGGCAGGAGGTTGTACGGGAAGGGACGAACCCCAGCGGCTGTAAAACACCAAATGTGCTGAGAGCCCCTCCGAGCCTCCCAATGCTTCATTACAGCACTGAGTAATTAAAGTCCAGCTGCCACAGCCTCTGCCTGCCGCAAGGGCAGCTCCTTGCTCTGTCTGACCATCTCCAAGGGGTTCTGGGACAGGAACCCAGGGAGCAGCCCAACCTTTCAGCTCCTCGTTTCAGAGTTGCTCCATCTCCGATTGTTCCCGGATATTTCAGTGTCACTCAGCTGTGTGCTCATGGCACAATTCCAGATTTCTGGAAAGATGCCCAGGCCATGAGCTCAAACCACTGCCCCAGTCCCAGCATCTGCCCATGTATTGGAAAAACCCCTAAGGAAGATTCCTGCCCATTCCTGCAACTTGGTGCCTCTGGGACAGCAATCCTCCCCATTCCACCCTGGGTTTCCAGCCTTTTTTGTGAGGTTGGCTGAGCATCTGCTGGTGATTAAGGGTTTTGTCATCTGGAAAGAGCTGACAATTACCTCCAATTATTCCAACTAGGTCAGGTTCTTCAGCACGAGTTTATGTGATGACTCTTGGCTGGAATTTCAGATTTCGAACCCCACCAGAGAGCAGAATCTACCTCTCTGTCTCACATGCAGGAAAAAATTCCTTCCATAATTAACAGCTCCTTGTCCCACAGGACCTGACCTGCGTGTCCCTGACCTCCTGTTGTTTCAGGACAACAGCCCAGGAGCTGCACAACAGGTCTGGTGCTCCAGAACTAGCTGAGGGAGTGGAGGGAATTCCAGGATGCTCCAGGAATTTCAAGAAGGGTTTTCTCATCAAACTTTCCATGTCAAAATTCCCAACTTACTTGGGAATGTCCTTTGGGGCTTCAGGTGCCAGGTGAGAGCATGGGGACTGAGATATAAATTCCATGTGGGCAAAGGATGCCTCATTCCTTTTCCTGGGATCTAAGGTCCTGGACAAGCTCTAATTTCCCACTGGGAACCTCTCCTTATGTGAGCAGCGACCATTTCACAGGGGCTGGACTAACTAAAGACTCCTGTCAATCCAAACTATCCCATGGCTCTACGAACAGCTGTACTTCTCCAGTCCCACAGCAGATGTGGGGCTGTTCCCCTTCTCCAGGGAAAGCGTTCTTCTGGATCTCCCTCAGAAAGCTCAGAGCTTCTCCATGCTCCCAATTCCCATTCAACACTCAATGTGCCTGGAAAGCTCCTCAGGAATCTCCTGCAGAGCAGGAAACGTGGAGAGAATTGAGAACCCCAAATCCCATTTGGGGCTCTGCCTGTGCCAGGTTCTGTTCTTGTCACCCTGTCACTGTCCAAGGAAAAGGAGGGATAAGCAGGTGGAAACCAGGGGAGCCATTTCCAGCTGTCACAGGGGTGTGATGCTTATTATCCTGAAGAGTTTTTCCTTCATTTTTCCTTCAAAGTTCTCCCCAGAGGCCATGGCCATCACAGGCTGCCTGTGACTGTTCCCTAATGGATATGTGGTAGCCCCATGGGAATGGATATGGAATTCCTGATATCCTTCCTTCCCTCCAAAGCCAAGGCAGGGATGCACAGCTGCAGGGCCAGCCCAGCACAGGTACCTCATGTCCAGCTTTCCAGCAGGTTTTTGGCAGTGATTCCTACAAAGATTCCCTTGAGGACAGGAGCGTGTCCCACAAATCCCAACACAGAGCACACCCCCAGGAATGAGATGGTCCAAATGGGACAAACACAACTGGAAAATGTGCTACACTGCAGGGCCAGGAGATTCCAACTCCTTCTCCCTAATTACATGTGATTGCTTCTTGGCAAGAGCTCAACCTGCCAGAGCAGTGAGGTTTTACAAACATTCACACAGGCATTAGATCATTGTTTGAAGGAGTTATTGGCAGCCCAAATCTGAAGTAAAAACAGAGTTTAAAGCAGACCATATTGACCAGGGTGAAGCTGGCTGCTCACATGTCTCCTGCTTGTCTCTGGACACCCAAGACCCCCTTCATTTCCTGTCACTCCCATCATCATGGCATTCCTGGGGATGGATGTCACCATGGTGGGGGGTTCTGTCCTTGTTGGGATCACAGGTTTATAAAATCAAGAATCCCAGGATGGTTTGGGTTGGAGGGACCTTAAATCGCATCCAGTGCCACCCCTGCCATGGGCAGAGACACCCCCCACTGTGCCAGGCTGCTCCAAGCCCTGTCCAGCCTGGCCTTGGACACTTGCCGGGATCCAGGGGCAGCCACAGCTTCTCTGGGCACCTGTGCCAGGGCCTCCCCACACTCCCAGGGAGAAATTCCCTCCCAATATCCCATCCAGCCCTGCCCTCTGGCAGCAGGAAGCCATTCCCGGTGTCCTGGCACTCCAGGCCCTGTGAGAAGTCCTTCTCCAATATTTATTTCTCTATATCCAAGAAATACCTTCCCACATCCACACACTGTCACACATTGAGAACGAGGCCTCTTCCTTCTGTATTTTGACAGAATCTTTCTGCTCTGCTCTCGTGAATTCATCCTCATCTCTGCTGGGCCAGTCTGACATCAAGGGATGAGCTCTGGAGAGCTCTCCCATCCTCTCCCAAAACCTCTGGGGAAGCAGGGGGGGCTCAAACCCACGGCAAAGGACAAATGGGAATTCCCATGGAATCCTGCTGCCAGTCCCTGGGAGAACAAACGCCTGCTGCAGAGGTGAGTGTGTCCTGCACCACGCTCAGGTGGGGCTAGGAGCCTCTGGCAGCTTGGCTGTGACTAAAAATACTCCAGGCTCTGGCAGCCAACCAGGCTGGAGCTCCTCACGGAGCAGCTCCCACCCCAGAGCCCTGGAGGACACCCTAGCCTTCCATGTGTGCCTAAATGAGATCTCCTGAGACCAGCACTGGCTTTTCAGAGGGAGGTGAGCTTGTTAGGGACCAAGATTATCCATTAAATGGGAATCAGTAATTTTATTGGGCTTGGAGGGGCTGTAAAAAGAACGGGCAGCGTCAGGAAGCAGCAGAGCCCCTTTGCCTGGCACAGAGGGAGGGCACTCAGGAGTTCTGAGATTGTGAAGTTCCCCAATGCTTCGGAGGTAGAACAAGCACAGACTAAACCCAGGAGCCTTGGGAAGGCGCAAGAAGATCCAAACAAGGTTTGTAGGGCAGGCCCCTTCTCCCGAGGCCAAAACCCCAAGGAAAGGGTCTAAGGACTGCCAAGCTCTCCACCCCAGGGTGAGCAGGCTCCTTTCTTCCCAAACCATGGCTTGGCTTACACACCTCTGCTGCTGGCACAGCAAACCCGGGGAAGTCACATTAGAGGAGCAAATGTCTGTGCAATCTCTGTGCTCTCAGAGATTCCTTTCCCAGCCCGCCCGGAGATCAGGGATACCTGCTGGAAAAAGCTCTTGTGACACTCTGCTCCAGGGCTGCCTTGGCTCAGAGGATTTGTTGGTAGTTGTGTGTGTTCCCATGCTCCCAGAGAGCTCCTGTCCTGTCCTGGAGATACAAAGAAAAAATTAATGAAGCAAAATAATTAATCAAAAGTGGTGTCTTTATTACAGAGAAAACTGCAGAATCTGAACAAAAATTATGGAGGAAAATGTGTGTAGTTTGAGAGCTGCCAGGCATCAATGAAACCTGCCCTGCCAAGGCCATTTGGATTTTTGAATCAGAATCCAAAATCAAAAGGGCAAAACAAACACAAACAACTCATGAACCATCCTGGAAAAGCTCTCAGGATTTTGCCATCACATTTTAGAAAGTAGAATTTCTGCTGCTTTAAACTGATTTTGCAGTGCAAACCTGGTGTTGCAGCAGTGGCTTTAGGAAAATCTGAATCAACAAAAAGCTTAAAGACCTTTTTGAATATTAACCAGTCCCACTCCCTGGGAGGGTTTAGTGATTATTGTCGCCCTAAAATACGGGAATTTTGCAGGAGAGCAGATGTCCTTCCTAAGGTCAGACATGATGAGATGGAGCCAGGAAGAAAAATAATTGGTCCTGGTTTTAAGTGTTAAGCAATTCTGCCTCCCTGAAATAAGCAGTATAATTTATTGTTCTTTCTTGCTCACACAGCAAAATCCACAAACTGCCAAGACAATCAGGAGGGGGAATTTGTCCCCTCATGTAAATCCATTTTTGTCTTGTAAAGCTGCATTCCCAAGCCGACAGCTGCCCCAAAGGGCCCATCCCAGACCCCCCATTTCACTCCAGACACCCCAGAGGCTGTTTGGGTTACAGGATCACCCCAGGACAGCCCAGGTGTTCATCCCAGCCAGTTTGGGATCATGGAATGGGACGCACCAGAGCCGACTGTCAGCATGTGGCCGAAGGGAGCCAACACTTTCCCAGGGATTTTCTCTTTGCTGTGTGTTTGGAAGGTTACACAGCTGTAAGTCAGGCACAGGAGGAGCTGGAAGCCTGCAGGGATCATTGCCTCCATCCCGCATGGCCTATGGAAGGAAGCTCTCCTGTGGACTGACATCCCATTAACTCCTGCTGGTGGGAGCTTATTCCTGGGGCTGGAAATCCTTTGGAGCCTCCAACTGCTGGCTGCTCATCCCGCAGATAACTCCGGTCTCATCCCTGACCTTGTGACTCGTATTTATTTGCTCACTTTATAAGAACCAGGCTCTTCACTGCTCTCATTCCTGGTGGGAATGAACGCTGGCCGGGTGTGAGGCTGCACCGTCTCAGATACCCGAGACCGAAAACTGGGATCTGGTCCAACAGGCTGTCTGTCTTCCTGGGAAAAACCTCGGCCCCACAAGCTCCCAATTGTGCCATCAGCTGGAGCGAGGTGGAATTTCATGGGATGGGACGAACCAGCCCTTTTCCAAAAAGATGTGTGAGGATGGAAAGCGCTTCCAGAGGCCAGCAAAGCACAGGGATGAAAATTTGGAGGGCACAAAGCCTGGCAAAACTCGGGAAAGGCCTTGGTGCTCTCTGGAAGGTGGCAGATCTCAGCCTAGGTCCCCATCAAATCCCGGAGATGGGATATTGGGGAGGAATTCCTCCCTGGGAGGGTGGGCAGGCCCTGGCACAGGGTGCCCAGAAAAGCTGTGGCTGCCCCTGGAGCCCTGCAAGTGTCCAAGTCCAGGCTGGACGGGGCTTGACACACCCTGGGTTATGGAAGGTGTCCCTGGCCATGGCAGGGGTGGCCCAGAACGATCTTTAGGGTCCCTTTCCCACCGAAACGCACCCATGTCCCCCCCGCGGCTTCCCGCCATCGCCTCAGCCCTCAGGGGCCGCGCCCCGGGGTCTCCGCGCCCCGCGCGCAGGGGCTGCGAGCGGCGGGACGCGCCGGAACCACGCGGGGGCACCCACGGGCCTCTCTGCGCATGCGCACAGCGCCCCCCCGCCGGAGCGCGGAAAGGCAGCGACGAGCGGGAGCCACCAGGGGGCGCTGCGGCGGGCGGAGACGGGGCCTGTGAGGGCTCCCGGGTTTCGGTGTGAGGCCGTGAGCTCCCCGGCGCTCCGGTCCGCGGCCGCCTCAGCCCGGGGAGCACCGTGCAGGGATCAGGCACCCCCGTTAATCACGGCACCCCCCCAGCCACATCCACCATGGCCGCTCACCCCTCAGCCCCGCCCCGGTGGTCGCCGAGGGCCGGAGTGGGGCTGGACTGGGACGGAGGGAGCGTCCCGGGGCAGAAAAGAGACCGACCCCAGGGGCAAAAAAGGGATTGTCCTGGGACAGCAAAGGGACCGACCCCAGGGACAGTTCAGCCATCATAAACATCACAAAATTAGGACAGAGACAACGCCTCAAGCCCATTTATTGCCCATTCCTGGCAGCGCCACACTGCTGGGGTGGGACAAGGGACAGGAGAAGGATGGGGACAGGGACAGTGGCCCTGTCACGGTCCCACCCAGGGTGTCCCTGAGGCTGGTGGGCTCCAGGCGCTGAATTCCCCGGAATCTGCGAGGTCCTTGGCAGCCACCTGGATATGGTAGAGGGTCCCAGGCTCCAGGTCCGTCAGGGTGTAGGACATCAGCTCATATGGCCCCACCTGGGGACAGCAGGGTCAGGGACAGGGACACGCCGGGTACAGGCATGGCCGTGCCTCAGTTTACCCCGGGGGGGTGGCAGTACCGTGGTGGGGACGGAGTCGTTGTCCCGGGAATAGCGGATGCGGTACTGGAGCGGGAAATACTCCAGGAAGGGCCAGGATGATGGAGGGCTCCACTCCAGCAGCAGCTTCTGGGGCTCCCCGGGGATGGGGGAGACCCGCACGGCCTCAGGGGGGTCCGGCTTTACTGGGGAGACAAGGAATGGGAGAATCCCAGAATGGTTTGGGTGGGAAGGGACCTTGAGGATCATCTCATCCCACCAGGGACACCTTCCACTATCCCAGGTCACTCCGAGCCCTGTCCAGCCTGGCCTTGGACACTTCCAGGGATGCAGGGGCAGCCACAGCTTCTCTGGGCACCTGGACCAGGACCTCCCCATCCTCACAGGGAGGAATTCCTTCCCAATATCCCATCTAAATCCTCCTTCAGAATAAAACCATCCCCCTTGTCCCACCACTGGCTGTAAAAAGTCACTTTCCGTCCTTTTCAGTGAAGGGGGATATGGTGGCAGTGGGATCCAGCACGGGATCATTGGGGACAGTGCCCTTGTGTCCCCTTGAGCTGTGCAGGGACATCCTGGGCCCCAGCAAATCATGGCACTGATGATGCCACATCCCAGGCAGGAGAGACCCCCAGAGGACACCCCAGGGCTGGGGGGAGGCGCGAGGGTCCCACAGGGCACATGGGTGTCCCCATCCCACAGCACTCACTGATGTTCTCCAGGAGGAAGGGCAGGATGGCGGTGGCAGCTCCCAGGGCGTTCTGGGCTGTCACGTTGAGCTCATAGGGAGTGAGGGAAAACACCTGCAGGTCCCCAAAGGAGCAGCTCCGCGGGCCCGTGAGGCTGCACTCACCTGTGTCTGTGCCGTGCCTGGGGACACAGGGACATCCAGCCAGGGCTGGGTGACACGGGGGCTCAGCTGGCCTGGGTTGGGTGACAGGGGCTCAGCTGGCCAGGGCTGGGTGACACGGGGAGGGAGGGCTTTGGGGACCCCCACTGACCTGTAGGTGGCCACGAAGTCGGTGTCCAGCAGGGGCTCGGGGCTCAGCCCCCAGGAGCAGTTCACGGCCTGGGGGTAGCTGGTGGCCCAGCACTCGATGGCCGGTGGCGGGGGTGGGTCTGGGGCAGGGGACAGGGGTCACACCACTGCCAGCACCCCCAGGGACCCCCCGTCAGCAGCGGGGTCACGGCAGGGCCGGGGGGGTCACTCACAGCCCAGCCGCAGGCAGATGGTGGCCCAGGTCTCGCCGGTGACAGGGTGGTGGCAGCTGTAGTGGCCCTCGTGGGCCAGGCTGGCATTGCGCAGGGCCAGCCCTGGGGCTGGGGACGTGCCCAGGACGGTGCCCCCCCGGCGCCACTCGGCTGCACCCCCCGGGCACGGCAGCAGCACCTCGGTGCCCAGGGGGCCGTGCTGAGGGGTGCAGGGGCCTGAGGACACACGGGGACACGGTGGGGACACAGCCATGGCAGGGGCAGGGAGGAGGCTCTGGGCCTCCCTGGGCCCCCCAACGCCACCCCCAGGGTCCCTATTCCTCCATCATCCGTCCCTCTGTGCCCATCTTCTGTCCCCCCCATGTCCCCAATCCCTCCATAGACACCCTGTCATTCTGTCCCCAGTCCCCTCTGTGTCCCAAATCCCCTCCATCCCTGTTCCCTCCATCTCCAACCCCAGTGCTCCCGGTGTGCCCTGTCCTGCTGGATCCAGGATCCCCAGACACCCCCAATCCCTCCATCCCAGTCCCTCAGTCCCTCCATCCCAGTCCCCCAGTCCCCCATACCTCTGTCCCCGTTGTCCCCATCCCCTGTGCTCCCCGCTGTGCCATTGTAGGGGACGGTGCAGGCGGGTGCCACCAAAACCACGACCCAAAGCCACCTCATGCCAAGAGACTCAGTCGTGCTGCCCAGGGACCTGTGGGGACAGGCAGGACGGTCAAACCCCAGCGCAGGGACAGCAGGGACACCACAGGACCCCAGGGGACACCCCCGTGGAGCCACCCCACGCTGCTGTGCCTCAGTTTGTCCCCCAGCCCCGCCACAGCCCCTGCAGAGGGACAGATTCCAATGGTCAGACCCTACAGCTGGGAAGGAGAGGGTGAAAATTCCCAGGTGCTGTTCTCATGGATTCCAGGGGAACCTGCAGCCACCCCTGCAGCCCCACACCTGCAATTGGGGTTTTGGATCCCTCGGGTGACCCCCACATCCATCCAGGGCGGGGCCATCCCTCAGAGAGACCCCAAAGCCCAGCCTGGGGGCTGAACTGAGCTCCCCACTGTCCCCAAGCCTGGCATCACAGGGACAGGTCCTGCCCTGGTCACCTCCCACCACAGCCACTGGCTCAGCCCCGGAGGCGACACGCTCTGCTTTCCCTGGATTTGGTGGATGCCCCAAACCAGTGCTGTGGGGTCACCCCAGACCTCCAACCTCCCTCCGGTGCCCGTGGGGGTCCCAGTGCCCCCAAATGCTCACCACAGCAGGGCCATCAGGGACCGCAGTGTCCCCGCCGGATCCCGGCGCTTCCCAGCCCATTTCCTTGCAGGAAGTGCCGTTCCCGTGGGGATGGAGCTGCTTCCACCGGGATCCCCACGCCCGGCCCTCGGCAAAGGGAATCCAGCCCTGGCCCAGAGCACTCCCACCTTTCCCATGCCACCACTCCCCCCTTCACAGTCACCAGTCCCCTTTAGGGACGGCAGGGCTGGAGATGGTGGCACCGATCCCTGCTGTCCCCAGGGCCCCAGCGCCCCCCGTGCCCACCCTGGTGCCCCCAGAGAGGAGCCACCCCGCTGGTGTGACTATAAATAACTTTATTGCTGCTGTGCTGGGGTGCGGTGGGTGCCAGGGACTGCCCGGGCAAGCAAAGGGACACAGAGGGCACTGTGACAGACCTGTCCCCCCCTCCCCGTGCCACCCGTGCTGGCAGGGGCTCATCTGCCCTGCTCCTGCAGCCGCTGCATCCTCAGGATCTGGCACAGGAGTCTCTGCACGTCCTCATCCATGTGGCCCTGGGGAGGAGGGGACAGCGCTGGGGACGTTGGAGCGGTGACGTCAGGGAGGCTCCATGTGTGTCCCTGGGCTGCCACCTGGCCCCTCCATTGCCTCCTGTGGCTGGCAGGTGGCCCTGTCCCCCACCCCAGCGTCCCCAGTTGTCCCCGGCCCTGTCCCCAGCTCACCTGCACGGCATAGAGCAGGTGGCTCCGGTACAGCGTCACCACTTTGCTGTGCCTCGTCTCTGTCTCCTGCAGCACAGGGAGGGCTTTGGCCACAGGGCTGGGGGCTCAGGGGAGCCCCGAACCCAGCGGTGACACCTGGTACCAACCTCCAGCTTCTCCTCCAGCGCCCGGATCCGGGCCTGGAGCGCAGTCGTGTTGGGGGGAGGCTGTGGGGGCCCCCCAGACTCGGGGAGGGTGTTCAGGGCTTCCTTCAGCCTGAAAACCTCCTTGGAGAGCTCTGTGATCTGCACAGGGCACAGGCGTGACAGGGTGCCCAGAGCAGCGCTGCTGCCCCAGCCCTGGCAGTGCCCAAAGCCAGGCTGGACAGGGCTCAGAGCAGCCTGGGACAGTGGGAGGTGTCCCTGCCACGGCAGGGGTGGGAAGGGGGTGATCTGTAAAGTTCCCTTCCAACCCAAATTCAGTGATTCCTCGTGTGCAGCTCCCAGGCCACCATTCCCCCTCCAAGCAGCCCCTCACAATTCCCTGTCCCTACCTTCCTGTCCCTGTCCCTGACCAGCCGCGCCGCGTCCTCAGCGTGCCCGTGGAGCTCCCGCAGCCGCCGCGCCTCGTCCTGGGCCTGCTCCAGCTGCTTCTGCGCGGCGCCCAGCCTGTCCTCGGCCGCCTGCCGCTCGCTCTTCATGAACAGCGCCTGCCGCTGCACGCGGAACACCTCCTCGCACGTCTTCTCGTGCCGCCGCTCCAGCTCCTGCAGCCGCTGCGCCAGCGCCGCCGCCTCGGCCCGCAGCCCGGCCTCGGCCGCCTCGTGCTGCGCCCGCGGCACGGCCGCCGCCAGCTCGGCCTCCAGCCGGGCGGCCTCACGGGCCTTGGCGTCGGCCCTGGCCTCGAGCTGTGCCAGGCGCTCCCGCAGGGCCCGCGCCTGCTCCTGCAGCGCGGCCGTGGCGCGGGCGTGCTCGTCCCGGGGCACCCAGCCCTCGGCCTGCGCCTGCTGCAGCCATGCCTGCGCCTCCTCCTCGTGCTCCCGCAGCCGCTCCCGCAGCGCGCCCAGCTCGGCCTCCCTGCGCGCCAGCGCGGCGCGGAGCTCCGCCAGCTGCGCCTCGGCCTCGTCTCGCTGCCGTGCCAGCTCCGCCGCTGCCGGCGCTCCCGGCTCCGGTGCTCCCGGCACATCCCGCGGCCTCGCCTCTAGCTCCCGCCGCAGCGCCTGGGCCTCGGCCTCGGCGCGCCCACAGCGCTCCAGCAGTGCTTCCTTCTCCCTCGATGCCTCCTCCGCAGAGGCTCCCGGCGAGGCCGTGGCCTCCGCAGCCTCCAGCCGGGCCTGCAGCTCCTTCAGCCGCCGCTCCCGCTCCTCCAGCTCAGTCTGCGCCCGCTTCAGGGCCGCCCGTGCCTCCGCCAGCTCCGCGCCCGGCTCCCGCTCGCCGGAGGGGGAGGAGGAGGATGTCTGCACCCCCAGCTCGCCCAGCGCCGCCTTGCACTCGCCCCAGGCCCAGGCCGGCTCCTCGGCGGGACGGGGCCCCGCGCTTGCCCCCGGGATGGGCTCCGACGCCCCTCGCTGCCCGTCCCCTCCGGCCTTGGCCGCGGCCTCCCTGCCCTGTGCCCGCAGCTGCTCGAGCTCGCGCTGCAGGGCCTGGTACCGACTGGCTGGCACCACATCCCCCGGGGCAGGGGGGCTGCCCTCGTCCCGCTCATAGTTCTCCAGCACCTGCCGAGAGACCATGAGGCCACCGTGGGCCAGGGGACAGGAGGGGGACAGAGGGACAGAGAGAGGGGGACATGCCTGGATTTTCTCCCTCAGCTCCTTGTTCTGCACAGTCAGGGACTGCACCTGCCCCCGGAGCGTGGCCAGCAGCTCCTCGGCCGAGGGGCTCAGCGTCTTCTTGGAGAGCAGCATCTCCGCTCCTGTGGGACACGGGGACTCAGGGCCATGCCCACCTGTGCCCCTTCTGCCCAGCGCCACCTCCCCAGGGTGTCCTTAGCACTCCGCAGGACCCTACCTGGGAACTCGAGCGGGTCTCCCTCCTCGTCCTGCAGCGTCTCGATGTCGTAGCTCGTGTTCTCCTTCTCATTCTGGGGGTGCAGGGTGGAGGTGACGCGGCTGTCCCCAGCCCTGGGCACTGCCAGCTGCGTCCTGCCCACGCCCACCTCCAGCGAGGACAGGCGGCTCCGCAGAGCCTCCACCTCCTTGCCCAGCTTCTCCTTCTCCCCATCGCGTGCCGCCAGCCGCTCCTCCAGCTCGCGGATCTGTGGGGCAGGACACAGGAATAGAGTTCCCTTGGCTCCTGCCAGAGTCCTGATGTCACTGCCAGCACCAGGACCCCTCAGAGAGCTGAGGTCACCTCCAAGCTCTTCCCTGGCCTCACCTGCTTCTCCATGGAGCGCAGGGAGCCCTCGTCCAGCTCTGCCCGCTGGCAGGACCCAGGGAGAAAACAGGGAGGGATGAGTGCTGTCCCCATCCCCGCTGTCCCCTCTGCTCCCCGGGGACACCGTGGCCTCTCCCCAGGACCCAGCAGCCGGTACCTCCCGTCTCTGCTTCTCCTGCTGCTCCAGGCCCCGGATCTTCTGCAGGAACTGGGCCCTCTCCTGCCGCAGCCGCACGATCTCCTCATAGGCATCGCGGTCCTCCTGCAGAGAATCACAGAGTCATGGAATACCCTGAGCAATGAGCATCGAGTCCATTCCCAGAATGGGAAACCCCAAAAATCCCACTGTGTGCCCGAAGGGGCTTTTTGACACCAGTCAAGCTCTGGCAGGGCATGGAGCCCCCAGCGCCAGCACAGCCTCTCATTGAGGGGGTTTGGGGCTGCTCTGCACCTGCCAGGCCAGGTGAGCCCCTGGGGACCACCCCTCACCTGGCTGGGGGTGCCCAGGGGAGGCAGAGGGGCCTTCCTCTTCCTCGGGGTGCTGCTCTTCTCCCTGACAGACGACTGGCTGGGCGAAGACGTCTGCGGAGACCCCAGGGCAGAGGGGATGTCACACCCGCAGTTACCTCCCTCCCCGGACCCAGGGGACCCTCCGGGGATGGGCAGCAGCCCCTCACCTGTGACGTCTGCTCAGTTGACTCCTCTTCTGTGGGGCAGAGTGGGAGGGAAGAGAAATTGGGGTGGTTTAGGGGCTCAGAGCTCAGGTGGGTGCAGGGACACCTTGGCTGGGGACAGCACAGGCAAAGGCAGCCCCAAACACCGGGGAAAGGGGGACACATCCCCCCCGGCCTCTCCCAGCCCTCTCCTGCCGGTGCCAACCCCCCACGGATGGTGGCAGGGAGCCCCGGGGTGCCCCGGCAGCCTCACCGCTGGCCCAGGAGCGGCGCTGGGCCGCCTCCTGCAGCAGGTGCTGGATGAGGGCGTTGCCCGTGGCCAGCCCATAGTGAGCGGCGTCGTGGCCAGTGGCGTCCACCACGGCCACGCGGGCGCCGGCGCTGACCAGCACCTCCACGGTGTCCACGCTGCCGCTCTCGCAGGCCAGCATCAGCGCTGTCCTGATGGGCACGGGGAGAGCACGGGTGAGGGGACGATCGCTGCGGCCGCCCCCGGCCCCCGGCGGTGCAGCCCCACCTGCCCTGCAGGTCCCGGCTGTTGACGGCGGCCCCGCGGTGCAGGAGGTACCGGCACAGCTCCGAGTGGCTCATCTTGGCAGCCAGGATCAGCGGCGTGGAGCCGTCCTGGGCAGGGCAGGGGGCGGGAGGAGCAGAGGAGGCTCAGATCGCCCCACGGGGCACCAACGTCACCCCAATTCCCGTGTCCCACCCCACGCTGTGCTGCGTTTCGGGACAGCCCCAGCCTGGCACAGCAGGGCCGGGAGCAGAGTGATCTCACCTTGTCCTTGCTGTTCAAGGGAGCCTTGAAGTCACAGAGGATCTCGGAGCAGGAGATGCAGCCGCTGGCAGCTGCGGACAAGGAGAGAGGCTGAGCACTGCCCCCCACAGGGACATGAGGGGACAGAGCTGGCACTGTCCCCACTCACCCGCCAGGTGCAGTGCAGTCCGGCCACTGCCATCGGCCACGTCCACGGGGCAGGAGGCCTGGGGAGAGAGCCTGGGTTACGGGAGGGTGGGACAGAGGGACAGACTGCTCGAGTGCCTCTGTGGCATGGTGAAGGACAGGGGACAGACAGACAGACCCCCTGTGGCTCCCTGGTGCCATGAAAGACAAGGGACAGAGGGGCAGACTGTGACTATGGCACAGTGAAGGACAAGGGACAGACCCCCTGTGGCTCCCTGGTGGCATGAAGGACAAGGGACAGAGGGGCAGACTGTGACTATGGCACAGTGAAGGACAAGGGACAGACCCCCTGTGGCTCCCTGGGGCCCGGCAGCAGCACCCAGCGCTGGGAACCGCCATGCCAAGGCACTGGGGAGGGAAGGGGTTCAAGGACGGGCAGGACACTGCTGGCACAGCACCTCCGTCCCTCCTTCCCTCCCTCCCTCCCTCTGTCCCTCCGGCCATACCTGCAGCAGTTTGCTGACACACTGGGGGTGGCCGTGCTTGGAGGCCAAGTGCAGGGCAGTGTAACCTGGGAAGGGACAAACAGGTCAGAGCAGGGACAGCAGGGCTGTGCCAGCAGGGACAGCTTGGGGGACAGACAGAGGGACGGGCACACAGGGGAAACTGCTGGAACGGTGCTGAACGGGAAGGGGACAACCTCAGGAGCTCCAATAGGGCAGCGCCTGAGCTCCTTTAGGAAACTGGGACAATTTACAGCCCCCCAGGTGTGGCCACCACCTCTGTCCCCTGAGCCTCAACACTTGGGGACAACCAGTGGCCCTGGGCTGCCCATGGCATTAGGCAGGGGCACATGGTGGCCGTGCCCTCACCCGCGCTGTCCTTGGTCATGGCATCCACACCGTGGGCCAGCATTGCTTCCAGGCAGTCCACATTGCCCCGCGTGGCAGCCAGGTGGAACCTGCAGGAGACAGGGGCTGTGGGACTCATGTCCCCTGTCCCCAGCAATGTCCCCAGGGCAGGGCTCAGCACTCACGCAGATTTGCCCTCCGAGTCCAGCTTGGTGGGCACGAGGCCCTTGCGGAGCAGGAGCGACGTGACCCGCCCAGCATCGTTGTAGTCCACGGCCTGGAGCAGCTTCTCATCGTTCTTGGTCCAGTCCTGGCTCTGCAACAGAGCCCAGAGGAGCCCATGACAGTGTCAGCTGTGACAGTGCTGTCCCTAGGGGCCGGCTGGGC
Organism: Acanthiza pusilla; assembly: GCA_036630365.1. Classification (NCBI taxonomy): domain Eukaryota; kingdom Metazoa; phylum Chordata; class Aves; order Passeriformes; family Acanthizidae; genus Acanthiza; species Acanthiza pusilla. The sequence continues at coordinate 5,624,248 of JAXCHO010000105.1, read as the reverse complement.
TGGGCTGGCTGCTGTCCTTGTCCCCATCCCTGCTGTGCTCCACCCAGCGCTGTCCCTCGGGGTGGCCATCTCTGTGTCCCTGCCCTGGGAGCTCAGCCCCAGGTCCAGAGCTCAGCTGGGACTGGGATGGAGCTCTCCTCCAGCCCGCACAGTCTGCAGCTCCCAGAGCAGGGGATTTACAGAGCCAGCCCAGTTTAGCTGTGCCAGGCTGGGATTTGGGAGCGAGCCCAGCTGCCCCCAGGTTTGTCCGTCCCCCCCAAATCCCAATACTAAACCCAGCCAGCACCCATGGGAGCTCCAGCTCTGTCCATTCCCCCATTGATCCCATCCCAGCCCTGCTTTGCTTCCGGAGGAGGAAGGGATCAAACCAGGGCGAACACAGCTGGCAGCAAGAGCAGATCCCCGGGGATGCTCCAGCCTCCCGGGATAACGGGGCACCCTCCTGGGATAACGGGGCACGGCGCTGTCCCCACCCGCACAGGACCGCGGCTGGACGGGGACTTGCTGTCCCGGTGCTCCCTGTCCCAGGCCATCCCTGTCCTAAAGGAGCGACCCGCAGCAGGACAGGATCAGGACAAGGACTGCAAGTCCTGGGTTCACCCCGCAGCCGGTGACGACAAAGCGGCGCTGGCTGCGGTCGCGGAGGCAGGAAATGGATGTCACCTTTCGGGCGCCGCTGGCACCTGTCCCAAAGCCGCCTGTGCCCGCCGGGCACACCCCCCCGAGCCCCTCCAGCCCGGTGGCACAGGGACAGGGGACAAAGCGGTCTCGCAGGGCTCCTGGGCAAACTGGGAGGGTGGTGCCCACTGCCCCCACCCCTTGTCAAGCAAGGACAAAGCAGGATGGGGAGGACGCGGAGGAGCCCCGGGATGAGGATGGGGACGGCAATGGGGGCGCGGGTGGGGCGGGGGGGACACGGTTCAGCCCGCAGGACGCGACCGGAGGGGCTCCGGGAGGGGGTCCGGGAGGGCACCCGGGACGTACCGCGAAGGAGGCGGCGGCACAGAGGCAGATCTGCTTCATGGTGCTGAGCAGGAGGCGGCGGGAGGACGCCATGCGCCCCCCGTCCCCCGCCGCGGCCAGCACGGGCACCCCCGAGCCCGAGGCGCTCCGGCATCGCCGCCCGGGCGGGGGCCGGGGCTGCGGCAGTGGGAGCCGGGACCGCCTCCATCCACCCCCGGCCCTGCCTCCTTCCCTCCCTCCCTCGCTCCTCAGCATCCCCCGCTCCGCGCATCCCGCATCCCGCATCCCGCCGGAGCGGCTCCCAGGCAGGGACCAGCGCCCAGACTGGTCCCAGTTAAAGCAGGAGAGGTTGGGGGACTGGGGGGCAGCTGTCCCACCTCGTGCTCAAAAGCACCCCCAAAGCAGGGCTGAGCATCCTCCTGCCGCCATCGTCCTGTCCCCAAGGAGGGGGACGTGGGACACCCTGCTTTGTCCTGCCCTGTCCTGGGGCCAAGGGGGGGCAGAACCTCCCGCCTGCATCTCAGGGCCCCCCAGACACCCCTCGGGAGGAACCCCGAAACGCTGAGGGTCCCCAGGCACTGTCCTGGCAGAGACCCGGTGGCAGCAGGACATCGGGAGCCTCTCAGGGAGGTGTCCAGGGCAGTGTGGGGAAACTGAAGCACGGAGCACCCCAAGCAGGCTGGTCCCCAAAACTCCATGTGAGGGGCTTCAAGCTGTGTCCCCATGTCCCCAGCTGTGTCCCCCCGATGCACCGGGGCCAGCGCTGTCCCCCTCTGCCCTCTGCGGCCCCATGCCAGGCTGCTGCTGAATAATTGAGGAGCATCGGCAGGCTGGTTCCACAGGCTGTGGCAGCTGGCAGAGCGGCACTTGTCCCCAGGTAGGGGACGGGAAAGGGACCTGGGACCCGCTTCCCTCTCCTTTGCGCTGCCCCACTCCCAGCGATGGCTCTGGGAGTACTGGGGGCTCGATGCCACCGGCCAGGGTGGCAGTGCCAACCTCCGTGGGGCTGCTGTCCCCATGGTGAGCAGCCACTCCGTGTCCCAGGGCAGGTCCCTGTGACACTGCGGGCATCCTGGGGGAAATCCCCAGCTTCTCATGTCCTGGTGAACACCCCAGGGCAGGTTCCCGTGTCCCCGTGGACATCCCAGGGCAGGTCCCCATGTCCCCAGGGATGGCACTCACATCTGCCTTCTTGAACCTGGCCTTCAGGCTCTTCATGGCGGCTCAGCCTCAGCCCTGCGGCACCTGCTCGGGGGATGGCCACGCTCGAGGGTCTGTCCCTGCCCCGGGACAGCTCAGCCCCCCCGATCCCGCTGCTCCCGGCCCGTCCTGCGCTCCCAGCGCAGCGCCGGGAACCGGAGCCGGGGATTGTGTTACGGCCGCGGCTGCGGTTACAGCCCCGGGCAGCCGGGGGGGCCGGGCCGGGCTGAGTTTGGGGAGGGGTCTGCGGGCACCTGCTATGCCCGGGGACCGGGGAACAAGGGGACACGGCCCGGGGGGGGGCTGGGGCAGCGGGGTCGGGCTGCTCGGCCCGTGGGGAGGGGACAGGCTGGGCCCTGATGGTTGGCACCCCTTGCCCATCCCCGGCCTTGGTGGCATCTCTTGTCCTCACCTGCCATCCCCTTCCCCGCCCTGGCACCTCCTGTTCGTGTCAGCATCCCCCGCTCACCCCTGGCACCCCGTCCTGCCCTGGCACCCCCTGCCTTTGTCGGCACGCCTTGTCCTTCCCCGTATCCCCCACCCTGCCCTGGCACCCTGCCCTCGCCAGCACCCCTGTTCCTGTCAGGGCCTCCCGTCCTTCCTTCTCTGGCACCCCTGCCCTTCTCTTGGTTTTGCCAGCACCCCCTGCTCTCCCTGGCACCCCTTGCCCTCCGTGACATCTCTTGCCCATCTCTGTCACCCCCTGCCCATCCCTGTGTCCCCCCGGGCCGGAGTTCAGCGCAGACGGGGCGGTGTCGGGGCAGTGCCAGGGCAGTGTCGGGGCGGTGTCGGGGCAGTGCCGGGTCAGTGTCGGGGCGGTGTCGGGGCAGTGTCGGGTCAGTGTGAGGGCACGGCACTGTCAGGGCACTGTGAGGGCATTCCCGCCTTGCCCGGCTCCAAGATGGCGGCGGCGGCGGCCCCGGGGCGTGTCCCGCGGCCCCGGCCCCGCCCCGCGCTTCCGGCCGCGCTGCGGCCGCGCCGATGGCGGTGAATTACGCGGCCGGGCTGTCCCCGTACTCGGACAAGGGCAAGTGTGGCCTCCCCGAGGTGAGCGCGGCACCGCCCGGGGATCCCCGCCCGCCCGCGGGACCCCCGCCCGCCCGGGCCTCCCGGGCCCCCCGGCCTGGCGGGCCCTCCGCGGCCCGGCGCGTTCCCATGGCAACCGCGGCCTCGGCCCCGGGGGGACACCCGTGGGGAGCGCAGCACCGGGGGGGACCGAGCCCTTTGTGTGTCCCCAGCACATCCCGCGGCTCCCTCCTTGTGCCCCCCCGGCTGTGGCCCTTCCCATGGCGTGCCCCTCATGTCGCACCCCATGGCTCCCTCCCTGTTCGCCCTCCATGGCCTTTCCGTGGCCTCCCTGACCCCACCCGACGGCTCCCTCCTTGTCCCCAGATCCATCTCATGGCTCTCTCCATGCTCCCCTCATCCCTGTCCCATGGTTCCCCCGTGTCTCCCCCAGGGCCATTCCACGAGTCCCTACTTATCCCCCCTGAGCTCCAGCAGTTTTTGGGAAGCTCAAAGCAGGGTTTGGGGGGAGGGACAGGGACACTGAGGAGCCTGTCCTAAGCCAAGGGGGTGGTGAGGGGACAGGGACACTCAGGGGCCTGTCCTCGTCCCTGTCCACAGGAGACAGGGCTGGAGAAGCATCTCAGGAATTAAATCCTGAGCCCACACCAGGGTGTCGTGTCCCCACCTCCATGGCTCCCATGTCCCTCGCCGTCCCTCGGCCCTGCCCTGGCCCCAGGGCTGGTGGCACTGCTGGTGACAGCTGGGGCTGAGCACACGTGGGGTGGCCCCAGGTCGCTCCGGCCCTCCTGGAGCCCAGCCTGGACCAGCTGCCTGTCAGAGAAACAAACTCCCTGTCAGTGTTGGGTGTCACCAGCCCTGTCCCTGCTTGGGGACACTCTGGACAATGCAGAGTCTCTCCCATTAAAAGCTTCTGTCGTTAAGGAATGCAAAATCCTTCATGGATAAGGAAGAATTGTTACTGGGGTTACTGGGCTCTAGAATCATAGAATCCCAGAATGGTTTGGGTTGGAATGGATCTTAAAACACATCCCATTCCAAACACACCCGTGCCATGGGCAGGGACACCTTCCACTATCCCAGGTTACTCTGGGCGCTGTCCAGCCTGGCCTTGGACACTTCCAGGGATCCAGGGGCAGCCACAGCTGCTCTGGGCACCCTGTGCCAGGGCCTGCCCACCCTCACGGGAAGGATTCCTTCCAGATATAAAGTACCCCATGGAGATCCATGCCTTCATGTCTCCATCCCATGACGGTTTTGTGTCTTTTCCCAGATTTTTGACCCTCCGGAGGAGCTGGAGCGGAAGGTGCGGGAGCTGGCAGATCTGATCCGGAGCTCCTCCAATGTGGTGTTTCACACGGGAGCAGGGATCAGCACGGCCTCGGGGATCCCTGACTTCAGGTAAGGCCGAGGGCTGGGAGGGTGGCACCTCCTCTGAGTCCATCTTCCATCTTGGAAAACTCTTGGAAAGCTCTCTTTTACCCCAGACCTGCCCCATCCCTCCTGTCCATCCTGGGTCCAGCTGCAAACACCCTTTTCCCTCTTGCACATCTGTCTGACCTTCAGCTGTTCCCCCAAAATCCTGCTGATCCATGAGCTTTGCTCCCATGGATGGGCTGCTGCTGCCCCTGTAGCCTGAGCTCTCCCCTCCTGCTCTTTCCCACGGCTGCAGGGGCCCCAATGGTGTCTGGACTATGGAAGAGAAAGGGCTCTCCCCGAAATTCGACACCACCTTTGAGAACGCCAGGCCCTCCAAGACTCACATGGCGCTGCTGGGGCTGCAGAGAGTGGGAATCCTGAAATTCCTGGTCAGCCAGAACGTGGACGGCCTTCACGTGCGGTCAGGATTCCCACGGTACTTTCCCAGCCCTGCACGGGGGGTTTGGCTCCCAAGGAATCTCTGCCCTGTCTGATACGGGCAGTGGAAGCTGGAAGGGGATAAACCAGCTGGAATTTGGAGGAGAGAGGTTGTGGTTCTATTCCAGAGGGTCATGGAATGAAATCAGCCTCATTGAGAGAGAGTTGTTGCTCTCTTGAAATGCTTTGTGTGCAGGAAAAACAGGTCATGGAGTCACAGAATCCCAAAATGCTTTGGGTTGGGAGGGACCTTAAAGCCCATCTCGTTCCCCCTGCCGTGGGTACCTTCCACTGTCCCAGGCTGTTCCAAGCCCTGTCCAGCACCTGTCCCCATCCAGGTCCTGCTGCTTGTGGCTCTCAATGCCACTGGGAGCCCCTGGGGCTTCCTGGGGGTGCGCAGTTGGATCCAAGCAGGACCTGTGACCCTGGGAATGGCTCAAAGCTGTGCTTTCTGGTCCTTTCCATCTCCATACCCATCCAGAGGGATGGAGGTACAGGAGGGAGGGTGGGAGCCCCCAGGCTGCTGCCAGGGATGTTCTCACCCTGGTTTACAGCACTGCCAGAGCTCTCGGAGCTTGGGCTGCTTCATTTCCATTCTTGAGAGACAAAAAAATCAGTGCTGGGCCCAAAAGAGCTTTAAAAATCCTTTTGCCTCTCAATAAATTTGCAAATCCAGGGAGAGTCCCATGGTTGGAGCTGCTCTGACTTACCTGAGCTCTGCTTCGCTCACGGCAAGGTTGGGATCCCGCGTAGGATTCCCAAGGATCCAAGGGATTCCCTTTGCAGGGAGATGCAGCAGGAGCTGAGGGTGGGAGGGCTTCACTCCCTGCGTGGAGGGGACCAGAGTGGCCGTGTCAGAGCTGTCCTCAGAGGAACCTGAGCCTCTCCTGAGCCTCGTGACAGCCGGAGCTTTGTCCTTCACGGACTCCAGCCCGTTACAAAACCCATTCCCAGCACTTAAGAGCAGCCAGCGATTGTCTTGGGAGGGAAAAGTGCTCGGAGCTGCTGGGAAAGGGAGGGGAGAGCAGCTGAGTTCAAGGAAGAAAACAAAATGGAGTCATTGAGGCTTGAAAGATGCTGAGTGTGACGCTGATACCTCTGGGTTTTTATGCTGAGGGAGGTGAGGCCCTGGCAGAGGTTTCCCAGAGAAGCTGTGGATTCCCCATCCCTGGAAACAAGGATGGAAATGGAAACAGGCCTTGAACAACATTCTCAGGCACAGGGTGGGATTGTTGGAGTGTCCTGTGCAGGGCCAGGAGTTCAACTCGGTGATCCTTGGGGACCTCTTCCAGCTCAGGATATTCTGTGATCCCTGGAAACATTCAAGGTGGGACTTGGAGCAGCCTGGGATAGTGGAAGGTGTCCGTGGCCATGGCAGGGGGTGGCACTGGATGATCTCCCGATCTGTTCTGTGATTCCGTAAGTCAGGATGTGACTGAGGAGCATCAGTGTGTCCTTGCAGGAGATGCATCTGACAAACACCTCCAGCCAGAGCTGCCTCCAGGGGGTACTTCCTGTGATTACAAGCCCCAAGTCCTGGGTCCTGCTCCCAGCCTCATGTTTGTCTGTTTAAATTAAACACCCATGGGAAAAGGGGTAGGGAATGATGACAGAATTCCATGGTGCTCCCACAGCCCGGAGCCACTGGCTCCTGTTCCAGTTCAGCCCAGCTCTGCCTCCCAAATGTGCTTGAGTAAGAACCACTGAACTGGGGCCAAACTGGGGGAAATCAAGTCAGTCCTGTCTCATCCAGCCTGGAGGAGCTTCCCAGTCAGCGTGGGGCTCCGAGGAAAATAGGGAGAGCGTGGCCATGTTTTCCTTTGGCTTCTGCTCTGAGCCCGAGGGGAATTTTAGGAAAAACAGGTGTCAGAGGGCTGGAACGGCACAGGGACAGACAGGAATGTTGGGTGCTGGAAAAGCAAGGATCTGGGTGCTCCCGGGAGCAGAGGTTTGAGTGGATCAGGGACTGGAATCAGTGCTGCAGATGGAAACATTAAAAGACCAGGACTTGCTGTCCCTCCCTCAGTCCCTGCAGTGGCCACATGGAGATGAACTCATCACCTGGCAGAGCTGGAAGGCAGGGAAGGTCCTGAGGTTCCTGGGGAGGAGGGAGGGTTCCCCCAGGGCTCCCCACCCTTCACCTGTGCCTTTCTCCTGCAGGGACAAGTTGGCCGAGCTGCATGGGAACATGTTTGTGGAAGAGTGCGTGAAATGTGGGAAGTACGTGAGCCCTGAGCTGGGGTGGGGCTTGGCTGGGATCTCCATCCTGGGATGGGGGCTTGGTTGGATTTCCATCCCGGGATGGGGTTTGGCTGGATTTCCATGCCAGGATGGGGTTTGGCTGGATTTCCATGCCAGGCTGTGTCGGGGGTGCATTCCAGCCCCTCCCCGAGCGCGTGGCCCTGAGCAGATCGTGTCTCCACAGGCAGTACGTGCGGGACGCCGTCGTGGGCAGCATGGGGCTCAAGCCCACGGGTCGTCTGTGCAGCGTCACCAAGGCCCGGGGGCTGCGGGCCTGCAGGTACAGATCCCCCCTGGGATGTGGGAATGACCCAACAGCCCCTCGGATTCAGGAGAAGCAGCCCAGGGTGGGGGAAGAGCTCTCTGTCCCTTCACAGGGCTGGGACAAGGAGGGTGGGACAGGCTCTGGTTGCTGTCCTCTCTGCCAGGGCAGCTCTGCTGCCTGTTCTGCCTTTTCCAGGGAAAGCCATGGTCTCTGTGTGTGTTTTCCAGAGGGAAGTTACGAGACACTATTCTGGATTGGGAAGATTCCCTGCCCGACCGTGACCTGACACTGGCAGATGAAGCCTGCAGGTACTGACACCCTGCCCAGGGCTCGGCTGGAACAAGGTGGGCTTTAAGTTCACCTCCCACCCAAATCATCCCAATTCTGGATTTTCTGTTCCCCCCTCTGCAGGAAAGCCGATCTCTCTGTCACTCTGGGGACCTCTCTGCAGATCAAACCCAGCGGGAACCTCCCGCTGATCACCAAGAAGAGAGGAGGGAAGTTGGTCATTGTCAACCTCCAAGCAACCAAACACGTGAGTGAGCGTCCTACAGCTCTGCCCTGCTCCTTTCCCCTCCTGTCCCCTGTTCCAGGCCCAGCCCAAGTTTGTCCCTGCACGTTGTCCCCTCCCAGGTGGCCTCTCTTAGCAGGCAAACAGGCTGGGAGTCCTGGGCTGGAGGGTTTAAACCTGCAACTCCTGCCAAACATGTAGAAATTGCAGGTAAATATTAGAATCATGGAATGGGTTGGGTTGGAAGGGATCTTAAAGCTCAGGCCATGCTTCGTTCCTGCTCAGATGTTGGTGCCCCAATTGTCCAAAGTCTTTAATAGCCAGAACTGAGGCTTGCTGGGTTGTCACTGGAGCTCCTATGTCCCTGTCATGCTCAGTCCCTGCTCTGCCCCTGGCTCTGTGCCCATGTCCCCATCCCCAGGTGTGGCTCCAGCCCACGCCCGGCAGAGCCCTGGGGTCAGCTCACGTCCCGCCAGGAATGACACGCTGGGGACACGGCCCTGTCCCTGGGAGGGGCTGCCTGTCCCCTGAGCTGTGTCCCCACTGCCCCAGAGCCCCGGGGTCAGCTCATGTCCCACCAGGAATGACACGCTGGGGACACGGCCCTGTCCCCGGGAGGGGCTGCTTGTCCCCTGAGCCGTGTCCCCACTGCCCCAGGACCGCCAGGCCGACCTGCGCATCCACGGCTACGTCGATGACGTGATGACCAAGCTGATGAAGCACCTGGGGCTGGAGGTGCCGGAGTGGACGGGGCCGGTGGTGGTGGAGAGCGCCGAGCTGGCCAGGGCCGAGCAGCTGCAGGGGCGGCTGAAGGAGGAGCCGCTCTCCCAACACAACGGCACGGGAACGCCGTGTCCCGCCGGGAACGCGCTGCTGGAGTGCCACGAGGGGCTCAAGCAGGAGTGTCCCAGCCCGGACACGGGGCCCACGCCGGTGAAGAAGATGAAGGTGGAGCCTCTCCTCACCTGACCTGGACTGTCCCTGTCTTGCCTGGGCCGCTTTTCCTACCGACTTTTTTTTATACCCTTAAATATTGTCCCTTTTTTTATGTCAGTATTAAACACACTTGAATTGTGGCTCGCGGAGCAGCTGCACCCACGGGCCTGGGAAGAGAAATTCCTCCCTGTGAGGGTGGTGAGGCCCTGGAATGGAATTCCCAGAGAAGCTGTGGCTACCCCATCCCTGGAAGTGTCCAAGACCAGGGTGGACGAGGCTTGGAGCAGCCTGGGATAGTGGAAGGTGTTCCTGCCCATGGCAGGGGTGGCACTGGATGGGCTTTAAGGTTGCTTCCAACTCAAACCACTCCATGATTCTATAATTCCATGTCACTTGGTCATGGAAGGGGACTGGTGCTGGCTGGATCCCAGCTGGACTCAGGACTGGGAGCTGTGGGAGTGTCCCCTGCCCCTGCTGCTCCGGGTCCATACCCAGCCCCAGGCTGGGCATGGCCATGTGCCCCCCCTCTCCTGGACCCTCATGGCAATTGGGCTTGAGGTCCCCCCGGCCCACGGCTCCTTGAAACCTTGTGGATCAACCCCTCTTAAACTACAGCGGGTGGATTTTTTTTCCAAAATATCATATATTTAGAGATGAAAATAAAATTAAAAAACCAAGAACCAAAACAAAACCAAGAACGAAACCAACCAGTTGCACCATCAGCAGCCAACGAGCCCAGGGCCCCTTGTGCTTCCTCAGCCCCATCCTGAGTGACCCCGTGTCCCTTCCACAACTCCCACTGTGCCGGGGGGCAGGAGCCACCCCCTCCCTCCCAGTAAGGCCAGTGGGAACTGGTCTCCTCTTCCCAGTTCACAGATCCAAGCAAAGCCACGTGGGTCCAGCATCTGGAGGCAGATCCTAGAGGGGCCCCCCGAGGGCTTGTCCTGTAGGGGATGAGGTGCTGTCACCCCATTGCACCCCTGTGGTCCCTGGTGCTGCCTAAAGCTCCTCCGCCGGCTCCAGCACTGTGGGCCGGCCGTGCCCGGGCTCAGACCATGCCAGGGATGCCAGCCCCGGGTGTGACACGGTGCCATCCCCTGGCACAGCATCGCTGTGGTCCCCGTCCTCATGGCTCAGCCCCTCGGAGGGCAGCGCCTGTGTGTCATTCTGGAGGGACACTTTGTCTGGGTGTGCCGGGAATGTGCCACTGAAAGCCTCGTGCAGGGTCTCGGGGGTCTCCTCCAGGGCCTCCGACCACAGCGGCTCGGGGGGCTTCTCATCCCCCACCTGGGGCTGGGTGTGAACCACGCGGGAGGCAGCGGCGTTGTGCAGGGACCTGGAGAAAACTGAGCACCGCCGAGGCTCAGGGCCTGGCCCAGGGCCCTGAGGGTCTGGTACAGCTCTGGCACCACTCAACACAGGCCTGGCACTGCCCAGCACTGCACAGCATAGCCCAGCACAGCCCTGGCACTGCACAGCATAGCCCAGCACGGCACAGCACAGCCCTGGCATTGCCCACCACAGCCCAGCACAGCCCTGGCACTGCACAGCTCAGCACGGCCCAGCATAGCCCTAGCACTGCACAGCACAGCCCTGGCACAGCCCAGCACAGCCCTGCACAGCTCAGCACAGCCCAGCATAGCCCAGCAAAGCCCAGCACAGCCCTGGCACTGCCCAGCACAGCCCAGCATAGCCCAGCTCAGCACATCCCAGCACAGCACTGCTCAGCACTGCTCCATCACTGCCCAGCACAGCCCCAGCCCAGCCCTCACCTCGCACAGGCCTGAAGTCGCCGTTTGCCTCGGTCTTGCTGCGGGCGAAAGGGCTGATGGAGGGGAAGACGATGAGGGTGAAGGAGAGCAGCAGCACCTGGGGACAGAGGGGACATCACTGAGCTCAGCCGTGGGGAGGGACCAGGGGCTAGGACACAGCTCCCAGGGAGGGGGCTGGTGGCAGAACCAGGAGCACTTCTGTCCCTCCCTCCCTCCCTCCCTCCATCCCCACAGCTCCCAGGCTTTGCAGGCCCCACGCACCGCCAGGCAGGTTCCCGTCTGCGCTGCCTTGTTGCTCGACTGCACCACCATTGCCTGGAGCTTCTTCAGCTGCTCCAGGAGGGATCTGGGAACAGGGAGAGCCCATGAGCCCCCAGCCCAACACTTCCCACCCCTGGTCCCCATCCCGCCCCAGTAACACCTACGAGTTCTGCTTCTCCAGGTGCAGGACTTTCCTCTGCAGCTCCTGGTTCTGGGCCGTGCATGCTGACATCCTGGGGAACACCAAGAGTGGGAGGTCAGGCAGACAGCTGGGGGGGGTGGCAAGGAGCAGAGTGCCTGGGGTGCCACCGCAGGGGTCAGTGTGTCACCGCACCCAGAGTGAGGGGCTGGGGTCTGTACCTGCTCTCCAGCCCATCAATGTATTCCTTCTTCTTCTTGCGGCTCTCCTGAGCCGACTGCTTGTTGCGGATCTTCCTCCGGATCTTCTTCAGCACCCGCTCCTCGTACTGGGGAAACAGGGCGGGGGTCAGCGCCGCCAGGGCTGGGACCCCCCACTCCACACCCTCCCCAGGCGTCCTGGCACCCACCTTGGTGAGGGGCAGCTGCGTGGACAGGGTCACTCCCTCCTTCGCCAGCAGCTTCTTCTCATCCTCCGTCAGCACCAGCTCCTGGAAGTGGCCCTGGCTCGGCCGGAGCAGGGAGCCAGGAGCCTGTGGCTGCTGCAGGAACATGGAACGGGGATGTCCCTGGGTGGGTGTCACCCCACCCCGGCCCCAGGGACCATTGCTGGCACCATGATGAAGGTGCCATGGGCCAGGAAGGGACGGGGATCACAGATAAGGACCAGGAAGGGAAAGGGGACAAGTGTGGGGATGGGGAGGGATAGGGATGGGAATGGGGTCCAGGAAGGGACAAGGCTGGGGGTGGTAGGGAGTGGTGGGGACACAGGGACAGGGACTCACATTGTCAGCGCTGCCCGAGAGCAGCAGGTCCTTGACGGTGAGGGCACAGGAGGCGGGCGGAGGGGCCACAGGCAGGTCCTGGCTCTCCTCCAGGAAGAACCCAGGGTGCCACATGTCTGGGTGAGGGCAAAGTGGGGCTGTCAGCAGTGCTGTGTCCCCTCTGTCCCCAGTGTCCCCACTGCAGGACCCTCCCCTTGCCATGGTGCCAGGACCAGGGGGATTTGCTGCCCAGTCCAGTGAGCCCAACTCTGTCCCCCAAACTGCCCCTCTGGTCCTGCCCCAGCCCCACCCAACACCAGTCTGCCCAGTACACCCCAGTTTCCAAGCTCCCCACACTCTGCCCATCTCCTCCCTAGGCCATCAGACCTTCTCCTCAGTTTCCCCCAGCTCCCCCAATTTCCTCACAATCCCCCTCAGCTTCCCAGCCCCCTCAGTCCTCCCAGTGCCCCCAGCCTGGTCCTTTCCCAGTATGGCTCACCCAGGTCAATGGAGACCTCAGGCTGCAGGAGCCCAGACCCCGCTGGGGGAGGCTGAGGCCGGCAGGGGTTGGTCTGGGGGTACAGGACCTCTCGGGGTACCCCATCACAGCTCCGGGGGGGGCTGTCATGCTGGTCAGAGGGGGGGTCCTCCGACACCCCGCTGTCACTGGTGGCCGGGGACCAGCTGGCCGAGTCTGACACCGAGTCCCCGGAGCCCAGGATGGAGCTCAGGAAGTCCTCACTGTCCTGGGCACGCTGTGGGGACAAAGCACCCATCACATCACCACGGAGCAGCCAACCCCTGGGGTGCCCAAGCTGTGACCCAAGCGGGGTGGGCTGGGAGGGGTCCCCAGCCCGGGGCTCACCCTGTCCTGGGGCCAGGCTCCCGGCGGCGTTCCCAGCTCCACCCCACGCAGGATCCCATCCTGGCGGTCGAAGAGGAGATCCAGCAGGTCCAGGCTGTCGAGGCTGCCCGAGCTGGAAGCCATGGCTGTGGGGTGGCAGTGTCAGTGCCCAGCCCAGGCCCTGTGGTGCCCCCACAGCCAGTCCCCACATAAGCTGCATGGCTCCGGGGACACCCCAATTGTGGGACAGCTTGGGGGGCAGGAGTGTGTTGGGATACACCTGGAAAAGCCCTACAGGTGTGGGACAGGCTGTGGGGGCTCCAGGTATGGCACTGCCTCCCCTCCAGCCTCCTTCCAGCAGCTGATACTCCCAAATCCTCTAGTTTTCCACCCAGAACAGCCCAGCCAGGGGGTTCCCTCCTGAAGGTGGCTGTGCTGGAGGGGCTGGTTAATCATTTCGGGTGACAAGTGGAGGGGAGGGGACTGCGGCCACCGGCCACCCCAGGGAGGGGACTTGGCCCTAAGGAGGGGACTCAGCCCCAGGGAAAGGACTCAGTCCCTCACTGCCACCCCGGGCACTACTTGAGACCCCGAACTGAGAGAGAGCCACTGGGCCAGTTGATCACTTGCCCAAGTGGCCAATCAGCCAGCTGACAACCCAACTACTCAACCAGCTGACCTACTGACCAACTGGATGACCACGAACTGATCAAGAGACAGACCAAACAGCCAACCTCTTGGCCAGGTGACCAATGGATGGACTGAGCAGCCAACCAACCCTATGGCCAATGGACTGACCAGTCAACTCTGACTGACCACCCAACCCACCACCCAACCTATCAAACGTCCTCCAAGCCAGCTGGAGACAGCTGTCATTACTGTGATATTTGTCTGGCCAATGTGGACACGGGGCTTTATTGCACCCTGTCCTTCATCCCCAGTCATCCCAGTGAATCCTGATGTCCCATGGGATCTCGTTGAGTGATGGCAGTCAGGACGTACCTGTGTGAGATGCCATGGATTGTCCTCTCAACACTCTCTGAGCACAGCGGAGCGGGGTGGACAACAAACCCAGCCTTCACCCTCCTCCTCTTCCTCCTCCTCTGAGATTCCCTGACGCGAGTGGCAAAGTTTAAACTCCAACTGCACAGAAATAATGTCCTGAGTTGCAAAATGTCCCAGCCCTGATTGGGGCTGTCGAGGTGCGATGGCAGGGCCGCCCCGGGGCTGGACCCGTAACTCATTAGCCAAATGTTTTTGTGCTCCTCTGCCAAGCAGGGCAGGAGGGGCTGGGGCTGCCGGGCGAAGTCCAGGTGCTATAATTGTCCATGAACCCTCACCCACTTTTGGGGACAGTTTCCCTTTTTTCAGACGTCTCGGCATTAATCACATTTGATGGGTACTGAGGGCAATATCCAGGGACATTGGCTTGAACTCTACCACTTATGGCTTATCCAAAAAAACCTTGATGCCCTCAGCTTCCTGAGGCTCTCCCTGAAGAGGACAAGGGATGGACAAACAGGACACAGGGAATGGTTTCCCACTGCCACAGGGCAGGAATGGATGGGATTTTGGGAAGGAATTCCTCCCTGGGAGGGTGGGCAGGCCCTGGCACAGGTGCCCAGAGCAGCTGTGGCTGTCCCTGGATCCCTGGAAGTGTCCAAGGCCAGGCTGGACAGGGCTTGGAGCAGCGTGGGATAGTGGAAGGTGTCCGTTCCCATGGCAGGGGATGTGATGTGCTTTAAGATCCATTCCAGCCCAGACCATCCTGGGATTCCACGAGTCCCTCAGGCTGTGTTGGGCTGAACACGGGGTAGTTGGCTGTGCCAAACCCTCATCCCCTTGCAACGAGGGCCATCAGCACAACACCATCACCTGCACCCCCTCAGTCAATCCCACCCACCCCACCAGACCCCCGGGATCCCCATTTCCTCGAGATCCCCGGGCACAGGGCGGGACACAGCTGACTAAGCCTCCGTGTGCCCCAGGTGTGGCACGGGGACAAGGCCACGGCCCCTTATCGGCCGCCCCACGGCCTCTGACCGAGCAGACGACAGCTGCTCCCTGCTTTATGGCCCCGCCGGGAACGGGCAAAGGGCGCCTGCCCGGTGCTGCTATCCGGGGCTGCTCAGGGCCCTCGTGAGAAGCCTCGGGGATCCCGGGATCGGGCATGGAACGGGATGCGCAGAGCGGGCGGGGGCTGAGGGGTTGCTGCTCGTAGCTGGGACACTAATTAGTGATTATTTAAGTAACGTTTCCTCCACACGACCGGCGCCCCCCGGTGCCCCTCGGGCCGCACCTCCGCCATCGCAACCGTCCCCTCCTGTCCCCTCAGGGAGATCTCGCGAGACTCCGCCCGCCGCGCGCACTTCCCGGCGCTGTCAGGCCCCGCCTTTCCCCGGGCCCCGCCCCCTCATCGGAGAGAGGCCCCACCCCCGGACCTTATGCCCCGCCCCTCGGAGCCCCCGGTCCCGCCTCCATAGGCCCGGGCGTGGCCCCGCCCCTCAACTCCGCCCCCGCCCCGCCCCAGGCTCCGCCCCGCCCCCGATGGGCCTGTCCGGGCCGCGGCCCCGCCCCGATAGGCCCGCGCTCGGCCCCGCCCCGGCCCCGCCCCGGCCCCGCCCCCGCGCGCCCCCGCGCCCGGCCGCGCCCCCCCGGCCCCGCAGGCGCGGCCCGGCCCGGCCATGCCGGCCAAGAGGAAGCCGGTGCTGCCCGCCCTCAACATCGCCCCCAGCGCCGCCGAGGGGCCCAGCCCCGACGGCTCCGCAGAGTGAGTCAGGCCCGGCCGGGACCGCCCCGGCAGCGGGGCTGGGCCTGGGGGGGACGCGGGGCCTGGGGGGGACACCGGGCCTCGGGGACACCGGGCCTGGACGGACTGGGGAGGCCGGGACAGAGCGGGCACCGGGCCTGGGGGTCGGGACACGGCCACTCGGGGCGTGGGGAGGGCCTGGGGAAGCGTGGAGGAACCGGGACAGGTCTGGGGAGGCCTGGGCAGGTCTGAGGGGAGACCTGGGACAGGCTCGGGGGAATCGGGACAGGCCTGGGGAAATCGGGACAGGCCGGGGGCTGGATGGGCCCAGCGTGGGCTGTGTGGGGCAGGGAAGGGGGCAGGGAGCCAGAAACGAGGGGGGACGGTTGGGAGTTGGAAGGGGTGGGCTGGGGGCTGGGGTGGGCAGGAGGAGGCTGCTCTGGCCCTAGGTTTGCAGGGGGCAGCTGAGGCCTGGGGGTGCAGGGAAACAGGAGTGGAGACCCAGGTTGGAGCTGGAACTGGAACCTGGGGTCTGGGGGAGACTTGGGGCAGATGGGACATGTGGGGGAGGGGGGCATGTAGGGGTTTTGGGGGGAAGGGATGGGGTGAGACTCTCCCGCCATGTCCCCCTGGGTTGGCTGAGGGGGACAAGAGGGCAGCAGCAGCTGGGACAGAGCAGCTGGAGCTGGCACAGGCGGTGGGTGCTCGGCAGGTGCTGGGGGAGCACAGACCCCGCCTTTGTGCTCAGGATTTGGGGTGGGGGATGTAAAGGAGCTGCTGGACCCCATGGAAAGCCCTTCTCATGTTTCACAGCCAAAGCCAAGCTTGGCTTCCCGGGAGAGGGAGCGGCTGCTGGTGCTGCCCCTTTAAGGGCTGAAGGATTTTCCCTGCTCCTTGGCCCTCCCAAAAAACCTGCCTGCTTCAAAACTCCTCTCCAGAGGGGCTGTGTGTGTTGGGCAGGGACTTCTCCAGCTCTCCCTGTCCAGCTGATCCCATTGTCAGGGGCTCAGGAGGTATCAGGGGATGGTTTTCAATCATTTCCCTCCACTTCCCTGGAAACTAAACCCGCCTTTCCCTGGTGCTGACCATCCTCCCATCTCCTCCCCTCTCCAGGGCCAATCTCGTGGACCTGCAGAAGAAGCTAGAGGAGCTGGAGCTGGATGAGCAGCAGAAGAAGCGCCTGGAAGCCTTCCTGACCCAGAAAGCCAAAGTGGGAGAGCTGAAGGACGATGACTTTGAGAGGATCTCAGAGCTGGGGGCTGGCAATGGCGGCGTGGTCACCAAAGTGCAGCACAAACCCTCAGGGCTCATTATGGCACGGAAGGTAATGAGGGCTTGGGAATGCTGGGGAGTATCTGAAGCTCTCCCTGGCTCTGGCAGGGCTGGATTTGGTTGGATTCTCTCTGCATTTGCACCTTCACCACCTCTCCTGGGTTGGGATCACGGTCCTGGCTGCCCCCAGATGGGTTTTACATGGAGCTGTCTCCCAGTCCTCCTTTGCGAGAGGCTGCACTGCCAGGGGCAGAGCCCTGGCATTTGGAAAACAGGAGTTTATTCTTTTCCCAGTTCTGATGGACAAAGTGCCTGGAAGAGAATCTGCTGAGGATTGTAGGTCATGGCTAAGGAGGGCTGGAACTGTTAGTGGGAATGAGTTTGGCAGACACGTTCCTCACCCCTCAGCCCCATCAACACATCCCAAGGTCATTCCAAGCAGGGACAGAGGTTCCTCTCGGGCTTGGCTTTATTTGGAACATCTTCCACTGTGCTGCTGTGGAGTAGAAAACCAGGAGATGCTTCCTCTGCCTGTTGGAAGAGGCCGTGCTTGGCAAGAGTCTCCTCCCTGCTGCTGTTGGGATCATGGCATCATGGAAGGGTTTGGGTTGGAAGGGACCTCAAAGCTCATCCAGTTCCATGGGCAGGGACATTTTCCACCAGCCCAGGGCGTTTCCCTCCCCACTCTGCTCTGGAGCCCCAAAGCAGCTGCTCGTTCATGTGCAGAGCCTTTGCAGGGGCTTTTTCTGTTCTGTGGTTTCCTTGATCTCGGAGCACCTTCTTACAACACCTCGAGCTTGTGAAAATGTTCCTGTCTGCTGAGTCAGAGCTGCTCACATCAAACTTCTGACTTGTCTTTCCGCCCGGGTCCGGTGCAATCCCTGCGCCTTCCGTGGCTGAGGCAGCACAGAGCTCTCCCTCTGCCTTTCGCAGGGAATCCCAGACTGGTTTGGGTTGGAAGAACCTTAAATCCCATCCAGTGCCACCCTGCCATGGGCAGGGACACCTCCCACTGTGCCAGGCTGCTCCAGCCTGGCCTTGGACACTCCCCGGGATCCAGGGGCAGCACAGCTTCTCTGGACACCTGTGCCAGGGCCTGCCCACCCTCCCAGGGAAGAGTTTATTCCCAACATCCATCTAACCCTGCTCTCTGTCCATGGGAAGGCATTCCCCCTTGTCTTGTCACTTTATCCTAAATGTTGCTCTGCAAAAAGGGAAAAATTCTGCTCCAAAGCAGAGCCTCCCTTGAAGATCTCATTTCTTCCCAACTCTCAGGGTTTGCTCAGAGGCTCTCCATCACTTCTTTTCTTTTCCAGGAGTCACACCTTGACTGTTTTCTCTCTCTCTTGGCAGCTGATCCATTTGGAAATCAAGCCAGCCATCAGGAACCAGATCATCCGCGAGCTGCAGGTGCTGCACGAGTGCAACTCCCCCTACATTGTGGGGTTTTACGGCGCCTTCTACAGCGACGGGGAGATCTCCATCTGCATGGAGCACATGGTGAGTCCCTGCCCTGCTCTGGATGCTCCCAAATCCCAAATCCCCTCACTCTCAGTGGCTTGGGGCACTGGCAGCTCCTTGCTTTGGCCACTCTGCTCCTGGTGGGAGCCACACATTCCTGCTCAGGCATCGGAGTGAGGAAGACAGCGACTTTTGGGAGGCGGAAGCAGAGGTTTGGGGCTTGGCCAAATGGAAATGTTGCCAACCCACCGCTCTCCAGGGCCTGCTGAGAAGCTCAGGGGACACACTCTGTTGTTTCTGGTGGAGGATGATGTTATTTCTCCTCCAAATCAGCACCAGCTTTGCATTGCCACTGATGGAGGGAAGCAAAGAACCAACAGCAAGAAGCAGAGCTGGTAAAAAACCAGTTTTCAGTGACAAACTTGAGCTCAGATCGCCAGACCTCTCTATTTTTGTGCTCCGTGCTGAGGGATGCTCTGTGCAACTCATCCACCCCTCACTCCCCTGTACATCTCTGTTCTCCTGGGAATGGCTGTGTTGGTCATCCCCATGTGCTTTATTTTAGGATGGCGGCTCTTTGGATCAGGTGCTGAAAGAAGCCAAAAGAATTCCTGAGGAAATCCTGGGCAAAGTCAGCATAGCGGTGAGTTCCGGGCGCTGCTCAGGCTGGGCTGGGGTTGGGAATAACTCCTGGGCTGCCTTGGGAAGCTCTGCGTTTCCCAGGCCTGGGGCTGCACTTCCCTGGGCCTGGAGGCAGTGGCCAGAGCGGAAGGGAAATATTCCCAATCCCTTTTCCCACTTCCAGCACCTCTGGATAGTGCTGGCCTCACCTCCATAAGGTTTGGGAGAAGCGTTTGTGGGTGGTTCACCCAAAATCTGGGATGGAACTGGGGATGAATAACAAACCCTGAGGGCCGTGGACACCCCAGGGCAGGTCCCTGTGTCCTGCTGAGGGAAAAGCTCTTCCCTGCCCAGCTCTGCTCTCATCCATCCTTTGGATTCCCCCAGGTTCTGCGGGGCCTGGCCTACCTGCGGGAGAAGCACCAAATCATGCACAGAGGTGAGAGCAGGGACCCAAAAACCCCAACCTGCAGTGCAGGAGCCCTGGTGTCACCCAGAGCCACCTTCACAGTGCCCTCTCTCGCTGTTCCCAGATGTGAAACCCTCCAACATCCTGGTGAATTCCCGAGGGGAGATTAAGCTCTGTGATTTCGGGGTCAGTGGGCAGCTCATTGACTCCATGGCCAACTCCTTTGTGGGAACTCGGTCCTACATGTCTGTAAGTTCCTTTCAGATGGGGTTTTTTGGGTAATTGGGGTAATTTGGGTAACTGGGGTTCATCTCAGCTCTGTTTCCATCCCCATCCTGCTTCGCTTTGGGGTGAGTCCAGTCCTTGGAAGCAGAGAGCTCCTTACCCTCCGAGGATGGGCAGTGGTGTGTGTGGAAATGCAGGAAAAACATTTCAAATCCTACAAATCCTTCCACATTTTATTTTAGGGAGTGTCTCTGGGTTCAAAACCATCCTCTGTTTCTGTGTGCAGAGCTCTGTCCAAAAGCTGGGCACAGAGAGGACACAAGAGCTGGTCCAGCACCTCCTCTGGGGGGAATGGGGGTAAAATCAGCTTAGAGGAGTGGGGATTTGGGACAGCCCAGTGGGAAATTAAAACCGAATTAGAATCAGTCAGTGAGACTGAATCCCAGACTGGTTTGGGTTGGAATGGATCTTGGAGCACATCCCATTCCAAACTCACCCCTGCCATGGCAGGGACACCTTCCACTGTCCCAGGGCACACCAAACCCCATCCAGCCTGGCCTTGGGCACTGCCAGGGGTCCAGGGGCAGCACAGCCAGGCCCTCCCCACCCTCCCAGGGAAGGATTCTGAGGTCTGAGCTGCTCCTGTATTTTGGGAATGGTTATTCAAGCGCAGTTATAGTTAGACAGGGGCTATTTAAAAATCCTGTCCCCTCTGCTCCCAGGCCCTGGCTCCAAGCTGCTTCAAAGCTGCCAATGGGGATGACTTGCATGGATTGATTTATTTTTAATTTTTTCTTTTAATGGTCATAACCTCGAGTGGATTTTCTGCTCCTCCGATTCCTTTTGGATGTTAACAGGAGTGAGCAGGAAAATACATTTTTATGAATGTGTTGAGTTCCTTAGATTTCAGCACACAGGGAAATAAATTCCTGCTGGGTGTTCCAGACTCCCAAACAGAATAGCTGTGAATGCTGCTGAACTGGGAGTGTGGATGAGATGCTCCAAGTGCTTTTTGTCTGCACATGTTCCTTCTTCTCCATCCCCTTTGCACATGACCCTTTTGGGACTGGAGAGCTGCCATGGAGAGGCCTTTGGGATATCACAGAATTCCAGACCGGATTGGGTGGGAAGGGATCTTAAATCCCATGCAGTGCCATGGGCAGGGACACCTTCCACTGTGCCAGGCTGCTCCAACCTGGCCTGGGATACTGCCAGGGATCCAGGGGCAGCCACAGCTGCTCTGGGCACCTGTGCCAGGGCCTCAGCACCCTCCCAGGGAGGAATTCCTTCCCAAAATGCCATCTGCCCCTGCCCTCTGTCCATGGGAAACCATTCTCTGTGTCCTGTCCCTCCATCCCTTGTCCAAAGTCTCTCTCCTTTTAAGGCCCTGGAGTTTGAGTCTCATCCATTTAATTTCAGCAGAATTTATTTGTGACCTTGGGGGTCGATATCTGTGTCATCCC
Organism: Acanthiza pusilla; assembly: GCA_036630365.1. Lineage (NCBI taxonomy): Eukaryota > Metazoa > Chordata > Aves > Passeriformes > Acanthizidae > Acanthiza > Acanthiza pusilla. Next base: position 5,603,270 of record JAXCHO010000105.1, on the reverse strand, counting down.
ATGTTCCTGTGTCTGTGTGTTAACATCCGTGTCACCCCGTGTTCTGTGTCTGTGTTAACATCCCATGTCACCCCATGTGTCTGTGTTAACATCCCATGTCACCCCATGTTCTGTGTCTGTGTTAACATCCCATGTCACCCCGTGTTCCTGTACTCTGGGGGTCATTGTCCCATGTCAGTGGATATTCCCATGTTCTGGCTGCCATTATCCCATGTTCCTGTGCCCTGGGTGCCATTATCCCATATCAAGGGACATTCCCTGTGCCCTGGGTGCCATTAATCCCCAAATGGCACCCCATTCCCGTGCCCTGGGTGCCATTAATCCCCGAATGGCACCCCATTCCCGTGCCCTGGGTGCCATTAATCCCCAAATGGCACCCCATTCCCTGTGCCCTGGGTGCCATGACCCCGTTCCCCGTGCCCTGGGTGCCATTAATCCCCAAATGGCACCCCATTCCCTGTGCCCTGGGTGCCATGACCCCGTCCCTGTGCTCTCCCCGCAGCCCGAGCGCCTGCAGGGCACGCACTACTCGGTGCAGTCGGACATCTGGAGCATGGGGCTGTCCCTAGTGGAGCTGTCGATCGGAAGGTACCCAATCCCCCCGCCAGACTCCAAGGAACTGGAAGCAATTTTTGGCCGTCCTGTGGTGGACGGGGCAGAGGGAGAGTCCCCCAGCATCTCGCCGCGGGCCAGGCCCCCAGGACGCCCCGTCAGTGGTAGGGGCTGTCGTTTGCATTGGCAACAACACTTCCATGGGGGAGAATCGGGGTTGGGGTCTGGCTGGTGTGGCTGGGAGAGCCTGGAGGAGGAGGCTGTGGTGGGAATGGCTCTAGGGAAGTCACTCCCCATGGCAATGCTCCGGCAGAACCCTCCCTGCCACAGGTTTGTGGAATGCCGGTGGGAGCGTGGGGAGGTGGCTCTCAGGATGGATTTGGGGTCTGGTGGAGAGCCCGTGGGCTCCTCAGGCCCTCCTGTGTCCCACAAAAGGCTCAGCCCCCTGTGCTGGGGTCAGTGTGGGCACAGCTGCAATGGATCTCTTGGAGAAGATGTTTTGAGGGACACTGCCACAGCCCCTGTGCTCCTCGGGCTTTGCCTGTGCTGCCAGCAGCCTCCTCCCAGGCTGGAGGCAGATTTTTGGGAAGAGCTGTGCTGGGAGCTCTCCCAGAAGCACCAAACGGCACCAGGATCCAGGGAGGCTCTGCTGGAGCCATTGCCTTGGGAGCAGAAAGCTCTGGAAGTGCTGCCAGCCCCCCCACAGCAGATGGTCTGGTGCTGTCCAAACACTCCAAGAATTAAATCTAGACTGGAGGTCTGGTGAAAGAAATCTAAAATTCGGGAATGCATTTGATTTCTCTTTAACCATGGCTTAATTCCCCTGGGAGTTGCCTCAGCCTCTCTCAGCAGAACTGCCCCAAACTCGTGTTTTTCACCCAAACCCGAGCCCTGAGCAGCCTCTGAGCACCATTTGTGTCGTGTCCCCCCCAGGCCACGGGATGGACACCAGGCCTGCCATGGCCATCTTTGAGCTGCTGGATTACATCGTTAACGAGGTGGGTGTTTGTTTTCCAAAGGGATTCCGGGAGCTTCTGCAGGGAATCTGCTCTGCTGAGTCAGGGTGGGATCTGGAATGTCTGTTAGCCAGGGAATCCCAAAAGGGTTTGGGTTGGAAGAACCTTAAAGCCATCCAGTGCCACCCCTGCCGTGGCAGGGACACCTTCCACCACCCCAGGGACACCTCCCACCATCCCAGGGACACCTCCCACCACCCCAGGGACACCTCCCACCATCCCAGGGACACCTCCCACCACCCCAGGGACACCTTCCAGCACCCCAGGGACACCTCCCACCACCCCAGGGACACCTCCCACCATCCCAGGGTGCTCCAGCCTGGCCTTGGACACTGCCAGCAGTGGCACATCTGCTCTGGGAATTCCATCCCAGGGCCTCCCCATCCTCACTGGGAGGAATTTCCTCCCAAAACCCAATCTAAACCTTCCCCCCGTCAGCCTAAGGCCGTCCCCCTTGTCCTGCCGAGCTTGCAGGGACAGGTCTCAAGTGGAAGGAGCAGCTTCCCTCTCCAAGGTGATGGACAATTATCCTTTTGGGATTGTTTATCAGCCATAGATGTTGCCAGAGCTGGGATTTGTAGGTTGGATTTAGGATTGGGCTGCTTGGTGATTTCCCAGCTTTGGCTGGGGTTCAGTGTGGGCTCCCCCAGGTGCAGGGCGAGCTGGAATGGCTTTCCTGGCTGGAAAACCATCCAGGATGAGGAGGGTGAGGGTGGCTGCAGGGCCCAGCTCACTGCCCCTGCAGGTGACAGGTTTTGGCACAGTGGCACAGCAGTGATGCTTCTCCTCCTCTCCACAGCCTCCTCCCAAGCTGCCAAGTGGAGTCTTCACACAAGATTTCCAGGAGTTTGTAAATAAATGGTAAGGATTTCATCTCCTGGCTGGAGGTGGAGGCCTGGCCGTGCTCCCTGACAGCTCTGCAGCTCCACCCTCTGTGTTCTGCCCGATCCCACGTGGTGCAGGGAAGGGCTGCAATAAAAGCAGCTCAACCGTGGGGCTGCTGAGCCCAACTCCTGCTAAATCCGAGCCTGGCGAGGGGGGTGGAGCAGCTCCTGGGGCTGAGTCACCTCGTGGGCACAGGGACACCCGAAGGTGCTGCCAGAGCTCCCATCAACCAGAGATTGGATGCTGCAGAATTCCTGCCAAGCTCTGGGGCCTCCTCTCCCTTCTCAGGGTGCAGTTCCTCCCCACAGGCTGAGGAGATGATCCTGCAGCTCTCCTGGGGAGCTGGGCTGCCTTCCCCAGGGTCCTGGCTTCTCCCAGCGTCCTGGGGAACAAGCCAGGGGCCCGAGGGGAGCTGGAGACCTCTCCAGCCTGACCCACACCTTCCCACGAGGAATCTCACCTGGCCTTTGCTCTCTTGTTCTTCTCATTTCAGCTTAATTAAAAACCCAGCAGAACGAGCAGATCTGAAGATGCTGATGGTGAGTGGGGAGAGTATTTTCCTCCTGTGGAGGGATGGCCCCAGCTCTGCCAGCTGCTGCCCCATCCCTCCTGCTCTAAAGGCTGGAAAATCCCAGGCTGAGCTCTGAGGCAGCTGGAGCTGGGCAGGGGCAGTGACTCAGCCTCGGGTGGGTTGGGATCTGCTAAGGTGCCCGGGACACACCTGGCTGCTCACCTGGGCACGGCGAGGGCACTGAGGGCTGCACCCCAGAAATCCACGAGTGCTGGGCTGATCCCACAGCAGGGAGGGGGGTTCTGCCCTGTTTGGGTGAGCCCCCACCTGCAGAGCTGCCCCAGCCCTGGGCCAGCAGCAGAAGGACGTGGAGCTGCTGGAGAGAGTCCAGAGGAGACCATGGAGCCCCTCTGGAGCCAGGCTGGGAGAGCTGGGGGTGCTCATCTGGAGAAGAGAGGGCTCCAGGGCCCACCCAATGTGGGGTGATGACTCTCAGAGCCCCTGGCAGGGCCTGAAGGGCTCCAGGAGAGCTGCAGAGAGACTGGGGACAAGGGACAGAGGCACAGGACTGCCCTGAGATGGGATGAGGGGAAGGAATTCCTGGCTGTGAGGGTGGGCAGGCCCTGGCCCAGGCCTAGGCCTGCGAGGGCTGAACCTTTTCCCAAAACCTTTCCCTGATCCTCAGCTCTAGGATGTTCCCCCTGCCCAGGGCACGTCCCACAGCACAGGGCTGGCTCTGGGAGCCAGGCTGCTCCTCAGGGCCGTTCCTGACCGAGTTTCCCGTGCTTGCAGAGCCACACGTTCATCAAGCGCTCCGAGGTGGAGGAGGTGGATTTCGCGGGCTGGCTGTGCCGGACGCTGCGGCTGAACCAGCCCAGCACTCCCACCCGAGCTGCCATGTGAGCCTCTGCCTCTGGCACCGCTTCCTCTCCTCCCTGCGTGGCAGAACTGCCCCTCCTTCCTCCTGCCAGCCCACCGAGCCCCAGCGCCAAAGCTCCGGCCCCGGAGTGTCCTCACCCGGCGGGGTCGGTTCCTTCGGATGTTGGGGTGTCCAGGCCTCTGCTCCAGCTCGGGAGCTCCTGACACTTGGGAATTGTGGTGCTGCTTATGTTGGTTTTTCTTTATTTTGGGATTTTTTTTTTTGGAAATGTGTTCACTCGGGTTAAAAAAGAAGGTAACGGGGGATGTGAGGTGGTGCGGGGATGAGGGGCTGGGCGGCTGCTGCTTCGCCTCCTCCTGGGTTTTCTCTCTGGGATGGAGAATCAGTGGGGTCAGGAATGGAGAAACCCTGCCTGGGGTGGCCCAGAGCAGTGTCACTGTCCTGGCTGGGGACAGGAGGGGCTCTGGGGTGGCCTGGAGCAGTGTCACTGTCCTGGCTGGGGACAGGAGGGGCTCTGGGGTGGCCTGGAGCAGTGTCACTGTCCTGGCTGGGGACAGGAGGGGCTCTGGGGTGGCCTGGAGCAGTGTCACTGTCCTGGCTGGGGACAGGAGGGGCTCTGGGGTGGCCTGGAGCAGTGTCACTGTCCTGGCTGGGGACAGGAGGGGCTCTGGGGTGGCCCTGGCAGTGGGGGCAGAGCAGGGATGGCCCTTGGCCTGGGCTGCTTTTGGAACGGTTCTTTTAAAGCCTGGCCGTGTCCTGCGCTGGATGTTCAGGGAATGGGGACAGGATGGGGCTGGGGATGGGGTTAGAGTTCCCATTTTTCAGTGTCCAGGGGAGGGCAGAGTGTGGATTTTCCTGCCCTGCAGAGCTGGCAGCAGAGCCCAGCTGTTCCCGTGGCCGTGCCCAGGGTTGGGGTCCCTCTCCCGATCCCCTGGGGGCACAGGGAACCCTCCAGGCTGCACATTTCCCCCTCCAGCTGCCTCTGGCCCATCCCGGGGGTGGCCCCAGCCGTCGTGGCCGTGGCAGAGCTCCAGGATTCCCTGTCGGAGCCCCCTGGCCGGGGATGAACCCACCCAGCCCCAGCTGCCTCACCCCGAGCCGAGCCGCAGCGTTTTCCAAAGGCCCTGGATTGTCCCTCCCCTGCACCCCCCGGGGGCCTGACCCCCTCATCTCCCACCTCGTGGATTTTGGGGTGAATGTTCTGCTCCCCTCACGTGGGTTCAGCAATCCCTGAGCCCCCCACGAGGATTTGGGAAGCTTGGTGGGAATTTTTCGGTGTTCTCCTTCTTTTTTGGCTGTTTTTCACCCAATCGGGCTGGCAGCTGCTGTCCCCCTGCCCACCCTGAGTCCCACCATGGCAGCCCCCCAAAATTAACTACTGGGGAACCCCAAACCCCTCATCCCTTTTCCTTTCCTGTTCTCCAGCACAGGACAAAGGCGCTGCCCTGCTCGGGGCCAACCCATGTCCCCAAAGAGGGGAGACCCCAATTTTTTGGGGTGAACACCCCAATTTTTGGGGGGAAGCCCCCCAGATTTGGGGGGGGGTCTGTGCTCGCTGGCTCAGCTCATACCTGGCCAAGTCACCCCAGAGCCGTGGGGTGTGATGGATTTTGCCTCTTATTTTATGTGGGAAGCGGGGAAGGTTCCTCAAGTTTCGGGCTATTTTCCATAGGTTTTGGTGCTGGGTTTTGGAGCAGTAAGAGGAGGAAAATGAGGAGGAGAGTGTGCATTGAGCAGTTTGGTGGTGCAATTAATTTTTTTTTTTTAAACTCGATATTTTCATCATGGGGAAGGGGGTGGGGAGGGGGGGAAAGAAATAATAAATAAACGGCACTTTACATTTCCAGGCGGTTTCTCTCCTTGGTTGTGCCCCGGGTGGGTTTAACCCCTCCGGAGCTGGAATTCCAGCTGGGAATGCTCTGGGATGTGCTAGTGGCTCTCTGGGATGCTCTGTCCAGCGGCTGCCTCCAGTGGAAGCAGGAGATACCAAGATTCCGAACGGTCCTGGCACAGGGCAGCCCTGGACGGGATGGATGTGGAATTCAAGGACCTAAATCCCTCCTGGGATCAGCTTGGAAATACCCAGGGGGAATGGATTTTAGGGGTGTTCAATATTTGGGGTGAGCAGGAGCTGGGAGAGGCTGGAAAAATCCAAATCGGGCCCAAAATGGGAAAATGTTTTGCAGTTTTTGTGCTGTGATCGATGCCGGGGCTTGGGGGGTGACAGCACCACGGTGCCATCCCTAATTCCAGGCTCCTTCTGGGTCGTTTTTGGGGGTCCCATGGTGTGGTCCCTGACTCTAGGCTCCCCTGGTGCCACTTTGGGGGGTCCTGGGGTGGCTTTTCCTGGAGTTTTTGGGTCCCCCCGAGCCCTGGGGTTCCCTGCAGAGCCCGGGATGGACTCGCTGCACCCCTGGGAGCTGTGCCAGGTTTTGGGGTGCCAGCTGGGCACTGGGGGGGCCCCGGGGGGTCCCCAGGGTGGGGACCTTGTGCCACGGTGGCATTTTGGAGGTGCAGGGAGGAAGGAGGGGGTGCCCAGCCAGGCTGGCACAAGGAGTCCCCCAACCCCTGCTCCTCCTGTGGGGCACAGTGGGGGAATTTGGGGTCCTCACCCCCCCCAGCCCCACGGGGGGAGTTTCCCCAGCTGCTTTTGGGGGGCTCCCAGTGCGGGGGGGGCACCTGGGGGGTTCACGTTTTTGGGGGACACCCTGGGCATGCCGCAGGCGCACCGAGGGAAAGCGAAAGCAGTCGGAGCTGGGGCGGCTGGGCCTCGGCAGGGACGGGCCCGGGGGTGCAGACCCCGCCCCAAAACCTCCCGACCCCTCCCCCCACTCTTTTGGGGGGCCCAGGGACCCCTCGATGCCCCCCCGGCTGTGGTTCCCCGTTCTGCCTCAGTTTCCCCGCCTGCTCCATGGGGTTAATGACCCAAAACCCCCCTAAAGCCCCCCCAGAACCCCCCGGGGGCCGGCGGAGGGGTGGGCGGTGGGCGAGGAGCTGAGCCGGGGTTATTTAAGGAAAAAAAAGGGGGGAAAAGGGAAATCCCCGGAGCCGACCATGGAACAGGGCCCCCCGAGCCCGGGGGGGCTGTTGATCAAAGCTTTGCTTTTCTCGCTTTCTCTTCCTCTAATTAATTCAAACCCCGATGATCATTAATTCCAAATCCACCCCAAAATCTCGCCGGGGCCCCCCGGGTGCTGCTTTTCCACGCGGACCCAGCCGCTGGAAGTGCCCTCCGGGAGCTGTGCCCTGCGGAGCGGGGCGCTGGGGGTGGCACTGCCCCCGCCACCGTGGGGACAGCGCGGCTGTGTCCCCGTGCCCCCCCCCCGCAGGCCCGGGGCCGGTGGCTCCGCCGGGAGTGTCCTGTCCTTGCCAGGCTGGCTCCCAGCCCACCGTGACCTTGGGCTCCGTGTCCCCTGCCCGGCGTGGGGGGCAGGGACAGGGGGGGATCCCGGGGGACAAGGGGAGGGGGCGGCGGGGAAGGCCTGGGGGACACTGGGGACACCGAGGGGAGGCCTGGGGGTGGCACGTGCTGCTTTGGGGAGGTGACTTGGGGGGGGGGGAGGGAGGTGCCTCGGGGTGACACGTGCTGGGGGCGACACGATGAGTCTGGGGGCGACACCCCAGGGAGGGTCACCCCGAGGGGCTCGGGGAGGTGCCCGTGGGGTGACCCGAGTGGGTTTGGGGGGACAGGGAGGTGACCTGTGGGGACAGGCGTGGGGCTGGGGGCACGGGGAGGGGGTGACACGTGGGTGTGGTGACACAGAGGAGCCCGCAGAGGTGACACGAGGGGTGACACGAGTGGGTTTGGGGCTGCAGGGGGTGAGGGGCAAGAGGATGACCCCGAGGGCCCGAGGGCAATGCCCCGTGGGGTGGCACCGGGGGATTTGGGGGAGCACAGAGGTGCCCCATGGGGTGACACGTGGGTAGGGTGACCCAGAGGGGCCCTGTGGGGTGACACGGGTGGGTTTGGGGGAGCTCGGGGGTGCTCCACGGGGTGACACATGAGTAGGGTGACCCAGAGGGTCCCAAAGAGGTGCCCGGTGGGGGCACGAGTGGGTTCGGGGCTGGGGAAGGTGCCCCCTGGAATGACACCAGTGGCTTTGGGGGGCACTGGGGTGACCCATGGGGACACGAGGGGGTCTGGGGTCGTGTGATATGGGGCAGGAGGTGCCCTATTATGTGACACGCGTGGGTCTGGGCTCTGTGTGTGTGTGTGACACTCTCCGGGAGGGAGGTGACGCCATGTGACACGCATGGGTCTGGGGTCTGTGTGTGTGTGACACTCTGGGGGGAGGTGACACTTTGTGACACGCATGGGTCTGGGGTCTGTGTGTGAGTCTGGGGGGAGGTGACACCATGTGACACGTGTGGGTCTGGGGTCTGTGTGTGTGTGACACTCTGGGGGGAGGTGACACTTTGTGACACGCATGGGTCTGGGGTCTCTGCGCGTGTGACACACTGGGGGGAGGTGACACTTTGTGACACGCATGGGTCTGGGGTCTGTGTGTGACTCTGAGGGGTGACACCTTGTGACACGCATGGGTCTGGGGTCTGTGTGTGACTCTGGGGGGAGGTGACACCTTGTGACACGCGTGGGTCCGGCTCGTGCTGTCACGCGGGCAGGGGGGCGCGGGCCGTCCCACCGGGCGCGCGGGCGGGGGGGTTCGCGGGGTCCCTCCGCGGGGCTCCTCCGGGCGCGCCCCCCGAACCCCCCTCTCCCCCCCCCGCGGCCGCGCCGCGCTGCGCCCCCCCCCGGCCGGAGGCGGCTGCGCCCCGCGGGGGGGGCGGCGGGCGGGGGGGCGGCGCGCGGCCCCTTTAAGAGCGGGGCGGCCCCGGCCGGAGCAGGAAGGAGCCGCATACGGGCCTCGGCGAGCAGCTCCCGCGGGGCGGCCAGAGCCTGCTCCGCCCGCCCGCACGGCCCGGCCCGCCCGCCTCGGCACGGCGCGGCCCGCTCCGCTCGCCCGGACCGCTCGGCCCCCGCCCGGTACGGAACTGAGGGGTGGGCGCGGGGGGCGGGGGTCGCGCATGGGGGGGGGTGTTTCGGGCCTGACCCTCCCCCCCCCCCTCAGCGGGGGTAGTGGGGGGCAGTGGGGAGGTGGGGAGGGGTCGGTTGAGTCCGTTGCGGGGGGGGAGGGGGGCTGCCCCCCCCCTCCACCCCCCTCCGTATACGTTGTACTTGGCCGGGCCGTGCTGGGGGGGTCGCTGAGGGGGGGGGAAGGGCTCGGAGTGGGGAGGAGTGGGGGGAGCGCGGCGCGGGGTTTGCTGGGAGCTGTAGTCCCTTGGCGGCGCCGCGCCGCAGGTGCCCACGGGCGCGCGGACTGCGCTTCCCGGCGCCCCTCGCGCGCGCGGCGAGCGGGAGGCGTGTTGATGGGCAGCGGGCGGGGCCAATCGGGGCGCGCCCTCCGCCCCGCGCGCCCGCCCCGCCCGCCGCCGCCCGGCCCAATGGCGGGCGCCGCGCGGGGTGGCCGGGGACGGGCGCGGCGGGGCCTGCGCGGCCCCCCCGGCCGGGCCCGCGACCCCCGCCCGTCCCCGGCTCCGCCGCGACCCCCGCCCGCCCCGCCACCCTCGCGGGGTCGCCACCGACACCTCGCCCCCCCCTCCTCCCCCCGGCGCCCCCCGCCCCCGCCTCCCCCCGGCCTCCATTGCGGCGCCCGCCCGCCCGGGGGAAGGGGTGGGGTCGTGGCGCCCGGCCAAGGCTCCCTGTGGGCCCCGCGGGGGGGGCGGCCCGGGCCGGCGGGGGGGGGAGGCCGGTCATGGGTGGGGTCCCCCGGGGCCGCCCCGTGCGGGGGCGTCGGGCCGGGCCGTCCCCGCGCACCCCAAGGTCGTTGCCGGCCGGGGGGCGCCGGCCCGGCCCTGCCCGCCCCGCTCCGGCCCTGCGCGCCCGGCGTTGTTTTTACCCCCCTTGGCCGTCCCTTATCTCCCCCCGGCCGGCTGCGGGCAGGGGGGGCCGCGGTGATAATCCCCCCGCGGGGCTGGGGCGCTGCTGCCCGGAGGAGCCCGGCGGGATAAGCCTCTCCCCCCGCGGGACTGCGCAGCGGCGAGGCCGGCGAGAGCTCGGCGTGAGGGGCAGCATCCCTTCGTCCTGCCAAAACATTCCCTGCCTGCCCGGGGACCCGGCACTGCCTTCTCATCGTCATCCCCCACCGCGGGGCTCGGCCTTGGACGTGGTGGCTCGGGTCAGGTGCCCAAAAGTGCCGTGCTGAGCTGCCCTCTTCCCCTTGGAGCGGTGCTTTATGAGGCTGGGGACGGGACAAAGTCACAGACACATCGCTGGGACCGTGGGCTGGGAGCTGGGCACTGCCAGGGAAAGGATTCCTTGGTTCTGTTGTTCCAGGAGTGTGGGAAAAAGTTGTTTTGTGAAGCTGTGTCAGGAGAGGCTGAGGCTGGGTCTTGGGGAAGGGTTCTTCCCCAGGGAATGGGCACAGCCCCGAGGCTGATGGAGCTCCAGGAGCGTTTGGACAGCGCTGCCAGGGATGCCCAGGGTGGCATCGTTGGGGTATCTGTGCAGGGCCAGGGGTTGGATCCATGATCCCTGTGGGTCCCTTCCAGCTGAGGATATTCCATGATTCCATGGAAAGCCCTGGGTCTCCGCAGCACCACCAGAACGTGTAAATCCCGGTGTTCCTATGTTGAAAGCAGCAGTTCCTGTTGTACAACCGCAGGCGACGTGACTGCGTGTCCCCTGCCTGGCTCTCAGTGTTCCCAGCTCCTGGGGACCCTCGGCCGCAGGGCAGAGTTTGGGCAGCCAAAGTTTCTGTGGGCTCAAGGACTCTCACCAAGAGTTTGCTGCTGGTCCCAGTTTGAGAGCAGCCGTGTTCCCGGGGCTGTTAATTGTCCTGGCTATCGAAACCATAACTTATATAATAACTATTTTATGGACATGGGTAGAGAAAGGTTCTGCCTGGAAGAATTTACAACCTAATGAGGGTTGAAGTTGTGCTTGGCGTAGCAACGGAGCTAAAAGGTCATCCTGGCGCTTTCCAAAAGTGTTTGGGGTGGTTGTTGTTGGTATTTTTCAAGGAATTGTGTGATTTCTCAAGGATTCTGCTGGTCCTGGTTGGAAGTTGCAGCGTGTGGGCACTTCTGGAGGCTGAGCAGGAAGAGCCGGGCTGGCTTTAATTTTGATGGTTTTGCTGGAGTTGTTGGATTTCAACTACTTTAAAAAAAAATAAAAGAGACCGAGAGAAACTGAAGAGTTTATTAGAGAGGAGCCTTTCTTGTTTAATATTCATTCTGGCCCCTGTTTAGGCTTGTTCTGGTGAAAGAGGGAGTGAAGAGGCGCAACCCAAACATGGGTGAGATGGTGGGATTTTTCCACCAAGCCTTAATTGCTTCAGTAACTCCGGGGAGGGTTTTGCAAGGCAGGAGCTCTTAATAAATGTGGTGGTGAATGAAAGTAGTTCTTCACTCCGCTGCTCTGCAACTCTTCCTCTGCCTTTTTTTTTTTAATTATTAATAGTTTTTCACTCGTATTTCATCTCGTGGCCGTGGGTCTGGCGATGATCTTTAGCTATGGCTTCACCGTGGAGGTGCTGGGTGGAATTAATTTGGCACGGTGAGGGCTCTGGGTTCCCTTCATGTTTGGTGACTTTTGGAAGCAGAATTGAAAATTCCAGTTGTTCTCCCAGCGTGGGAATTTGGATGTGGGCACGGGACGCAAATCAGGGGTGAAATTTATGCTGCCATCGAGGCTCTGTGGTGGTTTGGGTGCTCCTGTCTCCTTCAAGACCTTATTTTGGGATCGAGTCCTGCCCAAGCGCTGGGGTTTGACTGCAGATGGAGTCCCACGCAGGTGTCCCACCTAAAAACTGGGGGGTGGCCTGTGAAATTCCTGCTCTGCGTTTGAGACAGAGTCTAAATGCTTGAGAGCCGCGGTTTCATCTTGATTAAAACTGACACTTGAGGGTTTTTTCCCCGTCTTGGGATGCTGAGTTTTTTGGGAGATGAGACTTGTGTGGCGAACAATTAGAACCCGGCTCGTTATCTCTCCTAGTCCAGGCAATAAACAGTTGCTTTAACTACGCTCTCAACCAGCCTTAACCTCAAATTTGAGCAGACCGGTCCCAGTCTGTAATTAAAAGCCTTTTGACGAGCAGAACTCAGGGAAGGGGAGGAAGACAGGCAGTCTCTGGGATAAGGGAAGCGTTTATCCCCAGTCCCGTGGCCCTTTGATCCAGAGCGGTGCATGTTTCGGTGCTGCCTCTGTCCCGATACCTGTGCCTGGAGCGTCCCAGAGGAGCTCTGGGAGGACGTCAGCGGGAGTAAACGAGGTCAGGCGAGCGCTGGGATCCTGTGCGAGTATCCAGGGCCGATTGTTCCTCGCCCAGCCCCCTGCCCGTATCGCCTTCCCTCCGCAGTTTCAGTTTCCCACCGCCCGGTGGCACCGCCGGCTCCGGTGGCAGAGCCGGGGCGCGACTTCCCGGGGTGAAAGCACCTCGAATCGCCGTGGGGCTGCTTCCCAGGGAGCCCCGGCTGGCCGAGGGGTTTGGGAATATCCCGCAGCAGCCCCGGCCCGCAGGTGGATGGGAACTATAGGGCTCAGCTCGATGTGACAAGGTGTGAGAAACTGGAAACGGGCACGAGCTGCCCCGGGGCTGCAGGTGGGAGCCAAGGGCGCGTTGGTGGCATGAGCCGCAGATCCCCTGGCAATCAGCGGCTTCCCAACACCCTGGCTTCGCCCATCCCTGGAAAAATGTGCGGCGGGAGAGTGACCTGCCAGCCCTGGCCTGGCCACTGGAGTGCTGCTGCCTGACCCTGTCCTCCTGGGGCGTGGGGACACAAACTCCCGGCACCCTCGGGATCGTTCTCCTCCTGTGGCACACCCCTGTGCCCACCTGAAAACATAGGGGACCCTCTCCCAGCTGCGGGAAGTGCTCCTGCCTGGCATTTTCCCACAGCAGAGGATGCTCCTGGGCGTCCCAGCACTGGGCTTTAACTCCCTCCTCCCCGCCCTTCACTCCCCTCCTGCCCCATTTCCTTCCTGGTTCGTGCACCTCCTTATTTCCCTCACTGGGAACCAGTGAATAAATGTCTTTTCGCTGTTTGCTGGCGCTGGGAAGGTGCCCGAGGTGGGCTTGTAGCTACAGGTTCTGCTCCGCAGCTCCCGGAGCCTCCTGCCCCGGCAGGCAGAGCACACAGCTCAGCTCTCCCTGCCTGCATCCCTCGCTCTGAGCAGGGCAGGAAGGAAGGAGCTCCACGGCAGGAGAGCGTTGCCAGGGATGAAGCCCCGCTTGCTCCGGGGATTCGCCTTTGCTCGTCATCACCCCGAGTCGGGAATGGCGGGACGAGCTGTCTGTTAATCCACAAACTGGGAATTACATAAGGGACTGCCCTGCCCTGCTCTCTCACCAAACTCCAGGCTCATTCTTGTATTTATTTTCATTTTTTCCCCCCTCTTTCCTGGTGTGGAAAAGAACAACCGGTCTGCGAGGTGTCATTTGAGGCAATTAGATTAATGCCGGAGGCTCCGGCGCTCCACACCGAGGGCAGGGAATGTCAGGAGTGGCGGGGGGGACACGGGGGCTGCAGAGGGGATCTGTGACATGGGACAGGGACGGGGATTTGGGCACTCCTGCAGGGAACAGGGGCTGTGGGATTGGGGGATTTGGGGTTTGAGCAGTTCTTAGGGTTCTCTGTTTAGGAGTCAGGAGAGATGTGATGGACAGGGAATGTGGAATGAAGGGGTCAGTGCTATGGGGGGATTTGGGGTTTGAGCATTTTGTGGTTCTCTCGGTTCAGAAGCCCACAGGAGCTGTGATGGGGAGAGGCAGTGTGGGGTGAAGGGGCAGATGGGCTTGGCCTTTCTCAGGGGAACACTGCAGTGACTTTGGGGGGTTCAGGCTGGAGTGAGGAGCTCAGGCTTTGCCCTCTGAAGGGGAGGGGATGTCCAAACGTGACCTGCTCTGATTTTCCTGCAGCCTGGGGCAGCTGGGCCGTGCTGGGGGTTAACGCTTCGTGAGGAGTCCTCAATTGCTCCCTGGCAAAGGGGCCCCGCGCTGCCTTTTTGGAATAGCAGCAGCTCATTCCTGCCTGGATCCCGGTGCCTCCCAGGGCTCTCAGGTTGGGAAAAAACCCTCCTGGGAGAGAGCTGCTCCTCCAGCGGGATTGGAGCACACACGGCCTCGTGCTTTGTGTAGTTTCCCCCTTTTTCTGTGTAACTTCTGGCACTTTTTGAAGTGTTCAGAGAGCTGGGGCTGGCTCAGTGCTGTCTGGAATCTCCTGAAAAGAGGGAGTGTTCCCACAGGAGCCATGTGGGAGAGAACCTGTCGGAAGGCCAGGGCTGCAGGAGTGTGGGCACCCTTGGGCTTGGTGAAAAGGGTTTGTTTGAGCAGCAGAACGAGGAGTTTCCGTGAGGGCTGGGCTGTCCACCCTTCCCAGGCCTGGAGCGGGCTGGGATGGACTCAGCTCAGGCTGAGCATTGAGGGAAGCCCGGGAGCTGCTGGAGCAGAGGTGGGTTTGGAGCAGGGAGTGAGGATCTCTGAGGATCTCTGAGCAGCTCTCAGCCTCTTGGGCACTTCGAGGTTTGTTTTGTCTCGGAGCAGGGAAATTTCCGGTGACCTGTTGGGGACAATCCCAGCACAGAGTTTGTGCCGTGGCCCTTTGTGTTGAGGCAGTGGCAGTTGTAGGGATGGAGGGGCTTCCCCCCAGAATAACCATCTCCCACCCAGAGCTCGGGTGGGTGACTCCCCAGGCTCCAACCACGGCACATTCCTGCCGGATTAAATCCGGCCTCTGATGACAAAGGAGAAAATTGGCAAGGAGGGCTGGGTGGAGGAACCAGTTCAGGCTCACCTTGCAACACGAGAGGAGTTTGGTGCTGTCGGCAGGACGGGGCTGGGGACGGCAGCTCGGGGAGGCTCTGTCCTCGGCTGCAGATTTGGGATCCTTGGAGCAGCGCCGTGTTTGGCCACGTGAGCGTTGCCCATCCAGCCCTGCTGTTTGCCACTGGAAACTGAGGCTTCCCAGGAGCTGAGCTGTGCCCTGGAAGGAAATCCCATCCCGGTTCCATCCCGGTTCCATCCCAGGGGGCTGTGGATGTGACGTTGGGTCATCCCTTGTCTGTCTGATGGTGGAAATGAGCCACCAGCGTCCTTGGAGAGGGAGCTGTGCCTGTGGGAACACCGCTGGCTTTCCTGGGACATGCAGAGCCTTCCTCTGCTTCCCAGGCCTCTGGGATGGGATGGGGTGCTGGGACAGGTGGCATTCCTGGATTTCCTTTTGCTTCCTCGGGGTAGCAGGTGGCTTGGTGAAGTTTTCATCCCCTTCCCACTGTAGGGCTGGAAAGGGACAGTTGAGAATCCTGGGAAGATCATAAATGGGGTGAGGTGGGACATTCCGTGGGGAGATTGAATTCCCCCGAAACCTGTCCACCCAGGAGCTGCTGGGTCACCTTGAGGGGCGGCTCCCGGAAGAGCTGCTGTAACCTGGGCTTGGGCCTTCTGCACCCCAATTTTCCCCTGCAGCTCTCCCAGATTTAGATCCCCTGCTGATCCCAGGGCCCTGTGCAGGCTCCTGTGGATGAGCACGGGATGCAGCCATTCTGGATGAGGAAATTGCTGGCAGGCATTAATTCTGATGGTTTTGCTGGAGCTCTTGGAGCAGCAGCATTCCAGCGGCCAAAGGATCCACGAGAAGTGGGATGCTCTGCTCTATGGAAGGACCAGAACAAATCAGCCTCTCTGAGGAGGCACTGGAGCAGGGTTTGGTCAGGGGATGTGATCTGGAGCCTCTCTGGGAACCGTCTGATCCCTCCTCATGTGGTTCAGCCTCATCCCTTAGCTGAGCCCCCATGTCCCCAGCGCAGAGCTGCGGTCGCTGTCCCTGCTGGGAGCTGGGCAGGAGGGGCAGGGGCTGGAAGGAATGGAGGCCCCCGCTTGGAAACAGAGCCAGATTGTCCAGAGCAGCCCACAGATATTTGTAGGGCGCTGGTTCTGCTCTGATCTCTTAACTTCAAGAGCTGCATGATCTTGGTCATGTTACCCTGGATGGGATGCCCAGCCAGGACAGAAGAAAGCTGGAATTCACTCTTGGCCACTGATGGCTCCATTGCCTTCTCAAGACCAAGGATGTCTTCCCACTGCCTCATTGAAAATGTAGTTTTATTTCAAATAAAAGCATGCTGAGGGGGTTTTTTATCTTGATTTTCCCCAGAGTGCAGGGTCTTCCTCTCAGGAACATCCAACTGTTCTCCAGGCCCAAACAATTGGGATAGTGTGGCCCCAAAGCCCTGACAGCCCATTCTGTGTCAGGAGCAGTTGAATTTCCATGGCTCTGTGGTGGTTGGAACTGGGATTTTTCCCAAGCAGGCACAACACCTCCTTCCCCTCCTGCTGCCTCCGTGCTCCCAGCTCTGCTCCGCGTGTTTCCCGAGGCCTCGCACAGTTTGGGTGGATCCTGGGCACAGGGAGGGGACCTGCTGTGGCCTGTCCGGGGCCCTGCAGGGCTCGGTGCCTCCTGTGGCCGCAGAGCTGCTCGGTCCCGAGGGCTCCGTGTGGCTGGGACAAGGACAGTGACACTGCGGTGGTCTCTCCCTAAACACAGAGATGAGGATTTGTGGGATGTGACCCGAAATTGGGGTGAGCTGTTCACAGGGAGAGAATGTCCATTTCCCCAGGTGTGGGATGGTGTTTGGGCCTTGGGCAGCAACCTCTGGGCTGGTTTTGTATAAAGCGACATTATTTTAATATTTCTTTCCTGACTCCTGAGGCCACCCTGCCTCGGTCCTGTGCGTTTCATCCAAGAAATTCCAGAGCAACTTAAGGCTGAATATCCCAAAATCTCGGAATGGTTTGGGTTGGAGGGACCTTAAAGACCCCCAGCCTGGCCTTGGACACTTCCAGGGGCAGCCTCAGCTGCTCTGGGAATTCCATCCCAGGGAAGAATTCCTTCTCAGTGTCCCATCCCACCTTGCCCTGGCACTCTGAATCCATTCCCCCTCATCCTGTCCCCCCCTACTCATGTCCAAACTCCCTCTCCATCCTCCCCAGTCTCCACGGACCCTCCCAGAGCTCAGCCATTCCCAGGAAATGCTGCTTTGTGGATCACAGAGTTCCCTGGAGCCCTTTTCCCTCGTGCTGCACGGATGCTGCTTCTCCCCTGCTGCCCCGAGCAGGTGCCAGGTGTTGCTCAAGTTCCCACCTGTGCTGCTCGAGTGGGTGGAACCTCAGCCTTTGGAGAGCATTTTGGGATCTTTTCCGGATTAGGGCACATAAAAAACATTGGCTGTTCCCTGTTCCCCAGGTGTGACCCAACTCTTGTCACCTGTGTCTTCCTGAGCCCTCCCAAACCGCTCAGGTTTTTCTAAATTTTAAGGCAAAGAAGTGAAGGGAAAAGAAATTAAAAAAAAAAAAACTCACTGAGGTTCGGTGGAAAACTGGTAATTAAAGAGGTGTTTTGTCAGCACTTTTGGTTGTGATCCCATCTTGATGTGGTCGTCTCATTTGAATGTAAATGTCAAATTCCAGAGCTCCTGGAGGAGAGGGATTGGGTGACATGTGCTGAGGGAAGCACAGCTCAGGGCTTTCGGGGAGGGCTGGGTGCTGCTCCTGGGCTGGGGCTCTGCGAGGAAAGAGGTGCTAAATTGAGTTAAAAAAAGAAAATAAAGGTACAGTGATGAGGTCACACCGCGGGTACTGTGTCCTGGTGTGGACATGGAGGGGCTAGACCGAGTCCAGAGAGGGAATGGAGATGAGAATGATCTGGAAAATGTCTGAGGGAGCTGGGGGGACTCAGCCTGGAGAAAAGGAGGCTCGGGGGGATCCACTGAGCACCCCAAAAAATGCCATTTTTCCTGCCTGGAGTGTGCCGGGCTGACATTGGGGCTGGAATTGCTCTGTTGTGTTGAGGTTTGGAAGCACAGAGGAGCTGAGAGCAGGGCTGGGGCTGCTCAGGCTGTCCCCTAAGGGATGTTCCTGATCCCTTGGAGGGCTCTGGTGCTGTAAAACCCTCTTTCCCACCGGCTCTGTTTCACCTTGAAGGTTCCCCCTCAGATTTCTCCAAGGGCCATTCCCAAAGTTCTGCCCTGCAGCTGTTTTGGGGTGAAATGTGTCCTCTTTGGGCCCCGTGTGGGACAGGGACGTGGCTGGAGCCGCTGGGCCGTGGGGTCATAGTTGAAGCTCCCCTTGGTGGCCCAGCCAGAGCCTGTCCTTGCCAAGAAGGGGCTGGGCCTGAGGCTTTTGTCCCTTGTCCCTTGTCACCTGGCTGCAGGACATTCCAGGTGGGTTTTGCCCATTCCATGGTGATGCTGAGCCCTGCAGCCGTGAGCAAGCAGCAGATTTGGGGAGTTTGGGGCTTCTTTTGAGTCTCCCACCTTAGGGGAGACTCAGAAAGTTCCCCAAGCCCCAGATCCGTCTGTTGGAACTCTCCATTTCCGGGGGGTAATTCCTAAGCTTTAACAGAAGGGGAGCAGAGGGTGATTTTTGAAGGGCTAATCTCAGGATGTGGCTGGAGCATCCTGGCCCTGAATCCATCCCTGGGGGCTCGGGATGGCCCCTGTGCCCCCCGGTGTCCCCGGCCACCGCGGCCGAGGGACACAAAGGCCGTGTTGTGCGCGGTGGCCAAGTTGGACAGGTCTCCAGGCCGGCCCTCGGCAGTCCCATGACCCTGCAGCCATTCCCACAGCGTGGGGATGATTGTCCCAGCCCCCAGGCTTGGGTGACCTTGTCTGCATGGTCTGCCTGCTGGGATGTGAGGGGACAGACACAGCTCCTCAGGATCCCTGCCTGGAGCTTCCAAGTGCTGCACAAAGCTCAAATGCCTTTTTTGGGGGGAAAAAAAAGCTTTGTAAAGCATCTCTGGTGGAGAGGAAGGGCAGGGGGAGCTCGGATGGTGTTTTTGGGGTGGGCAGGGATGTGGGATCTGCGTTCCTGTGGTGGCTCCGCTCGGGGTTTGGGGAGCTCTGGGGCTGTCCCGTGGGAATGGCACGAGCAGTGCTGAGGTGGCTGAAGCATCACTAGTCCCTGGTGTGGGGACACAGGAGGTCCCTGGGATGAGGTGACCTTGCCCAAGGTCACACCTGGAGCCAGGGCCGAGTCCAGAGCAGTGTCCCCAAAGAGCCTTTCCTCCCTGCCAGGACCCTGCTGTCCAAATTCCTGAAATCAGAGCTGCCAGGCCAACCCCGGAGCTCGGGAGGTGGCTCTGGGGGACATCCCTTCGCTCAGGTGTCCCAGGAGCCACCTGGCCTCGGTGGCAGGACTGGTGCTGGCCCTGCACATCAGCTCCCGGGCTCCTCCCTCCTCCTCCTCACCCCATCCCATTCCCAGTGGGAGCTGAATGGTTCCCTCTGCTGCTGAATATCCCAGGATTTGCTCAGATCCATGTTCCACAGCCTCAGACCTGCCCTCTCCTGCCTTTTCTCTGTGTAAAACAGCAAAGTGCCGAGATTAAATTGATTTTCTGGGATTAACAAAACTTAAAAAAAATAAGTAAATATGGAAAACTACTGAGGAGGCCGGGGGTGGGTGGGGGAGGCCGGAGTTGTGCAACCTGGGCTCCTGCTCCGTGCTGGGACCCGCGGCTGGGAGTTGCTTCCTGTAATTACTCCTGTTCTGCATCCATCCTGACTCAGCCGTGCCCCCGTGGCGTGGCACAGGCCACGTCCTGCCGTGCCTCAGTTTCCCCAGCTGCAAATCAGGGTGCTGGATCCTCTGGCCTCGTGCCAGGCTGGTTTGGGAACTGATTTGTGCGTGGATTTCTTGGTTCCTGCTGATCCCAGTGCTTGGGATGGAGGGAATACATTGATTTTCCAGCAGAGGCATTGCTGCTGCAAGGAGCACATGGCTTTTGCTGCTCGAGATGGAGAGGAGGGAAATGTTATTCCTAATTTTTGGGGCGAGAGTGAGGGGCTGTTCAGGCTGGCAGTTTGGCCTCAGTGCCCCATTCCCACAAAGAGGATCCCTTCTCACCAGGGCTGCTCGGTTCCCTCTGGGCTTTCCCAGCATTTGGAGTCAAGTGGATCTATCAGGAGTGACTTTATTTATTTTTTTATCCTGTCCCAAACAAACCCCTGGCGTTGGGAAGAGCCTTTGCTGGATCTGTCCAGGGTCCAGCTCTGGTGGTGGTACTTGGTGACCCTGGTGTCCTTTTGGGGTCAAGGGATCAGCTCTTCCCTGTCACACACCTGCAGCAGCTTGGGGTGCTTGGGGCTCCCCTCTCCCTGCCCTTCCCAGGGGACATTCCCTGCCTGCCCTCTCCAGCTGTTCCGGCACCCAGGGATGGGTGGGAGTGGTGCTCACGGTGATGCCATCGCCATGTTGGTGACACCATTGCTGTGTTGGTGATGCCATCGCTGTGTCGGTGACACCATCGCTGTGTTGGTGATGCCATCGCTGTGTCGGTGACACCATCGCAGTGTGGGTGATGCCATCGCTGTGTCGGTGACACCATCACTGTGTGGGTGATGCCATCGCTGTGTGGGTGACGCCATCGCCATGTGGGTGATGCCATCGCTGTGTCGGTGATGCCATCGCTGTGTTGGTGATGCCATCCCTGTGTCGGTGATGCCATCGCTGTGTTGGTGATGCCATCGCTGTGTGGGTGATGCCATCGCTGTGTGGGTGACGCCATCGCCATGTGGGTGATGCCATCGCTGTGTCGGGAGCTGGGTGCTCCCAGTACGGTGGGGATGGCACTCTGGGGTGCTCCCGGAGCTGGGCTGGGACGCACTGGTGATGCACTGGTGAGGCTCTGGTGAGGCTCAGGCCAGCACTGGGCACGGCTGTGCTTGCTCCCAGTGCTGCCTGGCTGGGTGAGCTCTGCTCCTGCCAAGGCCTGCTGCCTCTGGCGTGGATCCTGCTCATTCAGCTCTTCTCACTGAGAGCACCTGGGCTCTGTTCTCCTCCTCCTCCCCAGGTAAGCACAGGACGGGCAGGAGGACGGGCAGGACGATGGGAGAGGTCTGGGGGACAGGGAGAGGCGCGGGGGGGTCGGGAATTCAGGAATTCTCCAAGCTGTGACTCACGGTGTTTCCCTCCTTCCCCGCAGCCTTCAGCGTGGAAGATGGCGGGTGGCGTGGACGGCCCCATAGGGATCCCGTTCCCGGATCACAGCAGCGACATCCTCAGCAGCCTGAATGAGCAGAGGAACAACGGGCTGCTGTGCGACGTGGTCATCCTGGTGGAAGGCCAGGAGTTCCCCACCCACCGCTCCGTCCTGGCCGCGTGCAGCCAGTACTTCAAGAAGCTCTTCACCTCAGGGTTAGTGGTGGACCAGCAGAACGTGTATGAGATAGACTTTGTGAGTGCGGACGCCCTGTCGGCGCTGCTGGAGTTCGCCTACACCGCGACCCTCACCGTCAGCACTTCCAACGTCAACGACATCCTCAACGCCGCCACGCTGCTGGAGATCCCGGCCGTCAGGGATGTCTGCACGGATCTCCTGGACAGGAAGATTCTGGCCAAAAATGACCAGATGGATACAGTAGATCAAATTGATCAGAGGAACCATCTCAGAGCAAAAGAGTACCTGGAGTTCTTCCAGAGCAACCCCGTGAACGGCCACCAAGGCAGCTTTCCGTGGACCAACCCAGAGTTGAGAGACCTTCAGAGACTGAACTTCCGAGGCCAAGAGGAGGAGGAGGAGTCGAACTGCAATGGCCTGGACTTCTACTCGCAAGCCACCCCAACCGAAAGACCAAAGGCAAGTGACTGTGACCCTGACAGCAACCCGGCCATGTGGCTGGACCGCGAGGACGAGGAGCCGGTCAGCGGCGGGATGTTCTCCCCTTCCCAGAACGGACATTACAGCAGCCGTGGCTTGGCCACCCCTGGAGAAGAGGAGGGGGGCACCCCCAGGGGCCCTCTGGACCCGCAGGAAGCCGGGGACTCGCCCAGCTTCATCCCCACGGGCACGGAGACGGAGGATGACGCCAGGGAGGTGGATGACCTGGCCGCCAGCGCCCTGCTCCAGCAGATGATCAACTCGGTGGGGCGGCAGCAGCTCGGCGACGACGACCGCAAGGACGACGACGGGGTCATGGATTATTACTTGAAATATTTTGGCAATTCCAGCGAGGGCGACGTGTACCCTTCCTGGTCGCAGAAGGTGGAGAAGAAGATCAGGGCGAAAGCATTCCAGAAGTGCCCCATCTGTGAGAAGGTGATCCAGGGCGCCGGGAAGCTGCCGCGCCACATCCGCACCCACACCGGGGAGAAGCCCTACGAGTGCAACATTTGCAACGTCCGATTCACCAGGTACGGGCTGGGCACGGGGGCTGTAAACGCACCTGGCTTTGATTCTCCCCGGGAGCCGGCACAGGGCTGGTCCTGGGGGATTTTATCTCCTGCTGGCCTCATTTCCATCCTGAGAGGCGAGTTGGGTCTGGAGGCCAGAGTTTTCCAGGGAGATGAGCAGTTTGGGGGTGTGACACTTGAGCTATCTCAAGGGGCCTGGCTCGATGGCAGTGCCACCATCCATGTCCTGGATTGCTGAGCTCTGCTGGAAACATGGCCAGAGCCGAGTGATGTGGTGGGGAAACAGAGCTGCTGCTCTTGGTCTGTGCATGGCGGCTGAGGCGGGAGCAGGGGAATGGCTTGGGAATGGCTCCATGGGGTGGCAGGAGCGGTTGGGTTGGGTTGGAAGGAGCTTGGCCCCTGCTCGTGTCCTTGCAAACAGAGCTCTGCAGCCCCGGTGCAGCTCCCGGGGGCGTTCGCCACGGCCCTGTTCCTAATCAGGGCTCCTCTGCTCCTTCCCTGGCCACGGGAACACCGAAGAAAGGCGATATTGTTTGGATCGCTCTGGTTCACTCCGGTCCATGCTCGGGTGCCGCCTCCTCTCCCCGGGCTCTGTGGCCGCGGGGCTGGGCAGGGCCGGGGGTCCGACCCTGGGCTGGGCTGGGGCTGGGGCTGGAGTCCCACCCTGGGCTGGGCTGGGCCGGGCTGGGCTGGGGCTGGGGCTGGGGTCCCACCCTGGGCTGGGCTGGGCCGGGCTGGGTCGGGGGTCCCACCCTGGGCTGGGCCTGGCTCTGCCCGAGGTCTGTGTGGGCTGCCCAGGCCTGGGGCCTGCTCCCTGCCTGTTCCCTTCCTTCCCTTTTCCTGTTGCCTTCCCTTTCCCTGCTCCCTGCCCACTCCCTGCCCGGGCCTGGGACCTGCTCCCTGCCTGGGCTTGGGCCTGTTCCCTGCCTGCTTCCTTCCCTTCCTTCCCTTTTCCTGTTCCCTTCCTTCCCTTTTCCTGCTCCCTGCCCGGGCCTGGGGCCTGCTTCTTTCCCTTTTCCTGCTCCCCTTCTGTTCCCTTCCTTCCCTTTTCCTGCTCCCATCCCTTTCCCTGCCTGTTCCCTGCCTGTTTCCTTCTCCTTCCCCTTCCCTTTCCCTTTCCCTGCCTGCCCGATGTCCCCTCTGTGCCAGTTCCCACTGCCAAGGCCAGCTTTTCACGGCCCCTCGTGCCTTGGGGGTCCATCCCATGGGGGACCGCGGGGCAGCGGCGGAGGGGCCGAGCCATGGGCAGGAGGCCTGGGCAGGAGGCCTGGGCAGGAGGCCTGGGCAGGAGCTGTGTCCTGCCCCTTCCCCTGGTCCCGGCCGCGCCCAGCCCACGTTGGAGAGCTGAGGAATGCAGATAATGGCAGGGGCAGGGTGCCAGCCCTCCCTCCGCGCTCCCCCGGCCCTGCCACGCGGCACCTCCCTGCTCTGGGGGCCCAGGGGGCCAATCCCGACCGATTCAAACTGATCCCAACCGATCCCACAGCAATCCCACAGTGATCCCACAGCGATCCCACAGCGATCCCACCCTCCTGAGCATAATCCAGCGGTCTGCAGATGGGGAAATGCCACAGGGTCCCTGGCAGCTGTGGCACTGGGAGATGAGGGAAGGCACAAGGGTTTTTGGGGGAGGGGGAGGTCGGTGGGGCAGTGCCACCCCAGCCCTTTTCCATCTTGCTCCCGTTCCGTGGGTTTCGGATGCTCCCAGGAGGGCCTGGCACCTGTCAAAAGCAGCTTTTCTAAAACCCCAGACTCCAGCCCAGATCCATCCTCCTGCCTCCCCCCACAGCCTGGCTTTGGGCAGGGAGAGGCTGGATGGGGACAGGAGCTGTCCTTGGCATCGCTGTCCCTGTCATACCCTGAGCTCGATCTCCCCCTGGTTTTATAATTCCTCTGCATTCCTTCCCCATCCACATCCCACGGCCGGAAAGCAAATCCCTTCCCCGTTTTTGGGGTACTGGGGGGGCTGCACACGACATCCTGGCCCTGGAGGGGTTTGGGGTGTGGCAGGAGGAGCCGGGGCTGTTCCAGCCGGGTGTTCCCGGCCGGGTGGGGACCAGCCCGGCCCTCCGCAGGGATTTTTGCTCCCTGGTGCTTCCTGGTTCCTCCGCGGTCGCAGGGGGAGGAGCAGCGGCAGCTCCGATAAGAAAGGAGGGGGGGTTGTAAAATAATTTTAATTTCCAAAGCCCATTTTTGTGTCCCTCGGAGCCGAGCGTGACCTTGGGGCTTTGATCCTTCCCTGGAGCTTTAGGACTTTTGGGATCCTGTGGGCAAAGGGAGGCCGTGCAGGGCCAGGATCCGAGCGTTCCGTCCAGGAGAGCCGAGAGGGATGGGCTGGATGGGCTCAGAAGGGTCAGCAGGTGCTGGGGAGGGCAGCAGGGGCTGCCACGGCCTCGCCACGTGCTCCGCGCTGGGATTTTCCTCCAGGAAGCAGCGATGGCTGCAGCTCACGTGGCCCTGCTGGCCCCCGGCCCGGCCCTGCACCGGCCCTGCCCTGGCCGGGGACTGCGCCTGCGCCAGCCCCAAAGGAGCCACACGGCCCCAGAGGAGCTGTGTGTGACCCCAGAGCTGTGATCAGTGCTGTACTGGGCACAGTGTGACCCCATAGCCCTGCTGAGACCCCGTATGGGGCAGTGTGTGACACCAGAGCTGTGATCAGTGCTGTACTGGGCATGGTGTGACCCCATAACCCTGCTGAGACCCCATATGGGGCAGTGTGCGACCCCATAACCCTGCTGGGACCCCATATGGGGCAATGTGTGACCCCAGACCCCATATGGGGCAGTGTGTGACCCCATAACCATGCTGAGACCCCATATGGGGCAGTGTGTGACCCCATAACCCTGCTGAGACCCCATATGGGGCAGCCTGGGGCTCCACAGCCATTCTCAGATCCCTGTACAAGGCAGTGTGTGACCCTGTGGGTGACCATGTGTGACCCCACGTGTGACCCCAAGTGTGACGCCACACTCACACCCTGCTCTGGGCAGTGCTGTGCCCTGTGTGGTGCTCAGCTCTGCATTGAAGCCTGACCCCGAACTGGGCGATGCTCAGCCCCACTCTGGGGTTCAGCCCTTCACTGATGCTCAGCCCCACTCCAGGTGGTGCTCAGCCCTGTTCTGGACAGTGGTGACCCCACAGTGATGCTCAGCCCTGTATGGGGTGGTTTGACCTTGTGCCAGGTGATGCTTGGCCCTAGATCAGCTTGGCCTCACACCAGGCACTGCCCAGCCCTGTTCCAGTGCTGCTCCACCCCCTTCCATCTGCAGCTTCGCCCCATTCCCCCGTCCCCTTTCCTCGCCCTGCCCGTGCCCCAAACCCCATCCTGGGCTGTTCCCGGGCTGACCCCACCCCCATCCCGGTCCATTCCCGGGCCATTCCCAGGCTGACCCCATCCCAGGCCATTCCCGGTCCATTCCCGGTCCATTCCCGCAGTGTTCCCAGGCTGGCCCCATCCCGGGCCGTTCCCGCTCCATTCCCGGTCCATTCCCGCCGTGTTCCCGCGCTGACCCCGCTCCGGTGTGCTCTCCCCGCAGGCAGGACAAGCTGAAGGTGCACATGCGGAAGCACACGGGGGAGAAGCCCTACCTGTGCCAGCAGTGCGGGGCAGCCTTCGCCCACAACTACGACTTGAAGAACCACATGCGGGTGCACACGGGGCTGCGGCCGTACCAGTGCGACAGCTGCTGCAAGACTTTCGTCCGCTCCGACCACCTGCACAGGCACCTTAAAAAAGATGGATGCAACGGGATCCCGTCGCGGAGGGGCCGCAAGCCCCGGGTGAGGGAGGCCGGGGCCATGCCCCCCACCCCGACGGGCGGCGCCGAGGATGGGAGCTTCCCGAGCGGAGCCGAGGGTCAGGAATCGGAGGACACCGCGCAGGGCGCCGAGCAGGAGCAGCAGCAGCACTTTGAGGAGAATTCCAATAGCGAAGCGCCGGGATTGAATGTAGCAGGAGGGTCGGATGAGGGTAACGCGCAAGGACTCTCCTAAACCAAAAAGAAAAAAAAAAAAAAAAGAAACGAAAAAAAAAAATCGACAAAACCAACGAAACAACCACCCGAAAGTCACAAAATCTAGTTAGTACTTTTCCTCCGATTTTTCTCTTTAAAGATGTTTCTCTCCCTTTTTTTAAGAAAAAAAAGCGAAAAAAAAAAAGAGATATATATTAACGTTTTCCAATCTTCCCATCGTAAGCGGGGCTCCCCCGAGGATCCCTCATAGCCAAGGACCTTTTCTTGGAAAGGCAAGGACGCTAGGGAAGCACGAGGTGGGGATGGAAAGTGGCTCTGTCGCATGGAAAAGAGCTTCCATGTAAATCCAAAGCTTTATTTTGTGTCCAAACACGTGTTTAAAAAAAAAAAAAAAACTTATTTCAGAGAGAGATCTATTTAAGAAAAAAAAAAAGGAAAAAATAGAAAAAAAAAAAGGAGTGGTAGGAGTTGGAAGGGCTGTGGCAGGGCGGGGTTTGGGATTTGGGGCCGGGGGCTCCTTCCCGGGAGATCGGGGTCAGGATTTGGGGTCTGTTCCCCCAGCCCCGTGTGAGGCTCAGTTGGGCAGCGAGGGCTCCGGTGGGAAGCGGCCGGGAAATTGCTGGAAATTGCTGGAAATTGCCTAAAAAAAAATCATGTGAGAGAGGGCAGCAGGTTCGGCAGGGTTTGTGTCGGGCACCCGGAGCTGGGGACAGCCGAGATGGGGACAGGCAGGGCTGGGGACAGCCACGGAGAGCAACACCTGGAGCTGGGGACACCCCAATCCTGGGGCTGGGGACACCCCAACCCTGGGGCTGGAGACATCTCTGGAGATGGGGACACCCCAATCCTGGGGCTGGGGGCACCCCAACCCTGGGGATGGGGACACCCCTGGAGCTGGGGACACCCCAACCCTCGGGATGGGGACACCCCTGGGGATGGGGACACGGCTGAGCCGTGCCAGTGCCGTGTGTCCATCCCCATCTCTGTCCCCATGTCCATCCCTGTGTCCCCATGTCCCCATGTCTGTCCCCATGTCTGTCCCCATGTCCGTCCCCACCCCGCGGTGCCCGCGAAGTGCCTGAGTCAGCCCAGCCCCCGCTGCCGGCAGAATTTGGGGCTGGGGGGTCCCAAATCCCCCCCAGGGAATTTTTCCCCCCCCAGCCCCACCCAGCGTGGCCCCAAAAAAGCCTCGGAATTCCTTTGGCAAAAAGGTTCTGCAGTCTCCCCTAAAGGACAGGAGGCCCTGGGGAGGGGGAGCGGCCCGGCCCCCCCAGCCCCTTCCCAAAAATTCAATATATAGAATTCTATATCTAGAGATGCTCTATGGCTGGAGAGGCGGGTCCCGACCCTCGGGGGGAAAAGGCACCTTTGAGTTGGTCACCTGTTTTCTAAATGCACATTTTTAAATGCTAAAAGAAAAAAAAAAAAAAGAGTAAAAACCAGAGAGATTTTAAGCCCTTTTATTTTCAAAGCACTTTTTAGATTCTCTTCCTTTTATTTTAAATTTTTTTTTTGGTTTTTTTTGTTTTTTTCCTTTTTTTTTTTTTTGTGTTTTTACTTTCGAAAAGAAAAAAAGCAAAGAGCAGGTTTTGGCCGAATGTATTTTGGAGAGGGAGTGAGAGGGGAGTGTGTGCTGGGGGTGGGGTGAGTGGTGGGGCTGGGGGAAGAGATGGATGTTTATTTAATGCAGAAAAAAAAAAAAAGCAATAAAAAATTCCAAAAAAAAGCTTAAAAAAATAAAAAAAAAAAAAAAAGAAAAACAAAGAAGTCTTAGCACTTTGCGATGGAACGGGTACTTTGAGCTCACTTTATCTTAATTTAAAAAAAAGCAAAATTCAAGATGTTTACAAGTCAAAAAAAAAAACTTTTAAAAAAAACGACTTCTACGGAGAAAAAAAATATTATTAAAAAAAAGCCTAAATTTATTTTTGTAAGAAAAAAATGTGTATATATATATATATATTTAACAAAAAAAAAACCTAGAAAAAAATACAAACATAGGCAGAATCCAAGTGAGATTCAAGGATGGGAGGAAGGTTGCTAATTAGGTTCTGTGACATGCCCTGACCCTCGGGAATTTTAGATATAAAAAAATCCATGGAAGCTTGAATTTTAGGCAGGAATCCTAAGCCTGGGGGTTGTGGCTCGCTCACCGCTCCCCACGGCCTTGAGGAGGTTTTTTTTTTGTAGAAATAATTTTATTTTTCGATGTTTTTTAGCCAGTGCCAGCGCAGAGGTGTCGGGATCCCTGCGGGTTCGGGTTC